>QVTF01018622.1:1625000-2262620 GCA_003573665.1 Oxygymnocypris stewartii | reverse complement strand
TGTGAGTCAGTAGCCTGTCGAAGCTATTTTACTAATAAAAGTTTCCGTGCTGTTTGTGCGCGATCTCTATGTGTGTGCGTGCGTCTATGAAAGCAGCTAAGCCTCTGCGTATAGTTTTGGTTTAGCTACAAACCCAACCCGAGCCCGAAGCTATCCATTAAACATTAACCCGAAACCCGACCCGAAACCCGAAAGTATTTCGGGACCCGCGGGTTCGGATCGGGTAGCAGACCTCTACGGTGCATACATACTGTAATAGATGTGCCAGACGCGAAAGCTTGACAGGCGTAGTAGCAACAGTAACTAAGGAGGGCAGGGCTTAGCGAAGGGTCAATTGCAGCAGTAACCTGCAGTGTTTGATGCACTACAATTATTGAGTTCATGGCAACACAAACACCGTTCATCCTTTTCCTCCCTCTCTCAAGCTTTTAGCGAGGCATTCTTGGAAGGTTATTGGAACACAACCAATATTAGTATTTTTTAACTACCATCAGACAGAAAAAAATAAAAATAACTACATATAAAAATATGTATGCAATGTAAATTCAATTTCAGACCTTTAAGAAGATCTTTAACAGCATAATATGTTATTTGTTTTTGTTTTGATTAATTTAGGCACCATGCTAAAGACCAATCCGTGGGCAATTTGTACAGTCTCCATGGTTACATTGCAGGTCACAGAGGAAATGGAGACAGGATGTGGTGAGGAAGTTATTTATTCGCCTCAGTATGCAGCTAAGTACGTACATTGTGTATACGATAAAAAAAGTATTTAACTTCTTCTTTAACTCAGTTTAAGATCTTTATCAGGTCATATTACCTGGAGAAAAATAGAGACAAAACATGCTATTTCAAAAATAATTTCCTTAGTTGTTATGCAATGCAATACAAAAGCACACACATACTTTTTCATACATACATTTGCATTTATTTTTATGTTAAGTCTGATATATGGCCTTACTGATAGTTCACTCATAAATGATAAATCTGTCGCTCACCCTCAGTTGAACTCATATGACTTCCTTTCTTACATGGAACACAAAAGAAGAAATTCTGAAGAATTACTCCTCTGATCCATGCATTGATATTGAATGTGAATGAAGATATCAAGCCTCAAATGGGGCAAAAATTCACCATAACATGATCAAATCACATGACTGGTTTTCTGAAGTCGTGATTGCTTTGTGTGACAAACAGATTGAAATTATAATCTGCAGATTTGCTCAACTGAGGTCAGCTCATCCAGGCTGCAAATTAGGGGCAAAAGTCATGTAAGTAGAGATATCTGATTTGTGAAGAAAGATTTGAGTCGGATGTAAATCGGTTGATCCTATTCATAAAACCGCCCTGAATTATTAAATCTGATTGTGTTCAAAGATCAAATCATTCACTCAGTAAAGCAGCTGCAAGTTGCAACCATTAACCAGAATTTATATATTTTTTTTTATTGTTTCACGAATTAAGAAACTCATGACATGAGGGCAATGGCGGTTCTACGTTGAATTACTCTCTGGGCGAGACACCCTCTGAGCACAGATCCCAAACCATTACAATACAATACAACAATTATTGTTGTATAATCATAGCAAGCATCATAGCAAGAAGGCTAACAAACGTAAGAGTTAACGTTATACCACCAATTAACATTAGCCCTTCATTGATGACATGGATACCGTAATCATATAGAGAGAACGTAGTTGCATTCCTTTATCTTTTGCTCTTTTCTCCTCTTCTTCTTTTCTTTTTTTTCCTAAATTGGGCACCTGACAGCTTTGAACTTTTTCTCTCCATCGTTGTGTTTATTTGGCACTCGACAATCAACAGATTTCCCATCCCCCAATACTGTCACTCATGACCAGAAGTCAAGACTAAACCAATTCACCTCCACATAAACGTTTTGTATACCCTGTTTTTATTAGCCATTTCACACAATTCAGAAAAAACAAAAACGTGCAAATTATAGGCCTGTTTTAATATTATGAAATAAAATGTGCGTTATTTGGAAGAAAGTCTAGGTGTGACTGATTTATTTGGAGTAGGCCTACTACATTTCTTAAAGTCCGCGTCAACCGGAAGTTTGCGACTGTTTTTACTTCCGTATTGTGACGTACTTCCGAGAGAAACAGAATATTGAATGAGGAAAATAGACCCTTTTTCTGTTAGTAAACATTAAGACGTTTTTCTGTGGGCGGAGCTTAGCTAGAAAGAAGTTTCTGTGAAGTTTGTTAGCTTGTTTTTTAACAATAACTAGAGTAATTCTGATTTTACCTGCATATGTAAGGTCACTCACTGTCCGGGACCGCGATTGTTATTTGAAAAGGTTAACTTTAACGGACAAAACCAGATTGTCCGACCTGCACACACATTTACTCAAAGAATAGACAACAATAACAATAATAACAAACATAATAACAATAAGTAAGTCAATACTTTATTGAACCTTTTCTGATAAGAAGTATGAGCTGCAAACGCGATCATGTTTGGCCAATGGGTTCTGTCCAGTCCACTTGTTTTATCTCGTTTAACCACAGCTGTCGTCTGTTTTGTTTTTGTCTAGCAGAGACAGCAGGCATGAGTTAAAATATCAAATTGAAGCCTCTACTACATCGATTCTGGCACCAAACATCACAACAAGATAATATTTTAAGCTTCTTGTGTAGACGAATCTTCACTGTTTTGAATTGGCCGCATCCAGTTTTCGCTTTTTCTATGTCTCTAGCTAGCGCTGTGACGTAATTGTGATGTCGGCCCTGAAAGGCATGGCTAGTTTTTTCTACTGCAAATTGATTGGATATAGTAACTTATGCGTTTCATTCAAAAATGAACGCTCATGCCCAAACCGTCAAACTGGGCTGCGTTCAGCCCAGAAAAAAACGGTGCAAAACGTTTATTAAACGGTGATGTGTTGAACACCCTGTTCTGATGACGCAAGTGTTGCAACTATGGCAGCTGAGAAGGCCATTCTTTGTTCTTTTTGAAGAATTTTCGGAGCCTGATGAAATGAATATATGTTTAATACTGCAAAATATGCTCGTTGTTACAGTCACTTGACTTGCCGTCCAGAATAAAAGAGAACATCCCAATCGAGTGAAGAGATTTGTGGAAACTGTGGTTCCTAATTATTGTGATCCAACATTTGACTGGCATTTCAGGATGAAAATAAATTTCAGGTGAAGGATAACCCACTTCTTACCTCCGAGACTGTGTCATGGCCTTATTATTTTTATTGTGAGTATTAGGCTTATCATTATTACTGATCACTGTTGTTGTGCTATGATATTGTAATATTTACCATTATATAATCAGAGGAGCATAGAAAAGTTTATGAAAGTGTCACTCCACAATACAATAGCAAAATATATAAATATGTATAGTATTTTTGTGTTACATTAATCAGTGTCTAGCACACCTTCCTAAGGAAAGGATATGGACCAGAAGACATTGCAATTACACTACTACATATTTAGACAGACGTAAAGAAGTTCCAGATCTATACTTGTGCTCTTATTATTTCAGTTATTTTGCCTTTAATGTAAATAAACAGGTGCACACAATATACTTGCTCTTGTGAATTTATTTTGATGTTAATTACATTTACCTACAAATTCATCATAATCATGTTGATATGCTATGTTACTATAAAGCTCTTACGACAAACATGTCTTCTAATATCTTCAATTGTTGCGTATACTGAGCTGCAGCGGACACATATTATGACTTCACTTGGACCCATTGTGCGAGCTGTCTCTTTATTACCGCGTGGTTTATATACACATTGCTGCTGATTGTGCTGACATTTTTGACACACCCACAAAACAACAGAAAACGTATCTCAAACCCTGCTGCACACTGTTTCCAGGAAACATGTCGTTCAACCACTAAAGCTAGCAAAACGTTGGGCACTGGTGTGAGTTTGAACGTGCCCCTGCCTTGATGTCATGAGAGAAGGCCCATCATTTTAGAGGGGAGGAGCTTTTTCAGATTTGGATTAAAGATTATGAAGGCAAACGCATTTTTTATTGTGGATTGCAATGTGCTGGGTGTTCTGTCGATTTGTCTTACCCTGTCAGATTTTGCTACCTCCCATTAAAACAGTGGGAAGTACAATTCGACAACGAAAAATGATACATGTTAAATTATGTTTTATTAATGTGTAAACCTACCAAAACCTTAAACCTACCTTACCGTCTAGGCCTAATTACGTGTTATATTCACGGTTGTGGATAGAAAGGATACATCTAGTACCGAAACCAACAATAAATATTTTGTTCTACCTATTAGATTGTGTTTCATTAACGTCTACACCTATCCAAACCCTAAACCTACTCTTACAATAATGCAGATACATTAAATATTGTTGTTCAGCGTGAGTAAAAAGACGCAAATATTGATGTGCGCATGCGCAGTAAGCAGAGGTAGGAAAATCTGACGGGTAGGATAAAATGTCAGGACACCTGTTCTCAAATGCAAGAAATGTTAAGCGCACCTAAAGTTTACTTGCAATAGTTCCACTTTAGTACAATAAAATGTAGCCTACTTCAACAGATCTTCAGTTGGACTTCAGCGCTACTTCTGCACAATTAAAGTGCAAAATATGTTGTAGCCAATACCAGTTTAGTAGGCCTATACCAAAAGTACAATTGCAGGGTATTTTTATTAAGTAGGCCTACATAATATGTACATATATTTGTAGTATACTTAGCATGAAATAAATGTATTTAAAATACATTTTAGTGTATGTATTTTTACTCGGGAAGTATATGTGCATATACTGTATGGTAAGTCTACAACGCAAAACAAAAGACACTCAAAAACACCGACAGTCAGTAATAACTTTAGTACATTGTCCAAGAACGTCTTGTGTCCCTCAATGTGCCGCTATCACTGAGTAAATACTGTGATTTTCTCAAAGTAATTACAGAAGCTTTAGAGTACTTTCGGTTTCATCCAGCCTCTCGAATTCCTTCAAGAGAACTGGCACGCGAGGAGGAGCGGACGCTGTTGTGACGCATAACATTTCCAGTTAAAGACTACCCTTCTACTCCGAGGAAATGGACGGTAGCGATACTTCAGCCAGCTCACATTTTAAAAACGTTTTTAATTATAGGCTATAATTTAGCTCTATTTGGGATGGTGGAACGCTTCTGGGAGAGTAAAAAATACTATGTTGGATCGCCATGAGCTAGAGGTAAGTTCGCGCGCTGTAAAATCTCCACACTGAACTTGATTGTTATCTCTAATGTGGCACTTTAATGTGTGGGTGTCGTAGGTTTGAAACGGATGGAAATGTTAAAGCTTCTTCCCGTTTGCCGTCTTTCCTGTAGTTTACATGTCTGTGGGAGTCTCAGATGGCATTAACAATACAAACTGTATTTCTGTAGGCCTACTGTGTGTGGTTTAGGTCTGTGTTAGTTTCTCATGCAGCCTAGGCACTATTTAGCAACAGGTTACTGTAAGAATAATCTACTTGATATAGGCTACAAGGACATCGGAGTTCATGAAAACTGCCGTTTGTATTTATTAGATAATGCTGTGAAATTAATAATTTGTAAAAGATGAACTCTTGCCTACACTTTCCCCTCTCTTCTATCCCGACAGTGTGGTTGGTGAAGTGAGAAGCACTGCTTTAGCGCCTCCTATAGCGGCCATGAGGGAATGTCAGCTGTCCGCTTATGTTTTGCTGGTAAGTTAGTTTTCGCAGAGCATTAATACTCAGCCATGAGCCTTCGTTTTGCCACAGGCGGCCATTTAAAATACTTCCTTAAAATGTTGTTTTGGGACGCTTTTTCATCATGGTTGACTATGATTAAAGGCATGTTTTAATTGGTTAATTAGTCAGTGACTTTACATGAAATGAATAGTCAGGTTACATAATCTAATTTTAACTATACCATAAACATTTTAGGACAGACCTACGTTTAAATTTGGTAAGTTATGATGAGTGTAACCATGAGTCAGTGTAATTTCATAAAATACAATAAAAAGTTAATAAAGACTACCTAGAAATATCCACCAATCACAGAAGCTTCTCTTTTATATGATTGTAGTTAATTCCTCCAAATAATTTATGAGGTACTTATTTTTTACGATTCAATATTTAATCATACTTCTACATGTTTAGACATTAATATATATATTATCTGAACACACAATTAAACATGTGACGAGGCTAACATATGTAATGAGATAATTTGATAGCGATATAGCAGTCATTTCAGTCATTTATCATCTATTAATGTTTGCTGTTGGTAATAAAATTGTAGAATTTTCATAATAATGTCTGACACAGTCTGACCAAATAATGAGTGGAAAAGGTTTGTGTGAGGTAATGCTCCTGGTTTATTAACCACATTGGAAAGGAAAGGAAAAATAAAGCACTTTTCACTGTGGAATACAGTATTGTACTGTGCACTCACACATAATATAAGGTGCATGCTATCATTTCCCATGATAATTTTAACCTAAATCTTCTTTTGTTCCCCACAGGCTCTAATCAGCCAGTCATATACAATATCAAATTTTGGTCAGACCGTGAAAGGAACTTGTCCTGATGATGAATACTGGAATAATAAAGGATTCTGCTGTAATAAATGCCATCCAGGTACAGCTAATTTAAATACAGGATATGTGTTATAGAGTGTATATCCTTTCAATAAATGCTGTGACTGCTGTGTTTTTTGGTTAGAAGAACATTTATCATATAATGGAGCAAAGCTGTTAACATTTAAAACAGTTAACTATAGATAATGGCTAATAACAGGGTGTGTGTTTTTTTCAAAGAAACCTTTTGTTCAGCTTTCATAGATGGTTTCGTTCTGTCTTTTGTCCTTCTGTTTTCTACTCTAGGGTTTAAATTGAAAGAGAAATGCCCTGAAAAGAATACGAGGTCCGAATGTGTAAAATGTGAGAATGGAACCTACCTAGATAACTCAAACTATAATGAAAACTGCTTCAGTTGCAGGAAGTGCAGCAAAGGTAATGTCATTTTAAAACTTTGACGTTTATATTTATTGTTATTGAAACCAAAAATGAACATTCTGTCATCATTTACATAACCGCTACATCGTTTTCATTTTGGGATGCAAGAATCCCTATGTGGATGATTGTTAAAAAATTCACACAACCAATTCATTTGACCTTTGCTCAGTTTTCATATGTCTTTCATCCTTTAATCACAGCCAATTCCAAAGAGATATCACCATGTACATTCCAAAGCAACAGGGTGTGTGGGTGTGAGACTGGGTACTACTATAATAAATTAAACGGCTTTGAATGGGAATGTGTTCCCTGTAAGACGTGTGGTTCTGGGCAGCTGATAACTGGTGAATGTAAGTCCCTCAAGCTTAATAAAGATTCATAAATAAATTAAAGTTATATATTAATCTTGTTTTTACATTATAGGATACCCTTAGTTAATGTTTTCACTTTCGTCAGGTGCTGGGGACAAGAATACAAAGTGTCAATGCAAAGAAAACCATTATGCTGTCAAGGACAATAAACGCTGTGAGCCATGTGTTAAGTAAGTTACACTTCGGTGCTCTTTAATATCCTGCTGGCACTTGTTCAGAGGTTATTCATCTTTTGTTTTTGAAAAGTCTACAAGTACAGACTTCCTTCCTTGCATTTATGTCTGCTGTCCTGAAAATGTTGTGTTAACGGTTAAGTGTGCTATTTTCTGTGTTGCAATACTTTACATCTCATACTAATGTGCAGAGACATACTCTACAGAAGCACGCTTATGAATTTAGAAGCATTTAACTCAGTTTTGTGCATTGTTGCGTGTTGAAATGTGTTTAATTGAAATGTATAACTCAATACAAGCACACATTATTGGATATTACAGTCATTTTAAATTCTAAATATTAAAAATTTTCACTCTGTTATTGTTGGTTTTAGTTTAGTTTTTGTATTATTATTTTATTTATTATTATTATTTTACTCTTATTTTAGGCATACTACAATTACGGTGCTAAATAGTAGCATTAAAAAAAAATTTACGCCATTAAATTGACATTACAGTTTTGATCTAGAGGCAATTTCAGGTTGGAATCTATTTAAGTTTAGTTTCAGCTTTTCCCGGTTATGATGAATTTTTCAGTTAAAAAATGTATTTAGTTGTAATTTTTGTAACAATAATCCATGCTGTCAGCGAATGAGAATCAATTTAGTCTTTTTTTAGTTCAACTACTGTCAGTATGAAGAGAACCTTCCTGAGTTAGTTGCATTCATGAAATATGCATTTAATGTTGTAATGATGCTGGCCAAGCTCTCCTTCTCCTTTTGTGTTCATGTACTCTAGTCAACATTTGAAGTGGATCAAAAAACCTTTCATCAAAGTCCTAAAACCCAAAACCAAAATGCGTTCTTGTCTTAGGACAACGTTGATGAACTTTTTTGATCCACTTCAAATGTTGACTACTATATACTTGTGTAAATGTCTGGCCCGCAGACAGAATGATTCACCTTTAAATTATTTGATAAATATTGAAAAGCTGAAGTGAGAATATCTACAAATGTTATTTTGCATGAAATGACGAACTAGCCTTTACAAAAACCTTTATACGGAATGTGTTCCCTGTTTTTACCACTCATCCGCATACACTCCAGCACATGCAAACACCATCATTCACTGAAGTGTTCTGAATTAGCACATGCACATTGTTTTAATGAGTAATAAACAGACACATTTTTTAGACATGGCAGACAAAATAATCAACATGTGTGTTCTTTATATCTTATAGATGTCAGGATGAGTGTCCACACTTGTGCAAATCCAGCACACCTCCTGTCCCTATTAGGACTTTCACCCCAACCAGTCCTCCAGGTGAGTACTGACCTGGGACATTTGCTCCGAGGAGGCAAGGGAGGCAGTGCCTCTTCAAAAAACTGGATGAGAAAATTATGCTAAATATGAAAATAAAAATAAAATTACAGAAGGAAGCTGCATCTCTCTTGCCTCTCCTAACTCTATTGAGTTTTAACATATCCCGTGTGGGGGGGGGATTTGTAAGGAGTACAGTAAATTGAGAATGAATGAGGGAATATCACGTGAGGAGAGGCAATGCCTCCATCTTGCTGTGATTGGTTCATGCAATAAATACCACCTCCAGTTTTTGTATTTCTCACACGCTCGCTTATCAGTCTGAATGAACAAACTAATGACAACATTAATGGGAAGCCTAATTAAAAAAAAAAAAGAAAAAAAAGTCACATCAAAATAAAACTTCAAATAGCCTGAAAACATGATCAGTGGGGGTTTTTAGTGAGCAATTAGCTTTTTTTGCTTTTGTTTGCCGAGCTTTGATGACTAATGATCTGAACAGTTGACTATTAATAAGAAAAGCTGATTAGTCATTATTACTGAATAGTTATTGTTTTGGAATGAGTGTAAAAAATGCTTAAAACAACTTGGTGAGATTTCTACTTGGTTTAAATAAATAGAACATTACTTACTTTACATTTTTTATAAAACAAAATAGAATTGGGTAACACTTTATTTTAAGGTATCCTTATTACACGTTGCATATATTTACTAATACTTACCATATAGTAATTAACATTACTAAGTACTTACATGTATAATTACACTGTAACAAGAACACCTTAAAATAAAGTGTAACCTACTTGTTTTTGTTTTTGGAGACTGTAAGTAATGTTTATTTAAGCAGGAAAGTGTGTAACTGAGACAAGAATTTACATTGATTTATTTGCTTTGAAAAATCACCACTGCACACCTCTGGTAATGATCAACATCCATCCAAAAATTTGTATCCTTTGGAAACGGAGTTGTTGATGTCTGTTGGTTTTCCTAATATTGCGGATGCCAGACAGGCGACTGTTGGCAAACAATGGCTTTAGAGTGTATCGATAAAGCATGAGTAATCTTGGGAAGTCCCCTTATATGTTCCTTTGAATTTGTCTAGCCATGACTAATCAAAACGTCTCTGTGTGGTTCAAAAACAACACGTGTCTTCAGGCGAGCAGTGATTTTAATCGTTTGTTTCTCATCTCATTAATATTTC
Organism: Oxygymnocypris stewartii; assembly: GCA_003573665.1. NCBI lineage: Eukaryota > Metazoa > Chordata > Actinopteri > Cypriniformes > Cyprinidae > Oxygymnocypris > Oxygymnocypris stewartii. The sequence continues at coordinate 2,252,598 of QVTF01018622.1, read as the reverse complement.
AGTCTCCACACCTCAAATACTGGTCCCTGTGTGTGCATGCATCACGGTCCTGGCACTGGGATTGTTCACGTCATACGAGGGCATCAGACTTTGGAAGAAAAAGAGGCATGCTTTGTCATCACAGAAATCATCAGCTGCTTCCAACGATCAGGTAAAATGCTTGATTGACCTATGATGAACAATGACAATGACACCACAATCATTCATCTTCACAATGCAAGTGATTCACATTTGATGCTAAACACATAATTACTGTAGCTCAGTTTTCATAGAAGATGATTAGGCTTTTATCGTAAATTCTAATTTCTTATAACAGGAACCCCTATCTGAACTCTCGGCCTAAAAATAATTAATATTAATTATGTTATTATAATATAATTCTAATTCTATAATAGAATAGATCAGATTAATATAATATAATATCAATAGAATTGCACTAATGTCTTTCAGAAATAAATGCTAAAGTGGTGCTGTATGAATTGTTTCCTATTTTAATATATTTTTAAATATAATGTATTCCTGTGATTTTCAGCAGCCATTTCTCCAGGCAGCGTTTCTTCAGAAATGATTTAATATGCTGATTATTGTCATTGTTGAAAACACTTGTGCTCTTTAATATGTTTGTGAATACTTTTCAGTATTCTTTGAGAAATAGAAAATAAAAAACAGCATTTATTTATTTGTTGAAGACCCCTGATGTAGATTTTTTTAAAAGATATACTTCAATAATCATTAGTCCATTAAAGACCCCTGCAGAATATCTTCATGGAAGCCATGTTATGATCATGTGATCGTTTATATATCCTATTTGACTGGTGTTGCTTTGATTATTGTATTGTTTAAGTAATTCATATATATTTTGAATGTTCTCCACAGACATTGATCATCACAGTGGCACCAGACACAGAACACAATGAGAGCGTTCCTCTCACAAACCAGCTGAGCAAAGCAGAAGCAAACTGGAAAACTCCCAGACTGCGTCCCAAGAGAGATCAAAAGTATGTCTGGTTATTTGTTTCTACACATAAATCCTTGGAGGCTTAAGTAGTGATGCTTAAAGATGATTCATGTCTGTTGTCGTTCTCTCTGACTTTTGCTTTCGTAGTTCACGAGTTCTTCTATTTTGTGCTGGACGAGGTGCCTATTGGAAGATTTAAAGAGCTTGTACGTCACCTTGGTGTTTCTGAGCAGAACATTGACAGGGCGGAACAAGACCACAAGAACTGCAAAGATGCCCACTACCAGATGCTGAAGGTTTGGAGTGACAGCGGCAGTGGAGGAGGGAACAATGTGTTGCCATGGCAACGCATCCAGATGTTAGTAGACACTCTGAAGGACATGTATTTGGTTAACTGTGCAGACAACATCGAGAGCAGGTTCCTTTCACAGGACACAAGCACTTCACACTGAGGCCATTAGAAGAGAAAGAAGAAAAGAGCATTAAAAGAGAACTTCACCTTCCAACGATTCCCATTGGTTTCTTTTGATGCGTGTACAGCTGTTTTTGGCCATTTCATATTTCCAGTTGTCTGAAGATTTCACACTAATTTTTTTTATGAATATGCAAATGTTCTGTGTTATATGTGTGTATGCTATCCAGGCTTTTTTTTTGACTGTCAAAGTAAATGTATCTGAATGAGGCAGTGGGGTGGTTGGGGTTTGTGTTGTAATTTTTCAGATATGTATTGGAGATTACATAATCATGCATATTCTCTCCAAGTGCTCCTTATCATGACACTTGTCTCACACATGTCCAGGTCACACAAACACACACATACACACTGTTCAACATTTTAAGAAAGTTTTTTGTTCTGTTGGTTTTATAAATTAGTTTTATTTTGTAAATAATTTTGAAAGAAGATTATGTTCACTAAGACTGCGTTTATTTGATCATAAAATATTTTCCCGTGGTCAACCTTCATGATAGGTTTTGTGAGAGGCCTTATTGACCCAATAATGCCTCCAACTGTATAGATGCATTTAATGCTGATAGCAGTGGTATTTGCATGTACAAAACAAACACAGTTTATGATTGCATTTGTATTTGAGTAGTATGTTATGCAGTTTTAGAGGTAATTTCTATTGCATTATTCCACAGGCTAATATGGGGCTTCAGCTAGAAACTAGCATTAAAATTCAATACAAATGCAAATTATAAAGCTAATTAGACCACAAAAGGTATTTTTTTTCTTATTGGAAAATCCCTATAAGAAAACCCATATATGCTGGAATAAAATGGTGCAGTATTTTTTGTAAAATGACCTTCAATAATTTGTGTCACTTTTTTTTACAGTGGGTAAATACAAATATAAAAAAGCCATGCAAATGTATTTTTCCCATATACATTTTTATATATTCTGTCTTTTTTTACATTTAATTGCAAACAAAATTTAAATCCACAAATAAACAGCTTGTATATTTTTAATTCATGTGTACTTTGCTTTTCATTCTAATTTTAGATGAAACCTGGAATGCTTTGTAAAAGGCCTCACCAGCACTAAATCTACAAGTCTTTTGTTAGCAGACCCTAGAGCACTAGAGAAGCACCAACCCAGCCTTGTCTCCTTTGATGAAGGCGCTTGTGTAATTATGTCCTGATGCGCATCTGTTATGATCTTGCACAATGTTGCTTATCTTCATTTCTATCCCACTGAATTTATTCCTGTCTGATATTTCTTAGGCCCTCTCTCACTTCCTTTTTTAAAAATCAGCTGAGCTGCACAAGTTCACAGCTTGACCGTTACCACACAATCTGTACTATAGACATGAATGATTTTAACAGATGATAAAATGTTCAAAATCGTATTTACACTAAAGGAAGATCTTTAAATCTAGAGCCCAATCTAGGTGTGCCTAAATAATACCATGGTATCATGTTGATGGGCTTTTCTTGGGTAAGCACCTGTCAAATCCTCCAAGCATTTTAATTTCCTGATTGGAGAGAAAATAACATCTACCTTCCTTATTTTGCATATTTGCTTGCATGTATGTGTGTGTGTGCGTGCGTGTGTGTGTGTGTGTGTGCATGCTTGTCTTTGTGGGACTAAACCACAAACCTATCATCCCTGTCTAAACAATTATAGCTTTACATGTTGTTATGTACCTGTGATCAACAGCTGGTTGGTTGTCAATCACATCAGAAAGCTCTAATGGCCCAGTCAGGTTTATCTTCTCAGGGTGCAGCCATGTATGAAATCTAATTCTGAAGAATCTGGTCTCGCTTGTTCAACCTGTTACTGGAGGATGGGTTAAAGAAAAACTCTATAGAAAGACACAGAGGACTCCAAAAGACAGATTCAGGAAGACAAGAGGGACAGAAAGAGACCTTAAAGATGTCTGTGTGAGGGAAATGGACACAGTTAAATCCAGGTATCTGTTGGGGAAAGCTTGCCTGAGGATTCAATTCAATTCAAGTTTATTTTTATGATACAATTGTTGCAAAACAGCTTTACAGGAAATTAAGTTTCCACAATATATTTATATATTGTAGAAACTTAATTTATTTAACTTATGGCAAAATTTTGTAATTCTGTATACTGTCTGAGGGTTGGCCTCCTGAGGATGTATGTGTGTGTGTGTGTGTGTGTGTGTGTGTGTGTGTGTGTGTGTGTGTGTGTGTGTGTGTGTGTGTGTGTGTGTGTGTGTGTGTGTGTGTGTGTGTGTGTGTGGCAAAGGAGATTGTCTAAAGCTAGAATCACATCTAAAAAAATTAAAGAACTGAGATTGTATTATGAAACTAGTTTCGCTTCAGACTTTGTGGGACTTGCTGATGTAAATTGCATTTACTTTTATATGTCTGATGCTGAATTTGTTTAAAAAAAATATGTTATGGCTTTGTGTTTATGGTATATTCAATGTTATGCCTACATGTGTAACTACGAATGTGCATTTGCAAACAGTATATGCATGTATAAGACTGTGTATGAGTGTTTGTTCGTTCGGGGTATTTTACCTTGAATTGATGACTGATGATAATGTTGACAGTCAAGGTGAGTCTAAGCGGAATTGGTTTATTGCAAAAAAGTGACGTCAAACGAGGGCAGATATTCAGATCTTTATCAGCATGTGTGAGACTCCTGAATCACACATCAGTGTGTTTTATGCCCGTGAGATTCATGCATGACTGGGGAAAGGTGACTCACATGAATTACAGTGAATTATGAATCAGAGTTGGCGTATAAATATACGTGTGTTTATAAGTTTCAGCTCGTCTGGGCATGGCCATGTCTCTTGTATATGGAGTCCTGGCATGTAATTTGTGTGTGTGTGTGTGTGTGTGTGCGTGTGTGTGTGTGTGTAAGTGATCAAAACATTCCTTTGGGGATATAAATACTTTTAAATGCACGGTTTTGAGACATAAAAGAACAAGTCATCCTATAATTTAAAAATGAAACAAAAAATCTATCATTGCCAGAATTGTCTGTGTGATGCTTAAACTTTCAATGATTTGTCATAAACAAATTAGAGTGATTATGCTAATCCATCAGAAAATTATTTAGTGGATATTTATTTATTGTTGTAAATTACAACAATTTTAAACTGCATATATATATATATATTAAATATGCAATAAACACAAATATTAAATATATTTTAATAATTAAAATAATATATATGCTAATTTAACAGTGACATTTAAAATAATAGTATGGTTGATATAATAATACATTTCTACAATTTATAATACTACTTGCATTAATAAATATTAGGTTTTTAATAATGGATACATTTTAATTACTAATATTTATAAAATAAAATAATATTTGAATTATATTATTATGTTTTCTTCTATAGGTTAGGGTTATGGTTTAGGTTAGAATTAACCTATATTTTTACATTTAACATATAAAACAAATAAAACATATAAAACAAAATAAGTCCATAACATGATTTAAATAATCAAATGCATGGGGGGGGGGGGGGGGGGGGTCAAATTGTGTCTATATTTTGGGGTCCAGAAGACCACCTAAGGATTGCAAAACCTCAGTTCACCTACAGAGGAGAAGCTGACAATTCCCACGGGGAAAAATGACTTAATAACATAGTAAATAATGTCATAATGACAATATAAATGAATACAATGTAAAACATAAAATGAAAAATAAAGAAATAATATAAAAAAGGTTTGCGCGAGGGTTCAGATTTAAGGGGTAGAAGACATCATTAGCTCAATATAAAAACAAAATACGTCAATAGAAAATGATAGAAAAACCACCCTGATAGAAAAACAAATGTGTGTGTGCAGCATGCTAGCTCAGGTCATGACATGTGAAATGTTTTGAAATGTAAAGGTCACATCAGTGGGCTTCAAAAGTCAGTTCCTTCTAGTTACGGTTTACAGTTTTTGGGGGGTTTGACTTGTTAGGTATTACGCACAGCACAGTGATAAATGAAGCATAGCAGCTTTTTTTGTAATTACTCAATGCTACTACTATTTCCTCTTCTACTTTCCCTGTTTATTGTTGCACTGTCTCTGATCTTATTTATGTGTTAGACTATTAATCCTCTTAGTGTAATTCTATCTGTGTCTATTAGTAATCCATCAAAAGGACCGGAACTGAGCAATGCCATGGCCCCAGAGGAAACTGCCACCGGTGACAAGAGTGACAGACAGCGGGAGGAAGAGAAAGAGGCCGACACTGACTCTCCTGATGGATCCGTTGCAGTAACATCAGTCGCTCAGCGGAGGGCACAAGAGAAACACAAATTCAACTCTGTAGGCTACCAGGTACTGAATTCATCAGATTATATTCAGCACTGGAATTTGTTTGCATCATGCGGATGCTTTCATATAATCTGACTTTTAATGCATTTTAGATCAATAGCGTGACAATTCAAAATGGTCAAAGGTGTCAGAGAGTACTATAATAGTCAATATTTGAAGTGGATCAAAACCTTTCATCAAAGTTGTCCTAAAACAAAAACAATACTTGCCTTAGAACAACTTTGATGAACTTTTTTGATCCACTTCAGATGATGACTACTGTATACGGGTCAGATACCGTAATTAAGAAAATCGACCTCATCAAAAGATGAAACTCTTAAGGAGATAAGCATATCGTTTTATTATCAAAAAATCTCTGTCGTGTGGTGTGACCAGCAAAGTCAAGTGGTGCGACCAAAGTGCTGAAGGAAATAAAAAAAAGGAAATGATATTAAAAATAATGTGTGTCATGGTCAATGTCTGTTATGACACGATAAGGTTAGTTCAAGGTATGTAAAACATTTTGTCGTACAACTTTCCAATATGGAGCGCCAAATATCTCAAAATTAAATAATTACAAATGTTTTACATTTTTAAATAACTTATTTTATTGCATATAGTATCATTATTATTAAATAAGCTTGAAAAAGCACAAACAAATCAGTACATAAATGTTTAATTCACTGTTATCATGAATCATGAATGACTGTAATTTGACCCTCCATATCCCAAAAAAAATTATATTTATGTTTTTTTTTCTTTGCTGAAATTGAATGGTAAGTTTTTCGAACAGTATATGCATCTAAGATCCCTGGGAAATGATCCCCAAAGCCAGGACATTTGAGTTCCCTACTTCCAATGTTTATTTACAGGAACACCTCACACACAGATTCAGGCTTAGTTCTTTTGCACCATTTAAACACCAATTTCCTCTGCTTTCATTCTGCAACTCACATGTTCGGATGCCCAGACAGCAGGCACTGTATTATGTGTCCTCAAGTGATTTAACCAAATAGAACATGGAACAATGTCCTTTGTTGGTTCTGGAATAATATTAGTATCAATCATGCTATGAAGAATGCTTTTCCTGGACCAACAAAGGATGTTTTTGCAGGACCATGTTCTAGTTAGGGAAAACCTGTTGTGCTTTACAAGCAGTCACGGATTTAATCAGGCTTAAGCTGATTGCTGTCAATTTAGCTTGTCACATTTATCAATTTTCGTTGTCAGAAAAAGAAGCAGAGGGCAGCTGTGGACTTTTATACAGTGAGCAAGGGAACATCTGCCGGGGGGAAGAGCAGAGGTGCATTAAAGCAGGCCCTTTTTAGCCAGGGAGTGACTGACAAAAATGGCACATTTGAGGTAGGCCATTATGAATTATTCTTTGCCTGAACTGATTCATAGTTGGATACATAGACTGATTACATTATTCTTATTCCAATCTCTCTCTCTCAGGCACGATCAGGTGGTCTACAGGGGCAGATGAGTGGGCTGAAACAGGTTCTGGACTTATTCAATATAGCCGAGGACCTGAGGTGGACATGGGGGGAGGGAGGGACTGAAAAAGCACTGGAAAAGAGCTGGACAGACATAGTGGACTCCAATGAGGTAACAGGGTTAGTGCTAGATGGTACACAGATTCGTCTATTGGGCATGAGCACATCAATATAGTGCATTTTTTGTCACACTGTGCAACAACAATTAATTAACATTTATAAAACATTCTATAACATTTATATAAATAATAAATAACATCATATAAATGAATTAGAAATCGTCACCTTGTATAATAGTTTACATAGCATGTGATTAGTTATGTCTGCCGAAAGAGTAACACAGAATCATGTGCAATACCAGCAATGTGCATTAATTGTTTTAAAAATGTAAATCAATCAGATTGTATGTTGTATGTTGGAGGAGTATTGATGACATTCTCTTGTCTCTATTTCTAGGGTATGTCAAAAACCCAGCGATACCAGCAGGAGGCACTGTGGGAGCTTACTAATACTGAGCTAAACTACATCAACAAACTCACTATTGCCAAAGAAGTATGTCATAATATTGCAGTTTTTGTATTACTATTATTAAGGATGTATTACAATTTATTTGATCAAATATAAGCAAAACAAAAAATTTAATCAACAAAAAATTGTAAAATTTTGTAAATTTGAATAATAATATGTTTATGCTGTACGGACATTTTTGAACTCATTGTTTCTCAGTTCTTTGTATTTTCATGCATGCATTTTAAATGTATTATTTACACTCTTGCTAAAGCTTTGACTAATGCACATCCTCTTTTCTGCCCAGCTTGTGATAGCAGCACTGTCACACTGTCACAGACATGGATTCCTTCAAGAAGTATGTTCATCTCGTCTCATCTTTCATGTTTACATGGAACCTTTTTCTTAAGAACTGACCTTCTGGAGTTACATACTCAGCATATCTAAATAGCAGGCAGACAGACTGCACATCTGTATGTGACGGCAGAAGTGCGGTCAAAAAATGTGCAGCTCACTGTCATCTGTCTGAGATCACTCATTATGCTCAGTTTATAATCTAGAGCATTACCAGTGATGTCAGAAATGGAAACATTTTGTACGGACAAGATGGAAAATAATTTTGCTCTGGTGTAGAGCGTGTGGGCGACACCACCTGTATAAATTAATATTTTTCCATTACTGTCTGTTCTTTCTTTCTTTCTTTCTTTCTTTCTTTCTTTCTTTCTTTCTTTCTTTCTTTCTTTCTTTCTTTCTTTCTTTCTTTCTTCAGATCAGCCCCACAATGCTCCTTTCCAATCTTCCTTCTATCCTTGATGCACATCGACTCTTTTGGCATGAAGTGATGTATCCAATGTTACAAGAGGGCCGTCTCACTGGAAAACCATTTGACCCTCTCAAACTTGAGGCAGGATGTTTGCAGGTATTATACAACAACAGTACACAAAATGATCAGCAATAAAGCTAAAAATAGATCAACTTTTTACCTAATTATTAATCCGTTTCAGTTTCCTGCCCGTTTTCCTGCATACTTTGAATACTGTTTGGAAGAGAAGAGAAATGTGGAGCATACACGCAGACAGCTTGACACAAACCCACACTTTCACACCTATCTTACGGTACGGAAAATCACATTGATATGTTGAAAGCAAGGAATTATTCTATTGGAAACATTTTCCAATTAAGAAACAGTATCAAGAGTGAAGATGTTCTAAATATTAGCATGATTCGGCTGTGGACATGAGTCACAGTCATACTGAATATTAACCAACTTACATTTTATAAGCAAAAGTTGAGAGAATTATTCAATTACTACCTCATTAAAACAGTCACTTGGTTCATTTCTGAATAAGTCAGCATTTTTTTACAAATTGGTTGAATGGATGATTCAGATCCATTCAGTGGAACATCTTACCACCTTCAGGGTCACAGAAAAACGCCTCAAACTTTCAAACATATAATGCTACACAAAAAGTCAAAAATCCCACTTCTGCTTCAGTACAAAAATCAACACATTTTGAACACCACTAAGCCGATGAAATTTTAAATTCGAAACCATGTTCAATGTTAATATTTGCCGTCGAAAATGACCTGCCTTTTTAAAATTGCTGGTAAATTTACCAGTATTGTACAGTATATGATCACCAAATCTTGGATTGAGTTGTTTTGTCAACTTGTTTGCTTTCATTTAGCACAGTGTTTTTCTTCATTTTTGGAACTGATTGGTCGTTTGCCTCGTTGACTGACCTTATGCAGTTTTTGAGTGAAAAAACGCTATATTTGTGGACAATTTTGGCAATATTCACTGTGCATAACCGCAGATCAATGGGCCTATGACCAGTCAATTTCAAATTCAAAAAGAAATACACAACCTGTGCCAAATGAAAGAAAAGAAGCTGTTCCAAACAAAAAAAATTTAATCCTATAGTTGGTAATTATGTAATGTAGTGAGACATTTATAATCAGTTATTAGTAGTCCGGTCATTTTTGACCAGGAATGCCACAAAAGTAACAACATGAAGGAAAAAATCCCCACAAAATGGAAAAAAATGTAAATAATTATTTGGAAGTTGTTACCCTGCATGAGCAACGTCATCAGTAGGTTTTAGCCCAAAGCGATAACATCAACTAGCATTTTCGGAAAATCCTCTCCAGACATTAATGTGCAGAGCATATTTAAAAAGTTTTGAAAATGTTCTGAACTTTAAAAGTAACTTTGTTAGTAAAAAAAAATAAAAAAAAAATATATATGCTAAATTAAGGCTGGAAAAAATGGTCAAATATAGACATAAAAATGGGTAGCGAGGTGTGAATTTGTTTTCCACATTTCAGATGAACTCTTACCACACCAAGTTCCCCTGCCAATGTTTTTATTCACCAGTGGACAATATGCAAAGTAAGCAGTATAGAAATGACTGTGAGATCGCCTGCTTTGGCGGTTTGACTGTAGTGGTAGGTTATGGGGGTGTGCTGTTTCCTGAAGTGTAGATATAACTGCACAATAAGGCCTGAAATAGCTTAATTCAATTTATCTTTAATTGTCTAGCTGTACAGTAAAAAATTAAATAAAAAAATTTACGTTGAAGTGTAATGTAATAATTTAAGCAAATAAGTTTAATTGATAAATGAGTTCAAATGCCCATTTCAAACCACAGATGAACATGAGCTATAGATTACAATCGAATATGTTGCATGAAGAAACACGCATGCATGATTTTCCTGATTACATTGATGTGATCTGTTCTGCAGTGGGTGGAGAATCATCCTCAGTGTGGACGAATGAGACTGGGAGATATGCAGGTCAATCCACACCAGAGAATCACCAAATACCCTCTTTTGCTGAAAGCTGTTCAGAAGACCACAGAAGACCTCCCCACCAAAAATGCACTTGAAAGAATGGTGAGACAATCATACACTGTACATTTCATTGTTCTATTTAAAACAAATAGCAAATTGCATTATAAAAAAGTTATTTTATCACTGGCCTTTGTGTTGTCACTTTAATAAAGCAAAATTACTTTGTGAGATGAAAAATTATATTTTGGATATAAAATATTTAAAAAATAGTAAATGTAAAAAAGAAAGTATTTCTTCGTGTAATTCCAGGTGGACTAAATGATGGTGAGATCAAAAAAATAGTTTGAATCCATTTGTTGTTATTGGACAAAATACTAACATCCTTTATGATTTAAGGATTTGAAGCATGATTATAATTAAATTAATAAAAAAGATTGGTCCCACTTTATATTAGGTGGCCTTAACTATGTACTTACATTTAAATTAATAATTTGGTACAATCAAGTCAAGTCAAGTCACCTTTATTTATTTAGCACTTTAAACAATACAAATTGTAACAAAGCAACTGCACAATATCAAAATAGGATAATAGTGTGTCAATAATGTAAAATTACAAGATTTTTTCAGTTGAAGGCATTTCATTATTGAATTCAGTGATGGCATCGTCAAGCTCAGTTCAGTTTAAATAGCATCTGTGCAATCAAGTCGGTGATATTGCTGGAAATGAAGTGTCCCCAACAAAGCAAGCAAAAGGCGACAACGGCAAGGAACCAAAACTCCATCAGTGACAGAATGGAGAAAAAACCTTGGGAGAAACCAGGCTCAGTCGGGGGACCAGTTCCCCTCAAGCCAGGCAAACCAGCAGTTTGTTCCAACTGCAGCAAAGTCAGATTGTAAGGGCTCCACTGGTTCCAGTGGTATTTTCCCGATGGATATCTAGGTGACGAGGTCCTCACTGGGATCTGTCTCTGGGGCTCATCTAGGTGTCCTGGTCTCCGCTGACATTTAGAGCTGTAGAGGTCGTCTCTAGGTGCTGATCCACCATCTGATCTGGATACGGACTGGATCTGGTGACTGCAGTGATCATCTGATCTGGATACGGACTGGATCTGGTGACTGCAGTGATCATCTGATCTGGATACGGACTGGATCTGGTGACTGCAGTGATCATCTGATCTGGATACGGACTGGATCTGGTGACTGCAGTGATCATATGATCTGGATACGGACTGGATCTGGTGACTGCAGTGATAATCTGATCTGGATACGGACTGGATCTGGTGACTGCAGTGATCATCTGATCTGGATACGGACTGGATCTGGTGACTGCAGTGATCATCTGATCTGGATACGGACTGGATCTGGTGACTGCAGTGATCATCTGATCTGGATACGGACTGGATCTGGTGACTGCAGTGATCATCTGATCTGGATACGGACCGGATCTGGTGACTGCAGTGATCATCTGATCTGGATACGGACTGGATCTGGTGACTGCAGTGATCATCTGATCTGGATACGGACCGGATCTGGTGACTGCAGTGATCATCTGATCTGGATACGGACCGGATCTGGTGACTGCAGTGATCATCTGATCTGGATACGGACTGGATCTGGTGACTGCAGTGATCATCTGATCTGGATACGGACTGGATCTGGTGACTGCAGTGATAATCTGAACTGGATACGGACCGGATCTGGTGACTGCAGTGATCATCTGATCTGGATACGGACCGGATCTGGTGACTGCAGTGATCATCTGATCTGGATACGGACTGGATCTGGTGACTGCAGTGATCATCTGATCTGGATACGGACTGGATCTGGTGACTGCAGTGATCATCTGATCTGGATACGGACTGGATCTGGTGACTGCAGTGATCATCTGGGCTGGATAAGGACCGGATCGGGTGGCTACGGTGACCTCGGAATAAGAAAAAAAAAGACTAATATTAGCATAGATGTCAATCTTCTGACAATGTAACAAGTACATCGTGTTTTATGGGAAATGTTCCCGGTTCCGGTTGACCTAATTAATGCAGCCTAAAAATAATTTAACTGATTTTAATATTAGAAGTGTATTAGTGTGCTATGTGTACGCCAGGTTAAAGAAATGGGTCTTTAATCTAGATTTAAACTGACAGAGTGTGTCTGCCTCCCGAACATTGTTAGGTAGATTGTTCCAGAGTTAGTGCGCTAGATACAAAAAGAATCTGCTGCCCGCAGTTGATTTTGATATTCTAGATATTATCAAATGGCCAGAGTTTTGAGAACGCAGTGGACGTGGAGGACTATTATGGGATAAGAGGTCGCTCAAGTACTGAGGAGCTAGACCATTCAGGGCTTTATAAGTAATTAACAAGATTTCAAAATCTATACGATGTTTAATAGGGAGCCAGTGCAGTGTTGACAGAACCGGGCTAATGTGGGCATACTTCCTGGTTCTAGTAAGGACTCTAGCTGCTGCATTTTGCACCATCTGTAGTTTGTTTATTAAGCGTGCAGAACAACCACCTAATAAAGCATTACAATAATCTAACCTTGAGGTCATAAATGCATTAATTAACATTTCTTCATTTGACATTGAGAGCATAGGTCTCAGTTTAGATATATTTTTAAGATGAAAAAATGCAGTTTTACAAATGCTAGAAACATGGCTGTGAAAGGAGAGATTGCTATCGAATAGCACACCTAGGTTCCTGACTGATGATAAAGAATCAACAGAGCAGCCATCAAGTGTTAGACAGTGTTCTAGGTTATTACTTGTGTGGTTTTTAGGTCTGAAAATTAACACCTCTGTTTTTTTCAGAATTTAGTAGTAAGAAATTATCGTCATCCAGTTTTTATATCGACTATGCATTCCATAAGTTTCTCAATTTGGTGTGTTTCACCGGGCCGTGAAGAAATATAGAGCTGAGTTTCATCAGCAGAACAGTGAAAGCTAACCTCATGTTTCTTGATGATATTTCCCAAGGGTAACATGTAAAGCGTGAAAAGTAACGACCCTATTACTGAGCCTTGAGGTACTCCATACTGCACTTGTGATCAATATGATACCTCTTCATTCACTGCTATGAATTGATGGCAGTCAGATAAGTACAATTTAAACCATGCTAATGCTCTTCCACTAATGCCAACAAAGTGTTCTAATCTATTCAAAATAATTTTGTGATCGATAGTGTTGAACGCAGCGCTAAGATCCAGTAGCACTAATAGAGAGATACAACCACGATCAGATGATACGAGCAGGTCATTTGTCACTCTAATGAGAGCGGCCTCAGTACTATGAGATGGTCTAAAACCTGACTGGAAATCCTCACAGATATCATTTTTCTCTAAGAAGGAATATAATTGTGAGAACGCTACCTTTTTTAGTGTCTTTGACAGAAAAGGGAGATTCGAGATCGGTCTGTAATTAACTAGATCTTTGGGATCAAGTTGTGTTTTTTTAATGAGAGGCTTAATAACAGCTAATTTAAAGGTTTACAATGAACTTATTGTGTACATACATGTTTTTACATTGTACTTATATTTTTAAAAATACCTATATGTAATTACATCTGTAATTCATTTCTGTATTTACATTTATAATTACACTGTTGGGCCATCCCTTCCACCTACCCATACCACCAAACCTGTCCCTAAAGCTTACCCAAATTACACCTCAATAGCAGCAATTGTGTTTTGCAATATATTATGAACACAGTACATTGCTTATTTTTTTATGTAAGAACATATTAGTTAAGGCCACCTATTATAATGTGTGACCAAACGATGTATACTTTGCAAACACTTGTTAATGCAGTTAATCCAGCTTAAGTGCTGCTGTCATCAAAGCAAACACAGGGACAAATACAATGTTGAAGTATAAAAAGATGAAATCGAAGGGAAATAGAGGCACTTTCACTACTAGTTGGTCTTAGTTACAGTAGTATTATATGTGAAATATCACATCATGATCATGTCAGACTAAAAAAATATAAGAAAAGTCAAATGTGACGAGTGGGACGGGGCCGAGGGCCGTGGGAACGGAGCGAGGCCGGTGGAGTGAATGATAATGAACGACACCTGTGCCACTCACCGGTCTCGAGTCCCACGGAGGAGCTTCGGAAGGAATAAAAGGAGGAGTGACGACAGTGGAAGAGAGAGAGAGGACCAGGCCTGGATTTTAGTTTGTGTTTTGTTTGCGGCAGTCGTCCGTGAGGGGCTGCCGCTTTTCTGTTATGTTTGTTTATTTGATTATTAAATGTTTAAATGTTCGCCGGTTCCCGCCTCCTTCTTCCCGTATCTATCTACTTCATTACATTCACTCCACCGGCCTCGCTCCGTTGCCACGGCTCTCGGCCCCGCCCCACTCGTCACATCAAACTCTTGAGCTGTATTGTCTTTGTTATCATCTTTGTAATCTCTGTCTCTCTATACACCTCTCACTCTCTCTCTCTTGAATATGAGCTGCTTGCACAGCCTTTATTCTATTAAAGCTAAAGATCTGCACTGTTTCTCTCTCGCTGTTTCTTTCTCTCCTGCAGTTGTACAGTGTCAATAATTTTCTAGAATCTATCAATGGCTATTTGCGACTGAAAGAAGATACTCTGGCCCTCTCTGCTGCTGCTCAAAGAATAGAGGGATGCAAAATAGAAGGTCTGAGTGAAGAAATAGACAAGGTAAACAACAACAAAAAATCTTGAATAACCATAAATTGTTCATGCTTTGCTTATATAAATAAGGCTAATAGAAAGATCTCAACAATAGTATGTTCGTGAGTTCTGCTGCTTTGATTTGATGAGCCCGGTGAGGGGGGTGGGACCAAATGTCATACGGAAGCAATTGATGGAAGAAACGTTGAAGGTCAAAAGGAGAAAGGACACCAAGGCAAGTGAAAAGACAAACAAGGTGCATGTGATATATTAAGGATTTTTTATTGACCTCATAATTTCAGCATTCGTTTCTGGTTATGTTAGGAACTTGTGGTCCTGCTCTTCACTGATGTGTTGTTGATGACCAAAACGCAGAAGAAATCAGACAAGCTGGAGGTAGTGCGCCCCCCTTTGTCTCTGGAGAGAATACACTGCATTGAGCTCAAAGATGGATGTGAGTGTGAACGATAACGGCTCCCAGCAGTAAGGGCAGTTATTATGTATGGGCCATATTTTCATGCCCTGCTCACAATATTCTTACTGAAATCTCTCTGAAATACATTCTGAAATCTTGCACCACATTTTTTGAAACAATAAACAAATAAAATCTGTAGAAACCTGTAATACATACAGCTAATCTTCAGCTAGGACAGTATCAGCTGTCAAGTATACAAACAGTTTTTAACCCTAAAACACAACACAATGAAATGGGAGATTTAAAATACTATCACTCAAATAAATTCCTTTATATTAACACATGGGTCTTTTTTGCAGACCTTTGTGCTTACTATATACAATGTGGTCCAAAAGTCTGAGACCTGAAAATCTATGATTCATAGTTTCATTTAAACCAGGAAAAAGCATATTTACCATAAACAAGTTTTAGAATGATCAATTATTTTAGCTAAACTAACTAGCTAACTAAATATTTAGGAATTTCCAACTTTTTAGGTCACTAAATAAATAAGCAAATCTGTGACATTGATCATTCAAACTCCTACAAAAGTCATGTTTTTCTTTTCATTGAAGAACAAGATGTTTGAACAGTGTTACATTGTGTATTAAATTCATATTAATATTTTAATGCAACTTTTCACTCAAATAGTTGTGCTAATATGTAATTTAATAAAATGTGTAAATCGATTTGTTTTAGTTTCTATAAACTGTAATGTAACAAAGGGAGTCTCAGAGAGCAATGGTAGGATTGTTTTTAATAAAGTGATAATCATGAAGACCATGGCATAAGACAGAACAACAACCTAAAGTATACTGCAGCGAAAGCATACAGATACAGAATGCATTACTTGCAACCAGTCAGTTTCCAAATGCACATTGATATTCCACATGGAAAAGACTTTCAAATTGCTTTATGTAATATAGCTTACTATTCTTAGTATGTCAGGGCACCGCATGGCATATTACTTGATAAGCTGGTTTCTAACAGGCTTTTTTGAGAATGACTCCACCTAAGGTGTGTCAAATACCTGCTCATCCAAGTCCTGGTACATTGTCACAAAAGATGCATTATGGTTATGTAATTGTGAATTCAAACATGCACATTAACTGAATGTGGAATTTGTTGTCTGGTGCACATTATTACCTCAAGAGAACTTAGAACAGAAATATGTTTTCCTATAAATATTTGTTATACGAAGCTAGATTAATTCCACACTGTATCTACTTCTCCCCTCTCTGCTCTGTCTGGTAGATTCGTTTGTGCTGGTGGAGGTTGGTGATCTAGGTTGTGCTGTCAGTGTGAACTTCCTGTCCACATCCAGTCCAGACAGCCGCACGTCATGGGTGTCTGCTCTGCGTGAGACTCAGGTACTTGCATTCCTCTTGCAGCAAATACACTAGACACCAGTGCGACAGGATATACAAGCCCAACGCGGAAGAAATGTCATTAGTTTTTCTACTTTTGGCATCTTCCAGGAACAGGGTACAAAATAGGGTATGAAATGCTTAAAATAAGAAGTCACTTCCCTCCCCCCCCCTTATGACCTAAGTAAGAACATTTTGATTGTTGGTCTTAGGAGCTGATTAAACTCATTTACATCCAATGTATTTATTTACTTGAGGTTTATTTTTCCATTTATTCTCCATTTTTAAAAACCTTGAATAAAAATATTTATTCTCCATATTTTTTTCAACCCTGTTCCCACGGATCCTAGAAATTCCATGAATAATCATTTAATTAAAATATAAATTAAATAGAAAACATATATAAAATAATAATAATAATAATAAAAATCTACACCAGAATGGGTAACATTTTGAAAGTAACAGGGTTGTAAATGAACCTAGATTACGCTGTCACTCAGTAATGGCTAGTTAGACTTACAATATATTGATTTATAGTAGCTGTCAAACTACTATTTAATAAAATAAAGAAAAATATAAAAAATATTTAACAATATTTTTAATGAGTTGACAGCCATTTTTTCAACCCTGTTACAGAAGATCATACAAATTATATTAATAATCATTGAATTAAAATATAAATTGAATAGACAAAATATAAGACGTAATAATAATAATAAACTACATCAGAATTGTAACAGGGTTGTAAATTTAGCCTAAATTACTCTGTCACTCAGTAAGGCTAGTTAGACTTTTATTTTATTTATTGTTTTATAGTTGTTGTTAAACTTCTATTTAATAAACTAAAGAAAGATATTTATTGGTAGTTTATTCTTATTAAGTTACAGAGTTGAAAGTAGCAGGGTTGCAGATTTTCCCTGAGATTAAGCTGCTACTCAGTAGGGACCTATAATGTTTTGTTGAATTTGAGAATATTGAATGATAATATTTACTATTCTTCACTCCATGTTTTAAAAAGGAACTAATGACAATAAAATATTTGTGGCGGACATTGTGCAGAAATATAGGTGTGGCAAACAGGTATACACTGTATTGACATTTTAGTAATGTTTCTGATAATTAAAATTAGTTAATCATTTCTGATTTGTGCAGTTAATGCTTTATTAAAAATTAATTGGCGTGGACACTAAATGTAACATGGAAAGAAATTTATGTGATTGTGCAGTAATTCAATTTGTGAGCAGAACGGTCTCAGAACGTCAAAAATAGTTGAATAGTTTGTAACTATAAACTGGTTCTTGTTGATGATCATAGGCGGCCTTAGAGACCTTGAGGACAAATGAGACCAACAAAACACTGAAGACAACAAGTACGACAGAGTTTGGTAGTTCAGAGAGACCTCCCATTCAGGACGAACTGCCTGACAAAGTCATAGGGGATCCTGATGGCCAATCAGTATCTGATAGATCTGATAGTGATTTTGACCCAGCTGAGTTGATGAGGCTATCTCCTTTCCATAGGCGCGAGTCTGAGGCAGAAATGTTGATGGAAGAAAAACAAAGTCAAGTTCAGCAGCTGCCAAAGGATAGGAACTCTCCACTGATTGGTCAATCGAATTATCAGATCCAATCAGCTCATGAAGAAGTTGTGGCAAAGACTAATTCAGCTGGATTAAAAACTGAAGAAGCAAGAAAGCAGTTGGAAGTGGAAGAGTCCCCATCTAAAAAAATATCAGAAAGGCGAGTTACATGGAATCATAGACGACGATCATCTGTAAATACTAATGACATTACACAACAGGACTTACTTGTGAGAAACCAGTCGAATGGATCATACTTGTCGATGCCTGGTGGAGATGTGGAGAAAAATAGCACTTCTGTTAAATCCCTGCCAAGCACTTTTGCATCTAACAAGCCTCTAATAGCTACATCATCATATGGGGCAACTGCAGAAACAGGGGAACCAGTGCATCAGGATTCAGATGATGACTCTGATTTAGATGACAATGGGCTCCTCACAAAATCAGGGTGGTTCTCCAGGAAACTGAACTCTCCCCGCTTTCGGAGGAAACTTCCAAATAATTTGCAACCATCTATTCCCTCAGATATATCCAGGACAGATGTGAATGGATTGGAACTTACTCCCAATGCAAACTCCAATGGAAACCAGAGAAGAGGATCCAACTCTGTGAACAGATTAGAACTTATCTCCAACGAAAGCTCTAGTGGAAATCAGATAAGATCATCCAACCCTTGCATTAAACCCCAGGATTGCCACAGAGTGCTAAAGCTGGGATTTCTAAAAAACATTCATGGAGCGTTATGGAATGTTCCTGAAAAAAGATTGTCACCAGACCCTCATACGCACTCTGAATCTGAGCAGATGCATGATGGGAACGGTCAAATGAAACCAATCAAAGTGAAGACACAACAGAGTGCCTCCATCCCAGTGATCAGCTCTTCTCAGAGTTCCCTTCCACCTTCTCACAGGCGTAGCCCCTTGCCCCCACCAGGCCTGGACCCCCAGCTTCACCTATATTCAATCCAGAACCTGCTGAAGAGGGCTGAGGAACGGGAAAGAGAACGTGGACAGGGAAAAAGAGAGGGAAAGAAAACATCTCCTACTGTTTCTGCCTCTCCATCACCATCGGTCATTGACGGAGAGAGAGAGAGGCAGAAAGAGAGGAATTGGCAGTAGCCAGTATGATATCTGCTCATGGATGGAGAGAGGGGAACGTGGATGAAAGTGAGGACAAGATGAAAGAGAGGTGAGTCTACATTTTATCACCTCTTCTCTATTAGTCATTGCTAAATGTGAAAGCACAATCTGAAAACAGTTCTTAACAGGGTTGTATCAGGAAGAATCATCTTCTGAGATGAAACAGTTTGTTGTACTTCAGATGGCGTCATGCAACCATTTTTTGGGGAACTGTTTTCTGCTCTGGCTACTTATTCTAAAAATGCACAAAAAAATTATATTCAAAAACCAACCTAACATATTGTATGATGTTGTTGTTTTAACTTGACTAACAGTGATCACCTTGTCTTTAGCATATGTATAGATTTTGATTTTTAATAGTCAGTTATTTTGAGTTAAACGGAAAATGAGTAATATGGGAGTAATGATAAATGAGGGATGATAGGTGATTCTGGAATCTTCCATTTATTTTCAGATACATGGCCCACTAAGGATAAAAGTAAGATTATAAATATTTAATTAAATTAGTTTGTTGATTATAATATAATTTTTGTCATTTTACTTTATATAATATACAATATAATTAATACTTTACATAAAAGGGAGCACATCAGCAAGAAAGGGTCAGAGAGAGGATGGAAAATTATGAAAAAAACTGTGTAGCCTATATTTTAAATTATTTTGTATATTTTTAAATGAATGAATGAATCATTTTTATATAGCGCTTTTATTGTGTATTGTTATACACACAAAGCGCTTTCCAGTCATGAGGGGGACCATCACCACTAGGGATGTAGCGGTATGAACATTTCTCATCACGATTATAGTGACCAAAATGATCACGGTTATCAGCATTATCACGGTATTGTTAAAATGTGCTGGAGATGTTCAAAAAGTGCCGACATGTAAATCACTTCAAGTTTTGTATGAAAGAAATCACCAAACAACAAATGAAATTACCTTGTTTGCATAATCACTAAAACAATAACATTAGCAATGATGTCCGGATTTTAAATGACAACTTGACTGACAACAGTTTAATAGCAAGTTCAAATATCTAATGTAAATGTTCAAATAAAGCTTTGAAAAAGATTCATAAAAAGGTAAACCTCACATTGCAGCCTTTAAATAAAAAAACAATAGAAGCCCAATAGAAACCATCACAGGAATCCCAATGGTTTCCATTAAATACCATTATAAACCATTAGCTTTTTCCAGTAAAACTATTACAAAATTATTATTTTTTGTATGTTTTGGACATTTTTCCAATAGGATTTAACATCCCACCAATAGAATCCATCACATACCAGTAGACACCATTATAGTTTCAATTAAAACCAATACAATTCCCTTTAAAACCATTGAACCCATTACATTTTATATTGTGTTTTGGGCAGGGTTATATTGTTTTTGTCAGCAGGGAAGGGTTGTCAAAATGATCACTTGTTAATACATGATTTTATGTATTTTATCTGCTCCATAAATAATTCTAGATAACTTATCTGAATTGTTTAAATGGGTAGAATCCATATAAGTTTGTTTTTCCTCAACTGGTCAAAATAAATAATAAGATATAAATATTCTTTCTTTTTAAATTAACCCTAAAAATAACCTTAACTGTCCAGTGGAAAATCAATCATTTTCATTTTAAGTATATTTGTTCCATTTGTGAGATATGACTGTAGAGAGTCCTCACTGTGTTGCGGAACTTGACAGTTTCATGTGCGTTATTTCTTCTCTCTGCCCACACACACAATTCATCTGTGTACTGTTACATAAAATCATTTCTAAATTATTACATTCAAACCTTCCCTGGAAATTGTATTCAATTTTGACAACATCATTGTCCTAAAATTATATATTACCACCTGTTACTTCTTTTGGATTATAGACAAGTTAGTTCTTCATTTGGACCATTGGGAGTCAGGCTTTCCCCTGAAAAATGATTGCATGCAATGATATTGCACTTAGAACATTTCTTTAATAACTCATCAAAAGCTATTTAATGCTCAGCACAGATAAGTTAATGTAAATATTAGAAGCACACGAATTAAAGTTGCATGACATTTCAGATTATTTGAATGTAGCTTGAGCTTTTATATTCATGGTTTAGGAGTCTGTGGACCACAGAGGGACTTTTAAGGTGGTTTATGGTATAAAAAAAATCTTGACATTTCTACATTTTAACACTACTTCATAATCAATACATATGCATCTGTAATCTATGAAACTAAAAAAATATATGTTTTTTAATAAAAGGTCTTTAACCCCTAAACCAAGAATATAAAAACTCAAGCTACATTCAAATAATCAGAAATGTCATGCAACTTTAATACATGTTTATAATATTTACATTAACTTATCTGTACTAAGCATTAAATAGCTTTTGATGAGTTATTAAAGACATTTTCTAAGTGCAATATCATTGCATGCAATCATTTATTTCATTTTTTTTTTTTGTTAAACATAATCAAATGTATTTATTATTTTATTAATTATCACCCCTTTTTTGCAAAAAATTACTGCACTGAAAAAAATTTTGTGGTGGATTTTCTTTGGAACAATTTTCTCTCACATATAATAATAACAACAAAGAAACGCCAAATAACACAGAACTTAACATTGCATTTTTAAGGAAAAAGACTGAAATAGTATTTTTTTGTAAACATTGTTTGTTTTATTTACAACTTTGAAAAATCATTTTCTACAGTGTAGAGAAGAAAGGAAATTAACCTTTTCTTTTTTGAAGACATTTACCCATAAACCCCTGTTCTCTCCCTTGAAGCAATGATGTCCAGGAGGGCGTCAGTGTGGACTGTCCAGGCTGGTGTTTTGATGATGAGGAGGTTTTCTACTTTGAGGACTTTAAAGATGAAGACTGGTTTGACAAGAAGCTGACAACGAAGAAACCATCGGAGCGGAAAGATGAAACAGAATGTAGTGAGGTGTAAAACGTGTAAAAAGTGTTTGGAGAAATGTAATATATAAAATTCTGTTGTGTTGTTTAATGATTATGTAGTATGACTACTATAGTCAAATATATTTGAGTGACACATACAGCCTTCACATGTTTTTTTATGAAAGATCGATTAATATCGTGTCTATTGTTATTATAATATTTACTTAAATGTGTCTGTGTACAGAATGTTTTCTCTGTATAGCAATATTAAAAACCCATTTATAATATATTTAGTGTTCATAAGAAACAAAAATAAATTAAAACATGAGAAATAAGTATGTTTTCCCTTTATTGCTTTATTTACATAGATTTGACATTCATATTTAAAAATATATTTGCACCAAAATTTGTTTTTACAAAATGTATACATTTATATGTCAGTGATATATTTACAGTTTAAATGGACTGCTACAATTGTCTGTATTTAAAACCCATTCGCACACACATCTACAGAGGCATCTATCATAACACACACATATTTACACACACACTGGTTTGGGATCTCCGACACAAGCTTCAGCCATTTTAGACCTGCTCCTCTCTCTCTGCTCTCGTTCAGTGGCGGCCTGATGGACAATAGTTTCCATCGCAGGGTAAAGATGGACCATCTTCTTCTGCAAGGAGGAATAAATAGATGAATATGAGAGATGAGATACAAATAACCCACACTAAATCTATTTTAGAGAGCTGTCATTTGCAGCATTGAAATATTAGTATCAAGTAAGCATGACGCAATGCATTATTAAATCAAGACTTGAGGAGACTGAAACATACCCTGCGATAGTTTCTGTACATCTGGAACAAAACCAGGAATACCACCAAGAACAAAAACCCTAATCCCATCACCATAGCGGTTTTGTTGCCAGAACTTGAATTTTCACTCTTTACAGCACCTGGAAAAAATGAACAAAACTAAGAATCAATCGAAATGTACTGCTTCTAATTCAAATGAGGCTAATTTATGTATTTTTTAATTAATTCACAGCATGCTACTTTTATTTATTGGTATGCAAATGCGTATGCAAAGACACTGTTATATAACTGCTCTACCTACCCATCACATGAAGCTCATAAGTCACGTTGCCCAGAACTCCTTGCTTCCCGTAGTAGCGGCAAACCCATTCACCAGCATCTTTCCCATTCACTTCTTGAATCCTGAAGCTCTTTGTCTTTTGAACAGAGGTCACTGTTTGAGTGCCGTTTGGGCCGTAATTCACACGGAGCCACTCGTAGGAAGTGATCTGGCTGGAGTTGCTGAGATGGCAGGTCAGGGTGATGGGTCTGTTACCGCTGGATGATGAGGAGCTCAAAACTAAACGGAATACAAAGAGAAATTCAGCATTCAGAAAATTCGGAATATCACAAAACACAAAAGTTGATAGAAGATGAACACCATTTGGATGATTAAAAAAAGATTCTAAAATGATTTGAATGGTGATAACAGATTTATGAAATATAAACCTTTTTGATTTAGTACTATTTAATATTGAATTATATTTATTATTTTATACATACATTATATATAATTTTATGTAGCCACAGTGATATATTATTCTACTCACCTCGAGCTACAACTAGCTCCATCCCTCTCCGTACTTTATTACTCTCTCCATTCAATCCCTTCATCATTCCTGAGCATGCATACATCCCTTCATCTCCATCCTCCACTCTCTGTACAGTAGCTGATGCTGAGGGCCCAGCAGACTTGGTGAAAGATGCAGGGAGAGGAAGAGGAGAGTATGATGTTGTGGAGGTTCTGTTCCACATCACAGTGTGTGAGATCAGACCATCAGTAAAGATGCAGGGCAAGGAGACGGAGGAACCGACAGCAGCGTACACCACTGAAGAGTTATCCTGAGGGGTGACGATTCCTGGAAATCCAACGGATAAGGTGGATGAGCAACTCTTACAGACGTAAGTTTAAAGAAGAAGCTTTTTTTTTTACGGACGCTCACCTTTGACCTGTAGGAATGTGGTTGCCTCTACCACTACACCATTGTATGCAACCTGACAGGTCCAGTCTCCTCCATCTTTTTGAGACACGTTGGAGAGACTGGTTCTCCTAGGTAATGGGCCGTTTTGTTTCCAGTTAATTTGTACAAACTGTGTCTCAGGACTGACATGACACTTTGCTTCCATTCTTAAGCCCTCAACCACTATGGCAGGAGAAAATGACACTGTGAAGAAAGATAAAATATTATCAAAAAGGCTTCCAGAACACAGCCAATGCCTTAAAGAAGAAGGGACAGTTCTTGGTTATTACCTCTTACAACTCTGAGAATGATGATCTTCACCATACGAATCTTTCCCTCAACTACACACATGTACTTTCCTCCATCTTCGAATGTCGTTTCAGCGATGTGAAGGCTGTAATCAGCCTTTCCGAAATTCGGCACGGGGCAGTTAGCACGTGGTGGGTCTCTAACCGGACGAAACTCTAACCCGCTCTTCTCTCGACGCCAAACTGTCTTCAGTACACTAGGATATTGAGAGAGAGAGTGAGACATTAAAATGCTGATTGTCAGGTTTTTGATAGTTGTGTTTATAGATGGATGGATGGATGGATGGATGAATGGATGAATGGATGGATGGTTATGTTTATGGATGGATGGATGGATGGATAGTTGTGTTTATGGATGGATGGAAGGATGACATTTTCTTACTTTCCAACTTTCCTGCTCCAGACGACGGCAGTAGGATGTGAGAGTGCAGAAGTCTCGTCTATACATGGCAGCACTGCTACAGAACCTTGAGCTACAAACACTTCATGTTCCTGACACTGATTACCTGCAGAACACAGAAAGATGGCACATTTAAATCTATAAGAAGATACAATTTAAAGCGAGGTGAGAGAGACAAAACAATATTTTACTCATTCCCTCTAGTCTAAAATGACATGCTCACCTTCAAAAACCAGCGCTAACCCCAGAATCATCAGAAACAGTTTCTTATTCATGTTTAGCTCTTCCAAGCAGATGTTTATTTTTCTTTTATCTTCTAGTTGCTTTCCCCTTGTGCGTTTAATCCCGTCTCTCAGTTCATGTGTGCCGTCTCTGGTCTTTGTTTTTGATTATATAGTGTTGTGGGTGGTTGCGTGGGTTGCCGTGTGGTCAGGAGGAGTTGCTTGCTGTAAGGTAGTTTCTTTTTCTTCTCTGCTTCTCAACATCACGTGACTTCTGAAGATGTAGTGTAGTGCATGTAGTGAAACTGTTGATGTGCGGTCTGACTGACGTACTTTGGAAAAATTTAGAGAGAACGAGAGATGCTCAGAGAGTAATAGAACGAGGGAGAGGCAACTCTTGGGGTTTAGTTCTACCACGGATTCACCAGGTCTATCTTGAATTTTCTCTCACCACGTGAAAGAGTTTATCTGAAAGTATGTCAAACTTCAAAGAATGGAAACAAATGTGTTGATATAAAACAAAAAAGTAACATGGAAAATGTACACAAGTAAGAATGCCTGTGTTTATATATAATTAGGGTACTATATACGTCATTGTTTAAATATATTGAATCTGCATGGTATATATTATCTGCATGGCACTTTACACAATGCATATTGCTTCAAATCAGCTTTACAGAAAATGCATGCACTGTAAACAAGAGCAGAAAATTACAAGTACATTTTCTGTTAAATTTACAGACATTTCCTTCGAACCTAAAACACCACACAATGCAATGTGTAATTCAAAATATGGATAGAACACCTGTACAAAAAAAAAATAAATACAAAAAATTACTTCACATTAACATATTAGGCTGCATTTTTATATCGTTTTTTTAGGGTATGTATATATTATCATTAGCAGTACTATTTGATATTTACATTTTATTTGCACATTACATATGTGACCCAGTAGCACAAAACCAGTCATAAGGGTAATTTTTTTCGAAATTGCGATTTATACGTCATCTGAAAGCTGAATAAATAATATTTGCATTGATGTATGGTTTCTTTATGATAGGACAATATTTAGCTGAGATACAACGATTAAAAAATCTGGAAGCTGACGGTGCAAAATCGCTTTTAAAGTTGTCCTAATTAAGTTCTTAGCAATGCATATTACTAATCCAAAATAAAGTTTTGATATGTTTACGGTAAGAACGGTAAGAAATGTACAAAATATCTTCATGGAACATGATCTCTCTATTAATATCCTGATGATTTTTTGCATAAAATAAAAATAGGTAATTTTAACCCTTCCAATGTATTGTTGGCTATTGCTACAAATATACCGCTGTGACTTCAGACTGGTTTTGTGCTCCAGGGTCATGGGTCAAAATGTTCTATTGCATGCAAAGATAAAAAACATTGATATAATTTAGCCAACATATAAATAATTGATGCCGTTTTAGCATGCAAAATAATTCATGCCTAATTTGAGGATATATAAAGAGGAATTAGGGAGAATCCATAAATTATGAAGAATTGTAAATATAAAGAATGTAATCATACAATCAATAAAAGTAACTGTATTCTGATTACATTAATCATAAAATGTAATTTAGTATAATTATAAGTATTTTTGGAATCTCATTATGTAATCAGTTACTACCCAGCTCTGTATGAATGTATATATACACACACACACACACACACACACACACACACACACACATTGTCTTGCGAAAGTATTCATTTTTTCATGTTTTGTTATATTTCAGCCTTATGTTAAACTGCTTTAAATAATTGTTTTCCCCCTCATCAATCTACACTCCATAGAACATAATGTCAAATAACAGGCTTTTAACATCTTTGCAAATGTATTAAAGATAAAAAACTTTAATTATTCCATTGCATAAGTATTCATATTCGTATTGCATATCTGGGATAGATGAAGTTCTGGGGCACTCATTTTGCTTGTAAATGTTACCACACTTTGAGTGAAGCTAACCTGCGGCAAATTCAGTTGAATGGGTATGATTTGGAAAGGCACACACGTCTTAATAAAAGGTCAAATAGCTGAAAATGTATGTGTGTATATATATATATAAACAGTATATATATATATATACATTTTTGAAATGCCAAGACAGCATCAATTATTTATTTGTACTGAAACTAACCCACCCTTAACCTATGGGTAAAAAACACAGATGGCATGTGTAATTTTAGCCTATATGGCATCATTGTTTGTTTATGTGGTTGTGTGAGTGTGCTTTCTGTTATCAGAGCTGAGCTTCGGAATGCATTTGATTCAGCCGTTGATATGCGGATGTGCGATCAGCATATTCTAAAACAGCACCACTTCCAGTAAAGGCAGAGAGACTGTGTGCGAGTGACTTGAATATGGGGGCTGGAGTTGTTTTGATGAAGAAAAGAGTTTGTGTCTGACTCAATCGCTCCCCTCCCATTTTTGCTCTGTTTTTCACTCCTATCTCTCACAATCCAGTTCAAGAAGTAGTATCTTTTGTAGTTTTTTTGCATACAGTATACGACTCTAATATCCGGAAGCATCTAAACATCAAATTTCCTTCCTTTTTGTAAAGTAACCCACAAAGAAGTTTGTGTTTAGACACTTAATTTAATTTAAATAAAGTGAATTTCATTAAATGAGATACAAATTATTAAGCTAAGTAACTTATCCAAAAAAATTATGATTTTCCCATAACTAACTTCTGAGCAATTTTCGCACTGACTTTAACCAAATGATCTCAACGTGTTTATTAATGGATTTGTGAAGTTCTCACTGGTGTTCTACAGTAGTGTAATCATCACATCTTCTATAGGTTTGTTTTAGTAACATTTGGCAACCGGAAAGTGTCTTGATATCTATCTACATAATGCATCATTTTGTTTTATTTGATTGATTACCGAGGTGCTCTACAACAGCTCAGTGATGTTTGAACTTTTAGCCAAGGGGAAACAGTAAGCTGGCCATTGAATATGGAAATATGTAAATCCATGGAAAAAGCAGCAGGTAGGTTTGCCTTCATGAGGTAAAGTATGGGAGGATAAACGCAGATCTTCAGACTCTTTCATTCTTAGATTCTCATAATTTCCTTCCGTCTGTATCCTGTGAGTTATCATGCCCATTAAGCCCCCATTTCACACAAAAATATCCAAAATATCAACCTTGATCGACGTGAACCGCTGCTATGTATCTGGGACATGTTGTGGTTACATGCAGCACACAGATATCAGCGTTTACTTTCATGCCCCCCTTCTCTTCAGAACAGAGGGGGTGATATGAGAGCGTGATGGGGTCTTTCCTATTTACTGGATGTGGCTGATACAGCTGATTTGAATAACAAGAGAGCTGGGGAAGACCTTTGAGAGCCCCTGATGTGGAAAAAAAGAGACTGTCATGAGTGGGAATATTATATGCATGCAGATAGCAGCGTGAATGGAACGTATTAACACTGATTACTTGGTGGAGGGATCATGACAGAGATATTACATATTTCTTCCCCACTGAACCCATCAGTCATTTTCTCAGAAGAACAGACACCAACGTTCTCCAACGTTCTCACTCTCAATCCTTTGCTCTCTTGAACGTGCTGATATAAATTATTATTTAGAATTATTTGAATAGGCTATTTTCTTTATTTCATTTGAACATACTTTAGCTATTGTTAAATGCATTTTGCACATGGAGAAATTAAATATGGAAATTTTTGTAACAGCAAGTGGCACTAAGTTGTCTCTTAGTATTGTAGTTATCTGTTTACATATGTATCCCTGGACCACAAAACCAGTCATAAGGGTCAGGTTTTCGAAATTATGATTTATTTACCTGAAAGCTGAATAAATAAGATTTCCATTGATGTATGGTTTGTTATGACAGGACAATTTTTGGTTGAGATACAACTATTTGAAAATCTGTAATCTGAGGGTGCAAAACATCTAAATATTGAGAAAATCATCTTTAAAGTTGTCCAAATGAAGTTCTTAGCAATGCATATTACTAATCAAAAATGAAGTTTTGATATATTTACAGTAGGAAATGTACAAAATATCTTCATGGAACATTATCTTAATAATCCTGATGATTTTTGGCATAAAATAAAAATCTATAATTTTGACCCATTCAATATATTTTTGGCTATCGCTACAAATATACCCCAGTGACTTATGACTGGTTTTGTGCTCCAGGGTCACATATTTCTTTCTACTCCAAAACACAATGAATACGTAATTAAATTAATAATAATTTAATAAGGGTAAAACAAATACATATGAAAAAAGTTGTAATTATTAAATATATAAAAAGCAGTAGTGTCATTATATGCAATTTTATATTTTGGCTATTCAATTTGTAAATATATGTATGATTGCAAAATGTACTATTATATTTAAATAATAGTCAAAATGTAAAAGAGTGCATTTAGAATGAAATGGGTTCGAGGCCTTGTGACACATTTTATTCAGAATGCCATGCAAAGTGTGGTTTGTCAGAATTTGAGTTATTTCATGTATTACAGCCTTTTTTTAGAGGCCAAAGTTCCATGAAAGCCAACAATGGATCAAATGAGCTCAGTTTCATTCGACACTTTGAATCACACGGATCATTTCTCCATAGAACGGAGGTTTATAGAATAGATGAATAGATAATCATGACATGCAAAGCATGAGTCTCTGAGCGTCTGTCTGTCAGCAGATTTGTCTGCCACTTACCGTTACTTACATCACGGCATAGAAGTGCTTCATCTTGAAAGTTGTCCTTATATAGAAAACCAAAAATGTGTTTTAAATTCAACAAATTTCAGTGTGATTTCTTTAAGGGCTTTTAGAGCTTGAGAACTTGCTTTTTAAGAGATTCAGATTATGTCATTTAAAATCATTTAGAAATAAAAGTTTGAAATTATCAATGGAAATTCAGAAATGAATATTCATGGTTAGTTATCATGATTACATCACATTGTGGCCGAAACTGCTCATAACTGCCTATTGAAATGTTTAATTTGTCCTCTATATACTGGAACTAACAACCACAGGTTTGCAGATCAAAGGCAGTAAGTTTCTGGAGTGTTCACTCGCCAAGAACAAAACTCCTTTGGATACCGGCCAAGCACTTCACATCTTTTTTGTTTCCATATACTTCTGCTGTCGCATTCTCATCGAAATCGCACCGTTGTTCTTTAGACGGTCATCATAAAAATGTCAACAAGCTTGTATTTTAATTGAGGGCGTTATATTTTTCTATGTCTTTCTCTCAAAACCTCTGAAGAGATCTGCATTGACTGAATTAGTTTTACTCTATTTCATTTAAACTACAAAGTTAAAAAATTACAATTCTTGCATTTACTTTTTTGGCAAGCTGATTGCAATTCCCATTGCAAGCCATAACAATAATGCCATGCAGTGCAACAAACTCTACTTCATCTAAAACTACTTTTAAATCAATTCTTCCTAGATAAGTTATTTTAACTTTTGTAAATTTATTTTAATAATTACTGAAAAAAATGAGGTGATTAAAATGGCACAAAACTTGCCAGATAAGATCATTTAAAAAAAACACTTTTCTCAAGAATTGAGCCAAATTAGGTATTTACATTATCTCACTCGGAAACACTTCATAAATGTTTAACACAACCTGCTTAGAGCTTGTTTTGTGCAAACATACGTGCAAATTAAAATGGAAAATTCAAGGTTGAGTCAAGGTCTGCAGGTCTTTCCTCTGACGTTAACTTCTTTTAACTTGACAATTAGAATTCTTAGTGATCTTTGAGTTAATTCTGAAACTGTATTGGAAACTATACGCACATGTACAGCTGTCAACAAAACATTTCATAATTAGGTTTGCTTTTTCCACCTGATGTGGTTGTCACAGTCATTTCAGGGCATCAGATACATGTAGGGTGTCAATTTCACAGTGAAGACGATTCAAAAAGGAAAAAACTCTGTTTTGCAGACTGCTGCAAAACACTAAGCTTTTTGAACTGAGCATAAAATTAGATGAAGCAACTCCAAAAGATTGTTTTTGGAATATTATCCAATCTTTATTTGCATTACAATATTGAACACAAAAAGACAGATGTTTAGTTCTTGTATCCTCGGCTGGCTCTGCGACCACGGGCACGCTCGAACTTCCTGCCTTTGGAGCGCACATAGGGTCTAGAGAACAGAGAAACATGATTTGAGTTAAACGGTCCACAAAATGATCAACATATCAAACTTGAAGTTTATGACGGCTTAACATTAAAGTGCATATTGTTTACTTACTTGGTATGGCTGTGGGGGGTTCCAGGAGCTTTGCCAAAATGCCTGTACACCTCTCTGGCCTTACGGGGTCCTGCGGAAAAACAAGACATGAGCATTAATAACCCCGAGCTTAGCTGAAAACATCTTCATAGAAACAACGGTTTTAAGCTCAAATTTAAGACTTGCACAAATAAAATTAGTACCATATGAGCGGGGCAGGGCAATGCCAATACCATATTAAACTGTAAAAAGCATCATTTACAGTTCAGATACAAGGTTACAAAAACTTTTATAAAAATTATAAACTTTACATTTCAGCCTTTAAGCCATTTTTAAGAAAAAGGATGCGTCGAAAATATTAATTATTATATTATTTCAACAATCAAATCTCAATTAAATAACAAATTAGGGGTGTGCGATTTTGACAATTATCTCTATACATTTCTGGGATTTTATTGATAACTATAACGAAAAGGTACCTTAAATATGAAATTAAAACCACCAGGTGGCAGCAAGTCACTGTTAAGGGAGTCATTGTGATTGAACCGAATCATTTAAATGGTTGATTCATTCAGAGACTAAACAGTCATGTTGCTCAGAGAAGCTAAACAGCATTGTGGCTGTGTTTGGAATGATTTTTGTTGGAGAAAGAGCAAAAACAGTAAACATGGCATCTAAATGCAAGCCTCTAAATACTAACTTGTTTATTGAACTGTTGTATAAAAACAATATCACATGTTATCATGCTGACATTGTAAACAGATAACTACAATACTAAGAGACAACTTTAGTGCTACTTACGGTTACAAAAATTTCCATATTTAATTTCTCCATGTGCAAAATGCATTTAACAAAAAAACAGCACTCTTCATGTGATATTAATTATATGAAATTATATAAATACACATTTTCTGCCTCATATCTTGAATTATGTGATCATTTAAATGCATTTCAATAGACTGATTCATGCAGTGAAAGAACCAGACTGTAAAAAAAAAAGAAAAACATTGACGTAGTGTCAGCAACGTCACCCATAGGTTTCTGAAGCTCAAAGTGGGCGGGGCCAGCCGTCGCCATCTTGGCAGCACGTCACTCCCAGATAATAAAAAATTGCCAAAAAGGCAGGAGGTGGGTGGAGCTGGTTGCTGAAACCACGCCCACCTCACGCAACAGTGGTGACAGCAGCAGAAATCCAGCTGTCACTCAAGTGGCCATGCCCTTAATTATGCAGAACTTTAAGGCTTAATATAATTTTAACTGTTATAACTTATAAAAACAATTCACCCCCTTCACAGTTGTCACATAGGGCAAAATTAGCTATATAGCCCAAAATAACTTTTTGTACCAGGCCGTAAACTTTTTCTGCTGTAAAGTTGGGCATTTTAACATGGGGAGTCCATGAAATTGCTTCCCTTTTGGTGCCAACCTCTAGCGGCCAGCTGATCAATTGCAGTTTTAGTCACTTCCGTGTTGGTTTCACGAGAGAGAGCCGGAGGTTGCAGCTTGGAAAGAACGCACTATAAATGCGCACGCGCACTAGTCTGTTAAAGTGTACATTTTGGCAGGCATTTTTGATTTAGTCTTAATCTTCAGACGATGTGCTTAATAGTCTTACTCAAATTACTAAAATGTGACGTCAAACAGCAGTTACCAACATTTATTTTTGGTAGCTACTTTATATGTAGTATTCAAACAAAAATAGTAAATTCTTCTCTTTAGACCAAATCAATTAAGCTTATGAGAAATTTGAATCAAGGATTAGGAATGCTGTCCCTTTAAGACGGAAGGTATGCATGTAACATTCAGTTTTCACCCACCTGTTCACGCTTAAGCCATAACAGACTGTTTACACGTGAGATACTCTAGTCTACACGATAGACGTTTGGACTGCTGTGTGTGTATTTGAGCGCTGAAAACTGAAGTGGAGCGTGCGCAAGAGTATATCCTCAAATAACATTTTAGTCCCGCCTCATCAACGATGACGCGGTGTATATTTCGCTATAGTTTTTATCATCAGATATTAGTTTTAGCTCATCAAGGTCTCGTCTTAGTCACAGAAATAAGGTTAGTTTACATTTTTCATTGACGAAATTAACACTGGTCTGTAAGACTTCATGTAATGTATGCGCACTCTTTGCAGGTGTTGTTTGCTTTTCGCGATATACTCGTTACTACCAAATCGCAGAGTTAAAACAACAATTATGATATTATCGCAGACCATACATATCGCACACCCCTATATGATTTTGATTTTTATTATGCGTTGTCTTCTTATCGAGTGACCAGTTCACATTTAAAACTGCGTGTTTGCAGGGTAAAAACTTTTTTGAATTTTTTTTTTATAAAAAAAATAAATTGCATTTGTTCTCTGAACAATTTTTTTAAATTGAAAATGCTTTTTCATTCTCTGACAGCAGGAGAAGCATTTCTTAGAAATAACATAACTATTTCCCCGGTAACAGCAGAACACAAAGCAGTGCAGCACCGGACTTTGAACGTGGAGAGCTCATGTTTATGTCATGAAATCATAGCCTTTTTAAGTTTTATCACCACATTCAGCCATATCACAACTTAGAATTTCTTGTACAAATTAAGACTTTTTAAGGCCTTAAATTTGATAGAACTAAATTTTCTAAACTTTTTTTAAGACCCACAGAAACCCTGAACAATTAATTCAGGACACAAGCAGTAAAAAAATCCTGAGATGGTTATGAAGACCAATTTGACTGAACTGAATTTGTATCCTTGCTTTACGAACATGTACCTGACAACAGAACGGTGCCCTGTCCTCTAGGTGCAGTAAGTGCCAGCTGGTCAAAGGTCATGATCTGTCCACCAGCCTTCAAGATCCTGCTACGAGCACGGTCGGTTAACTTTAGGGCACACACCTGTGAGAAAACAGGAAAGAGAAATGATCATTTAGACATCGAGACAACCTCACATTCTGTGCTCTCATCGACGGGTGAAACACACCTAAAATACTTTGCAAAAGAGATAGACTTCAAAAATGTTTAAGCATAAAAAAACATCAAGACTAAACAGCAAACAGCACCATTAAATACAATTATTTAAAATTAAAATGCAATTAAATAAAAAATAAATAAATATAACAGCACAGGCTTGTTTGTAGGGCTGCACAATCTGGACAAACAATGTATACATAAATCACACATCATTTTGTTATTATGTATCAAAAGGGCTATACAAATATAATACATTTATTAATGTTATTACCATTTCTCAAACAAATCAATTAAAGAAATTAAAACATGACAATTTAAATTTCTACATTTTCAATCATTAAATTGTGTTTTGTTTAATTAAGGCTTCTCATTACAAGTATGAAAAGATGGCTGGTCTATGTTGCGTTCCCAAAAGCACGGTAAACACTTAAAAAAAGGAACAGAAACATTGTCATAGAGCACATATGCCGTTTCAACTGCCTTTCAACTTCTAACTTTTTTCCAGCATAAATGAATCAGATTGGACAAAACATGATGGAACGAGCACTGGGTCATGCTTGCATGAACTAGATCAAGCAGAAATACGAAACTAACCACAAACTGAAGACCAGAGCGGTTTTCATCTTAAAGTTCTCTAAAGAGTTCCATCAACTCATCGTTTCTCAAACAGCAGCTTGGATCACAATAGGGGGCTTCAGCAAACTTCCAAGGGCGACTTACACTCTATTTGTATGATAACTGTTTCTCATGGGAACATCTGTAAAAATAAACCTGCATGGCTCCTCAGAGACTAAACTTGTGCGTTCAGATGAAGATAAATGCACTGTGGTGGTATGAGTTTCTCACATGTCACACTGCTTGGACAACCCTTGCGACTAAATGTTCATATTTGCCAATGGCTAATAAATCAGGGCTCTAGAGTGCAATTTGGTCGCACGTGCGACCTAATTTCTCAAGGGTGCGACTAGGGCGACCAGCCATTCGAGTAAAGAAAAAAAGTCTCCGCGACTCTGAAAGTGTCTGTCGTTCAACAATAGACACACATTAGGCTCATATCGTGGTCTAAACCAATCAGAGATAGTGAAGGGCGGACCCCCCTCTGATTGGCCGTGGTCCAGATATTCCTGTACGTGTGTGTGCCTGAAAATGCGTGTGCTGCTGCAGTCAGACAGAGAGAGACGTGAGTAGTAGAGATGCGTGCAGTGTTGCCAATTTAGCTAGATTTAGCGACCTTTTAGACCCCATAGCGACTAGTGACAAATCTAGTGACTTCTTGGACAAACCTTAGTGAGTCTCTGTGATCGTTGGTATTGCCGCGGCGGCACGAGATCAGCGCGCATGCACCCCTCTCTCTGCATCTGCACTGTTCAGTGAGCATCTGAGAGGATCAGCCCGTTCAGTTAAAACAGATATTATTGCTTCTCTAATTTTACATACAAATATAGCCAAAATCACAGCACAGGAATTGCCTTTGTCTTGTTTTATATTGTGTATTATTTGATTTCATCAGACAACGGCTGATTATATTATAAATTAGGATTTTTTATAATCAGCCGTTGTCTGATGAAATCAAATAATACACAATATAAAACAAGACAAAGGCAATTCCTGTGCTGTGATTTTGGCTATATTTGTATGTAAAATTAGAGAAGCAATAATATCTGTTTTAACTGAACGGGCTGATCCTCTCAGATGCTCACTGAACAGTGCAGATGCAGAGAGAGGGGTGCATGCGCGCTGATCTCGTGCAGACTAGCTTCTTGGAAGGGAGAGCTGGTTATGTATAATTAAAGGGATGTGTATCAGTCACTATTTCATATTTATCCCATTGACTGACAACATAAACAGTAAAATATATAAAGTAAAACAGTTTTATTGAGAATTTGGCTGCATTAAAATACAGTATGAGACAATTAGAACAGAAGTTATTTTTTTTCTTTACTTTGTCATTTTGCAGACGCTTTTATCCAAAGCGACTTACAAGAAAAAATTACTAAAATTAAAAGTTAAAACTATAAATATTATATATACACATTTAAGATGATAAAGAAGTGAAATAAAAAAAATGAAAAAATCCATACAACATTTAAAAACTAAACATTTAAATGAAAACAAAAATTAAAGCTAAAAACAAGTCAAAATATTAAATCAAGAAAAGGTACGAGTATAATAATGATTCTAACATAACATTAAAGGCCTAAGTATGCTTATTTTTTACATAGTAAGAATTGGTGACTGCAATGGAGGATAGTCCATAAGATATTGAGCCATGAGATGTTGTTTGACGCCCTTAATACACAAACTAGATTTTATTTAATTTATCTTGAGATGTTTTAAGCTTAAATCTCAGCTCAGCTTTTCAGTAAGTTACCTTTCTTGTAGAATTGTGCTTCAAATAAAGAACTTTATATTGACCAGATTGTTATTTAATCGTTTACTAGTCAATATTGCCTATATGAAAATTTGGGTGCACCTAACTTTTGTTGGTGCTTTTTAGGCGCACCAGTGCAAAAAGTTAGTCTAGAGCCCTGTAAATTCTCAGATTTTATTCGCCAGTGTGTGAACTTTGAGGCCAAGTATAAGTTTAGCACAGATATATTCACTCGCGGAACACTGACTGAGCGCTTCAGAGTTTCTCTGTCAAGAGATCTGTGCTGTTTTTCAGTTCATCTCAATAGATGCGCAGCAGACCTGTATTTGACGTACCGTGAACTCTAGGCGCACGACTCGCCGTCGCTTTGGTGAGAGCAGAGAGAGTCTTACACACATGCATAATTGATGTGCTACATGTAAACGATATTCTTAGATGTATTTTCCTGTCAAAATAACGTTCCTTTGGATTTTTTAAGAACTGCCTGGTTTTCCAGTAGTGGGCGGAACTAATGCAGCAAACGGCAATCTCATTGGCTGGCGCTCACCTATTATCGACCCTGTTTTATTTTTGACAAATCAGTTCGAGTAAACGCACAACCTGATTAATATTCATGAATCCAGCAGCTTGTTAATCCTTTTGCATTTCATTCTGATCTTTTTACCAGAATTCGTATTATCATCATCTTATTAGGAGTATTTAGTTTTTTTTTTACAGAAACAGAATAACCAAAAAAAAAAAGCACCACCACCAGTCCTAAATTCAGTTAAAATGTCTATGCATTCATACGTGGTTACTAAGTTTTAATTCTAATTATCATAATGTCATATTATAATGCTTGACTAACTGATGTTAAGAGTGTACTTTCAGATATTTAAAAAGATATTACATAAACATATACAGTATATTACAGTGCATACATATATATTTCAGGGGTGTAACGATACGCGTATTCATATTGAACCGTTCGGTACAAGGCTTTCGGTTCGGTATGCATTACAAACCGAACGAGTCTCTGGACTAATCCTATTATGTTTGGAAAATAAAAGCATAAAGTGTGTGAAATATCAGTGCCACTGCGCTCAACAATGCAGCCTGCTCCAAAGATTCTGCTCCATACAGCATTGCAGAGCCATGGCATATTGTAGCAGGAGTCATTGCACTGATCAAGAGAGGCGCATTCAGTGCGAGCGGTTCGGGTGAAGAGCCTGGTTTATACTCGCCGCGTTAGTGCGAGGCAAAAATGATGCAAATATTGAGGAAATTATAGCAGACGGAGGATGTGGTTTTCACGCTAAAGTAAAATAAAAGTCAGTTTCTTAAAACCAGAAAAGGTGAACGTGTTGATATTCTTGTGGAAAAAAATGGCATGACGGTCACGACAGCCAGTTTAGTTTTGCTTATCTTTTAAAATCTTTGCCGTTTACCTCACATTAAGGCTCTCTCTTTTGTTTATTCCTCAGTGTTTGCTTAACATTCTGTAATTTATTAGTCCATAATCCGTATATAATACTGTATGTGGTGTATGCCATGCCTCATCTTACTTGTTTTTGTTAATAAATTATGTAAGCTATGTCATTGTAGTCTGTTTTTTTTTTTTTATTGTTGTTGAGCTTTTTAATTAAGAATAACAATGAATCCATCTTTTGTTTTAGTCTTAAAAAGTGAAAGAAAAACAGACAATTATATTTTCTTGTAAAACCTGACTAATGCACAAGACGGATGTGCAGATGTGTGGACAGACAGACCTTGAACACAAAGGCTTTGTGACAGTAATGTAATGTTACGTGACTTTCATTGTCTGGTCTCACCTTCAGTTTAGGAATTTTCAGAATCCTGACATCATCAGTAATAGTTCCCACAACAACAGCAGTCAGGTTTTCATGGCCTGGAAGCTTCATCTTACGGATCTAGAAGCAAAAAATACAAGTAAAAAAAAAAAAAATAACTTTTCGAAGATAAAAGAATGTTTACTTAAGTGACAAGGCTCAACAGGGTAAACGCAAATTAGAAATACATATAGGGTAAAATTGGGGTTGAAACCCACCAGTCGGGACAAGGCCAGAGGGGGCCGGTTGGTCTTGCTCATGAAGAGTCTTCTCAGAATGACCTTGTTGAAGGGAGCATCAGAACGGCGAGACAGGAATCTGTACAACTACAATAAAAATGCATTGTTATAAAATTAATATAACAAACAGACAACTTATGCAATCAGCCATGGAAAATGTACACTCACAAACTTGCGTTTTTCGCTTATTTATTTATGTCTTAAGTTTAATTAACGTTCTTACCTTGACCAAGAGCCTCAGGTAAATATCCTGACTTTTGGGCTCCTTCCTGTGAACCTTACGGTCCTTGTTGTGTCTGATGTCAACTCCCTTTTAGATCAAACACAATAATCAATTACACACAAATAAAAATAATTATTATAAAAACGTGGAGCAGTGTCAGATTTACCATGTTCTCAGTAGATTACACTAGCAAAGAACTTAAACATGTGACGAGCCACAGTGATGCATGATGGCTATAATAACTACAAACCCAACGTGAAATGAAGATAACGTCATAACACTCATTAATACATTTGTCTCAGATAACATTACACTGTAACTCATGAGACTAAGAGAACCTCATACTGCCAGCACTAACAGTTAGCTTAGCCAACACGAGTTTGCTCTAGCACTCTTCCTTCTAAGAAACTAAATTAATTATCAGCAAATATTGTATGAATATCTGGGTATACGAAATCTTAATAAGAGTGACACGTTGTCGTTAAGATATCTGAAACTATTTTAACACACGGCACATGAATGGGAATCTCCGCTTCACGGCCCGATGTGCGCTAGCCAACATTTACTTACTAAATCCACACACAAGCCACTACAATACACATATTATTTGACTTTTAGCACTATGTAATGCTTCTAAACATGATTTTCGGTAAAAGCAAGAGAGATACAACTGAGGATGGAGGTAGATTTTGGACACTGGTACATTTCATAAGAAATCAAGCTACCTACCATCTTGGACTCAGAGTGAAAAGGGAAAAGGAAAGCTCGCGAGAGGAACTATAGCGAGATTACGGAACGCTAAGAGTCATGTGACAAGAATATCGCGAGGGTTGTCTGTTGTCATACATAACGCACTTAAATATTTTCAAGTACACTATTTTTTGAAAGTCATTCTAAAACGCGTTTAACCAAACAAATGAATGAAATGTAAGGCAAATACTCACACTAGCGCGGTCTATCTTAGCTATAAAGTCTAAACGAAGATGACTGCAAGGAATGAATAGGTCTTTAGTGCAATAGGGTAACTAACCCCTAAAACAACTTTTTTGAGTTAATGATCTAAGACTGTGTCTTTGTTAGTGCTGTGCATTGATTCGAGTAAATGTTTTGACATTTGGTTATAAAGAGTTTCAATTCTACAACTATAATATACGGTGTAAAAACGCTGAGAGTGCTGCCCTCTTCAGGTTGAACGGTGGCTACTGCAGTTCAATTTTCCGTTGCATACCCCTGTGACGTATGATCGCACTTCAATT
Source organism: Oxygymnocypris stewartii (assembly GCA_003573665.1). NCBI lineage: Eukaryota > Metazoa > Chordata > Actinopteri > Cypriniformes > Cyprinidae > Oxygymnocypris > Oxygymnocypris stewartii. The sequence continues at coordinate 2,211,958 of QVTF01018622.1, read as the reverse complement.
TCAATTTAAGTGTGCTTTATTGGCATGACAAAAACTATACATTTGTATTGCCAAAGCAATTGCAGCTGGGGTGCTCACAAGTAGTGCACATTTGAATTAACAGAAATAAAAATAATAATAGTAATAAAACAAATATTTCAACCGTATTAAATATGTAGTGCAAAATGAATGACTATTGTAAGTATGTGATAGAAATAAAATTAAATAAAGTATAGTATAAGATTTACAGAGGCAATATATACATTTAAGGAATATAAAGGTACCCCTTTTAATGTCATACTATAATCTACATGTGCTTACTAACCACGCCCCTGCACGAGCTGGTTCAGCCCCTGGTATAGACCCCTTCACGGTATACGTCACAAAAAAATTTGAAGTTCGCAGTGCGCATGTCGGGGTCAGAACGTTCATTCCATCCCATTGTGTTAACCAGAGAATTTCTCGTCAAGACCAAACTTAGGGCTGTGACGGTGGCAGATTTTTACCACCGCGGTGGTAATGGACCAACTACTACAGGTGGCGCAGTGTTGTGATATATATATATATAATTCTGAAACGCAAAAATAAATAAATGAGGCTCAATCATCTATTAACAAACATATGTGTTTATTTTAGCACTTACGTCAGTGAACACTCAGCCTGCAAAACACTAAAATAAATATCAAATAAATAATACAGTTAAATAGGAAAGTAGCCTTAAATGAGAAAGTTAAATACACCCGGTGTGTGACGTCACGTGCACTACCGCCGGTGACGCGGTTGTCACGGTCACCATCACAGCCCTAGACAAAATGCTTACTTGTTGCGTCGTGGACTGTGAAAATCGCACCAGTTCTGGAGTCAAGTTTTTCAGGATTCCTGCAGGATCTCATCCGTTTAAAAAAATAGACGACATCTGTGACTGAAAGCTATTAAACGGGCAGACTGGGACAATACTACGATCAAAGAGGCTCGTGTTGGTAGCGCTCACTTCATATCAGGAAACGTTAAAGTCATCCTTTATCATCCCTTTCTGTTTGCTTAAACTCGAAAGCCTGGATTGCATGAACAGTTTTCTGTATGTTAAGCTATGCAAGTTAATAGTGTTGTAAATGTCATGGACCTGTCATGCTACAGACGTAGCCAGCTGCTAGTAGTTAGCCGCGGGCTAGCGCCAACATTGTGCCAACAACGGTAGAGTTAAGCCATGATAAGTAAATAAATGTTTTCTGTAAACTGTAGACTGATTTAATAGTTAGGTGAAGTTTGATATCTGGCATAAATTGTGGCATGCTACAGACTTAGCAGATAGCAGACTAGCTTTACATTAGCGTTTTCACTATGACAACAGCAGATCGTGTTGTAATCAATGTGTGCAATTATTTTTTTGTAGGAGAGGCATCACTTGACTCCAGAAGTCCTGAATTTGTGCCCTCCTTGTTTGTGTACACAAAACAAAGCCAGACACCTAAGACAAAAATGGAAAGGTACAAATAATAATAAAAAATATCTTATCTATCTATAAGGCTTGTCTGTTTCTCCTTGACACAATATGCCGGTCTATTAGCCGCGCCATTTTTCTGACCCCAAGCTGCGCGCGCACCCAACCTAGGCTTCCGATGTTTACAAACATTGAAGGGGTCTATAAAAACATCTTGTTCCGTCAAAACCACTGTAGCCAATAGGGGTGTGTGCGATACTGCAAATTTTGGTATCGATCCAATACCAAGTAAATACAGGACCAGGATCGCCTTATACCGATACCGATTCCGATACTTGTCATTTAAAAAACTTACATTTAAATGGCCAACAACAATTCAAAATATTAACAATAACTAATCCCGGCCAACATTGATATATGGGCCCCATATGTGTTATACCCGGGCAGCATGGGTTCCATGTGGGCATGGGCTGAAAATGGGCAATTTATGTGGGTCCCATGTGTTTTTCACAATGTGGGTCCCATATAGGTTTGCACATATGGGACCTTCATGGGATCTATGTGGGCTTAGGCTGAAAATGGGCAATTTATGTGGGTCCCATGTGTGCTTCACAATGTGGGTCCCATATAGGTTTGCACATATGGGACCTTCATGGGATCTATGTGGGCTTAGGCTGAAAATGGGCAATTTATGTGGGTCCCATGTGTTTTTCACAATGTGGGTCCCATATAGGTTTGCACATATGGGACCTTCATGGGATCTATGTGGGCTTAGGCTGAAAATGGGCAATTTATGTGGGTCCCATGTGTGCTTCACAATGTGGGTCCCATATAGGTTTGAACATATGGGACCATCGTGGGATCTATGTGGGCAAAATGATTTACCACTTAAAATACATCTTTACACCTTTAAACTTTTGGTGAATTGTCACTTTTTAAACAAGGAATATAACTGTTTAATATTTTATGGATCTGATCAAAATAACTTCTTTTTTTAAATGAAAATGTGTGAATTATCAATATTACAATGTACCCTGCCTATGCATTTATCAAAATGCATTTTTCTTTTACTGCACACATTTTAGCAGGGAGAATTACAAACACAAACTCTAGATTTTTTTTTTTTCAAACTCTGGATTTATATCGGTCTCAAATGATCTTCTGACAACACCTTCCGCTTGACAAAGTAGTCTTGTTGCATGCAGTTTTTAGTTTGGATTTTTTTCACATAGTATCATATCATCATGTCATTGATCTTGGCTGAAAATAAGCGTACATTTGTATAACTGTAAAGATTTGAAATATTAGAAGAAAAGGAATTCCCGCTCTGGCGCAAGGATACAGTCTCTTCTAAACACAGTGGAGCGGCAGCACGGCCGGAGTCACTAACCGTTCACAGATTCACAGTCGGAGTGAAAATAAGCAGGTAAAATGCATATTTTCAAGAAATGATTTTATTACCCACGGTTTCGAGTATTGGGAAAATTGTTTTGACAGTTTAAATTACCTTTAAAATAATCTAGCCTTTAAAATAATGATGTTGTATTTTTTTCTGGCCGCGTAATCGCTAAAATGTCTGTAAGGCTTAAAACATGTCATTTTCGTTGACGGTAAGGTGTAGCTTTGTTTTTGCCTGATGTTAATGAAGTATGATTCTCAATTGTTGTTTATTTAATGCTTTACTGATGCATTTTGTGGCCGTCTAGCCACCATTTTTTCACCTGAGGGAAAACTGAATTTCCACACAATTTATTATAATAACCGTGTTTGAATGGCAAAATACTGAGTTTTTTAAGGTATCTGACATAACTTGCTCCTAAAAGTGGACAAATGCTGCTTTCGAACGCCAGGTAGGGTGGATTTCAAACAGTTTTGAGACCACCATTCTCAAGGCCTTTTTGTGCGCGTGCTTCGAGCATGCGTGAACACCTCAATGAGCTGACAGCTCTTTTTCAGTGTTGCCAGCTATTTTCAAGTAGTCCTCGCTGCAGACTGTAGCGCGGTGACGTCACGTATGTACGTCATGTATGTGTTACCACGCATGCGCCATATCGTGGTGACGTCACGTATGTTACCACGCATGCGCTAAATCGCGGTGACAGGGCATGCGCGTTGCGTCACGTTTTTTTTTTTTTTAACGGCTCTGGTTTTGACGTCCCGCGTCTTTAAAACGCGCAAATTTGACATAATATTTAAAAACAATGTTAATGTATAAAAAAAAAACTCAAAAAAATCAGTACAGTGCACATCTATAGTTTTAACTATGCCTGATTTAAGTTAAACTTATAAGGAATTTCAGAGTATATATTGTGTAATATCAGTGTAGTGTTTTATTTAGTTTATTTACACATTCTGTTGCACTTCACTTTGTAAATTACAAAATTACTGTAAAAATTAATGGCACCTTATATATTTCTTATTTTAATCATTCCCCTGTAATAGTTAATAATTGTTTATTTTTGTGCATTATATAGGCTATTATAAAACATTTATTTTAATAAAGTAGTTTGAAGTTAAACCAACTACATACAGTACATTTTCAATCTCTGTATCCCATATTATGCATACCAACTCAAAAAAAAAAAAACTCATACCAGTGATAACTTTTATTTCAAAACAAAGATAGTGTAAAAGAAATATGTACACAGATAATCACATACATCTGTACACACACACACACACACACACACACAGGCAGACACACACGCAGACACACACGCAGACACACACACACGCACGCACGCAGGCATGCACACACACACCTATTCAGCTTGAAATTCCCCTCCATCATTGAAAAAACAATCAACTGAGCAATAGCCCTCAACCTCCTTATGAGAATAAAATCCACGCAGGACTCCCCTTCTGCCATCACCCACATACCCAGGTGGGCAGTCCTTGTATAGTGCATCGCAGTGCAAGCACAGAGTCAATGAGTAGGGCACCCGGAACTCTTGCTTGTATTGTCTGGAAAATGCACTCCAGTTCACAACACCTAATTTAGATAAAATACAGAACAAACAATATTGAATCATTTTGAATGCATTAACATAGTACAGAGTCATACAATGATTTATATATATATATATATATATATATTTATATTTATTTATATATATATATATATATAGGATAGATTGCACGGATGGACGAAAAGATGGACGGAAAGACAGACTTTCTCAAGTACCTTTTACAGTACTAACAACTTAGATTTAAAGTACTTACTGTCCAGCCATACAAAGTGGGCCTCTTGTCTGAATCTTGTCCCATGTGTTTTTCACAATGTGGGTCCCATATAGGTTTGCACATATGGGACCTTCATGGGATCTATGTGGGCTTAGGCTGAAAATGGGCAATTTATGTGGGTCCCATGTGTGCTTCACAATGTGGGTCCCATATAGGTTTGAACATATGGGACCATCGTGGGATCTATGTGGGCAAAATGATTTACCACTTAAAATACATCTTTACACCTTTAAACTTTTGGTGAATTGTCACTTTTTAAACAAGGAATATAACTGTTTAATATTTTATGGATCTGATCAAAATAACTTCTTTTTTTAAATGAAAATGTGTGAATTATCAATATTACAATGTACCCTGCCTATGCATTTATCAAAATGCATTTTTCTTTTACTGCACACATTTTAGCAGGGAGAATTACAAACACAAACTCTAGATTTTTTTTTGACTCTTGTCTGAATTTGGGCTTGCTGACAACGTCCCTGAAAACCTTGCACGTCATTGAAAGTCTCCAGAAAGCCACATCGCCGTCGTCTATGACGACTCCCATCAGGATCCGCCAGAGGATGTCAGGTGGCATCTGTCCAAAAGTAGCCAACAGTCAGTCCAAAATGTAATTTTACATACTACTTATTAAAAATGGTAACTGATAGATTGACTAAGGAGTTGTGCTTACCTTGGTCAAGTAATCAACAGGCAGGGGGGTTTCCATCACCTCTAAATTGGAGAGTAAGAATAAGAGTAGCATCATTTTAAAACCCTGTTATTTGCACTGTTCAAGATTTAAAGTGGGAACCAATACCTGATCTCTCTACTCTCCTCTTTTTCCGGAGTTCCTTTCTTTCAGTGTCTGATCTTCAAATGTTTAAAATATAAAGTCTCATGAAACAGTTTGTTCTTAATGACAAATAATTTAATAGCAGTCTATAGTTAAAAACACTTATTTATTTTAAACTGCTACATTAATGTTTACAGATATGTTGGCAACATTTTACATAAGTATAACTTGATCTAACTTACTTCAAAGGATAGTTAGTCAGCAGAAGCATGCACCACCATCTTCTTATTGTTAGCATGTCACTCTGTAAAACAGAATACTGATTAGCTATCGCTAACTAAGGATTAAAAAATAAATAAGTAAATAAAAGGCTTACTTCATTGAAATCATAACGCCCCTCCATTACAATGTAGAGAGCATACTACAATATGAATTAAAGCACATAAAAGCAGACATTAAAGAAATGTACAACAGTATACTAAAATGTTTGTTTAGTATTGATTAATATAAATCATCAAAAAAACATATGCAAAATCTTTATAATAAGTAATCTGTATAATACTTTATGGTGTGCCTTGAGTTACAATGACTTACCATCAACACAAACACTCCACAGTTATTGGAATTTTGTTGTCTGGGAATGTCCTGAGAATTAAATAATAATAATGATAATGATGATGATGATGATGAAGTTAATACCTCAAAAGCTGTTATCCCTGCTTAGAATGGTTGCTGCTTACTGTAATGTCGTCACAGCTGTACTCCCTCCATGGCTCCGGATTTACATGTTCTGCTAGTTGTCTGCGAAGTGTAATAAAAAAAGGAAAGAAAGTTAAGACAAACTTATATGGGTGCTTGACAAAGCTTGATCGTGAAAGTGTAAACCAATTTTAAAAGCTCTGACATTTTTACAGGGCCTAAAGCCAGACAGAACATTGAATACACATATAATATCTGAATGAATCCATCAAGCAAGAAAATGGAACGTAAAAGCAACACAAAAAAAATGGGGATATGGTTTAAAACAGAACTACCATAACCCCGAACAATAACTCATGAACTCTGAACTTTTCATTCGTAAGACCTGTAACTGTTCATGAAACGGCAATCACTGAAGCCATGTCCGTAGAGTGAATCAAGCCAAAAGATCTCCCTCTTTTTTGGCTTCATGATCTAAAACAGTGTAACTTTAACATCAACTGTCAAGTGCTAACACTTTGCTTTACATTTTCAATGTATGAAAAAACTAAGCAGAATTTTCTGATTATTTGAACATTAAAAATAATTATTTTGAGACCTACACAAATCATCCAATGATTTCCCGTCCAGGAAGGCAGCAGAGTGAAGTCATGACTTGCTAGATTTTCCTTAATAAAACAACACAAAATGAGATATAACATCTAGAATTTAAATATTTTTAAAATGTCTTTATACTGCCTCAAAAGTTACAAAACCTTATAATTAGACTCACAGGAACATTAGACATTGGGTCAGCACACAAGGGTGGCAACCAAGTCACGGTCACATATGAATTAAAGACATGGACCATTATGCCCTGTTAAGTAATTTAACTGTAGTTGGAAATGTACTCATGTTGGAAACGCTTGTATCAAGCATACTGGACCCTTTATTGCTATCTATCAATTGTAATGAATACAACAATATTAAATCAATGATATATAATAATATATATAATAATAAAACTTACCAGAAGCACCCCAGATTTGTTGGAACACTTTGTCATATGAGGAGCGGTTTTGCATCTCCTCCCTTAACCTTAACACAATGTCCATCTTAGATCCTTTCGACTCCAAACCACACGCTTTGCAGAGTTTCCGTATGGCTTCAACCTACACCATCATTGACATAAATAAAAAGCATCGACTACTACTTTATTTAACACTATTATCTAGAATCTCACCTTCATTTTCAAGAGCTCATCTCCAAGTCGTTCTTCAGTTATATGAAGATCAAGCATGTCACACGGCTTGGTTTTCTGAATTTTTGCAAATTCAGTGTTCAACACCATTTCAGATTTTCTTGTGTTGACACCAATCCATGGAGCCCAACAATCATAACTTGGAGGAACTACGAAGGGGTTATTCCTGCCACCTTGCATTTATAAAGTGTCTCCATATTAACAACCACATTGTGCAGTACACAAGTTAACAAGCAACACTATTAATATTAATAACAAACAATGAATCCACCATAATAATAATAATAATAATAACAACTTACTTTGAAGAAATCCCCGACCAACCATCTCTTGTGTCACTAGCTCCCAGAAGGACTCAATGTTGGTGTGTCCCTCAAAGTCATCAGGGGGAGATTTTATTTCACTGACTGTAAAGACAAATGGAATTCATAGTAAAAAAAAACTAGCATAAAGATATAATTTCTAGGTACTTTACAGTGAACAGTAACTTACAAGGCACACTAAATACTCCTTTTTGTGGAGGTCCATGATTACCACTTTAGGGTAGTATCCACAGTTGATGCAGGAGTACATGTAATCATGGTTTGTCAGTGCTTCAAAGTAGGGCTGCAACAACGAATCGATTAAATCGATAAAAATCGATTACTAAAAGTGTTGGCAATGAATTTCATAATCGATTCGTTGTGTCGCGCGACGCGGAGACGTTTGTTTATTATATTAAAAAAAATAACTTTAGTTGAGCGCGGAGCGGAGTGGGAGCGGAGGTCTCTGTCGCGCACTGATGCTAGCAGAGTTCGGCGCCTCATAGACAGGGCGGAGCAAAAAAAAAAAAAAAACGAGCGGAGGTAGAGGAAAGATACATGGCGGAGGCAGAGAAATCCGTGCGATCCAAATCATCCAAGGTGTGGGAGCATTTCACACTAAATAAACAGAAAAAGTGTGTTAACTGCAAAATATGCAAAAGCGACATGGCATGGCACGGGAGCACCACGGCATTGATCAGCACCTGAAACGCAAACATGTTGGAGTCTTTGATGAGGAGGAAGGGAGTTCAACAGCAGGGTAAGTCACTACAGAATCCTACTTTTGTTCCGTTTTGAAGTGAGGAACGTAATATCCTTGGTGCTGGTTTTTACTCGTTACACAGCTTGACAAGCATGACAAGTTAGCGTTAGCTTGTTAATAACAGTAATAAAGCAGGGGTGGTATAGTTACTTTGCACTTTGCATTGCAAGACTAAAGACACGTTTTTATTCACTCGCCTTTTTTGGACCATTAATTTTTCAATCTGTTGTCATGTATAGCTACACTGCAAAAAAAAGCTTTTCTTACTTAGTAATTTTATCTCGTTTCCAGTCCAAATATCTAAAAAAATCTTAAATCAAGATTACTAGACAAGAAAAATGGCATGAGAAAATTAAGTGATGCTTAAAACTTCTGTTTGAGATTATATCTCATTAAGATTATTTTTCTTACCCCATTGACAGATAATTTTGCTTGTTTTAAGCAAACAATCACTTAATTTTGAGGTGTTTTTTCAGAAAACAAGACATAATTTCTTATGCTATTTCATGTGTCTAGTAAATTTATCTTGATTTAAGATTTTTTTGATATTTGGACTGAAAACAGGACAAACTACTAAGTTAGAAAAGCATTTTTTTGCAGTGTATATTCTGTGCTTTGTCCCATATAGGTTATTATTGACACATATATTTGTGTGTTGTACTTTTTAATTTAATTTTAAAGTTCTTTTATAGCACTTGGTCATCTTAAGCTGTGTTTAAATGTGGTGTATAAATGAACCTTGCACTTACTACAATGATGGTAATAATTTAATGAATAAGCTTCAAGTGAACTTGAGAGAGAGAGAGAGTGTGTGTGTGTGTCTTGTCTGTAATTGCTCTTTGGGTTACTTACCTTTACACAACTAGAAACTAAAACAAGTATGTATGTATGTATGTATGTATGTATGTATTTAGTTGATGTAAAATTTTTGCTATTACACATACTCATACTATCTTTTTGATTCCAGAAAAAAACAGCAAATCATGAGAGTCTTCTTGATGGGAAATGCATCATGTACACCACAGCAAGCCGCTGTCTTGACGGATAGTATCCTCAACATGCTCGTCACTGACATGTGGCCTCTGTCGATGGTTGAAGATGACGGCTTCACTAAAATGATCCACACCTTGAACCCCGGTTACACTCTGCCGGACATGCTCACATTTTTGCATTGCAATGCAAAGTGTCTGAACAAAGGGAGTGAGAGAGAGTAAGTGTGTGTGTGTCAGTGTGAGAGTTTGTGAGTGTGTGCGTCTGCAAAAGTGTGTGCATCTGCGAGTGTGTGCGGCTGCAGTGTAATGTAAAGAACAAGTTCTGACATTAAAACAAATCCTGTTAAATTTTCTGATTTGAATTGTTCTTTATTTTTTATAAATTATTTATTGTTCTGGCAGCTCAGGTGGCACTTTATTTAAAAAAAATCTATATATTTGGCAGATGTAAGGCATACATGTGTATGTTTTTTGTGTTAGTCCATTTTTATTTTATTATTATTATAACAGCTCAGGGATGTTCAAGGTGCAACATGTTTGTGCACTTTCTAAAGATTTTAGTTCTGTTTTTGAATAAAGTGTTGGAAATGAATGTTTTTTTTTGTTCTTTATCCGATTCATCGATTAATCGAAAAAATAATCGACAGATTAATCGATTATTAAAATAATCGTTAGTTGCAGCCCTACTTCAAAGTGAATGTAAGCATGAAGCACAGTGTCATGGCTGGGAAATTTGTATTTTCCGTGGCTTCAAGCAGGCTCAGGACTCTGCTAACTGCAGTGTGATTCTACAAGAACAAATCAATCTTAAGGTTAAAGGACTTCAAATGCAATACATTTAATGTTTCTAATTTCAATCATTTATTTCAGCAGCAATATCCAGTACTATAATGGGTAACATACCTGAATAGCATTGCGAAGAATCATGCATAAATGCAAAGAAATCAGCAGGTGGTCATTAAAATTATGGATCCCATCTGTGAACTCTTGATAACGAAACATCATTCTGCAATTGATGCAGACTTTGTAGTAGGTGGAAATCCCTTAAAATAGAGGGGTTTGCCTTTCAAACTGCAGTAACTACCAACATTGTTATAAATAAAATAAAAAAAGATTTTACTTACCTTCCACAACTCCTGTGAAGGTCAAAATCTTCGCTCTGGATGTTATGAGAATCGGCTCGCTTAGCAACTGATTCCCCTTGCATTGTGAGCAGAAAGTCTCCTGTGGAATTAGGCTGCGTGGGAATTCACACTTAGGTTGAAGGCCATTGATCAGTTCCTTTGATAGGTCTGCAGGAAGTCTTTTTTCTTTTAATAAATAGAACACCATTTTCTTTATGATTGCATCATTTGGTGGGTACTGTTGATCTTGTAGATCTTCTGTTTGGTGCTGACAACTCGGGATAGGATCAGTTCTTTCTGTGGTCCTTACTTTTCTAAAAAGGGACTTCTGAGTTTGAAATAAGTGCCACTTAGCTATCGATTTGTGCACACATGAATGTTTTGTCTTATTACATGGGCAACTCCATGTGATTTTTTTGGAGTCAAACACAACAATCACTCTTCCAAGCCGGCTATAATATGATGTTTTGGGTTCATACACTGAAATATATTTCTTGGAAGAGGGTCCAGCAATTGTCACCTCCACTGAGAGTGGCACTCCTATAATACCTGCTGCTTGCTGCCTTTCAATACACTTCTTCTTTCTGTCTTCCCCAAACCACTTTTGTTGCACCATCTCCATCAGTTCTTCTTCATTCAGAGTGATAGTGTCATCAGTGCTCCGAGGACAGAAAGCCAAGGATTTAATATGGTTGCATTCAAATGCCTTCAAACCACTTCGAAAGGCAAAGTCAGTGTTTGTGTTACACTGGTCTACCTCACACATGATTCTGTGGTTTGCCCCCCATGCCCTCTTCTGCACATGTATTGGCAGTGAAGGACCAAAGAAAGATTTCTGAACAGCAAAAATACCATTCTCACTGTCAATGCACTGGCTAAGAAAGTGTCGTTCATCTGTAATTGCTTGTTTGACTTCTGTATGTTTTCTTTGAATGTGGAGGCGTAGGTTCTTCTTGTTAACTTCAATTCCACAGTGAATACATTTCACTCTAATTCGTTTAGAACCACTTACGGCATGATATTTAGGAGACAGTGGAGTAAATGGTGTGGGGGACACAGATGTGTGCGGTCCACTTGGTGAAGGCTGAGGTTGCAGTTGAAGTAGGGGTGCTGTCTGAGCAGACCCTGATGGTTGAGGTGTATGAATACTCAGAGGAGATGAAAGTGGTGGTACCTTAAATACTTGAGGTTGAGACAGTGGAGTAAATGGTGTGGGAGACACAGACGTGTGCGGTCCACTTGGTGAAGGCTGAGGTTGCAGTTGAAGTAGGGGTGCTGTCTGAGCAGACCCTGATGGTTGAGGTGTATTACCAATCAGAACCGTTGGTGCTGCAGTTTTTTGCAAAGATTGAATTTTTTGTTTGCAATTGGAGAGATGAATTTCTAATTGTGCTTTGCATTAAACAGTGGTACCACAGTATAAGCAATGGAAATGTGGATTATCTCTGCATTTTAGGTTGCACCTGATGATAATGAAATCTGAAAATGTAAGCAAAACCATTGTAAAATGCAAATACAATAACAAAATAATATGTTTTATGGATGTTTAAAGCACTACACACACCATCTTCTTGTATAGCTGTCTGCAGATGATGCTCCACATGTTTGACAACAACGTTAAACTCTCTTGGTTTGTAGACCCAGGTCTCACAGAATGGACAGTGATATTTATCACAACATGAGCTGCATTGATTTATTTTAATGCTTTCACCTTTTTTAAGGACACTAACATGCATCTAGAAAAGAACATCAAAAATCAAGTTAAGGTTTGCTTCTATATCTGACATTTACAGGGTTTCTGCCAGTCACATGAAGGTCAATTTAAGATTTCCTTTAAAACCTTTTTAAGAGTAAAGAAAATCTCGAATAAATCTAAGGGAACTCAATAAAATAATATGCTCCCTAAATGATTTTTTTTTTTAAACTAAGGAGAATCACAATGAGTTTTATTTTAGCAAAATACAACTTTTTTATTAATTTTACCACAAATTTATTCAACATAACCTACAGTAATGTTACATTCACTACATTCAGGAATGTAAATTTTACAGTAAGATCTGATCTGATACTACTGAGATATTTATTTTGCAATGCATGCAACAAACAACTACATGACTAATTTAAGTCTTTCTGCTCTATTTGAAGACATCTTTTAAGCCTTAATTTGTTTAAAGGCGAATTAAGATTTTTACATATAATTTTAAGACTCGCTGAAACCCTGTCATTTTGATAATATGACATCATAAAACATGTCATAACTTAAAATCTAAAACATTTATGACACGCTCTATGGCATCTCTTACCATTAAAAGCCGTTAACACAAAAGCACAATTGTTAAAACAGCATAACTAATGCTAATTGACTTACTGCCATCGAATCCATCGCCGGGAATGATTGTAATGAACTGTGCGTGCGCACATGCGTGTACTTTGCGCATGCGTGGTAACACATACATGACGTACATACGTGACGTACATACGTGACGTCACCGCGCTACAGTCTGCAGCGAGGGGTGTCTCCGAAAAGTCGCTAGATGTCGCTAGATGACGTCATGCGTAAATGTGCATATTAATGACGCAATCACGTCCTATTATATATTTTAGAGTGTGATATATTAGCTGTTTTAAACATGTGTAATATTCTAGCTTTGTGTATTTGTATATATATTTGTATTATGTATAGGTTTTTTATATTTGTATTATGTATTTATATTTTATTATTTGTATTTTATATTTGTGTATATCTTTAATAAAGTGGTATTTAAAGTTATATGTATATATGCTTTTTATATGTGTATATGAGTTTAATAAGTTTAATTAAGTTTATTGTTGTGTATGAGTAAGTACAATCACGTACAGTCTCGTAGCCCAGTAAACGATCTCAGAGGAGTTCAGAAACTGGAATGAACTAAAGCTCTGTGACAGTGAGTAATATAAGTGCATGAGATAAAAAAAGAAAGGCAGAAGAAAACAGTCCAATTAAATCGTTTTATGTCAAACAAAGGAGAAGCAGGCAAGTGATCCGTGGCAACACCGTGTGCACATGCGCAGCTCATTGACATCTATGTCAGCTGCCGTGCGGTCACTGGAATGTGCTGCTCCTCTCAGCCGGAGCCAGCGCTCACTGATCAGAGCAGACCCAGGGAGAGGTGTAACTCAAGATCTCGCGCTCGCAGGACAGTACATTTGGAAAGTTGCTAAGGTTTTTCCAAAAGTCGCTAGATTTGTCGCTAGGCGCTTAAAAAAAAAAGTCGCTAAAGGGGTCTGAAAAGTCGCTAAGTTGGCAACACTGCTCTTTTTCACAGCATATTGGCGCTAAATGACTAGCCTAATTAACATCAACCCTTTACTTTCTCATTCATGCATGTTTCTTTAAGTAATACTGTGCTACGCATATATATGAAAATACAGCGAAATAAACTATATCAAAAGATAACAATCTCTAACTGTAGACGTTTTAAACCGTTTTATCGCCCTGCCTTAATACACACACACACACACACACACACATACAAATATTTTTAAGTATTTTAAAAGTATAGGGTGTCAATGATCGTCTTCTGGATCATTGCCAAATCAGCAGTCTTCTCCATTATTGTGGTTTCAAAGAACAAGAGATACCCGGAATGTATACTATATGGATGGTCATTTATTGAAACTCAAATGTAAATATTCTAATATTTTGAGATACTGATTTTTGACTTTCATGAGCTATAAGCTCTAATCATCAAAATTAAAACAATTAAACTTTTTTAATGTTTTAGTTTACATGCAATGAATCTAAAATTTAATGCAAGTTTCACTTTTTGAAATAACTTACAAGAAAAAATTAACTTTTTCACGACATTCTCATTTATTGTGATGCACCTATACATATCTGAGGAAAAATGCATTGTTGGTTGGCGCCACCCGTGCAGGCGTGAATTAGCAGAAGACAATCGTTGAAAGCATCATTCGTCGGAGATTCGCTTCACTTTTTCACATCGCGCCCAGTGTGAAACCGCCTTAATTCTGTAGATATATTGGAGTCGTGTTCATATCTTGCTCAAACTTGTAATGTTAGAGAGACATAAAGCATCAGTTTGTTCATATTTGGCTTGTTTGGCTCTTTTGTACAGCAGTAAATATTAACAAATATGGGTTACACTCTATTTTACAGTGTTCATTTTACATTTTACATGTACTTATTATAGAAATAAATTGTGCGTTGATTTATGCAACTAATCTAAACAAATCCCTAATCCAGACCCTATAGGAATAGTTCACCCCACATTAGCCCCAGTCAGGCCCCATATGTATGTTGCCCAGTTGGGCCCCATTCAGGTTCTATATGAGATGTATATGGGCTAATTCATATAGGGCCCAAGTGGAACCCGCGTACAAACCCATCTAGGCCCCATATTGGCGCCACTTTGGATTGTTGAGTCTTATGTATGATGCCCAGTTGGGCCCCATTCAGGTTCTATATGAGATTTATATGGGCTAATTCATATAGGGCCCAAGTGGAACCCGCGGACAAACCCATCTAGGCCCCATATTGGCCCCACTTTGGATTGTTGGCTGGGTCATAAGTGGGACCAATATGGGTCTTATATGTGTTGCCCAGTTGGGCCCCACATTAGCCCCAGTCAGGCCCCATATGAGATTCAGATGGGATACTTCAGATAGGGCCCACATGGAACCCATGGACAAACCCATGTAGGGCCCATATTTACAGCCCATATGGGGCCCACACGGGCCCCATGATATAATGTTGGCTGAGATGTTTATATGAGTAATATTATATTCACCTTAAATCTATGTGGATATGATTTGCCTTTCTAAAAGGAAGTTGCAGGCAGAGGAGCCCATGCACAGTTTCGTGTTAAGTATTTTCCTCCCATAGAAAAGAGTTATAAAAACAATTAACGTGGCATAATAAATTAGCAACGTAATGTTAAAAACCAAAACTCAGTATACACCTTATTCATTTTGCAAACTAGATATACAAGTGAGCAGATGTGCCCAGAATATGAAAGCAACTCTCAAAGTTTTTAACATTATGCATTTTCCTCCAATAGAAAACCATTATAAAGAAACGTTTAACGTAAGTGGCTTATTGAATGAAAAGTAACTATTAAACCATAACTCGTTTATTATTGAAAGGATTTTGGTGTTATGTACGCACTGTATTTTCTGTTTGTTTTATACATACTGTAATATTTGTTTGTTATTGCAATACAAAACTGATGAAAAGGCCAAATTTGGTATAGCCTTTAAACATCTTTAAATTACATTATATAGAACAGGTGCATACTAATACAGCAGAAAGAGAGAGAAGAGAAGCAAACAAACAAAACAACTAAAACATTGAAAGGGCTAGGTTTCTCTTGTAAATCATATTCTTTTACCATTTCTTTTGTAGCTCAAAGTTCTGTTCCATCTCTCATCTGCTCGCGCGTGGAGCCGCTGAGTCACGTGATGGAATGACAACAAACCAGCGGAGCAGCAACGTCTGCATACGAGACGTGAAAAGAGCAGAATATACACCCACAGACATGTCTATTGTCTACACTTTGTTGTATGTATTAAGCCAGGGGTTTTCAAACTGTGGGGCGCGCCCCCCCAGCAAGTGTCAAGGGGGGCGCGAGAATTAATTAATTCAGAGACATTACCTTGAGAATTTATAAATACGAGCTAGCAAACCTTTATCCATCCACTAGGGGGCAATCTGACTCTCGCTGTTAGTCGACAGTTAGAGTTGGCTGGAGTATCAGTAAGATTATTTACGGTTAGTCGTGTCAGAAATCCAACTACGGATTGGCATGTTATTATTTCAGACACAGACATCACATTAAATCAGGTAAACTGGTTATATTTGTATGTTTCAGTATAATCACGCACGCTATACCAGCAGGGGCGGTTCTAAACCATTTTTAGCTGGGTTTCAGCCCCCCAAAACTATATTAACGATCAGGCCAGCGCTGCTTCCTCAAGAAAGTGTTTTGTCTTGTCAGTTTAAACATAAAAGTAATTTTAAGCCCAAGACATCTCAATGTGGTACTCACGCGCTGTGATAGAGTGTTTCTATGCTCGCGCACACCCGAAGCGCCCGAACAGACAGCAGGTGAATATATAGCCTACCAATGACTTGAGGCAGTGGTTCTCAAACTTTTTTTCCACCGGGCGCACTATGGTCCAAGTGCAAGAATCACGGGCATGTTATTAAAATATTACGGCATCAATACAAACCAACCAGATTTATAATATTATATATAGCCTAAATATTATGATATCTGAACGATTACATTTATTTAAATAAATAATTCTACTCACCAATAATAAAATACCTGATGCTGTCGGGAACCAATTTAGTGAAATTCTGCTCGAAATGAGTAACAGCACAATGAAGTTGACATTGTAAATTGCAGTCTGTAAGACGCGCACGGAAGCGTGACACGCGACATTGTAGAAAGTGTGCGTTCACAAATGTAGTCTATGTTGATCCAAATATGGAAATAATTTTCGATTTTCGAATATTTGTGTTTATGTTCATGTTAATAAAATAATTCTGTGTGAATACAATAATGGGGGGGCGAGTGAAATTACACAAACTTGGGGGGGGGGGGCGCATGTCCTAAAAGTTTGAAAACCCCTGTATTAAGCAATGTATTAAATGCATAGGAGAAAATTACCGAACGTATCGATTTATCAGGCTAGTATCGAGAGTTGGAATTGCGAGTATTGAAAACGACCTGGGCTGTGTTTCCCAAAGGCATCGTAAGCTTAAGTACATCGTAGACCCATTGAAACCAATGGAGCTACGATCAATTTAGGCTTACGATGCTTTTGGGAAACACAGCCCAGGATAGCGTATATTAGCATCTAGTTAGCATAGCCTTTTATATAGTTATTTAGATTATTTCGTGTAGCATAGTTAGTTAATTAGCATACAGTTAGTGTAGTATTGTCATTAGCAGAGGTGGAAAGTAACGAATTACATTTACTCGCGTTACTGTAATTGAGTAGCTTTTTTGTGTACTTGTACTTTTTTAAGTAATTTTTTTAATCTGTAATTTTACTTTTACTTAAGTATATTTTGTGTGAAGTATTGTACTTCGCTACATTTTAAAACACATTCGTTACTGAGTAAAAAAAAAAATCGCTCCGTGGAAACAACTGCAGTAAATAATGGGCAGAAGAAGAAACTGGCGCTAAAATCACAAGAAAGATGCAGACGGACAAGACAGGCGTTATTGGTGCAGACCCAGCTGAAACCCAAGCCCCGTCGTACTCTGCTGAAGTTGAACTCGAAGGAAATGAAGTGAACCCCTGGCCATATATTCATGCTCTATTATGCAGTGTTAGCTGTGTTTGCCTCGGGAGACCGAACTAGCAGCTTATAACATCTCGACATCGCCCTTCGCAAGCATGTAGAGGTGAGGTAAATACTTACATCATTGCATTGGTGGTTAAAATGAAGCTTTGACAGTTTAACAAAAGGTTTTGCACAAATGAGCCAAACAGACAGTGGTGCAGGGTGTGCAATATCATCTGAGATAATATAGTAATTGTTGTTTTAACGATGTGCGATTTGACATTATCAGTATTTTGCTCAAAACCAAACAAATCACTCCAAACAGTGTGCCGTGAAATCTAGTAACGTTAGATTAGACTAATCCGCGTGCATCTGGACTGCTTTCTTTCACTGCGTGATTCAGTCTGTTAAAATGCGTTTAGAATGATCACAAAACTGAAGATATAGAAGCAGAAAATGTATATATTTATATAATTTAATATAGTAAGTCAACATCACATGAAGAATGCCGGTTTTCTCAAAAAAAATCACCATGATTACATAGACCTGTAGTTTTGCTTTTTACACAGTTCAAAAAACAAGAAGTTAATTAAGAGACTTGCGTTTTAGTCACCATATTGCCTGTTTTTGCTCTATTTCGACAACAAAAATAATACCAAACAGCCATCATAAACAGTTTTGCGTCTCTGACTCTGAGCAATGACGTGTTTTGTTCCTGTATTAACCGTTTAAATGATTTGTTCAATCCCAATGACTCTCTTATCAGTGACTTGCTGACACCTACTGGTGGTTCTAATTTAACATTTAAAGTATCTTTTGATTTTTTTTATTTCAAATGAATATTTAACATTTGTGACCCTGGCCTGGAGCACAAAACCAGTCTTAAGTCGCTGGGGTATATTTGTAGCAATAGCCAACAATACATTGTATGGGTTAAAATTATACATTTTTCTTTTATGCCAAAAATCATTAGCATATTAAGTAAAGATCATGTTCCATTAATATATTTTGTACATTTCCTACTGTAAATATATCAAAACTAAGAGCTTAATTTGAACAACTTTAAAGGAGATCTTCTCAATATTTGGATTTTTTTTGCACCCTCAGATTCCAGATTTTCAAATATTGTCCGATCATAACAAACAATACATCAATGGAAATATGATTTATTCAGCTTTCAGATGATGTATAAATCGCAATTTAGGAAAATGGACCCTTATGGTTTTGTGGTTCAGGGTCACATTTTATGTCTTATTTATCAAAACATTATTTCTGCATTTGTAACTGCAGGCTAAATGCATTCATGTCAGTGTGTAATACATCTACGCCACTTCAGATGAAGCTTCTGCGTTTCCT
The DNA here is from genome assembly GCA_003573665.1 of Oxygymnocypris stewartii. Taxonomy (NCBI): domain Eukaryota; kingdom Metazoa; phylum Chordata; class Actinopteri; order Cypriniformes; family Cyprinidae; genus Oxygymnocypris; species Oxygymnocypris stewartii. The sequence goes on along the minus strand of QVTF01018622.1, from coordinate 2,192,747 downwards.
CTGCATTGCAAAGATGCATTTTGTTGATACTGATTTAATTTCCCTGGTAACAGCCTAAATGTGTTATTATTCTAAATAACTGATTCCTTTAATTAAAAACACCTAGTTTGAGATTTATTGGCCCATATCCCAGGTGTGTCAAACTCAGTTCCTGGAGGGCCACAGCCCTAAAGAGTTTAGTTCCAACCCTGCTCCAACACACACACCATGTAGTTTTCAAATAAGCCTAAATTATTAGTTTAGCTGGATCAGATGTGTTTAATTAGGGTAATATCTACCCTGTGTAGGGCTGTGGCCCTCCAGGAACTGAGTTTGACACCTTTGGTCTATCCCATTTTTTCCTCCCATTGTTAAAATGTAACTAAGTACTTTTTACTCTGAGTAAATTTTAAATGAGCTACTTTTTACTTTTACTTGAGTATATTTTTAGACTGGTACTTTTACTTGTACTTAAGTAAAATTTCAGTAATGTAATGGTACTTTTACTTGAGTACAATATTTTTGTACTCTTTCCACCTCTGGTCATTAGCATAGTATTGCATTAAGTTAGCATATATTTTTAGCATTAGCTTTATCTGTATGTAGTACAGTGGTTAGGATGGTACGGAGGTGTAGTGTTGCTGGTTGCAACAGCACTGCTGGACTGCACAGCTTTCCAGCAGACTTGAAAATTAGGCGCCAGTGGTTGCATACACTTGCCCTGGAAGACCTTGAGTTCCCGCCTAGAGCAACCTGCATTTTACGCGTGATTGCTTCTCCAACGCAATCGAGGTGGAAATGGGCTTCTCCAAACAGCTCGCGCTGAAACGCGACGTAGTGCCAAACGCTAACATTACTCCACCACCGCTGTGGCGTCTTCAGGTGAGTGAGCATATATATTTAATCACAGTTTATGTTCCTTCCTATTAAGCTAAAGTTAATTAACAAAATTATATTTTAGCCCAAGATGACCAGAGAAATTGGGTGCCAAACTGAACCAGTCAGCTCCAGATATGCAGGTGTGCAGGCTAACGTGAAGCCCATCCGGAGAAGCAAAGGTGATTTTGAATACTATGGAGCTTTTGTATGTCTCATATAGTCAGGATGATATAATTTTGTTTTGTACTTTTTTTTGATAACAAATCTATTATCAATTTGCGCAGCCACCCAGGCCAGAATGCGTAACAGGAGTGTGTCGTGTGACACAGGCACACTGATGGAGCCTTTCACAGAGTGTCCCGGGACAACCTCTACACCATTGAAGAGGAAAAGATGTGAGGTGTCCACTGATGACTCCAGCTATCATAAAGATGGATGTGAGTGCACCATAAACTGTACAAGGTAATGTGTTTAGTCCCGTTAGGTTTTTCAGTTATATTTGACTGTTCTTATTTAGCTACTACTTGTTTTTAAATACTTTTGATTGTTTGTCATGAAGTTATTTCATTCTGAGACATACACATTACATGTGACCAAAATATGATTATTTATGCTTTTATTTAATTTTTTACTTTTACCGGAGTTGTGTTGTTTCACAAACAACCATTGGGACACTTCTCTGTGTCAAACAGCACTGTACTCACTGTGGGTACTCCAGTGATTGGTCGAGCCAGCCAATGGTAAACAATATACCAGCGGGAAACCTACAGCTCTGTGCAGCTGTTCTGTTCACTGGCTCATCATTTTGTCAGATATCGAAGGTGAGAGATAATAATATATGGCGCTGTCATGTTTGCACACCCTTCAGGTCATTATATGAAGATGTATTTTTTTCTTTAGTTCTTGGATGCCTTCAAAATCCAGGGGATCTCTGAGCAGTGCTTCCACAAGCATCAGGCCAAGCTCCTTATTCCCACCATAAACTGGCAGTGGAAGATTGAGCAGGATGACATTATTGAAAATGCCATTACTGATGGGGCTGTGGCTCTTGGTGGGGACATGAAAGCTGATTCACCTGGTAATAAATAACTCATTAAGTATATTTATACGCTCACCGGTCACTTTATTAGGTACACCTGTTCAATTGCTTGGTAACACAAATTGCTAATCAGCCAATCACATGGCAGCACCTCAATGCATTTAGTCATCTAGATGTGGGGAAGACAACTTGCTGAAGTTCAAACCGAGCATCAGAATGGGGAAGAAAGTGTATTTAAGTGATTTTGAACTTGGAATGGTTGTTGGTGCCAGACGGGCTGGTCTGAGTATTTCAAAATCTGCTGGTCTACTGGGATTTTCACGCACAACCATCTCTAGAGTTTACAGCGAATGGTCTGAAAAGGAGAAAATATCCAGTGAGCGGCGGTTGTGTGAACGAAAATGCCTTGTTCAGAGGTCAGAGGAGAATGGGCAGACTGGATAGAAAGGAAACAGTAACTCAAATAACCACTCGTTACAACCAAGGTATGCAGAATACCATCTCTGAACGCACAACACAACAAACCCTGAAGCAGATGTATTACAGCAGCAGAAGACCACACCGGGTGCCGCTTCTGTCAGCTAAGAACAGGAAACGGAGGCTACAATTCGCACAGGCTCACCAAAATTGGACAATAGAAGATTGGAAAAACGTTGTCTGGTCTGATGAGTCTTGATTTCTGCTGCGACATTCAGATGGTAGGATCAGAGTTTGGCGTAAAGAACATGAAAGCATGGATCCATCCTGCCTTGTCTCAAAGGTTCAGTCTGGTGGTGGCGGTGTAATGGTGTGGGGGAATTTTTTTGACACTTTGGGCCCCTTAGTACCAATTGAGCATTGTTAGTGACCATGTCCATCCCTTTATGACTACAGTGTACCCATCTTCTGATGATACTTCCAGCAGGATAATGCACCATGTCACAAAGCTCAAATCATCTTAGACTGGTTTCTTGAACTTGACAATGAGTTCACTTTACTCAAATAGCCTCCACAGTCACCAGATCGCAATCCAATAGAGCACCTTTGGGATGTGGTGGAACGGGAGATTCGCATCATGGATGTGCAGCCGACAAATCTGCAGCAACTGTGTGATGCTATCATGTCAATATGGACCAAAATCTCTGAGGAATGTTTCCAAAACCTTGTTGAATCTATGCCACGAAGAATTAAGGCAGTTCTGAAGGCAAAAGGGGGTCCAACCCGGTATTACCAAGGTGTACCCAATAAAGTGGCCAGTGAGTGTAGACTGTTGTCAGGCTTTGTTGACTAAAGTGCAAATAACACAATTGTAGGACATTCTGCAAAATATGGCAGCTACACCACGATGGACCTCAAAGCCAATAGGGTCATAGACATCCAACTAGTCCTGTGTTTAATTATAAACACAACACTTTTGTTTTTGCCCCCATTTTTCATGGGCTGAACTCAAAGATCTAAGACTTTCTATGTACACAAAAGGCCCATTTCTCTCAAATACTGGTAACAAATCTGTGTGCAGTTTTACAATAGTACATTTTAGAGTGGCTTTTTATTGTGGCCAGCCTAAGGCACACCTGTGCAATAATCATGCTGTTTAATCAGCATCTTGATATGCCACACCTGTGAGGTGGATGGATTATCTCGGCAAAGGAGAAGTGCTCACTAACACAGATTTAGACAGATTTGTGAACAATATTTGACAGAAATAGGCCTTTTGTGTAAATAGAAAAAGTCTTAGATCTTTGAGTTCAGCTCGTGAAAAATGGGAGCAAAAACAAAAGTGTTGCGTTTATAATTTTGTTCAGTGTATATACTGTGCACTGTTCTAAAGTAATTTTTTGTGTTTGCAGAGCAATGAAGTTGGAAACAGCCAACAGATGGAGAAGGAGGGATTTGAAAGAAGCCTGTCTCTTCTTGAGCAAAGAGGTGTTGTGGTTCAGTCTTTGGTGACTGACCGTCATACAGGAGTACAGAAGTTTATGAGTGAGCAAAAAAAGGACATTAGACACTTCTTCGACCTTTGGCATATGGGAAAAGGTTAGTATTTTGAATAGACCGAAAATTTACAAGTATTTCTAATAGAAAAATTGACAGTTAAAGTGGTAGACAATTTTATGGGAAGATTGCACAAATTCATGTCATTAATACACTGTGCTTATATTCTGTAAACACCTCAAATATTTAACCTACATTAACTTTTTAAGATGCTCCAATATGGTTCATTTATCACATAAACTGATTTTTATCATATAGATTATAATTAATGTTAGCCCACCACCTTGCCCTAAACAGGGCTGCGGGAAACAATGATTACAGTAATTGTTTTTATTATTCTTTATGTGGTCAGGGCTTGGTAAAAAAATGGATGCCCTTAGTAAGGGTAACGGACTGCAGGATGTGGGGCTGTGGAGAAAGAGTGTGGTCAATCACTTTTATTGGTCTGCATCCACATCAATATCTGGGGAGGAGGTAGTAGCCAAGTGGAGCTCTGTAGCAAACCACATTCAGAACATCCACAGCCACGAAAACATCCACAGCCACAGTTTCCTGCTTGTCTCCATGAGCCTCTGGTTGGTGAACAGGCAAGACACTGGGTCAAACGAAGTGAGTACAGAAGTACTTTTGTACATTTTTAGTCACTTCACTCTCTAGATTTATACTGAAGATCTCCAACATCTCCATTGCTACAAGTCAAACTTAATTCGAATTATAAAACAGTATTGACAAATATATTCTGGTAACGTGATAGAATTTAAATCTTACCTGACACACTGCCATCTGCTGTTGTATTAACATTTAATCACTTAGCAGCTTAATCATTAACAACTTTGCATCTTTTGTTTAGGAACAGCAGCATGTGAGAAATTAACGGCAATTTTGTTGTCATCACGTCATGTTAAAGACATGCACAAAATGAGTCCAGAATACCACACCGCTGGAATCGAGTGTTTCCACAGCCTCATTCTGAAGTTCTCATCCAAAGATGTGGTGTTCTCCTTCGAAGGAATGTTGTGCAGGTAAACAGGATAATGGATTACACATTTATTGCTGCTTACTAAATGCACTACAATGTTGTAACCTGTAAAAACACATTTGTATCTTATTGAAGTTATTTTATTAAGTCATGTTAGAGATTATTGTTTAGTGATTAATGTATATTTTTACTTTCAGACTACAGCTTGCTGCGATGCATTATAATGAAAATGCAGGTAGATAACAGGCGTCTACTGCAGCTGGTGATCTGTGATACACAATTGTTTTCCCGAAGTTTAAGCATGGTGCTTTCACAGTGAGAACTCTGAAGAGCAATCCTACCACAGGTAACTTATACTTGCCTTGTTTCAGTTATCTCAGAATTTGTTTTTATAATAATTGTCTTTCTGAAGGCTACATTGATAAATTAATGGTGCTGCTGTTCCACCATGTGGTGAAAGACCCTCAGCCGTACCTGGACGTTTCTGGACAAATGGCTGTGCCAGAAAAACTGTGTGCTCAGTTTATTCAGCCCCGACAAGGAGGAGACACGGGTCACGGTTCTTTAAGAACACATGAGGTGTGTGATAATCTCTTCTGTTATTGTCATTAAAATTATGTCTAATCTAAGAAATATATGTGTGCGTGTGTGTATGTTTATGTATATATATATATATAGTTATTAATTTTTTTTCAGAAGGACATGGTTTCTGTTCCTGCGTCGCTTTAAAGATACTTAATCCTCACCCTTAAGTTTGCTGCTATGTATCATCTCCTCGGTTCTGTCTTTCAGACAGAAAAACAATGTAATACATTATTTATAAAAACATTGATCTTTCTTCCTGGAACTAACCTGTTTACAAGTGTCTCTTCCATTTCACCAAATAACTGGAGATAAGTGCTATATACAGCTTGTAACATAGGGATTTAGTGCTACTGGCTTAAAGCCTGGATTGACTGTTATACAGCCCACTCCACCAATCTGGTGACACCTGTGTACTACCTACAACATGAGAATGTTTATTACTACTTAGGATGATTTATTTATTATTTGGTATGTGGGAGTTTGTGTATAGTACTTATTAAATGAAATGGATTTAACACCCTGGTCTTGTCATATTTCATAGCTATACTTTGGGTATCTCCCTACACAACAGACACTACCAGGGACAGTGAGCTGCAGTGCCCATATGTGCACCTGTTGAGACAGCATCATTTGTACCCAGAGGGAAACGTGAAATCTCTATTTTTTGCTAAATTATTAACACTTAATCATACTAAAATTAACCTAAATGCATGGGTTTGAAATATGTGTAAATTCGTTAGCATTTGCTATGAGCATTAGCCATAATGTTAATTTTTTACCACTCAGACACTGGCCCCATTCTCTCTTGCGCTGCTGCTTCGCTAGCATCTTCGGCATCTGGAGTTAAGACCGCAGGTTCAGCCAGCGGCTCGAATTGATAAGACTCTGGCCCTGTGTCCACAGACAATCAGTTCACCCTCCTCCACTTCATGTGAAGGTGGGGGAGAAAAGTTCTCTACATCGAATGACCACTCTGTTGCAAAGCTACTGATGTCAGTTAAGTCACTCTCCATCTTTGCGAGTCTGACAGCTGTCAATCAATCTGTCACTGCGGGTCTCAGGTGCACGCCCCCCGCTCAGCCCCGCCCTCGGTTCGTCCCCTCTGTCTCCGCTGGGCTCTGCCCACTTTTCCGGCGTTTTTCAAATATTGCCAGTGGGTGGAGCTAGGCTCTGACCAGGGGTTTAGTTTTGAGGGGAAATTAAATGTGCAGATGTTTTCAGGAAATCTTAGTGACCGGTAGGCTAAAATTACCACTAAGACAAAAAAATAAAGATTTTTACTTTTAAGCAGCTGAAATAAACTTAACTACAATTGACTTTTGAAGTATTTTTTCTTAAAACAAAAATAATAATAAAATATAGTACAATTAATGTCTATTGTCCCTGATAAATAAATATTTTATATAAATAACTAGGCCATATAAATTAATAAATGCAATAATAATAATATTGTAGCTCCCCCATCATATATAGGCTAACCAATTCCTATTGCTTTATTTCAATAAATCTCAATACATTTAAATCTCTATTCTACGCATGCATCATGAATAAAATGAAATCGGCATGAAATGAAAATTCAGCCAAATTATTTTCTATACTCCAGCTTTAGACCTTTTTGTGAATGAATCATCTGTACTGCCCACATAGCCTATCAAAATCAACAACCGATGCATAGAACCAAGTCTACACCCTTCATTTTTTATTTTTTGATCATCTGTTTTACTCTAATTTTTGTCACAGTGTGGAAGTAAATATATTTGGGGGGTAATCTAGTCCAATATAACAAGCAAAATGATTTGCTCAGATTGCATGTTGTTTAAAACATCAACCAGATTTATTGTATCCTCTATGTAATATGTACATAGTTGCATATATGCATTGTATATTGCATATGTTGATTAAAGACCAGTCCAGGCTAAACTCAAAGCCAAGCAGCTGCAGAGTAAAGCCTAAAGTCAGGAAGTCACTTCTGTTGCTTGAAATGACACAAGAAGACTGTCCAGACAAGAGCGACTCCTCCAACAAAAACAGTACGAGCCACTGGCGGGATCAGCGAGAAGTTCACAGCCTGAGACATGAAGAATATCATTTAGGGAGAAAATGAGGAAACTTAGAAACCGATGAACAGAAGGATGAACAAATAGATGGACTATAGTACCTGCATTGTTGACCAATACACTACTCCTGTCTACCAGAGAGAGATACACAAAAAAAATCAGTGTATCGGAATTGGTTCTGAACCTTTAATATGTACATTTATGTTGAATAGTTCTTGTGTTCTTCCTGTGTTCCTTGTGGTTACCTTATATGAGGTCCAAAATTTAGATCTCCAGTCTTCAAGGGGATCTTCTGCGCCCTCCAGTGTGCTCAGCCCTTTAGAAGTGTAATAAAAGCTTTAGTAAAACATTCCCAACTATGAATTCATATGCACAGATATTCATGTATTGATTTCATTCAATTATGGAAGTAGAAGTGGAAGTATGATGAAAAGCCCTTGGTTCTCACCAATGTAGAAAGCACTTATTGTCATAGGAGCTGCAAATAGCTGGTCCAGAAACACTTTAAGTGACACTCTTCTGATCCCTCCTCCTGGAAACATCCTCTCCAGTCCACGTAGCCAATGGTAATTGAAGTTGGCATGAAAGCAGAACCCAACCAGTGCCACCCGAGCAGTCTGGGCCCAGTTGATGCTGTGAAGCTGTGGCTCATGTTGTACTGGAGCTGATGTTTTATTTATTTCAAAAGCTTTTTTATTTCCTTCCGAGTCCCTTATTTTGCTTTCATAATCTGTTTTTGCTTCTCCAGCCACAGTAAATTCCTCAATGGAAGGGTTGGAGGTATCTTGTACCACTCGATCCGGTTTGTGAACTGTACCTTTGTCCGGAGCTTTTCCCATCATGCTTTGCTGAATGAGGTCCGCTGTGGCAAAAAGCGTTGTGTATCCCATCACATTGGAGATGCATGGATGGGATTTAAACAAAGCCCATGCTCTGTTCATGATGACCACTAAACAAGGATAAAAAATATTGTATTACACTAAAATATGCACATTTGGTTTGGCCTGATCTAAAAGCCATTGCATCAGAATTTGAGTTTTTTTATGAAAATGGTAGACAGACAGATAGATAGATAGATAGATAGATTCGTAAAGGTTTTTAAGAGTGCAAAAACACTGCTTACAGTAACTCACCATGTAGCTGACCTGTTTCAGAATGAATGACAAATCACAAGGTTCACTTTGTTGGATCCCTCTGACTGATTCTAGTAAACCAAGCAGGCTGACTGGTCAAACACAGACCAATCGGACCTGTTTGTTCTGTGGTACAAAGTTCTAGTAGCAAGAATGAGTGTTTGTGATAACGTTTATCAGTCAGTGAAAGAATGTGAGAAAAGAACACATGGTGAGAACCAGGGAATGTAAGTTAGAAAAGGGAAAGACATTAAGCTAATAATCTGTATACAATTTTCTGCTAATGCATGATAATCATACAAAATGAAATGCCGAAATCAGATGCACAATATGAAGTATGAAGCTCACCAATGTTAAACTTGAGAGAAGGACATTGTAACACCAGGCTGAAAGCTGAGGTTCTTCAAAACTGAGAGAGAACATGAGCTGCAATGACAGCAGGGGCATGTGTGTGTGTGTGTGTGTGTGTAGCTGTACTATATATAGTGAAGAATCTCCTGTCCACAGACCACTGCAAATGTTACCATAGAGCTGAATGATAATGGACCAATAATAATTAATATAACTACATTCAAACAAGATGCTTACCAATTTAACATCTCGGTGTTGTTAACTAAAACTACTGAAAATTGTTTATTATTTCAAATAAAGCAGAAATGCATTAAAGGAAAAACGTAGAAATGTAAATACATTTTAGAAATGCTGCCTTATTACATTAAACACAACTATTAACTTTGACTTAAATATAAATTAAAGCGAAAACTGAAAATATAAGAATAAAAACTCATTTAAAATGTGAGTAAATATATATATATAAATAAACATTGAGCTTGGTGTTTCTTAAACTATTATGTTATGGGTGTTCATCTTTATTAAAATGTACAGAATTTTGTGACTTTTCTTTTTTTATTATATGAAGGTATTTTGTGTGAAGGAAACAGGAAAATCAAGGAAATTAATATAATAGTAATATATGCTATCATTATGCTTTTTTCAATAAAGCTGTGATTTTGTCAAATAACGCAGATGTGAAAATATTGTTTAATTGTGTGTATAAATACTGTTTCCACAACTAAATGCTATCAAACACATACACAATTTCAGATGTGATTAAAACTACTGTCACGCCTGTATTGTGTTTTGTTTCATGTTCATGTTTTCATGTCTTATTTTATAGTTTAGTCATGTTCCTGTCTAGTCATGTGATTCCCTTGCCCTCACATTATCATAGATGCGTTCGACTTGAAGCGGCACTGCACAGTGTACAGAATGACATCAAAATACCACGAGAGTGATAAGAGAGCAGGTGGACCCTATGCATTCAAATCGCTCTTGCAATACTTTGATGTCATATCTGATCATTCTGCGCAATCATGTGTCATGCTCTCATTGGTTGTCTTAGTCATGTGTCTCTCATTGGTTGGTTCTTGTTATGTGACCTGCTTTGTTTGATATAAATAGCCCTCATGTTGCCTATGTCCTTTGTTGAGTATTGTCCCTGTACCTCTGTTGGTGAGTTCTTGTTTTTGTCACGTCTGTCCATGCCATGTCAAGTCTTTATTTGTTTATATTTTGGATATCACTTTTGTTTAATAAAGCTGTACTTGGGTTCTTAAACTCTCTTTCAGTGGACTCTTTTTACAACTACACTGTGGTGTCCTCATGACTTTTGACCTCATGACCCAAAAAAAAAAAAACATTTCCATAGAAGAAACGTCTCTTCCAAATAGGTTTGGAACATAATGGTGTGTAAATGATGACAACATTCTCATTGTAAGGGGTAAACTATCCAATTTTTCACTATGGACATATTTGGCACTAATTTTGTCTATTAACAACTGTCCAACAGAGAACATGCATACATCCTGTGGCTCAGTGGTAGAGCATTGCTTTAGCAGCGCAAAGGTTGTGGGTTCGATTCCCAGGGAACACATGTACTGACAAAAAAATGTATAACCTGTAAGTCGCTTTGGATAAAAGCGTCTGCTAAATGCATGAATGAATGTAATCCCAGTAGAATTATTTCCTTTTAAATGAACTTTAAAAATGAATCTAATTTAAAATATGAATGTAATGTTTCATTTATATATCATATATAGTGTATAATTTTCTTTGGAGTTATAAATTAAGCATGCACAGTTAAAATGAATATGTATCTGCTGCTATGAATCATGTCATATTTCCTGTCCTCTGGACCTCGTTCCATTATGTTGAACATAGATATGTAAAAATGACATTTTGTCTGAGGGCTGAAAAGTGAAGGCAATTTGTCTGTGGCAACCAGCAGAGCTCTCAGACAGGAGAATGTGTTAATGAGGATCCGAGATTAAAGAGATCAATTAAAGGCCCGTTAAGCGCTTAACCGGTGCGCTGTGTTTGCTAACACTTAACAAGCGTTGTTTTTAACAATGTTTAAAGAGAGCACACGGCCCGAACCAGTTGACTTCTAGGTAATTGCTTTTCTTTTCATTTCGCTGCACTTCTGTCCTCTTTAATGATGCTGTCTTGCCATCCTTTATCTAAGCAGACAAAGAATCACTCATTCTGTGGCATCATCAATGAATCGATGCCATCCTCCCCTCATCATTCTCTCTCTCTCTCTCTGTCTCTCTCTGTCTCTCTGATTCTTGGTCAGTCAGGGTATATGACCTGTGCAAAGCCTTTTGCTTCTCTGTGTGCTTCATTTCAAAGTGGACTCTTACTGAGTAACAGAAGGTAAGTTGGACTTTCATATAAATCGATTTAATTTGGTTACCATCAGGTTTTAGAGACCTAAATCTGGTTTTAATGCAGTGTTGAAGTAGTTCTGCTCCTTTAGTTTTTGTGGTACATGACTGCAAAACAAAATGTTGAAATACAGAGCATAAGCTATTTTGACAGTCTTTGACAATTTAGAAAAGTTACTGAATCGGATGTTGAATATAACTTCATTTTATCGCTCTCTCTTGCTTATATTTATATCCTCATTGTATTTCCAAAGCTATGCGTCCATCCAGTATTTTGACCTTTGAATCGGGGTTGGAGTCTGGAGTGCCATGGGGCCGTGATCTTTTTACTTTTGTGACTTCAGCAGCTGGTCACATGATGAGGACTTTGCAAAGACCACGTAAAAACAAGCCGTCAAAACGACAAGTCAATCATCGCAGGTTTCTGCACAACATGATACAGAAGTATGTTATACTGCATATATTCATATTGTTCAAAGATCAGTACCTTTTTATGTTTTAAGCTTATGCTCACAGAGGCTGCTTTTATTTGATCAAAATATATAATTATATAGTAGTTATATAATTAAATATAGTAGAAAAATATAGTGAAATATTGTTACAATTTTAAATAAGCTGAATTTTCAGCATCATTACTCTCTTCAGTCTTCAGTGTCACATGATCCTTCAGAAATTATTCTAATGACTTGGCGATCAATAAATGTTTCTTTTTATTATCAATGTTGAATACAGTTACTAAAATAAAATATATATCTATATATTAAAATACAGGATTATTTGATAAAGGTAAAAAATCATATTTATTTTTGAATTGATTTTTTAAAGGTCTTTACTGTCATGTTTGATTTATTGAATGCGGTCTTGTTGAATGAAAGTATTATTTTTTAAAGAAACTCTAACTGACGCCTGAATTTGTATAATATATATATTTTTTTCTATAAATGTATCTAATATTTTATAGTTACATAATTATACAAATATTTTTAATAATTGTGATTAATATTCTATTTTCCTCTACACAGAAAATTTGCTGAAATAGAGGCAGCGAACCATCAGCTGGCGTCTGCTTTATTTTCAACCGATAACCCCCCCGATCATCTACCTCCCAGACAATCTCACATTGTAACAGAAGTCACAGACCAATCACCCAAACCTTCAAAAGAAGGTAAAATACCTGTACTTTTTTATTTTCAAAACCTGTTTGTTCTGGTTTGGTATAAGTTTGATGACTCCTTGTTTTGTTTTCTAAGCTATTGAAACTTTTATAAATGCTGACAAAACCGAAGCGCTTCCTGAACAACAAGAGGATGTGTGTGACCTCTGGACATTGGACAGTCTTTTGGACACCCATGCAGCTGATAAAAGTTTCTCACCTTGCAAGTTCTCCAACAGTAGAGGAACAAATCCGAGAACTGAGAAAGATGGTAAAGCTTTGAAAAACAACCCTGCAAGCTCAGTGGAGAAGGACATTGACTTCAGCTTTGAAAGGCAGCCAGCATCTACTGATTTAGAAAGCTTGACACAAATGAACAACAGTCTCCTAGAGGACAGCATGTCCTCCTGGTTTGGGTCCATTGAAAGAACAAGAACATATTCGAAACCACGTCTCACCAAGCACCATGACGTAAAGTTGCTCCCCACAGATGTTGATGTTCCAGACCTGTCACCTCCTTCTCCAGTGATTTCACTTTTGTCTTTGGATTCATGTGATTTGGAGGTTCAGATGCTCATAGACGCAGAGCACAATGTGAACCAAATGCAAGATGCCACCATCATAGAAAGTCTCCAAACTGATGTGGTGGACGACCTTGACCTACTGGATTGTTCTGGTACTCATGGGGATCTGGATAAAATGGCTGAGTGGATGGATCACAGTGAAGAGGATGGACGATGTTTACAAGGAACATGTGCGTTTCCAAGCTCTCTGGATTCCGATCTAGAGAACCTAACAGGTTCTGGTGGTGGGAGCACCAACTCCATGTCCAATTTGGGCCAAACGGGTCATGAATTATTTGCTAATGTTCTCTGTAGTCAAGAGCCACATAGACATAGTTTCCACCATGATCAAATAAACTATGATATGAACCATAATAACATTCTAGAAGACTGTTTTGGTCTGGTTGAACCGAATGGAAAGGAGGACGGTTATTTAGATACAGATTTTTCTGTCATTGATGGTAATGTTTCAAAGAACCACATGTTCCCAGGATTTGAGAGACAGTTGGACCAATCCAAAATAATTATTTATGACAACTGGGAACAACAACCCCTAAAAAGCTCATACAAGGACTATACAAGTGCAGATCAGATTATGTTACAAGGCACTGATAACAGAAATATTGAAAACAACATTGTACATGTTGAGAACCTCAACCAGACTTTATCAGGCCCCCAATGCCCGATAATGTGCTGCCTCGAAGGCTTTTGTTATCATGAAGAAGACTCGTGTTTTTACACGAAATGCAGAGGCAGTCACAACTTTGAGGGCGTGGCTAGATCTTTCCCAGCCACATTGCATAAGCTCCACCCCACTCCGATCCCGACTCCGCCTCTAGATGATGATTGGTTGTTCAGTAATATTGTGGCAGATGAAGAGATAAATAGCATGAATAATACATTTGGAAAGTATTGATCAGCGGACAGTAATTGTATGAACTGTATTAATGAATTTCATTGTACCTGGGGATGTTTGATTATTACACTTTTGTGATTTTATGATAATTTCTGTGAAATGTTCTTGTCTGTGGTGTGAAAAATTTTAATATTAAAAAAAACATAAAATGATTGTATTTAAAGAGCCCTGTGATGAACTGCCATCACTTTCATTGTCTTAGTTCGAACATGGCGGGAAGGCTTAAAAGGTTGCTTTAAAAGTTATTTTATTTTTGCATTATGAACATAAATTAAACTTTGAAATGTCTATTTAACAATTGAAAGTGATTTATTACTTTATGTAAAATTAAGTTTTAAATATCTACTTATTCATTTGATAAGTGATTTATTGATTAATTGATTATTTTATTTTAAGCTATAACCACGTTTTTAAATGTCTAATAATTTGTTAAATTCAACTGAATTCTATTTTTGGTTAATCAACTGAATTGTTTGTAAGTGTATTTTATTCCGTCATTGTAATTTTGTGGTGGCGATATGGTGAATATATATGGTGAATAATATAGTGGTGAATCGATGTGTTACTGTGAAAATAAACCACACTGATTTCAAAACCAATGCTATATTAAAATTCACCTCAGTCTCATTTTATAATTATAGCAAAATAAAACAAAAGATTAAATAAACAACATGGTTGAACCTTCAAGTTCCACAAATGCAAAAAAGCACACCGTCCTCTTCAGAAACTCTTGTATCTCCAACATGTCTCTCCGCTGGAGTTTTAATTCCTTTTCATACATAGGCTCTGCTATTGTCCACTCATCTCACACAAGTTTAAAGCTGCATTATAAAGCACAGGTTCAGTATAACAAGGCTCCTTTATTAAACAAGAATTTAGGATTCAGAGAAAGACAACTTTGAATTCGAATGCTCTCCAAATGGATTTTTTGAGTTTGAACAGCTCTGCAAATCTGTCCGCTAAATGTACAAATCGATTAAAATGACTCGTACATTTGTCAGTGGCAAACCGCATTTTTAGCAGCAATATTGAGTTGCTTGAAAGGCAAACAGTCAGACTATATGCAGATGCAACATGGACAAACAAGCAGAATAAAAACAATCTGTTGTACAAGGCTTGAGTCTTTTGGCTTGTGTGTGCGATTCTACCTTTTGTCTTAACAGCGTGGTTTCCTCCCTTTCAGTCAACATTTTACAACTGAATACAATTCCATCTTGATTCTAGAGATCAGAATTTAAAAATACATTAAATAAAACATTATTGGGGCAAATAAAACAAGTCAAGTATCAGAATGATCTATATAACCTATTACAGACATTTTGCACACAGAGATGATCCAATATGAAACGCCTGCTTTCTGATTTGCAGGACAGATACTGTTGCAGAACCACACAGGTAGTAAATACTGCGGTAATAACAGTGTAATAAACTCTTCAGTGCATCAGGGCATCAAATTGTAATTTCACAGGCTGAACAATCTTAAATATGTTCTAATACTTAACGGTGACGAACAATTATTATTCACAGTTTAACACTGTTATCGTTTGAAAAACTAGCATGTGTAAGTCAGGAGCGGTGTATTAAAATGCTCATCACCATACAATATCTATGAATGACAATATTAGAGACTTATGTCTAGTGAAGATTAAGGAAACTTTCATTTGTCATGAATTCATCAATAAAAAACATTTCAGAACCAATCAACTACTGTAATCTAAAAAGTATCTATGTAAAAGTATCTAGATTTATGTTCAGGGAGACCTAATATTGCAAGTTATTTATCAAATTCCAGACCTCGTTCTTATTATTTCACTGATTTTCAACAGACTCCGTTTAGTATTTCCTGCAGATACTACAGGCACTGTTGACATGCATACAGCTATAATAATGTCCCTTTAGTCATCCATATGCCCCAGATTGTGTGTAACAAACGCTCTGATCCATAAATATTTACCACATTCAAAAATGAACAAACAAACACTCAAACAAAAATACAATAAGTCCTTTAGATTAAAAAAAATACATTGGTATAATGAGATAAGTAATACATAGCAGCCTTCGACCCCTGGGAAAAACAAGCAAGATATTATATGTTTATATCTTCCAAGTTCACACGTGACATAGAGACTCTCAGAAATCCTGATAACAGACTTCTCACTCTTGCCAAGCGTCAAAACCATATTGACGGATGTGTTATTTGAGTTTGATGTGTTCTATTCTTTGAGGTCCACTGCAGCTTATTTAGTGAAAATGTATTTTGTATTCTGTCCAGTGTTACTGACTGATACCCTGCAAGTGTAAACCCATCCTTACCCTCAAATTCGCTTTCATTTCGCCTTGTTTTCACTTAAGATTGCAAACTGTACAACAACCATGACATGTCTATGTGCAGACGAAAAAAACAATACAAAACGAAATAAATAGACTGCATACTGGAATTCTCTTACTTGATACAAATTACAACGAGTCAGTAGTCTGAACCTGGAGCTGATCTGTTAAGACATAAATTAAGAAATCCTAACTACCCGTGTCACTACTAACAAAAGCGTCCATTTAGAGCTACCTAACCATCTACATACAGTACCTAAGAGGGTTCGAACTGAAGTGAAGTTGAACTGAATACTAAAGTTTGAATGAGATTTAAAGCAGGTATATTTCATATATCTAAGAATCGTTACTGTTAAATCTACATGGAGGTGAACTCTGTCAGCTTTGGCTGCTTTTCTTTTGTTTTCTGCTATAAGTCCAGTATCTGTTTGAACTTTTATGTATTTTTTATTTGTATTTTCTGTATCCTTATTGTTTTTTCTTATGGTCAGGTTATGGCTAAGATGTAAAAGCTATAATGGACGGCTCAAATTTGTAGCATATTAATTTAATAGATAAGCATTTTTCTCTTTCTCACTTGTCTGTGTTTGTTTTATACAATCATAGCTTTGTGCATGTGAATTGCCATCTATGGAAGCCCCTTTCACCTCAGATTACAAAATCTAAAAAGATAACTGTGACAAAGTTTAAAAAAAGAAATAAAGTCACACTGTGAGATAAAAAGACACAATTACGAGATATAGGGCTAGATTCACTATCAGCTTGCGCCAGCGCAAACACTCACTTGGTGTTAAAAACGACTGTCAGGATTTACGAAAGACACGAAGAGGGAAATTAGTGCTGAAAAGGTGTGGACAGTTATTTTTGAGACTCATCTTATTTAATATGCATTTGTTTCGCTTTCAATCGGTAGATTTATGGAAGGTAAGTATTTAAAAGAATCACGCAACGTGGTTTACTAAGACTTGTGCTCATCAATTCACTGGTATTTGCTCCATTATTTAACGCCCCAAAAAAGCATTTCTTGAAGCAGGCAGTAATTTGAGCTGCTCTTGGTAGATTGCACTCGTCATTATGGAAATGAGATATTGCGTCTGTGTTCTTTAATGTGCACCATGTCAGTAAATCACCCGCAGAATTGTCCCCTCCCATCGGCACTTTTATGGAAATGCACTCTAATGCTAATTTGCCCTGTTTAGTAAATCTGGCCCATAAAGTCATACTGAAAGACATTAGGTCAAATTTTAAGTTACAAAGTTACAATTAGAGGAAACAAATTTCGCAATTGCGAAATATGAAGTCACACTGTGAGATATAGTCACACTTTGAGATTTAAGACCACAATGTGACTTATAAAATTGCAATTGTAAAAAACAAACTTGTTTGTGAGATGTAAAGTGACAATATTTAAAAAGAAAATTGCAATCGCAAGATATGAATTCACACTGAGATATGAAGTCACATTTTAAGATATGTCACGTTGTGAGTTATAAAGTCGCAATTGAGAGAAACAAACTTGCAATTGCTACATAAACAATCACAATATTGAGAAAGAAAGTTGCAATTACCTTTTTTTTCCTTTACTGGGGTGGAAATGGGCTTCCATAATCATCATCTCTGCCTAATTATGTACAGCAAAAAGCATTGTTGTCTATTTATCTGAAGTAGAGCTATCACTTTTAAAATTTAAACACAGAGATATTCTAAAATACCAAAGAGTCATCCTTGATCCTGTTCAACTTTCAATTTCTTAAAACATTACATTATTTTAGGAGTGAGAGAGAGAGAGAGTTTCTCAGTGCTTTCTTGTGCAAGCACAGATGATGCATTTTAGCCTGATCGTGGATCATCTGTGAAATACCTGATGGCCTTTGATTGCCATCAACATGCACATTTCTCCTAAACACATGGCTTTTGATTGATTGAGAGAGAGCTTGAGATGGCTGTCATAATTTTGCCACAACAAGTCTGATATATTGCTCCAATATACAGTACTTGTATTTCTCAAGTAATGCTGGGAAATGTCGTTTTCTTTTCACCCCAACTTAAAAACGACAGTCTTTACTCACTGCTTGCTTGGTTTAAATAGTACTATAAGAGTACTGCATCAGTCTTTCTCCATCGTGCATGCTAATCTGTTCATTTAAAATCAATAAATCACATGAACTAGTTTCAAGTTATGTGTGACAGCGCAGATGTTCTTTTATGTGTACGATGGTAAAAGCTATGTAAGTTAAACCAGTAAAACTGTCCATCTATCACACTCTCCCCTTCTTATTCAGCGTCTGTAAGGCTGTATGGAGGAGGGGGGCCCAGGGCGCTGTCTGAGGGTGTGGGGGTACTCGGCGGGCCGCTGGACGGGGTGGGAGAAGCACCTGGATCCTCAGAATCAGAGTTCTCCTGAGAAAGGTCATCCACCAGAGCCCTGCGGCCAGCACGCATGGAGATAGGGAGCGGAGCTCGCCTGAGACAGAAACACAGAAATAGAGAATAAACTGCAATTCATGCACAAAATATAATATACATATACAGTGTCCCCAAATCATTATATATGCATTAGACAAAAAATATCAAAGCAAGTTTTGACAGAAGTTCAAAGTTTTAGATCAGAAGTTATTTAACAATATTGTTTAGTGTACTAACTTTTTTGTCAAATGTTTTGCTATAAATGTTTTATCCTATATACAAACAAACAAACAAAAAAACAAGCCAAAAAAGTGTAATGTTTGTTTTTTTAAATACAAAAAAACAATTGTCCTATAAACAAAACAAAGCCAAAATACTGTTTAATAACATTTTTGTCAAATGTTTTGCCTTAACATATTTTATCCTACAAACAAAAAAACACAAGCCAAAATAGCCTATTGCTTTAAGATGTTTTGTCCAATAAACAAAGAAAAAATTTAATAATAATAAAAAAAAAATTCAGATGTTTTGCTTTAACACATTTTGTCCTAAAAACACCAGAAAAAAAGACATAAATAGTGTAATAACTTTTTTTGGTCATATATTTAGCTTTAAAACATGCTATCCATAAACAAAACAAAACAAATAAATAGAAAACTACTTGTTTTGGTATTTTTTGCCCAATACAAAGATATATGCATTTTGAGTTGTGACTTAAGTGTTCAAATAATTTTTGGGGTCACTGTTTATGAACTGGAAGAAAGAAAGGAAAAAATAGGAAGCGGAAAGAGTGAAACTGAGTCCATGATTGGTGGAAGAGAGAATCTGTGATTCATCATCATTTATAAACAGGAAGTGACCCACAATTCAATGTAGACTACACCATCGTTATATGCTTCTGAATAAATCAGTTAAAAAGGACACCTCTACACCCCTATACAGTCTCAACAGGGCACCTCTACACACCACTAGAATCAAGAGAAGAGAGGAATAATTGCTCAGAGAGGAACATAAAGCACATTGGTCACACATGAAAACCTACTGTTCTGACTTCTGCCGTTCTGTGACGCTGAGTGGGTGTAGGAGACAAACACACAAATATAGATGGACACACAATCAGACACATTAGAAGGGTCAATGAGTGAATAATACATACACATACAGTGAAGAAATGCTTTGATGACATGCACATATATTTATGTATGAACAACAGAATGAATGGATCTCTCACTGTTCTATAAGCATTAAATTTCAAATTTTTTCTGTTCACTCTGAATACAAACTGCTGCCAAACGTGACAGTCACAGCCAATTAGAGGAGATGCTTGTTACATACTGTACAAAAATTATACCACGTGACAAGCAAAATGTCTTGTCATGGTCTGACCTGCTTGTTGCTCGTTTGTTGTCTGGTTAGGACACGGTGTTGCTCTCTTTGAATTTTATACATAAAATAGCACTGTCTTAACCATCCTAAGCTTTACCTGAGTTGGGAGCGGAGAATGTTGAGCTCACGGTTCATGCCCTGCATGCTGTCGCTCATTTCCTCCAGCTCTCGCTGTAGTTTCCTGCGCTGAGCATTGGAGCGAGAGTTCTCTTCCTCCACCTCCTCTAACTGCCTCTTCAGCTGACGGAGACGTCCCATAGACTTATCCACCTACAAAAAGGGAGATTTTAGAACGGTACAATTCCATGTGTACCCTTACAACCCATAACCCTATGCATCCTGCAAATCATGTGATGATTTTTGTAAGTTAATAAAGGCTGGCAAGGTAGCATTAGCTACTTATGTTATGTAATATAAGCTGTTGTAGAGTTGAGCAATTATGTTTCTGATAAGAAAATGTATTTAAAAGAAGAAATACAGACTGAATCGATAATTAGCAATGCTTTGTGGGATGAGTTTATTAACTCCCACGAGCTACACAGTATTTTACCTTTTATCTTTTTTCCCTTCATTTTGCCAGTTAATTTCTTAAACATTTTGGACTGTTTTAACGTGATTTATCTCAAGCTGACTGATTTGGCTGAAAGTTTAGAACTCTTCACAATGCTTTAAAGAAGGCCTAAATTCTACACAGTTCTCCAGTCTGAGAAGCACTGATATTATTTTAAGGAGTACCTGTTCTCTATACTGATCCGCATGTCTCCTTTCATCTTCCACCTGTATCAGAACTTCTTTCAGTTTCTTCTCGGTTTTTCTCACAAGCTTATTGGCCATGGTTCGCTCCCTTGGAAGGTAGAAAACGGAGAGAAGACACACAAAAGAGTCACATTGCTGGTTTGATCTTTACAGTAAATTTAAAGTAAATCTGTCATCATTTTCTTGCTTTTTTAAGAAACTGTATGCTCCTGTAGATTCAATAAAATGTAATAGCTATCAAGCTTGATTTTTACTGAATAATTTTAGTTTGTCACACAAAGCTATAAAATGGCTTCCAAGCATATGGAGTATTACATGTATGTCGTATAGGCCACTTTTATAATATTTTTATGAAACCTTTTGTCTACTTGAACTGTAAGTAAAAGAACAGTTTTGACATTATCCTAACTTCTTGTTTTTATGTTTTCTTTCATTGAATAAGGGGTTTAAAAGACCTCATTCAATTATATTCAATAAAATGACTGATTTAACTGTACTGACACTATCAGATGAGAACATCATTTCGACATCTTCACTGTTATTGAACTGAACTGAATCAACACTGAACTTACTTAAGTTGAATAATGAAACTTTTGCCTTCTGTAGAGCTGCTTATAGCTGAATTGAACTTGTTTTATAATTTATGCACTTTCCAACACTGACAGTTACTGAACCGAATTGAAACAACTTGAACTAAATTAAGCTATTGACACTATTATCTTCTGCAGAGCTGTTTTACAGTTGAAATTCACGAATAATTTCATAACTGACCAATCTTACAACTGAACAATTTTATATTCCTGTTTATTAATGTGAAGCAGCTTTGAAGCAATCTGCATTGTATAAAATACTATAATAATATTTGACTTGAATAAGAAACCATACTGTTTTGGAAAGACATCTTTCCATTCGATTTTAGCACCCCCACTGTTTCTTACTGTCTCTCCTGCTCCAGTTGTTCCTCCACAGATTCTATCTTGGCCTCCAGGGCGACGACACTGAGGCGATGTTTTCCCTTCACAGCCCCCTCCATCTCACTGAGACGAGATTTCAGCTCTTTATTCTGCCTCTCCAGGATCTCTCGTGCGCTCTCGCTCTTCTGTGCTAGTGTCCTCTCTCCAGATAACTGGACAGTAAGTGTCTCAACCTAACATAAACAGAGAGAACAGCTCTGTCTCTGTGTGTTTGTCTGGTAGTATAGTGTTTGTTTGTGTGTTTCTTTGTCTACCTGTAAGGTATTCTTCCTCTGCCTCTCAGCTAGTAGCTCAGCATTACTTTGTTCCTCCTCAAACTCTTCCTCCAGCTGACTGATTCTGGCCTCAAGTCGCCTCTTCTCTTCCAACATTGCAGATCTGCAACAAAGTTTCACAACATGAGTCCTATTTCATTTTTTAATGAACAGGCCTGGTGTTGAATAACTTGGACCTATGTTTTGTGCACAATAAGACAAGGAACATGTAAGAAAGTTGAAAGGGGACATTTTAATTTCATTATCGCTGGACCTCAACACAATCACAGATACTGACTTTCCAGTTGTACTGTTGACAATTTCATCTGCCAGTTCATCTCTCTCCTGTTGGGCCATTCTCCGCTGCTTCTCAGAAACAGCCAGCTCCTGAGAGAATGTCAAAACAAAAAAAAAGAATAAGAGACTCAAAACAGTTGAAATATCTTCTGGGTTAAACAGGCAGAGTAACACACCTCTGTCAGCTGTAATAGTTCTGCTTCCAGCATCTGCAGCCGTTTCTCGCTGTCCTTTGACTGGGCAACAATCTCGTCTCGAGCCAACTTGGTCTCATCAAGCTCACGAATAAGCTCCTTCATCTGAGTCTGAAAAACACACAGGAACACACTGAATATTCACATCAGGGCTCTTCAGCTGTCAGCCTGCATGCCAAATTAGATTCATCAATTTTATTTGACTACTTTGGTTTATTTTAATGAAATCTGGCCTTTTGGTTTACAATAAATATTCCAAACATAAATTCTGATACACAACTAGTTATAATACCAACTCACAGCAACCCATTTTTCTCATTTATTGTGGTTTATTTAATGATTAATTAAACTGACGAACCTGGAGACGTTTCATCTGTCTAAGTGCTTCCTCTCTGCCCCGATTAGCTGTTTCCACCTGAGTCTCCGCCTCTAGCAGCTCGGTCTCCAGTTGTTTTTTGACAGTCAAAGCCTGAGCTCTCTGAGTCTTCTCCTCCTCAAGCATTGTTTCAAGTTCTCGCACCTGAACAAATGATAGAAGAAACAAACATAGGGCAGGAGAGAAAAGGAGGTCAAGATCAATCATTTTCAAATGTTACCTCATCTCTTTACTTCTTCGTTCTGCTGAAGGCAGTTACCTGTTTGTTGAGTGCTCTCCTCTTTTCTTCCCCTTTCTCCTCTTTAGTGCTGATCTCTCTCTCAAACTGAGCTCTAAGAGCCTGAAGGGTGACTTCCAGTCTGAGGCGAGCGTTCTCGGCCTCTGTCAGCTCATCCTCTAGCTCCTGGGTCTGTTCTTTCAGAGACTGGGCTTCTGTTTCCAAAGCCCGTCGAGAACGTTCTAGCTCATGAACCTAAGGAGGCATGACAAAAAGAAACGGACAAAAAGAACGAAAAGCATAATTATCTTGGAACAGAATAAGCTCTTGTTATTACTGCGCTATTAATAAATATGAATAAATATATTATAAGTGCATTGGTAAAAAGCAAGCTGTACATTTTTGCCCACGTCATCTTGGGCATTGACGAGCTGGTCCATGTCCAGGCGGAGCTGCTTATTGGTCCTCTCCAGCTCATCTTTCTGCTCTGTTGCTTCCTGCAATGCCCTTGAGAGAGACAGGAAACGCGTATCCTTTTCTCGACTCTCTGCTTCTGCGCGGTCCCGTTCCTCCAGCAGCCGAGCACTAACTGCTTTCTCCTCTGCCAAACACTGAAGGTTAAAGGTCATAGGGTGATGATTGTCTAGAGCTGCACTTCTCATTTTCAAGGCTTTTTACTTTTAACCACAGCCAATCCAACCACCTAACCATCGGCATCAACCAGCCAATCCATCCATCCATCCACCAGTCAATCCATCCATCTATATATCCACTATCCTTCCATTTATCATCCATCCACCAGTTAATATATCCATCCATCCTTCCATTTATCATCCATCCGCCTGTCAATCTATCTATCCATCCTTCCATTTATCATCCATCCATCCACCAGCTAATCTATCCATCCATCCTTCCATTTATTATCCATCCACCAGTCAGTCAATCTATCCAAACATCCTTCTATTTATCATCCATCCATCCATCCACCAGCTAATCTATCCATCCATCCTTCCATTTATCATCCATCCACCAGTCAGTCAATCTATCCAACCATCCTTCCATTTGTCATCCATCCATCCATCCATCCATCCATCCATCCATCCACCAGCTAATCTATCCATCCATCCTTCCATTTATTATCCATCCACCAGTCAATCTATCCATCATCCATCCATCCACCAGTTAATCTATCCATCCATCCTTCCATTTATCATCCATCCATCTTTCAATCCACCAGTTAATCCATCCATCCATTCACCAGTCATTCTATCCATCATTCCATCCATCCATCCACCAGTCAATCCATCCATTAATCATCCATCCATCTATCCACCATTCAATCCATCCATCATTTTTATCCATTTACCATCCACCCATCAATCAATCTATCCATCCATCCATCTGTTTATCATCCATCCACCAATCAATCAATCTATCCATCCATCCATTTATCATGCATCCATCCACCAGTCAATCTATATAACATTAATCCATCTATCTCTCCAGCCATCCAAGTGAATCCATTCATGCGTCCATTCATCAAGTCATACCATCCATCCCTCCACCATCCCATCAGTTAATCCTTCCATCCACCAGTCAGTCAATCAATCCATCATTCCATCCACCACTCAATCCATTAATTATTCCATCCATCTCTTTATGCATTCATTCATTCAGTTGAACCATCCACCCACCCATCCATCCTTCCATCCAAAGTTTCGATCCACCAGTCAGTCCATCTATTTATCCAGTCAATCCTTCTTTCCAACCACCCAGTTATTCTAAGATCTATCCATCCAGGCATTCAATCCATCCTGTACCTGATCAAATTTCTTCTGTCGTTTCTCCAGAGCGGTGCAGTTCTGTCTTTCTCTCTGCAAAGCAACTGTCATGTCCTCTATCTCTTCTCTTAGCCGTTCTTTCTGTCTCTCTATGCGTTCTTTCTCTTCTTCTTTGGCTCTCTCTCTCTGTGTGGCATTCTCCAGCTCTCTCTGCATCTTCCTCCTGGCCTCCTCTCCGACCTCCACCGCTGAATTCACTTCCTCTGTCTGCCTCTTTAGATCAGACAGCTGCATGGATACATAAACATAATATCATAAAACAGAGTAAAGATACAACAACAGGTTTTTAGTTGGGTGAAAAATGGATGTGTACCTGTTGTGTGTGGTTCTGAATCTGGCGTGTAAGTTCTCTGGTCTTCTCCTCCTCCTCCTCTAGTCTCTCCATCAATCCAGCTTTCTCTTCCTCTAGAGCACGTACACGTGAGCCCAGTGCCAACTTCTGCCGTGTCTCCTCCTGCAGTAGCTCCTAAAAAATAGCACACACACACACACACACACACACACACACACACACACACATTAAGCATGCTTGAGGCCATCATATTCACAGTCGCAGAGACATCACAGTCTTTAAGATCTGCGTTAAAATAGAACAACAATCAGACTGTGCGGAGGACCTCTGGAGGATTTAATTTCCTATTCATCCATCCAACCATCTTACAATGTGTTTCTTCAAAAGCAGTTCAGTTAAGTCCCATGAGTTTATTAATATGTAGCGGAAGAGAGCGAATTAAAACACACACAAGTTACCTGCACATCATGTAGTTGGCTCTCCAGACTGCTGGCATCCTTACTTAGGCGGTGAGATTTGGACTCAGATGAGGATAGGCAACTGGACAGAGACTCGAGCTCCGACTGAGAGAGAGAGAATTCAAAGTTTGGATGTTTTTAAAACTGGTTTGATTTATTGGTTTGTTTTGTAACATTGTGGTTGGTAAACCAGCCAATTACCAGCTTGAACCAGCTAATGTACAGTTTGGACCAACTACAGTAGAAACCAGATACCGTGTAACAAAACACTGTCAACAGTGTAGCAATGTACTATATGAAGAATAGCTCACAGAGAACTCACTTTCAAACAAAGTAGTTTTCCATTGATCAAGATAGCTAATTCACTTAACCAACGTGAACCCACTGCAAAATCTGCAAGGGGAAATATTTTGCCCTCATGCAAAACTACCAATTGCATAGAATCCCATTGAAACAGAATTAGACTAACACAAGGTGTTGTTCCCTGCCGCCCACCAGAAACCGTAAAGCCGTTTGTTTTCCATAAACCAAGATATTGAACTCTGATGTTAAATAGCCTTGTCTAAACACTATGAAAGTAGTGGCCTTAGTCGAAAGGCCCATTTCTACCTGGAGTTTACTGAGTCGCTCATCTCGCTCCACTCTTTCTCTCTCAGCCTGTGCAAGGCGTGCGTTGAGTTCCTGTAACTGTCCCTCTGCTCGCTTTCTGCCTCTCTCGCTCTCCATCTTCCCTCCCTGTAATGTCTTCAGCTCAGCACCCAGGTTCATGCGCTCCTCCTCCAGAACGACCTTCGCCTTCTCCAGAGACTGACGGGACTGTGAACATACACGCACATCAAAGGTTGGCAACTTACAAATACAAACTTGACTTCCCAGTGTAAAAATAGCTTGTAAACATGTTGCATTTGACGTAAATTCTAAGACGCACTCTCTTGGCGTTGTCCAGCTGCTCCTGTAAGGAATCTATGGTAGCGGTGTGTTTGATGCGGAGCTCTGACAGCTGGGCTTCATGACGACGGGTCTCCTCCTCTAAACATCTCTGAAGCTCTCCTAATTCAGCCTCACGGCGAGACCTAAACAAAAACATATGATTAAAATCTGGATAAATAAAGCTGTCCAAAATGCCTGTGTTTAAATATAGTCTACCCTTCTGATAATTTTAATGAATGTGCACTTGAAGTGCACTTCAAATCTTAATATACTGTATATATATTTTTAAATTGTACTTGTTGGTAATATAATATTAATCAAATAAAAGACCACTTAAGTGTGTATCATGAAACTACACTTTCTTTAAGAACACTTAAGTACACTTTTAAAAAGTGCACAATTAAAGGTTTTAAAGTACAAATCATTGTTTTAAAAATGAGATGAAAGTGTATTGCGGTTTACCATAAATGCTTGTCACTACATTTGGCAGTACACTTAATCACATTTTAGACAGTAAAATGATTAATACATTATATATGAAAATATCAATTACATATGAAAGTGCACTTATGTCCTGTTAAAGTGGGACAAAACAGCATACTGAAGTTAATTACATTTAAACATATTTATACTAGTGCTGTCAAATGATTAATCGCATCCAAAATATAAGGTTTTGTTTATATATGTGTGTGCTGTCTATATTTGTTATGTACATATAAACACACACACATGCATGTATATATTTAATGAAAATATGTTACGTTTATAAATATATTAATATATTATATAATTTAAATGAATATAAATATATACATGCAAATACATGTTAATATTTTCAAAATATATGCTGTATGTGTCTGTATGAGTTCCTGTTTTGACATTTTTGGTTGTTCCTGTCCCCATTGTGTTCAATTGTTCCCAGGTGTGCTGATTGTTCTATAGTTTCAGGAGTGTCTGATTAATTCCCTCGTTTAGTTCCCTTCTTAAGCTCTGTTCTGCTGAGTGTCCCTCGTCCAGTGTTATTCGTCTATTCAGTGTGCTGTGAGTGCGTTTCCCCGTATCTTGGATTATTAAATACTGTTCTGTTTGATATCTCCTACATCTCCATGTTCCTTTCGCTCCAACACTACAGTCACGGTGACAGTATGTAGGTGTCTTTATACATACATAACAAATGTACACAGTACACACACATATATTATGTAAATTAAACTTGTATTTTGGATGCTATTAATCGCGATTAATCATTTGACAGCACTAATTTATAAAATTGTATATATATTTTTTGAATTGTATACATTTAAACTATCATGCATCTTATTTATTTGCAATTAACATTACGCTGAGTTCTTCTGTACAAATTTTTTAAGTATAATATCTCTGTATTAAGTATCATTTTCTAGTAAGTATTTAATAGTGATTTTCTCACTAGTTGACTGTTTCTTGACTATTTAAAATCGAAATGAATCTTTTAGATCTATAGTTTATGCATTTTTTCAGTAAGTTTTTAAAGATTCTTGCTAAATATTATTTAAAACAACACACACACACACACACACACACACACACACACACACACACACACACACACACACACACACACACACACACACACACACACACACACACACACACACACACACACACACACACACACACACCTGAGCTCTTGCTGAGCAGCTGTAGTGTCCAATGTATCTTCTAGTTCAGTCCTCAAAGCCTCTAACTCCTCTCCCAGATCTCTCCTTTGTTTCTCAGCTCTCTCCCTCATTCCTTTTTCATTGTCCACCTCCTCTTTGAGCTCAGAGACCTGAGACATGGACTCTCTCAGGGCTCTCTGAGCCTCTGCACGACGTGCTGCCTCTTCTTCCAGCCTGAGCGATAGAGAATGTGAGAGATGCCATTGTTAAAGAGTATTACTTCTTAAAGTGGCTGTGCTACAAGGATTCGGTATAAGGTAGACTTATGTATGTGCATGTACCGTGTCTGTAGAGTGGTGATCTCTTTCTCTCTTTGGCTCACGCTGCCTCTCAGCTCAGTGACGAGTAAGCTCAGGTCAGACAGCTGCTCTTGGGCCTCCAATGCCTCTCCTTCCATCCGCCTCTTCCACTTCTCCTGTTCCAGACGGCCCTGCTCTTCCCTCTTCAGACGCTCTGAGGGAAAGGAAGAGACAATTTTGTACCTGTTTGTGTTTTTTAAAGGAATAATCCACCTCAATATATATATATTTTTAAATTTATTTACATAATGTTATTCCAACTCCAACAATCCCAGCATTTTTATATGGAAGACAAAACGGAAAAAAAATTAAGAATCTCGATGCAGTCCTTTTGCATACCAAGACGTTCATATTCAGCATGTAAGACAAGGTAAAAAAAAAAAAAAGCACCATAAGAGTCATGTGATTTGTGTGCAATTTAAAAGTCTTTTTAAACTAATCTTATGGTGCTTTTAGAGTTTTTTTGTTCTCCACTGTTGTAAGGAAAATATATATTCATCATATATACCCCCTCTTTTTGTGTTTAATGCATAAAAAATATATATTCTGTATATATGGGACATGAGATACACTATCATTCAAAAGGTGTGTGTAAGATTTTTCAAAGAAGTCTCTCCAAGGCTGAATTTATTTAATTGAAATACAGTAAACAATATCATGAATATTTGTACAATTTAAAATAACTGTTTTCCGTTTGAATATATTTTAAAATGCAATTTATTCCTGTATTGCAAAGCTAAATTTTCAGCAGCCATTATTCAAGGCTTTAAGTATCACACGGTCATTCAGAAATCTGTTTCTCTAAACTGTTGCTCAAGAAGCATTTCTAATTATTATCAACGTTGAATACAATTTTGCTAATATTATTGTGGAAACTATCATTTCCTTTTTTTTAGGATTCTTTGATGAATAGAAAGTGTTAGTTGCATCTGGAATATAATTTAATTAATTCTAAAAAAAAACAAAAAACATAATGACCCCAAACGGTAATGTACATAATGAATTCCATAATTACATTTCTGCAAGATATAATAAATGCAGTCTTTAAATCAAAGCATAATTAACACAAGGACTGTTACCTTCTAAATCAGCGATGACAGCTTCCTGTTTGTTTTTCAGCTTGTTAAGACTCTTCACCTTCTCCTCTTCTTCTGTGAGTTGATCTGCAACATCATTCAGTCTCTCTTCCAGCTGTTTTTTCTCCTGAGAAAGTGAAAGACATGAAAAATGAATGAACCAATGTATCATTGAAGTTGCATTCAAACAACAATCTTCTTCTCCTTAACTACCTTGCTGAATCTGTCTCTCTGCTCTCCCACAGTCAGCGTCTCAGCCTCCAGACTCTTCAGTTTGCTCTCCAGAGTGACTTTCTCCAGCTGGAGGCGCTGACGTGTTCCCTCTTCCTCCTCTAGCTGTTCCTCTAGATCCTGAGAGAAAGAGACAGTGATGTTGACAGAAGACATTCAATAGTGGACATCAGACACAGACACGAACACCCATCCTCCTCACCTGCACATGTTGCTGCACTCGCTTCTTCTCATTGGTCAGCTGAAGGGTCCTCTCCTCTTCCTCCTCCAATCGGCTCTCAAGCTCCCCCAACACATCTTCAAGCTCCTGTTTGCGACTGGCCAGCCGTGCTCTGATTTCCTCTGCCTCTGCGAATAACTCCGCCTCCGCCTGCAGCTGATCAGTCAGCACTGACTTCTCCTCCATCAGCTTTCAAAGAGGACATCAAGATGAATGTAGAAATCAAACAAATAAACACAAATAAACACGGTTTCCTAACATGCTCAACAAAAATGAGCCAAGCAAGGAAATAAAGTGACCTGTTGGTTTTTTCTGTCCAGTTCAGAAAAGTCTTGCTCTAGTTTACTCATGTTGTCTTTGGCTTTCTGGAGCTGTGCTTCCCGAGCTTGAACCTCTTCATCCTGGCGGGTCACCTGCAGCAAGGGCTTTACCTGGACAAGAGGTCAAAGGTCACAAAGCAAATAAACACAAAAGACACCCATTCTAAATCTCATATTCTACAGCACAGTAAAAATTGGATATCTGCAAGGATTAAGTGTATTTATTTATTATTTTTGGTGTGTGTATTTCAACCTAATTCATGTAGGCTGATTCAGTTATGTTAAATATCACTGAAATATATAAAAAAATATTTTACATTATTATTTAAATAATTATTAATTCATGTTTTCACATGAAGTACATTATTTAGGTTAATGCAATGTGGTTTTGTTATACAAAACTAATACTTTATTATGAATACAATTTATATTTTATTAATAAAATAACAATAAATATTAATAGTTGTTATATATATTTTAATTATAATAATTTTATGATAATTCATATTTAGCTTCTATAGTTATTTTTATTTAACTTTATTAAATTAATAAACAGTGATGTTTCATAATAATACAAATTTTAATAATAATAATTTGTTAATAATTACAAAGAACATCAAATAAACATTATTTCAAACTTTCAATTTATCAAAGAATCCTGAAAAAAGTATCAGTTTCCATGAAAATATTAAACAAAACCACCATCTTCAACTGTGATAATACGAAATGTTTCTTGTGCATCAAATCAGTATATTAAAATTATTTCTATAGGATCATATGACACTGTAGACAGGAGTAATGGCTGCTGAGAATTTTAAGATATAAAGATTTATCAGCTTTTATCACAAAACAAATTGCACTTTGATATATATATTAAATAGAAAACAGTTACTTTAATTATAATAATATTTCACACTATGACAGTTTTTACTGTCTTTGATCAAATAAATGCAGCCTTTGAGTACATAAGAGACTTGCTTCAAAATCTTAAAAAATCTTATCGATGTCAAATCTTTGAATGTGTAAGTATGCAGTAAGAGATTATATTACTACTTCATTACATTACATATTGATACAAAATGTCCATACTATTTGTGTTCGTATGTTAGGTTTAACTACATTTTAACTCAAACGCATTACCTTAAAGTTCATTATTATCCCTACTTAATTTTTTTTTATATAAAATGATTATGTAGTGCTGTGTGTTACCTTGGTGAAGAGTCTCCACCACTGCCAGTTTCTGAGCTTCAGGTACGCAGCACAGTTCCTCTGCATCACACGCAGAGCGCTGAGCTGCTGCTGCTTCTTATGGAACGCCCTAAAAGAACAGGTCAGTTAATACGCATGCATACACATTGCATACCACCAACCTACCCCAAACACACACACACACACACACACACACTAGAGCCCTGCAAGCCCATCGGGACCCGATGGGGCCCGACATGCTGAGTCCATTCGGGCCGGGTTCGGCCCGTTTTTTTTTTTTTGACAGATCGGGCTCGGATCGGACTCGGGTTCATTTAGCTTCTCCTCTTTTATTGTGCCCAAATACGTGCACACCACATATGTACTGTATTACATTTTCTATATGTTTTATTTCATTAAGTACTAATTTAAAGCTTTCTATAGATATATTTATTATGTCTGAATTGATCAAACACGCTATAACCAGCTCACTGTCTGCCGCTTGCCGCTAGTCATTAGCTACTTTAAAAAACAAAAACTTACATTTAACGAATAAAAAAATTATCCAAATGTTTTTCTAAATTACCTTAATAAAATAATGAAACGAAATACAACCACTTTGCCATTTCATACAAAACTGAAGTATTCTAATTGCTGAAACAGTATAGTATAAGCTGTTTTGGGAGAAGAGAAAAAAGAAATACGGGCTCAGGCCGGACTCGGGCTGGTAACTCTGATAAGCTGCCGGACACGGGCCGGGCTAGGGTCTGAGCGTCTCGGGCCAGGGCCGGGCTAGGGCCTAAATTTTAGGCCCGTGAAGGGCTCTAACACACACACGCAGATGATTACCTCCTGGCAAGATATCCACGGGCCACGCTTTGGAAATGGATGATAGTGTCAGTGATCTTCAAGTCTCGCTCTTCCTCCAGGTGAGCCAAAACTCCAGCCCGGAAGAACACCTTACTCTGTCCCACCCGGAAAAGGTTCTTGTCCAGCTCCAAAGCACTGATCTGTAAGTACAGTAACAATGCATAATCAATAACATGCACTGACTAAACTACAGAATTCAAATCAGAGATCTGAATAAAACAGAGATCAGAACAGAGATCAGAAACTCTAGCGTATAATATCCTTTATCAAATCAATATTGTGAACTCAAAAAAGTTTTAAGTTTGAATGGCATCACTTACCATTTGCTCACATGCCTGTTTGCCATCCATAAAGGTTCGGGGAATAGCATTTGGAGTCAAGATCTCATACCTGAGACAGACGAACAAGACAATTTAAGATTTTGTATTTATGCAAGCTATACCTATATACACGTTACTTGCTTTACTAATGTAAATGGAGACATTCCATAGACTTCTATTGTTTTTACATACAGCTAGTTATGAATAACCTAACCCTAACCCTCACCGTAACCATAACATAAAACTGAACTTTATGATTGAAATAAGTTTATTTGTCTTAATTTTTATACTGTTTTAACAAATAAGGGTGTCCCCAAAAGGAGGTTTTGACTGATTTAGCTCACACACCTCTGTCTGAACTCCTGGAATGGTATGCGGTTCGGGAAGCCCTGTCTGCAGATCCTGATTCCCTCCAGCACCCCATTACACTTTAGCTGATCCAGAACCAAATAAGCACTCAACTTCCCTGCCTGTGACAATTTAAAGAATACAAAATTGCTCCAATATTAAAACATTGAAATTACAAATATTAAATTAAATACAAGTTTATGGTCTAAATAAAATAAAAATAAAACAATACAAATTAAAAAACATTATTTTAAATAATGCACAATGTACAATGAAATTAGCTAAAAACATTCATTTAACATTGAGAGTAATGGCAGTGTCAGATGACAGCAAATATAATCTAAATGAGCATGCATAACATTTACTATTAGTTTTAAAGCAAAATAAACATGAATGAACAAATGATGCCTAACGCAATCGTTAAATTGTGTTTCAATTGCGGAAAATGTCATTAAAAAAGCTTGTAAACAAAATGTCACATAGCACTTAATTTACCTCAGGCAAGTCATCAGTGTCTTAAAGCTAGTTATTTTCTAGAAAAATTAAGACTTGAGACAAAACATTTTGAGAAATATTCAACTATATATTTGATTATATTTTATTTGACCTGTTAGTGATGTCTTCATTATTTTATATATGTTTAAATAAATCTTTTATGAAACAAGTTATGACAGCCACTGTGTAAATGTTTATATTTCAACAACAAATATAAATTGTATAATTTAGAAGTTAATTAAAAAACTACATTATGTGCAATTTACATGTTTGCATTAAACATTTTTATTTGAGTGTTGATTAATATAGTTACAAATAAAAAAGTGATTTAATTTAAGTTTGGGCTCTGTTGTTAATTGTAACCTTTTAGTAATGTAAAGGGGGCCTATAGTTTAGAGCAGTGGTTCTCAACCATTTTTCCACCGGGCCGCATTATGGTCCAAGTGCAAGTCTCACGGGCCGCACGCATGTCATTTACATATTACATCAATACAAACCAACCAGATTTATAATATTATTTATAGCCTAGATAGTATGATATCGAAATGATTACATTTATTTAAATAAATAAATAATTCTACTCACCATTAATAAAACACCTGATGCTGTTGGGAACCAATTTTGAGAAATTCTGCTCAAAATGAGTAACAGCACAACAAAGTTGCGATTGTAAGTTGCAGTCTGTAAGACGCGCACGGAAGTGTTACTTGACACACGACATTACAGAATGTATGCGTTCACAAACGCAGCCTATGTTGATCCAAATATGGAAAGCATTTTTGAATGTAATAGTCTGATGTTCTCTCCAGAGATGTTTTGCCACATTTCTGTAATTAAGGATTATTGCAGCGTAGTAGCCTATGGGTGTATCTTTTTTGCCTGAACATCTTCAAGTGAGTGGCGGGGCAAACCGAAAGTTGATGCCGAAAGTCTAGCACTCTCTTTACCGCTGATGCTGCGACTATTCTTGTTTGAATGCATTCCTTCGCTGGTATTTTCCACATTTCGTTTTCTCCCTTAACAAATTTGTCCATTCTGATGATCAATTTTACAGAACTAATAGCTACTGATGACTATTTTAATTTAATTATTTAAAAGTGCACGCTTGTAAGTGTTCATTAAATGCGTAATATTAATTACATGGGTACATATGTCTGCTCATATCTGAAAATAATATATGAAAAACACAATTATTTTGCATAACAAAAACATTATAGCTTATATTTGTTTAGTTTACATTTTTAAATTAAAGTAAAAACTAAAATGAATTGTAAAACTGAAAGTAATTTTTTAATTATGTTCAGCATGGTGGGGCGCATTTGGATTCGTGATGGGCCCGCAATGTGAGAACCACTGGTTTAGAGCAAAAGCTGAGGCAGAAATTTATCCCTAAGAAATGTATTATTGTAACTGAATTTTTTTAAAGAAAAAGCTATTTGTTCAGTAAACCATTGTTTAATTATATATATATATATATATATATATATATACACAGTATCTCACAGAAGTGAGTACACCCCTCACATTTTGTATTTTATTTTATTATATATTTTCATGTGACAACACTGAAGAAATGACACTTGGCTACAATGTAAAGTAGTGAGGTTACAGCTTGTATAACAGTGTAAATTTGCTGTCTGTGCAAAATAACTCAACACACAGCCATTAATGTCTAAACCGCTGGCCACACATGTGAGTACACCCCTAAGTGAAAATGTCCAAATTGGGCCCAATTATCCATTTTCTCTCCCCGCTGTCATGTGACTTTGTTAGTGTTACAAGGTCTCAGGTGTGACTACATATAGATGGCGTAGGCTATAAAAAGATTGCCAAGACCCTGAAACTGAGCTGCAGCATGGTGGCCAAGACCATACAGCGGTTTAACAGGACAGGTTCCACTCAGAACAGCTCTCGCCATGGTCGACCAAAGAAGTTGAGTGCACGTGCTCAGCGTCATATCCAAAGCTTGTGTTTGGGAAATAGACATATGAGTGCTGCACGCATTGCTGCAGAAGTTGAAGGGGTGAGGGTTCAGCCTCAGAACATACTGCATCAAATTGATCTGCATGGCTGTCGTCCCAGAAGGAAGCCTCTTCTAAAGATGATGCACAAGAAAGCCCGCAAACAGTTTGCTGAAGACAAGCAGACTAAGGACATGGATTACTGGAACCATGTCCTGTGGTCTGATGAGACCAGGATAAACTTATTTGGTTCAGATGGTGTCAAGCGTTTGTGGCGGCAACCAGGTGAGGAGTACAAAGACAAGTGTGTCTTGCCTACAGTCAAGCATGGTGGTGGGAGTGTCATGGTCTGGGGCTGCATGAGTGCTGCCGGCGCTGGCGAGATACAGTTCATTGAGGGAACATGAATGCCAACATGTACTGTGACATACTGAAGCAGAGCATGATCCCCTCCCTTCGGAGACTGGGCCGCAGGGCAGTATTCCAACATGATACCAACCCCTGCCATGCTAAAGAAGCTGAGGATAAAGGTGATGGACTGGCCAAGCATGTCTCCAGACATAAACCCTATTGAGCATCCATGGGGCATCAAACAGAATGTGGAGGAGCGCAAGGTTTCTAACATCCACCAGCTCCGTGATGTCGTCATGGAGGAGTGGAAGAGGACTCCAGTGGCAACCTGTGAAGCTCTGGTGAACTCCAGGCCCAAGAGGGTTAAGGCAGTGATGGAAAATAATGGTGGCCACACAAAATATTGACACTTTGGGCCCAATTTGGACATTTTCACTTAGGGGTGTACTCACTTTTGTGGCCAGCGGTTTAGACATGAATGGCTGTGTGTTGAGTTAATAAAGCAAATTTACACTGTTATACAAGCTGTAACCTCACTACTTTACATTGTAGCAAAGTGTCATTTCTTCAGTGTTGTCAGATGAAAATATATAATCAAATATTTACAAAAATGTGAGGGGTGCTGATATTTTTGGCCATGACGGTATATATATATATATATCTGTATATATATATCATGGTCTATATATATATATATATATATATACAGTCATGGCCAAAAATATCAGCACCCTTGGTAAATACGTTCAAAGAAGGCTGTGAAAAATTTATCTGCATTGTTAATCCTTTTGATCTTTAATTTTTTTTAATCACATAAATCTAACCTTTCAGTGGATAATAAGAATTTAAAATGGGGGGAAATATCATTATGAGGACTGGAATTGCCATAGCAGAAGCTTGGTTTTGTGCTCAGTGACCCATATTTGTGTTGTTTTTGAGGTTTGTGTTTGGATTACTGTACGGTTGGAAGATCCAAACATGGCCCATTATAAGATTTATAAAGAGTCAGTAACTTATAGATTTTTTATCTGTTGGTATTTGATAGAATCCACATAGAATGTGTCTAAATAAGATGTCCAGGACCTCCAACAGTAATATAGGATCACAACATAAAAAATACAGCAGTATATTTAATTGTACATATGGGGTACTTTTTATCTCTGTGTTCACTAAACCCATCTTGATTGTTTGCTGCTAAAAAGCTCATTTTAATTTCATCTGACCATAGAAGCCAGTCCCATTTGAAGTTCCAGAAGTTCCAGTTGTGTCTGATAACTGAATATGCTGGAGGTTTTTTTGGATGAGTGAGGAGAATTTTTCTTGAAATCCTCCCAAACAACATGTGGTGTAGGTGCTGTTTGACAATTTTTTTAAGGTTTTCTGACCCCGAGACTATTTTCTGCAATTCACCAGCTGTGGTCCTTGGAGAGTCTTTAGCCACTCAAACTCTCCTTCTCACCGTGCATTAGGACGACATAGACACACGTCCTCTTCCAGGCAGTTTCATTACATTTTCTGTTGATTGGAAATTCTCAATTATTGCCCTGATGGTGGAAATGGGAATTTTTACTGCTCTAGCTCTTTTCTTAAAGCACTTCACTAATTTGTGAAGCTCAATTATCTTTTGCTGCTCATCAGAAATTATTTTTTTTTCATTGTGATGGATTATTAAGGGAATTTGGGCTTTGTTTTCCCTCCTATTTATATTTCTGGGAAACAGGAAGACATGGCTGGATACTTTCATGTTCATAATCACCCTGGAGTGCTCAAAATTGTGAATATGAATGGGAATACACTTCAGAGATATTTTACTCATAAGAATGTAGAAAGAGGTGCCAATAATTGTGTCCATCGTGTATTTGAGAAAAAACATTTATTTCATTATGATATTTGCCCCAATTTAAAATCTTATTATCCAATGAAAGGTTAGATTTTTGTTATTTTTTTTAAATAAAAGATCAAATGGATTAACAATGCACTTTTTCACAGCCTTCTTTGATCATATTTACCAAGGGTGCTGAAACTTTTGCCCATGACTGTATATATATATTTAGTTTTGTTCCACCTGCTGTACCAAAACCATATGTTACACCCCTAACTATATGTTAAACTCTCAAAAAGAAACGTAAAATAATGAAAATGTTAAGAAGTTAAGTTCTTATTGAGTAAAAAATAAGTACCATGGCAATTTTTCCATTTCTATTAAGTTTCTATAAAAATCTTTGCATTTTTCTTACCCTTTTCTCATGGTTAGGGATGATGCAACGCAGGAAGTTGGGGTTGGTGTTGCGGAGGGTGGCCATCAGTTTAGTGAGGGACTCTTTGTAGAGCTGTCCCACCGTGCGAAACATACCCTTCTTCGTCTTCAGCCCAGCGGCCCCAAAACTCACCGGTCCACTGCTTTCTCCAGATGACACCTGATCCAGACCCGCAATCCTCTCCACTGACAAGCACAAAACAGAGATGTTATTATATAAAATGAACAGGTGTATGGCATGTTCAGACAGCAATGTGGCTCTATATTAGTGCTATTAAAACATACATATGGTACAAGAACCAAAACTATTTTCTTCTGTTCTGGTAGAAGTCTTAGTATGAATTTGTTGTTCTGAGACTTTTAAAATGTTCCAAACAGAAACAAATATCTTTCTACATGTAAAGAACATTAAGAAAGATGCTTTATGAAGAATAAACTAGAGACAAGCAGATCACAACCATCTAATGTTAAACTAAACTAACTAGAACAAGCTCTATAGCAACCCATGAAAAACAAACAACACATTCTACTAAACTACAGTGCAAAACAGCAACCCACACATCACATCACAATCTGATGCTATGAAAGAGAGATGAAAGAAACAAGGAAACGTTAATCAACAGTTAGATGAACTGATGGAGAGATTAAAAGAAGAACAGCAGAAAAACCTACTGCTGTCAGTGCCATTGGTTTGCATTGTGGCATAAGAGTCAAAAAAGTACACGCGAGGAAGAGTTTGAATATCTGAGAGAAGAGAAGTGAAGAGAAGAGAAGAGAAGAGAAGAGAAGAGAAGAGAAGAGAAGAGAAGAGAAGAGAAGAGAAGAGAAGAGAAGAGAAGAGAAGAGAAGAGAAGAGCAAAGCGTTAGTCTACTGTAGATTACAATATTAAATATTAGCAATAGAATGAAAACTGAATTATTAATACTGCATTATCAAACATTTATTAATAAAACAATAATATATATTATACCTTTGATTGAACTGAAAACTTTAACGCTGTAATTAAGCCGTTTTACAGTTTGGGTAACACTTTATATTAAGGTGTCCTTGTTACACGTTACATGTACTTACTATTATAATAACAATTAATTATAGTAGAATTACACTGTAACAAGGACACCTTAAAATAAAGTGTAATCGTACCAGTTTGCAATTGGATCAAGCAATTAATTTATTTAATGTTGTTGTTAATATTAATAATAATAACACTTATACTTATTTGTTATTTATTTAAACAAACAAATGATTACTATTATTATGAGTAGTAGTAGTTTTCCTGCTTCTGAATTTGAAATTTTGGGAAATAGTAGTAATAATAATACTACTATTAATAATAATCATTATTAATTATTTATTTACTTCTGACATTTAGGGAAATTAATAATAATACCAACAACAAGTTATTATTTGTTTATTTGTTTGTTTCTGCTTTAACGCAGATATATATCATAATTTTGATTGTACTAAAAAACTTTAAGGCTGTAATTAAGCCGCTTAAAGGTTTGTATTGTTTGTACCAATTTGTAATTGTATGAAGCAATTAATGCATTTATTGATGTTTATGTTAATAATAATAATAATATATATTGGTTATTCATTTAAATACTAATTGTATTTAAATTTAATTTAATTTCACTCACCCTCCCTCCACAGCTCAGAGATGAAGGGATCAGATGACTGATGCAGGAGAGATGCAACGTTATCATTCAATGGATCCATGTTCTTTATCAGCCACTCATCTGCTTTATAGTCAACCTGGCAGAGTAAGAAAGTATTATAACTTCAAGTTGACTAGAAAACCGAGAAATGGAGAATACACTGTGGTAAAAAATTAATAAATCTGACCTTGCCAGCATAGTGTACAATGGAGAAATCGGCCTCTACTTTAAGCTGCCGCGGCCGCATGAACTTTGGGTGTGAACCCTGCTCAGCTGACAGCTTGTCCACAAATGAGCGATCAGTTGCCCTTGGAAACCAACACTCCTCATCCAACAATGCCAGGACGCCTGGAGGATGAGCCTGTGGAGCAAACCAGTCAAAAACACTATAAAGACACTGCATGTCAAATCAGGTGGCATGTCAGATGGTTATTTATGATGTGAATTAAGATCTACACACACACACACACACACACACACTGACCGGTCTCTCAATGAGGTCGATACAGGGCTGAAGATCCAGACCGAAGTCAATGAAGTTCCACTCGATGCCCTCTCGCTGGTACTCCTCTTGCTCCAGTACAAACATGGTGTGATTGAACAGCTGCTGTAGTTTCTCATTAGTGTAGTTGATACATAACTGCTCGAATGAGTTCAGCTGTTGAGAGAGAGAGGCAAAGAGAGAGATTAATATTTATCAGCTGAGTAATAAACAATCATTAAGACTGTCAGAACCCGCTCACCTGGAAGATCTCAAATCCAGCGATGTCCAGGATCCCGATGAACGAGGCCCCCTGGCGCTGTCTGCGGTCCAGGGCTCTGTTGATCCGGTGCACCAGCCAGCGGAACAGACGCTCATATGTGGCCTTCGCCAAAGCCTCCACTGCAAAATCAGCCTAAACACGCACACAGAATGAACAAAAACATAAAAATGAATGTTTCTATTACAGTATTGTTGAAGTAAATTTAATAGTATTTGTCCTGCAATGTCACAAAAAGCCAATCGAAAACACTAACTGAACATGAAAAAGCATTTTACTAATGTGGCAAATTTCAGAGTGGAACAGGATATTCACTGAGGGGAAAAAAGGTAGAGTGGGACTTTATTCATCTGGAATTGAATCGATAGTGAAAAGTGATCTCTTTATCACATCTGTGTGAAGGTTGAAAAAAAATGTGATGTAGAAAAGTAATTGTGATGAGGAAAGTAGTTTCATATTTGGAGCAATTAATTACACTACCGTTCACAAGTTTTTGGTCACTAACTCTTTTAATTGCTTTTGTAAAAAGGACCTTATTTTCACCAAGGCTGCATTTCTTTGATTTATTATTTAAAAAAGTTATTTATTCCTTTGATGGCAAAGCTGAATTTTCTGGCATTACTCCAGTCTTCACAGACAGACACATGATCCTTCAGAAATCATTCTAATATGCTGATTTGCTTCTCAAGAAACATTTCTAATCATTATCAATGTTTAAAATGGTTGTGCTTCTTAATATTGTTCACTTGGACTTTAAGTTTGTTTTCATTCATCCCATGTGTCCCTTGACCTAGTTTCTGTCTCTCCTTGATTGTGTCATTCTGTTCACCTGTGTCTAGTTAATTATCATCGTTTGGTATGTGTATTTTAGTTCCTGTTCATTCAGTTTCTAGTTTGTCGGGTCTCGTCGAGGTGTATGTGTGTTTCAATCCTTCCTTGTGTGGATTACATTTATGTGGATTTATTAAAGACTGTTTGCCATAATTTATATCTCTGTGCATGTTCTTTCAACACAACACGTGACATATATTTATGTAACTCGTGGTTAAAAATTTTCAGGGATCTTTGATGAATAGAAAGTTAAAAAAGCAACATTTATTCAAAACAGAAATCTTTTGTTACATTATAAATGTTTTTACTGTCACTTTCGATCGATCTGATGCATCCTTACTGAAAAAAATATGAATGTATAAAAAGAAAAATCTTACTGACACCAAACTTTAGACCAATTAGATTTCACTGTAGGCGGAGCTGCAACTATCAAATTGTCTCGATGTGTGATGTTGTTTACCGCTGCTTCAGATAAAAATTATACACATTTTGTGCACATTTGATGCATTGACACCTATGTTAACATTGCATTAAATGTGCTGAAATAACACTGCAGTGTGATAAAAAGGTTCATTTCTGTATTTGTAGTTGAAAATTACATCTGTAGTATTGCACTTCATGAAGCCACACACCTGCTGCTTGGTC
This sequence comes from Oxygymnocypris stewartii, assembly GCA_003573665.1. NCBI lineage: Eukaryota > Metazoa > Chordata > Actinopteri > Cypriniformes > Cyprinidae > Oxygymnocypris > Oxygymnocypris stewartii. The sequence continues at coordinate 2,150,523 of QVTF01018622.1, read as the reverse complement.
TGGGCCTTCTGGACGTACTCGCGGCCCACTTTAATGCGTGGAGTGAGAATGGCTCGGCTGAACTCCAGTACACTGATGCCCAGCAGGTGGCAGATTTTCTGCGCTGCTGTGTCATCCGGCATTGAGGCCTGATCTGTGTTCTTCTCTTTCTGAAACGTGATGTTCCCAAACTGCAGGACTGCAGAGATCACCTTTAACATAGCTGAAAATGGACAGAAGGATGGAAAATCACTTCTTTTTGTTCAGTGATCAAGTACGTGTTATATGAAATCGTGTTGATGTTTTCTTCTCCATCTATTTGAGAAGCTCCTCTCTTACATGTGGATTCTTCCTGAGTGAAGCCCATGATAGTCACTGAGTCCATTGTCTGAGTAAAGTTTTCTGAATCACTCTGACCCGGAACAGGAAGTGACCCCCCGCAGAGGAAGCGGTAGTGATCCGCACTGTCCAGCAGAATCTCCTCTACAAGAGACAGTGAATAAATAATGACAATGATAATAACAAACTTTTATATTGTGAAGCTGTGCTATGTGTGTGTGTTTGTGATATACTGACTTCTCATGGCCTCAGAAGCTCCAGAGAGGAGCTGGTAGAAGATATGGAAGGTTCGCTCGTCTTTAGCCTGACGAATGGCTCGAGACTTCTCCAGTAAATCTGATACACATGCGGGTTAAAGAAAAATGCACCAATAGAAACCTTTTTATATACTGTACATTATAGTCTATCATTTATTGAATGAGGTAAAGCAGCCTAAATTTCTGAATGTCATTGCATAACATAAAATATAAAGCAGTATCTGCAATCAAAGATTCTATAACTTTACTTTACTATTCTGAGGAATTTTGATTAAATTATCAACTGGTGTTAAGGTGATTTTTAGTGGATGTATGAAGGATACAGGCCTCAATATTAGCACCAACAATATATCCAGCAACATCAAAATTAATTCTGATGAATTTGCCCTAAAACAAATATAAAAACATTTTAGAACAGATCAAAACATCAAGATTAATATCTAAGTTAAATTGATGATTGTTGGATGTGCCGTTGCAGGGCTTACAAATCTGGAAGAGTTGTCATTTTTGACGGTTTTGGCATTGCCGAAGGCCTCAAGAATGGGGTTTGCTTGCAGTAACTGTCTCTCGAGTTCCCCCTAGACACAGGACAGGAAGAATAGCATGTCAGTGCAGGAATATTACCAACATTACAGCAAAAATCCCACAAGAATGCAGAGACCCCGCAGCATCAAAATATGATTGCAGCCAAACAACTCTCACACAAACAAACATACATGTTTACTTTACTAAATGGAGACTTGGCACAGAATTCTATTATTTTTAAATAAAGCGAATTATAATTACTATAGACTCCAACCATTAACTCAGTGATTATCAAGATGAGGGGTGTTCCCCCACAAAAAAGGAGTGCAGATTTATTGTAAGGCGACATGTTCTCAAATCTTGTTTGCTTAAATTTCCCAAAAAAATTACAATTACTGTATGATAATGCACAAAAAAATAAATAAAATAAAAATATATATATATAATTAAATAATTAAAACATAATAAAATATTTACATTTTTATATCAAATTAAATATATAAATTAAAAAAGTAAATCTATAACTTATTATTTAGGTATAAAGAAAATAAAAGAACAATCTAGGCATTTTTGACAGAAAGTGAATCAAAATGTTTAATTAAACAGTGTAATTTGAAATGTCTTTTTTACTAAAAGTGATATAAAGTCAGAAGAAAATTGCATAAAACATATTTCATAAATTAAAATCACGCACGCACGCGCGCACGCGCACACACACACACACACACACACACACACACACACACACACACACTCATAAACTTGAACTCATAAAATTGCAGCTCAGCCACAGCCAGATGAAAACAAAACTTATGTAAAACTATGTACAGGCTAGATAATCTAGAGGCTAGAGTTTTGGCTCTGAGTTTTCGCTCTTACCCATATAGAACAATATGGTCTATATAGGTCAAAAGATAACATAGCAAAGCTTTAATATGCATACATTGCCCCCTACAGGTCCATAGTGGAAGCATTAGAGCAACCATACTCACATACTGCACAATCTGTTAGTCCACAAAAAGAGAGATGGGGTGGTTGAACAAGTGAACAGGACAAACAGGGGACAAAAATATAACATATTGATGAGCAAAAACATAAAAACATGGTTAAAAAACAAAAACAAATAAATCCACACACATTACTTAGACATATCACACATTATGAGGTTCAAGTGGCAGGACATGAATTAGAATGGCTGTAGTCTGAACTCCTTCCTGTTAGCCGGATGTGTCAGTCATGAAGAGAAAAGCCCCCACTCACCCTGTTCACAGCGCTACTGCCACGACCCAGAGAGCGAGTACCATCCATCTTCAGCGCAGAGCAGAGGACAAAGAGAAAGAGAAAAGAAAAGCAGAAAGAAACAGCAGGACCCAGGAAAGAGAGGAGACCCAAGAAGAGCGGAAATTGAAATATTAGAGAAAAGCTGCACATAGCCAACAGATACACCAGCATTTACAGCTTTATAATTCAAAAGTTAACAATAAGGATACGCAGTGGCAAGTGTGAAAGCATTAAACTAAGAGTTTTAGCTGACATTATAAACAATATTTAAAACAACTGATGTTATTTTTATTTTACCTTTTTTAATACACATTTTGATTTCCATAAAATAGAATAACTTTAATTGTATTATGACATTGCCATTTTTTGTTTATCAGCAAAAGCAGAACAAATTATCATCAGCCTTCGTTATTGGCCAGAATTTTAATAATATCTAAAACTTAACATTTAATGCATTTTATTTTGCAGATTTAATAAAAATGTTGACAAAAAATATAACCAACAGAGATTTTATTGGTGAATATATTGGCAAGTTGAGAACAAACACTGGATCTGCAGAAGATTTTGTAATATTTTTTAAAAATTTGTATTGTATTATTGCATTACGTATAATTTATTCTTATTGCTGAACAGAGTTTTTGGAGAACTAGGCAGCAGAGAAAAATGAATAAACAATAAAATCGCAAGACAAGCATGTGCTGACTTGTTAGAAAAGCAGAAATAGCTGCTTTATCTCTTCCCATCCTTACCTGTAGGGTGCTGTCTTTGGGACGTCCCAGAGTGCCAGACTTGTGTGAGGACGCCACATGTGCCAGATACTGAATCACTTTTTTTGTGTTCTCAGTCTTTCCTGCACCCGATTCCCCTCTACACACACACACACACACACACACACACACACACACACACACACACACACACACACACACACGTTTATATATAAACAGAACAAATAAACCACCTTCTGCTGTAAAATAGATTTAGACTATTTTCAGAGTTATTCAAACAAATACTAGCAGATGACTTAGGTTTTAACAAGATGCAAAACACGTATGCTGAAACAAAATTATCAACACACACCATTAAAGGGAAAGAAAATACTGATGGAAAAAAACATGTTTAGATCGTCTGTCTAAATTAAGGTCATGTGCATTATACCAGATCTGAGGGAACCAGCAGAGCAAAATCCTCTGGTAACTTTGTCTTTTTACAACCAACATGCTTCTGCTGGGTCAAATAGCTACATCTCTCCTTATGCTGTAAAACTGTCCAACTTCTTCACATTAAATGTTCAGTTAAGAGTGGATAGATTTCCAATCATTAGAAGTCATTTGTTTTAATGGTCTGAAAAAGCCTATTTTCTGAACTTTCCACTGAAATATGTAGTCAAAGTCTATATGCAGCGGTGACAGCCAGTGGAAACTCACGTGCACAGGATGGACTGATCTTCTCTGTCTGTGTGAGGAAAACAACACACATGAAGAGGGACATTAGCATAACAAAGCAACAATTACAGTGACTTAGAATTATGTGCATGTTCTAACTGTGAATATGAAAAATGTGTTATTTTTTAGAAGAAACATATGACCTTATGTAATGAACATGCTTAGAAATAATAACTTAATTATAAGGATAGTAATGTAGTACACTGAAAGTAACTCTAAATGACACAGTTAGACAAATGTAATAATATTGAGAGCATCTACTTTGGTGATTTTGAACTGGTTTTTGCTTCAGGACATGTTGGACATTGGCGACCCAACACATTTTATTTGTTTATTTATTCATTTATTTATTGTTGTTGTAAACTAAAACTATTAAACATGTTGGTAATTGAAATAAAGCTAAAATACAATAAAACAAATACATATGTATATATTAAATAAAAAAAATGAAGTAGTATAAATTGAAATACTACAATTACTAATACTAAAACTGAATTAAAAAAGCTAAATAGAAATATAAAAACTAATACAAATGACAAAACCAAATAATAAAACTACCAACACCTAAAAATTTAAACATTACAAATATAAATAAATAGTGTGGAATATATAAATAATACTAAAATAACAGTATCAAAACTGTTTATGATAACAAGCACAAGGCTAAACTGTTTTAGCATTAGCCATAGTCTCTAGTGACAGATGAATTTGTGGCAAAAAATATCAGTGTTTTCTCCTCCTTTTTAGACTTTGATAAGCCTATTTTGCTATTTTAACTATGCATGATTATATGGTTTGCTGAACTTCAACTATTTGCATTTAACATTTTTCTCTGCTGTTCACAACCCAATCAGAACAGACCTACAAGCGCACCAGTTCTACATCAAACTTGTACCTTCAAGACTAGTTCATTCATTAATTAACTAATTAAATGGATAATTAATGTTTATAAATGGTCTTCCAGTTGTATTTTCTGTATATTCGGGAGGTAAACTGCATGTTTTCTATCTCAAAGTGTTTAACAAAGATTGAAAAGGAAATCAGAACAGTTAATCTTTCTGACAGTTAAAAAAATTAATTGTAAGGGATAGTTCACCCAATCACAAAAATTATGTCATAAATTATTATTCACCCTCCTGTTGTTCCAAACTCGTAAGACCTTCGTTCATCTTCGGAACACAAATTAAGATATTTTAGATGAATTCTGAAAGCACTCAGACCCTCCCATAGACAGCAAGGATACTACCTCGATCAAGGCTTAGAAATGTAGCAAGGACATCGCTAAAATAATCCATGTGACATCAGTGGTAATTTTACAAAGCTACGATAATTATTTTTGTGGAATACTCTCCAAAATGGCACCAGGGTGACGCGGAGGAGACTAATTGTTAAATAAAGTCATTATTTTTGTTTTCTTTGCACACAAAAAGTATTCTTGTAGCTTTGTAAAATCACGGTTGAACCCCTGATGTCACATGGATTATTTTACCGATGTCCTTGCTTCATTTCTAAGCCTTGATCGAGGTAGTATCCTTGCTGTCTATGGGAGGGTCAAATATCTCTCAGAATTCATCAAAAATATCTTAATTTGAGTTCCGAAGATGAACAAAGGTCTTACTGGTTTGGAACGAAACGAGGGTGAGCAGAGCTTGAAGTGGAAAAAAAGAAGTACTCACCCTGTTCCACTCATACGGTTCCATTCAGAATCGCTAAATCTCTGACTGTTATATCTAATCAGCGTTCATTATAAAACACTCTTGCTTTTAAGCCAAATACGCGCTGAAAATAATAATTTTACTGACATCTGGACCAAGTCACTATTCTCTCTGTAATCGCTGATGAAATTGGTCATGTTTTCTGTACATTAGCACTGTTTTGAGCTTACTGTTTGAATTCGTTCACTGGATCCTTGGACTTTCCAGGAGTTTACGGTTTAAAATTATGTGATTGCAAAAGCCTGCTTCTTTTCATTTTAAGATAAAATTTCCGTTATACATTTACATTTTACATTTATCAGACGCTTTTATCCAAAGCGACTTACAGAGCATTCAGGTTATACATTTTTTGTCAGTATATGTGTTCCCTGGGAATCGAACCCACAATCTTTGCGCTGCTAACGCAATGCTCTAACCACTGAGCCACAGGAACACATTATAAAGTACTGATTCAAATTAGTAATCAATAATGAATTATCATTCTACTACTCTGCGCGCCTCCCTTAACATGCTCTCACGCACCACACAATGAAGTAGACCGACTCTGCTTACGTTCATTCACGTGATTGGTCGAGATGAGAGGTGATCCCACCTGGGTAGTGTTATTTACGTAGTTTCTATATCATTTCTAATGATATATGGGATCACCCAGACCCTGACGATTTTACTCTGAGTACCGGCAAATGTCAGAAGTGCCGGTACTTATAAAAAACTACTCTATAGGCACTCTATAGTTTAAAATAGGCTAAAATATAGAAAGGCCGGTACTGCGTACCAGTGCGTACCGGCTCACTTCAAGCACTGAGGGTGAGTAATTAATTACAGAATTTTCTTGTTTGGGTTTACTATTCCTTTAACATTGTCATTTATTAGAAATGAGTTAAGGCCCATGGTATAATCGGCATGGCTCTTTATTCCTGAAAACACACACATAACACCGGTCGGGACAGTTTATTAACCACAGACACACCCTGAAGAGTAGTATACAGGGTGAGAATGCCAAATCTTAGTGTCTCAGTCATGCCTGGGGTTTCCCACTGTTATGACTAAGTATGTGAAAGAATTCAATCTTCATGCAGCAACATGAAACTGGCTCTTCTGTCTAAATATTGTGATGCAGAGGTGTATGAATAAATTCACATAAAGTGAAGCAGGTTAGCCGGTTGCCATGGTACCTTGCAACATGCTCCTGTATGCCGCCTCCGATATGGCGTAGATATGTGGAGGCATCTCGTGCCGTTTCTTCCCACGATACATCTCTATGATGGATTCTGTATAGACGGGCAGGTTCTTATAGGGGTTGATCACCACACAAAACAGGCCGGAGTATGTCTGTCGGGCGTCACACACAAACACAAGAACTCAGACAGATGGAAATAATGATATTGCATACGTAGAAACTATTTTTAGACTGTCCACAATCTGTTGACTGAATGCCTGATGGACACTGCACATACAACTAGCAGTTACAGTACTTGCAAAAATCAGAAGCTCAGATATGATTGGCTGCCTTCACCCAGCTTCCCAAAGTCAGAGTGCTCAGGTTTTTATCAGTCCAAAGCGCATTTTGAGGAGGCTGGTAAAATAAACAATTTTAAGGAAGAATTATGAGGTGGCAAGATTTTTTAAAGAGCTTTAGTGTTTGTAGGGTTGCCCAATTTACGCAATATATGTGATTATAAATCAATGTGATGATTGTTATCATTATTATTAAATTAAATATTAAACAAAACGGTTGCACAATTTACGCAAAAATGTTTGATTATAAATCAATGTGACGATTGTTATCATTATTATTCTTATTAAATTAAATATTAAACTAAATGGTTGCACAATTTACGCAAAAATGTTTGATTATAAATCAATGTGACGATTGTTATTCTTATTACTAAATTAAATATTAAATACAATATGAAATACTAGAAGACTTCACACTTTAAAAAAGGGTTAGGTAGGGTTTAAGAAAATAATGAAAATAATAATAATAATAATAATTAATTTTTACAGTACAACTGTAAAATTACAATAATATTTGTGTCTTCATTTTCTTATTTTAAGCTTTGATTGATCTTTTATTTTGGTGGAAAATCAAAGGGTTAAAGCTGCTCCTTTGCTGGCAAACATATTTATTTATTTAAATAAATACATTTTGATAATTAAACAAGGCCATATTATGGTTTCGACTTTATTTTGATTTATTGTTCAGCCCTAGTTTTTTTGAGGCACTTAGTTGCAAGTAAATTATATATTCATAAGCAGAACCTATTTATGCAGTTATGTCACTAAAATAATAATAATAATAATAATAATAGCAATAATACTAATACATTTACCATATCGTTTTAGTAAATTTGACTAAAACACCATATAATTTTAGAGACAACATTTTAGTTGACATTATAAAAAAAACGGAATCAAATATTTAAAAATGTTTATATATTAATTGTACAGTATACACTAACATTTAACAAAAATCGCATGTTAAACTGTCCTTGCTCATCCAAGCATGGAAACTTTTATGCAACTTTTTAGAGTTTAAACACATATTGATTACTTCCATTACGTTTTTTTAAGCGCAAATTTCAAAACATAAAAATAGTTGGAAGTAAACCCAGCAACAATTTTTTGGTCAGAATGAGCTGTGAAGTGGACCAGACTTTATGCTGATAGTCAAAAGATTAATGTTTGCTACTGTTCACGATGATCAGAAATATGATGCCAAATTTCCAAATCAACATGATCTTATGCACTCATTTAAATTTGATGACTGTACTGAGTCGGGTGAAGTAAAGGTGAAGTCACTGGGCTCAAGTGACTCTTTTGACAGATGCGTTATGAATAAGGGCCCTTGATCTTGTGTGTGCATGAGTGCATCTGTGCATGTGTGTTTGTAATTTCTTGGCTGCGTTCAGCATGAAACCTGAGCAGAAATTTGAACTGTGAGCCTGTGATGAACAAACACACGCGTGTATCTGTGTGTGTAACACTATCTTTCTCGCTTACTCAGAGAAAACCCATACGCACATGCCCACACACACTCATGTGATAGCAGGGCACAGTGGCAGGCATGTGTCAGGACTGAATGATTGCTAAACACACGTGGGGAACAGTTCTGACAAAAGGGAAACACTCACATATATGAGTCCTGAATAGTATCTCTCTCGTAGGTTGTGTAAGACAGAGGCCTCATTGAGGCACGTGAGATCGGCCATGTCTTCAACTTTACTGAACCGGGGCGGGTTCATCCGCTGGAGCTCCTCCCTCGAAAGCGTCAGCTTCTTCCCACTGTCTGTAAGCTCCACCTCCACCTCGTCACCTCGCTCCTCGCGCACGCTTGCAGACTGACCAAAGGAAACACAGGCAGAAAAATAAAGGCTGATGAGAGGCTACGTGAATGTGCTCTTTGTAAAATGTCCTTCATGGAACATGTGTTATCAACTCCACATTTGCAGCTGATGTGTCACTGTGTCACTGTCCTTTATTAAAGTCATGATCACTGATAAATGTCTGATGTTGGCTTACAAAAATTTCTACATCATATTTCACTCCAAATAAATAACAGGCGACATTTTTAATGACAAGTAAGCACATTTATAAATCAGTACTATAATGCAATAAATAAATAAATAAATTCAGTATCGCATAAAATAAATGAAGTACAACATGATACTATGATATTAATTTACAAATGTTCTTTAAATGTAAATAATATATGAATATATACTGTTTTAATGTATAGAAAAATGTTACGCGGATGCAAAAACAAACATATATGTTTTATAAAATTTGCATATATATATATATATATATATTGAATTTATTAAAATGACATTACTTTCAAATGACAAGTAAGCATATTTATGTTTCTGTACTTTAATTCAATAAATAAATAAATAAATAAAAATTCAATACAAAAGTACAAAAATGCTACTATGATATTTATTTACAACATAAATTATGTATATATATATATATATATATATATATATATATATTAGTATTGTTGAATGATTAATGATCAATCACATCCTACGATTATCGATTAATCACATCCAAAATAAAAGTTATATATAATTCCATTATTCTCATGCACATTTATGTCTCTGTACTGTAATGCAATAAAAAATAAATAAATATATTTAGTATAAAACATAAAACTAAAACTATATAAACACAATTTATGTTTTCATATTGGTCTTATTTTATCATTCTTATATAAAATGAAATAGATTATTATATTATTAAACACATATTTATTTAAATTACATAAAAAAACGTACTAATATATTTACTTTTTTTTTTCTTAACACAGCCAGAAATGTTCCCAAAGCACAGTGGGACTTTAGTGGGTTTATTCAAACAACATTGGGAGATAAACACACAGTTTCAGTGTTTCAGAGATTGGTAATGATGTTTAATAGTAATACTCATACTGACTTTCTCGCACAGGCATAGTCACTTTGTAGGAAACAGAGATTACGTTCATGTGTGATAGAGACAGACAGTTTGAGTGGGAGTATGTCAGGGATTGAGAAACAGAAATAGATATACTGAGACATAGAGATAGAGAGAGTGTATAGAGTGCCACTTTCATGACCTCCAACAGGAAGTGCTGAGAGCTCCCTCTCTGTTCTCTCTGGCAGTCAGTCACATTCTCATCATGGGACACTTAATGATGAGGCCTCATTTTGAATTGGGGTGACGTCTAGCAACCACTGGCTCAACAAGTGTATTGCGCTATTCATAGTGTCTTATCAAAGTGCTAAAGCCCTGATTCAAACACGTGTTTGGTGGGTGGGCTTCACAGAAGTAGCTTTTCCGATCGGAAACTTTAACTAGACGGAGAACAACATAAACAAGGTCAAAAGTTGAGCATCAGATTAGAGCTTCCTGTCATGGGTTGTAATCTGCTTCTCAAGAACCTGACCATCTAATAGATCTGGTTCATTTTGTGATCATTTACTCACTGTTGTTATGATTTAAATGCTAATGATGTGCCTTTACTTATTCAGCGGAAGTGAAATTTTGAACATTATAACTCTGAACATTGAACATTTTGAACATTTGAACATTAAGACACAAGAACCAAACCTAGCATAACAAATGAGATTTAAAAGTGGTGGAGGGGAAGATTTTCAAGATTAACAACCTTAAAATAAATTAATAAATCCATGAAGAATTTAAATCCATTTTTGTGTTATATGCTAAAAGCATGATATAGCTATTATAGATATTCTTAAAAGAAATTCAGACACAAAAATCCTTCCTGTGACAAAGTCTGTGGAATGTAGCTTATGAGTCAGATGGACCAATTTTATGGTATTTTATAGTGATTTTTTTTAATCTTCTTTGAATTCTTCTTGAAGTCAATGCTGTCACAGCTTGGAAAATACTTCCTGTTTCCTTTGTTTGCATACTGGCTACTTTCTGCCTAATGATTTATTATTATATTTATTATTATTATCCATGTCATATTCACTGTGTTCTGTATGAGTTACCTGGTCTTTATTTGCCAAAATATGATTCCCAGAGCACCCAGATAAATTGGATTACTGAGTGCACTGTTAGCTACAATGTCTTCTTCCTTTTTAGTAAATTTTTTTTATATAATAGGATTACAGAATCAAGAAGTTTCTATTGAAAGTATTGATTTTTTTCATATCTATACATATGTGTGAGCTTGTGTATAGATAGAATGATAGAACGATAGATAGAATGAACGAACGAACGAACGAACAAAAGATAGACGATAGATAGACGATAGATAGATAGATAGATAGATAGATAGATAGATAGATAGATAGATAGATAGATAGATAGATAGATAGATAGATAGATAGATAGATAGATAGATAGATAGATAGATAGATAGATAGATAGATAGATAGATAGATTGATTAAGGCTGTCAATCAATTAAACGTTTTAATTTAATTAATTAATTACACGATGTGGAGATTAATTAATATTAGTATAAATTACCCACAAAAGATTTTAAAGAATGTAAATCCATTATTGTGTTTATATGCTAAAGGCATGATATAGATATGACACTATTTTTTTTCATATTTTTTTTACATTTTTCATTTTTTGGGTGAACTATCCTTTTAATTGTTTTTTTCATTAATATGTTTTTTTCTCAGATTTTTTATTAACATAAATATGAAATTGTCTTTTAATGAAACGAGACTTTAAGTAAATAACTAAAACTGCCAGTATGTGGCAGTAAATGTTTTAACGAATAAGATCATGAGCCATTCATTCGTTTATTTATTCATTCATTCAGGAAATAAGTAAATTGCACTCTCTATGAATGGCCCATTGAATCGTTGGTTCACCGGATTCGTTCAAAATGCGGATTCATTCATAAACTGGGCATTGCTTGGAGGTGCACAACAGTTCTAATATGGCTTTAATAAGTAATATTTGCATTGGTAAAACTGATCAAAAACAGACAATACTGTGTCTAAAATATAACACAATATTAAGTTCTTATTTACTGAACAGTTGTATAAAATCAATATCACATTCACACTCTTGTTATTTGAGACAAAAACAGCATTCGTGTGATATTGCAATCATTGATTATGTTATATTGCTTAACTATATCATATGATATTAATATAAGACAAAATCTCATACAGGGGCATTTTCTCCAATCTCTTGAATTCTAGGGTATTTAACTGCACTCTTTAGGCTTCATCAAACAGTGAGTTGTACCGGTGCACCTGTGTGTTCAGCTGTACTGATGTGTTCGACTCGAAGCGGCACTGAGCCGCTGGTGTGTTAATTGCATTAAAATCTGAACATGTTATTTTTGTCCACATATTGTCCATAATAGGCTACTCTCTGAAATATCGTCAATAGATTTAAAAAGACACACTGCTCAACCACACTTTCATCGTATCAATCTTACCTCAAACCCATGTTTCTCTGAAGGCACCCATACGAGTCTCTTAGCCGCCCAATCAGCTTGTCTGGAGGCGGAGAACACTGAGGTTGGTGACTCAGGCCCCGCCCCCGTTGACAGGAAGTGGGTAACATCATTAACACTGCCTCCCGCTGGCCTGGACATGGTTGTAGCACTGTGTAGGAGAAAGAAAGAGTGAGTTGTAACTCTTTATGGAGGAAGCACAGCAGAGAGACCGATCATTACCCTTAATAGAATTATACCCATCATCATTATGATGCCACTGAGGCCATCAACAAGCCCATCAATCACAAAGAACAGATAAGGCAACAGAGAGGGTCACAGAGAGACAAACCACCAGAAAAAGAGTGCTGGAGAGAGAAACAGAAAGAGGATTACAGTATTGTGACATTTAATATTGGAGTTATACTGAAGGACGGTCTGATTGAGAGCCTCAGTACCAGTATGCAAATTTGAAAACATGAGTGTGACTGTGCTGTACAAATCTGATTGTGAAAATGCACACCAACCTATACATTTGTGTATTTTGGGTCTTGTCTTGCTGCTGAATATCTGCATTTACATTGACATTTATGCATTTAGGAGACACTTTTCATCAAAAGATGCGACAGGAACAAAAGCAATTTTCAAAGAGCCAACAATATTCGTAATATAAAATGGCAGCTTTATTAGATAACTAGATTAGGATTCTGCACCACACCATTACCGAAGAACATTTAACATATAGTTTACTGAACACTTCACCTACTTCTTGTCGAACCAAAAGTACGTTTATCCATTTGTTGAACCAAAATAGTTTTGTCAGACTGTTTGGGATGCTCAAAGATGAAGAGAGCTATCCATTAGTATTCCTATTCATTTTAATGGAAGTTGCTTGGTTGACGCAGGCGAACACAATATCTGCCATCGTTACTCATGTGTTCTCAGTTCAACTAGATGTTTTGAGCCCATCACATGAGATATGAATGTGACTAATGCTAATACTACTCCATGGATGCTGGAAAAACACATCACGATGATGCTAATGACTGGCGTGAAAGGCAACATTTCAAAAGTTTGGGGTCGGTAAGATTTTTTACTGTTTTTTGAAAGAAGTCTATTATGCTCACTAAGACTGCATTTATATGATTTAATATACAATAAAACAGTAACATTTTGAAATATTTTTACAACTTAACTGTTTTTTTTGTTGTTGTTTTTTAAATGTAATTAATTCATGTGATGACACTTTTGATTTAATGCATCCTTGCTAAGTAAAAATTATATATATTTTTTTTTATTTTAAACTCAATTCATTTCAAGCTTTTTTTAGAGCTCGCCAAAAAGAAATGGGTACTGTTGAGGCTTCTATAACAAGTTTTCCTATTTACATGATATTTGCTAAAATAAAGTTTTCTATCAAATTACACTATACCTTTTGAATGGCTTATCATGGGGGGGGGGGGGGGTGCTTTTTCAGCCAGATGGTCTAATTACAACTACCAGCATCAGCTAGCAGCACCAATCTAGCTAAACGTTGTCTCTTTGGTTAAATCAGAGCAATGTTTTATACCACCCCAGTGTTTAGACTTATGGTGGAAATCAACCAAGAAATAGCTTACTTATAATTATCTTTGCATGTTAAACTGGGATAGGACTAGGAGTAAGTATTGTAGCACAGACAGAAATGACACACTTGGCCTTTTTTTCCCCTATCTGTGTTTGATGCAGTGCTGTTCCTCTCTGTGTGTGTGTGTGTGTGTGTGTGTGTGTGTGTGTGTGTGTGTGTGTGTGTGTGTGTGTGTGTGTGTGCGTGCGCGTGTGTGTGCGTGTGCGTGCGTGTGCATGTGTGTGTGTGTGTGTGTGTGTGTGTGTGTGCTTGAGTGCATGTGAGTCTAAGGTGGATAGAGGGACGATGTGCATGTTCTGAATTTGATGGATCGGTGAAGTGACAACCAGGCCAGAAAGCAAAGAGTGGAAATGAGGTCTAACCTTACAGGAAAAAAAACAGGCCATTTAGAACAATCCAATTCATGATGTATACTATCAAACAGCCCATTCTACATCATTGCATTTTATAACCTAGTGCATTATGGTGCTGGAGTCTACATCTTAAAGTTAGATGAACACTAAAAGATATAGTTCCCCCATGTACTCAGACTCATGTTTCAAACCCACTTTGCTCGCTGCAACACAAAAGGAGAGGTTACAGAATTTACTTGCTGCTCTCTTTATTAAAAATGATTAGGGAAGACAGATGTGGAGCTCCAAAAATATATTGCTATTGATTGTTCATTTTGATAATCGCGTAATCTGCAGATGATTTTGGCAATTAAACAAGTATTGTCAGTTACACCTTATTTAAGGTGTTGTTGTTACAGTGTAATTATACAATTAAGTACTGAGTAATAGTAATTAACATACTTACTATAGAGCTAGGATTAGTGCTTGATTTATGATTAGTTGCTTGTAATTATGTATAATTTATTGTTATTGCTATAGTAAATACATAACTTGGGTGACAAGGACACTGTACAATAAAGTGTTACCAAATAGCATATGAAATGACTTTAAATACAAAAACAACATTGGGGCAATAATAATTAGTTCAATAAAGCATTGAGAATAATCTTAAAATACATAATATAATAGCTGTATATCTGTGTAATAGTGAAGCAGACTATTTTGTACTGCAAAAGAGATAGCTATGCATTAAAATATACATAAACATCATGAAAATTAGTCATGATTTTAATTGTATTTAGAATAATGTATTGTACTATATGTAAAGTTTGCAACACTGCACTAAAGTCATAAATACACATTTTTATGGCACTCCAAAGACATAATTTTCACATCCCCATTCATTATTATATTGTATGGAAATGAGCATCATGGACATTTTGTAAAATGTGTCCTTTTGTGTTCACACAGAAGAAAAGAGGCATATATGTTTGGGACAACATGTGCGTGAGTAAATAACAGAATGCAATCCTTTGGGTGAGCTATTTCCATATGTCAGGCTTGAATTGAATTTAATTTAATGCGGAGGTAAATTAGGCAGTTTTACAACGGAACACACCGTAGGCACTAGATCATGCAATTTACAAAACTCACAACTTTAAAAAAAATATGTCATAGTTTGTGTCCACAGAAAGTTTTTACTTTCAAAAAGACATTTTGTCAGCTGAACAGAAGTTATGTTTTTTAATCCAGTGATCCAGCTACATCTTCAAAAATCTGTCAAAAATGTATTATAGTCCTACTCTGACTAAGGTATATTGGGGTAGGGCATCTCTTCCACCTTTCCTCTTTATTTGAGTGCACTAGAGAAGAAAAGATTACCATGAACCATTCTGATCTTCAGTATCGCTCGGATAAACAGGCTCCGTGATTAAAAGAGTATTGTTATACATAGTATAAATCTATATTCAAATCAATTAGGCTACATAGTAAAGCACTCTGTTGTGACATCCAGGCACTGAAGGAGGCTGAGCCTGTGGGCAATACAGCTTGCTTGACTGGATGCAGTAGTGACCTCACCCGAGTCCAACGCTGTTTCAAGACCTTTCCTTACGAAAGCAGGAACTTCACCAATGTAAAATCATCCAAGTTTTCTGACTACGATTGTGCAACACAAAGGGAGTGTGCATGTACTAGCAGAATTCGTAATGGTATTTTTTTTGTCATCTGCTCTTTGTCCCAGTCCTCAAAATTGCCCAGAGGGCATCAGAGCTATTTTTCACAGAACACAGAGTGATCGTTTAGTCTATGCATGTCAATCACTTGGGTGTGTTTTCCTATAAGTGTGTTGGCAACATCCACCAGACAATTACACCAATTTGACAATTCGGACACTTTGATGAACTTCCAAATTACATATAATAAATCTCACTGCAAAATGTAAGATGCAGTGCCATAACTGACACACGTGCTCTTCAGTATTCAGACTGGTGATTGATCTATATGGATGTTTCAATGTTTGACTTTCAAATAATGATATTTGCCCCTAAATATCAGTGTGGTGCATGTGTTCACTACACAGGAAAGTATGGACCCAGGTAACACACCTTCCCCATCAACACCATCCCTCTCACAGAGACGATGAGATCACTTAAACATCTTACTCACAAGAGGTGAACCTGCCTGAATGAGTGTGCTTGTGTGTGACAAATATGAGAAGAATGAGGGTGTGTCTCTTTCTTCCTGTCTGTTTTACTCTCTTTCTCTCATCATTTTTTATTTTAAGTGTATTAGTTGGAAGGGTTGTTTGTTTAGCAGTAAATATTATGAAAAAACCCCAATAAAAATAGTATAAAGTGACAGTATTTTTTACAAAGTAATTCCAAAACA
Organism: Oxygymnocypris stewartii; assembly: GCA_003573665.1. Classification (NCBI taxonomy): domain Eukaryota; kingdom Metazoa; phylum Chordata; class Actinopteri; order Cypriniformes; family Cyprinidae; genus Oxygymnocypris; species Oxygymnocypris stewartii. Next base: position 2,133,721 of record QVTF01018622.1, on the reverse strand, counting down.
TAAGATAAAAAATATTCAGTTTGAAAAAAGAAGAAGACTTCGCTGTTATACAGACAATGAAGTCAGTATGAATTTTAGAGCAGTGACTGGTATCTGCAGTTCATATATAAATGTGTCTGTGACAGATGCATGACTGTACTCTCACTCACTCATACACTAATTAGGGTAGTTTAATGCTTTCATTTCTAACTAGTGTTATATATATATAAACAGATGAGACTAACTAAAATAATTAACGATGACATGGGTGATCCTCGGTATACCTGACGCGGCAAAAAGCTACAAACACGCGCTACCGTGTAACAATACTGCTAGTAACGTCCGGTTCCCATGGAAACATAATTACGATACGGCATTTTTGGTGTATTATAGGCGCGTTCAGTCTGACTCAGCCAGAACGCGTCTAGCTGCCTTAAAATGCTGTCTAGGTAACGTTAGGCAGTGCACTAGTTTTTGAGATATCGCGCCGGTAGCCGGGCTGGGTCCGGGTCTGTTCTGTGTATATGTCTAGCAAAGCTGATCTATTCTCATTATAGAAGACCTACAATAGCATACAAAGAGGAGAAACCACACCTCGGGCATTAGGCTATATGTAACAAATAAACAGAGCACCGCTGATGGGTTAATGCAGCATGGAAGAACGGTTCATACTTTCTTAAGATGGCTCAGGGAAACACCCTTTACCGGTGATTACTGACTGTATCTGCACATGAAGATGAAACTATTGTCTCTGTATGCGTTTGAATTATTTACTATATATCTATTCACTTGATTCTCAGAGAGCGTGCTATTTGAATAGACGTAATACATAATTAATAAAACGTTTTGATACTGCAAATGCGCGTTAATGTGCCTACGATGTGACTTTATTATAATGCATTTTAATGCCGGGGTCTTTCCAATTCTCTAGACATACTCTCGGGGGACTGTTCCTCTCCGGTGTCATTTTCGGCTTTATTTCGAGGCCCTATAAACCCCTTCACGAGTTCATGATCACGCGCACGGCACAGAATAAGGAGATACGGGCATAATACAAGACAACGCGAGTCTTACCTCAAATGTGTTAATCCACTCGCAGGATATGACTGTAGATGTGAAGAGAAAAGAAACGTGCTCTCGTGTTTTTCTTTTCAGTGTGAGGGTACTAATATTACAAATGCGGCTTTTCACATTACAGCGCTCCCGTGAAGCCGCAAACTCATTCACACTGAGAATAAAATAGACACAGGCAGTAAAGCGAAGAGATGGCAAACGGAGGACTTCGCCAAAGCGCCGACGCTTCCTCACTCTTGACCAATGGCGTTAATGATTTGCAAGCTTAATCCCGCCCTCCAGAAAATAGAAGCTAATTAAAGCCCTTACTATCCATTTAAACCCGCCTCGTGAAATAGGACAGAGCGGTCACACCTTTGTACTGGCAGCTTCTCGCTCGACGGATAGATTGACGGAACTGATCGACCAATGAGTGGCGTGGAATGAGTGAGGCTTGTCTAGATTGACGTGGCAGCAGGCCAATGACAGAAGAGCAGCAGGTGCCGCTGCAGGACTGTCGCGCGGTGGGGTAAAGATTTGTGTGCTCTTTGTTGACAGCAGCGCAGTGTGTCTGTCTGTCTGACGCGAGAATGATCCCTGAAGCTGGACGCCCCAGATTCCGCATTAATGTCGAGGAATCTGAGGATCGAGGTCTGGAGATGGCCGCGCCTAACAATTATAGTCAGAAGTCAGAAATGGAACAAAATTTGAGCTGTTTAAATTCAGCACAAATACACAATTTCTATAATATACAAAATAAAATGACAAAGCATATTATTATTATTTTAGACAATAGTTATACATAAACGTGACAAATGGACATATGACAATCAAGCATAACTATGATGATGATTATTATTTATTATCATACAACAATAATTACACAAATCAGAAACATTGTAGATATTATACAGCTGTTTAAATTGAGCATAAACACCATTTTTACAACTGAGAAACACATTTACCATTTATATATTATTATTATTATTAGCATTATTATTTTCATTTAATTCAATAATTTACATACATGTTGTTATTATTAGTAGGTAATACTGACATTACCCCAATTATTAGGCTACTATTCAGAAGTTCTTCCTTATAAAAATGTGTACGTTTCTTTAAGCACATTAGGATAAAAAATTGAAATATGAATAGAAATGTAGCAGATGAGTCAAGAAATCATGTTGTTTTTTTACCATGAAGCACATTCTGTCTTACAAAGTAATGTGAATGGTATCAAAGGAACAGCACAGAGGCCTGGGCACCGATTGACCAATAACATAACTGCATTTAGAAAATAAATACAAATAGAACATGAGCCACTGGATGCCATGGTGAACTCAGGTCATCTGATAATTTGTCATGGTGATGGTTTTTCTTTAGTATTTAGAAATTAGAAAACAAAAATGAGGTCAAAGTGCAAGTGATAGGTCCAGTAAGATGTCAAACCAGGGTAAACGGACTGACAGACAAGCACTCTCTCACACACACACACACACACACACACACACACTCACTCACTCACTCACTCACTCACACACACACACACACACACACACACTAACAACAGTACTCACACAGGCCTATTAATAGAATGTTGTGGTCATGAAGACTAATGATAAACAAGCAAGCTTACCAGCAGAGAAACAGAAAAATGAAAAATTAGAGGACACTTTCAAATAAGTGGATACATTTTCTATTCAAATAGAGGGCTACATGTCTACGATTCTCCTAATATAACAACTGCACATAGCCCTAAGTTTATGTGTATGTATATTTTAGTCCACACCTAAAACTACACAGTGGAGAGAAACAACATGAGAGACAATTTGATCTTCTGTCTACTATGAATATGCATTTGTATGACTTAATTTGGCCATATATCCACAAAATTGTCTGTGATAGTAATGCTATGCAATCTAAATAATTATAAATAATAAATATTTATATTTAAATGAAATGCTGTTCTTTTGAAATTTATTTTTATTCAAAGAAACCTGGGGGGAAATATATAATATAAAAATATTGATCAGCACAACGGTTTTCCAACTGTGATAATAATAAGAGATGTTACTACAACAAATCAGCATATTAGAATGATTTCTGAAAAAATAAATGGCTTGGTATATCAGATTTTCATTTTATATTATAATAATATATTACTTTTTTACTGTATTTTTAATCAAATAAATGCAGCCTTGCTGACTATAAGAGGCTTTGTTCATTAACACTGCATTCAAAAACATCTACAACTCCTAACCTTTGCATATTAGTTAAATAAATATATTGTTTAATATGATTATGCATGCAGAATAACTGTAGCCAAGTTTTCTTCCACTTTTTGCACCATTTATTGTTAAAATGCATTTAAAAACTTCATAAAAAACTGCTGTCTCCAGCCTGTTTCCTTCTAGATTACCTTATTAATGATGAATCAGTTGCATAAGTTAAATAAGTAAATAGATATTTAGAATAAATTGTCAGTTATGCAACGAGGCAATTTCGATGTCGATAAATCTTTTTTAGGAAAAATACTTGGAACGAAAACTTGGCAAGTGTCTCAGCTCTATTTAACACATTTTACCATATTCATATATAGACTTAAATAGAATTTTCTCCAAAAAAATCAGCATAGAAGATGTGTAAAATGTCTACAGGTTCCATCTGTGCTTGTAACATCAGCATTATACAACCTACATTTCTCCATTACTCGCTTAACCTCAAAACAAGCAGGCTCATGTTCAAAGGCACACCGCCAGCAAACTAATTACAAAAACACACAAGAAAAAACCTGTCCAGCAACATACTTTAGGTCAGAATGTTTGTGTGATCGTTTAAGAATGATTGGAAGACAGAAAAAAAATGTTAAAAGCCCCAGTCATTACATAACAATACTACAGACTGTAACAAGTCATTTACAAAATTACTACACAATTATGAAACACTGAGAGAAAAAAAAATGAAAGTCAACAATCCAAACAGTGGCTGATGACAGATGCATGTGCTGTCCAATGAGTAATTATATAATATATATAAATATATCCATACATACAAATCGCTAAATCTTGTTTTTTTTTGGGTCTGTGCAATTGTGACAAATATGGTGTTACATTATTACAAATTATATTGAAAGTGCTTCACATAATCTGCTATGTGTATCATGATACAAAAATGCATTAACTTGAATAAATAGAAAATAAAAAAATACAGTACATAAGAGAAACAACTTGAAAATGCTGCAAATTTTCAGTAGTTTCCTATTTTGCAGTGACTCTAGCAGGCATTCCCACATTCAATACAAGACATAAAAGTTCTCGCAACAAGTAATTTGATTTTTTAGAGATTCATTTTTTCTATTTCTTAGGTGTGTATGATAATTGTCATAAGAAGTTATGTGCAATATGTATTTCCTTCCAACTTCTAAACTGTAAAATCGCTCATACTGGTTGCGGCCCCTGGGGGCCACTGTTGTGTCTTAATCAGGTACACATGCTGGAGCCACTGCAGCTCGTGTTGATTCTAAAAGATCGCCAGGTTCAATCAGCCCACTGGGTCGGTGTTGCAGCTCTCCTCGTGTCAAAATGACCTTCTCCATCAATCCCTCTATATCTCCCCCACTTTTAATTTCACTCCGCAGTTCGATCTGTTTTTGGTCATTAAGTATTTGACCTTATTTCAGTGTGATTGACCTGAATCTCCTGTGTTACTATCTTCCTCTGCACTCTGACTTAAACATTACCTTCCTCCTTTCTGAAACCCATCTGAATGCTTTTTCTCTACAAAGCTCCTACTTTTTGGCGGGAATTCATGAAAAATGAAGGAAGTGTCAATGAGTTCATTTAAAAACGGTACACTGCTAAACCAGTTAATATTATAACAAAGACAGGCCACTTGTATTACAGTGAATAAGAGAATGTTGAAATGTCCAAGATGGTGACTCTAGTATAGGAAGATCCGCATCCCCCAAAAAAAGCCAATCAGCATAGTCATCGTTTGGTCTTTACAATGGTTCTTGGTGTTCAACAACAGCCGTGAAGAGCTTGGTTTGTGAAAATGTGCTCTATATGACGACAAGTGTATGAAGTACCAGCAGAATGAGTCATTAAAACCCCAAATCATTTTTGAACTTCTGGTTCTGTTGTCCTTAAAGCACCCAAAAATTATAATTCTGTCATTAATTACTCACCCTCATGTGGTTCAGGACCTGTAAAGCCACGTTCACACCAAGAACAATAACTATAAAGATAACAACAGTGTAAAGATAAGAATATTTGGATGTCTATTTTTTCTAAGCGCATACTCGTCTGCCACTTTAAATTCTCAAGCTCGTTATAGCAGGATGGATTCTGATTGGGAGTCAGTGTTTATAGTTCATCAGCTGGGAAAAAATCGTTCTGAAAGTGATTCCAACGATATTGTTTCTCTGTACTTTTATCGTTATAGCTGTGGTGTGGATTCTGCTATTCTTTAATATTGAGAACGATTTTATCGTTATTTTATACTTATCATCCTTGGTGTGAACGGGCATTAAGACCATCGTGCATCTTCAGAATACAAATTAAGATATTTAGCTTTCTGACCCTGCTTAGACAGCAGTGCAACTGACACGTTCAAGTAGTGTTGTCAAAAGTACCGACTTTGGTACCAATCGGATTCGATACTGAAATTTAAAAAACTTCCATTTCCCGCTAACATTTGAGTGCTGTTGAGACAATTCTTAAAAACTGCTATTTGGCCAATGTTCACGCGCTCAACAGATATAACTGTGATTGGCTATAATGACCATTACTTCACACTCTTCACCGAACACTCACACAGAAGCACACAGGAGCGTTTAAAAGCAGGCATCTGTGGACGTTTATAAAATGGACGCTTTTAAAATTCCAGTACCGAGTGGTACCAAAGTTGGTACTTTTGACAACACTACGTTCAAGCCACAGAAAGGTAGTAAGGACATCGATAAAATTGTTCATGTGACATCGGTGGTCCAACTTTAATTTTTAATGAAGCTGCGAGAACACTTTTTGTGCACAAAGAAAACAAAAATAAAGACTTTATTCAACAATGAATGTAGCAGTTGCGTTGCCGTCTATGCAGGCTCAAAAAGCTCTCGGATTTGCCCTCTTGCAAACTATTCTCAAACTTTCTAAATTTTAAATGAAAAAGTTGTGGTGTACTTCGTCTATAGCCTACATTTAGCTTTTTACTCCTGGCGATTGTATTTACGCTTCATAGTTGTGGACATTCATAGTTGTTTTCATCTAAAAGGTTTTTATGGTGAACAATACATGTAAGAATCATAAACTTTTGTTGGGTTGGTCACAGAGCTTATTTTCTGAAATAATAGAAAATTCTGTTGGCTTTTTTAAGGGAACCAGAGTGATGCTAACTTTGAGTTTGGCCTACAAAAATATATAAATCCTAAAGTGCTCTTTTAGCTGTACCAACCTAAAGTATCGATTTTATAAATATACTATACGTTTATGATATCATTCTTGTCAGAATATATTGCTGATTTTAAAATGTTATTGAATTGAGAGACTTCAGTGTTTCCCTACCCAATTTGATAGGACCAATGTATGACTAAAAATAGCTGTGCTTCCAAAATGGCCGCCTGAATTGACTTGCTTTGAAAGAATCTTTGATAGCATCTGATAAAACAGGTTTATAGGGATAGTGAAGAAGACTATAGTGTAGAAATACTGCACTAGTGCAACCGATTAGTGAATTCAACCCACTGCCTTGCTATCTTGCTCTTTCATTCTCTTATCCCAGGCAGTGAGAGGCCCCTTTCCCTCTTCTGTTCTCCATCTTTTGTGCATTCTGTCTTCTCTCAGCCCATCTTAAGCATGACCTATTGTCATTAATCAGTCCCACATTGTCCCTTTATGGTCCTCTTTGCCTTAGTCCCCTGTCCAAGTCTGTCTTTCCAGCCCTTCTCTTTCTCCCGACCCCTGGTTCCAACTCCTCCCTCCATCCTGACCCTTTCCCTTTCTTTCTCTATCCATCTCCCTTTCTTTTTTTGACCGCTGCTTTCCCCTGTGCCCTTTCATCCCAGCCGCATGGCTCAGTGTATGTGTGGGTTCTCACTGCAAGAGTCTTGTCGAGATAGAGGTGCGGGCTGAACGAAAGAGGGCGAGGGCGAGGGGGAAGAACAGGGGGATGGAGAGAACTGGCCAGGGCAGGGAGGGACAGAGGGGGAGAGCTGCAGAGCCACCTCATTCTCGTAACAGAAGGAGGAACGGGAGCCCAAGATGTACTTTTTCTCGACTAACTCTTTAGCGCTGCAGGTGGGCGTGTCTGGGACCTTGTAAGTCCTATTGAAGTATGAGTAGTCCACCTAGAGGTGGGGAGGACACATGACAAGTACATCATTTTAATTTTAATTCTTATGGAAAATGGCCAATTACTTTAAAATGATGCATTTTGAATTTAATTTTGCCTGAGTATGTGAACAGAATCAGAATATCACAATGTAATTGCTGTTGGTTAGAACTTAAATGGCAATAATTCTATTAGTCAATAGTTTTGTTGTTGGATGGATTGATGGATTGTGTTAAGTTACATGGTGCTGAATTACATAGGTCCTTAATGTCAGGTGGTTTGAAACAAATTCTAACCAGAATGTTTGAGAAATATCAATACAATGTAGCCTTACAAACACATTACATTTACAACCACTCAATTTCCTTTCAACTCTGTCACTTTCCACCCTCCATGTTTTTTTTCTCTGTCTCACCTGGTAGCATTTCTTCCTTTCATAGAGCACAGGTTCAAAGCGGTGACCCCAGAGGATCTCAGAGGTCAGGTATGAAGACCGGCATTGGGTTGTCATAGCAGTGGCCTCCACCATGCCCTCCAGAATCACCACCACTTCCATATATTTGTCTCCCTCTAGTGTATGTTTGTCCACCTCAAAGAAAGGGCTCTCCTCATTAATTTCGTGCACAATTGTCACAGGTGGCACCAAAAAGATGCGATCTGTTCCTGTGTCAAAGCCGACATTGAGGTCTGCATTGTCCAATGGCAGGAACTCACCCTCAGGGGTCACCCGAGGCTGCAGGAAAGGTCAAAAGCACTGTTAAGTTTTACATACAGTAGATCAACATTTTTGTCATTTTTATGGTTTGACATAAATGTCCTTTAGCATATTTAGATTAGTTAATACCTCATTAAATATGATTAATTATAGTCCTTTTTTTACAGACTGAAATGGCACATTTTTTGTCAGTGAAAATGTTTTAGCTGATGATAATATGCAAAATGGTGAAAACGTGTCTGTAACATACCAAACTTGAACTAAATCTTCCACAATTTTGTCATAAATATGTTTTTACACATTTCATAGATTTCACAGTTGACAAACTTTCTGCCAGTAATTTTGACCACCAACTTGATGTGATGATAGCAGCATTGTCGTAATCATTTATGTATTTAGCAGACACTTTTATCCAAAGCGACTTACAATGCATTCAGGTTATACATTTTTTTTCAGTATGTGTGTTCCCTGGGAATTGAACCCACAACCTTTGCACTGCTAACGCAATGCTCTACCACTGAGCCACAGGAACACATTAGTCAGATTAGTCACATTAATCAGACATGTTATATGATAAAAAGCGATAAAAGCTGCCTTCCACGGACAAATCCAATCTGTGTTTTGTAGTGTTGCTATGAGTGATAGATTTTGTTGGTTGCTTGGTTTCTGTTTTGTCACACAAAGAGGTCCCATGGACAGTGAAATCTCATTGGACATAAAATAGTTTCTGTTGGGCTGTAATTGTGCTTCATCAAACAACATTTTTGCTTTCATTGTCGACAAATTACAAAAAAAAAATATCTGTACACAGCAGAACAATATAATTTAAGAAAATATTACAAAATGAAAACGATTGTATGTAGCCTATGTGCATACTGTTTTCAGTCATCTATTTTACTCCAGTCAGTTTAGGCAATAACATACTGTATGAACTATAAGAATTTATTGTCTGATCTCCATGTTCAAATATCTGACCATCTGACCTCAAACATCAGGATGTGTTGGAAACATCAGTATTGCATGTGGAGATGAACACAATAAAAGACAAATATAAACATAATCCTCACAGACATCCACACACCTACACATTTGAATACATGTTTACGACACTAAGATTTAATTCACTCTTAAACAAGAGCATACAGACACAAATAAATTAATCGGGACGTTAAATTAAGTCACACACACGGGGCAGATATGCAAGACAATGGTTTGCTCTGGTAAAATTAATCCCCTCTGCAAATCTTATAAACCTCCGGTATGAGCTTGAACAAAACAAGCCGTCATTAACCACACCAACTGTCCAGATGTCAATCTCTCATTCTTTTTCTCTTTCATTTACTCATATCGTCATGTGTTCATACCTTCATGCAAGGTATTTTTTTCTTATATACGCCAGACTACCCTTCAAAAGTTCGGTAAGATTTTAAAGTATAATTTATTGAAAGATGTCTCTTATGCTCACCAAGCATGCATTTATTTGATCAAAATACAGAGAAAATTTGTAATTTTGTAAAATATTTTTACATATTTTAATTTATTCCTGTGATGGCAAAGCTGAATATTCAGCATCATTACTTCAGTCTTCAGTTTGACACGATCCTTCAGAAATCATTATAATATGCAGATTTGGTCCTCAATGAACATTTTTTATTATTATCAATGGTGAATACAGAGCTACTTGATATTTTTTATGGAAGCCATGATGCACTTTTTCACAATTCTTTCATGAAAATAAATTTTAAAAGAACAACATTTATTTGAAAAATAAACATATTTTTAAGATGTCTTTACTGTCAATTTTAATCAATTTAATGCAACCTTGCTGAATAAAAGCATTCCTTAAAAAAATACAAATACAAACCTTACAGTCCTCAAACCCTTGAATGGTTGTGTACATTTAAAAGTACCACAGTAATGCCATGGATTTTTAGACATGGGAGCCAGTCATGGTAATGCTACAGAATTCTTTAAAATATTGAAATATCAAATAAAGAGCATACGGAATGTATACGGAGTATGGTGATTATTTAATAACAAAGTAAATATTACATATAAATATTAGTGCTGTCAAATGATTAATCGTGATTAATTACATCCAGATAAAAAAAAATTGTTTACATAATAAACTATATTGAAAATATATACAATTGTATATACAATATATACAAGTATTGACAACATACTGACAATACAAATGTATAGCCTGAATGCACTGTAAATCGCTTTGGATAAAAGCGTCTGCTAAATGCATAAATGTAAATGTATATTGAATATATACCCCTTCTAATGAGTTTTTGATGAGTTTTTGGCTCAAGGTCTGCATTTAAAGTCACACCAGAGTTGTTCAGCTGGGTTTCTGCAGACCGGTCAAGTTCTTCCACACTGACTGAATCATCATTTCTCTTTGATCCTTGTCTTATACACAGAGTCACTGTCATGTTAGAATAGAAAAGGGTCCTGTCCAAACTGTTTCTTTGAAATTAGAAGCACACAATTCCCTAGAATATCATTATATGCTTAAACATTAAGATGTGTACTCATGGAAATTACTAAAGTAGTCAAACCTTTCATTAGAAGGGGGTGATCCAATACTTTTGGCAATATAGTGTATATGTGTGTGTAATGTGTGTATTTATTATGTATATATAAATACACACACATGCATGTATATATTTAGGAAAAATATGTAACGTTTCTATATTAAATATATTTATATATGATATAAAGTATATGAATATAGATATATACATGTAAATACATGTAAATATTTTCTAAATATATGCTGTATATGTGTGTATTTATACTATATATATACATAATAAATATACACAATACACAAATATATTATGTAAACAAAAACTATTATTTTAGATGCGTTTAATCACGATTAATCATTTGACAGCACTAATTACAACACCATGGTACAGTATTACCATCACTGTACCAAGGTACAGTCATATTTGCTGGCATCTCTATCCCTGTTCATTTTCCCAGCTTTCTCTCTGATTCGCTCTTTCCAATCATTCTGGCCTCAAAGCAAAATCAACATCCACTTCAAATTTACTTCAAAACTGGGGTTGAAATTAGCTCTTGTTTTGGGGGACACTAACCTTGCATTGTCGAATTATTTTTTTGTTTCTTTTAAAAAAACATTAATTCAGAAATGAATGCCCATCACAGAATAGGCATTTTTGGTATAAGTCACTTTATGTAATGTGTGAATTGCATTTTTATTCTGTTTAAATGAACAGACAGAACAAGACACAAACACACCATCTCACTGACCTTCAGTATCTGTGCTCGTACATGGGCCTCCACCAGGTGGCTCTTGCGCAAGTTTCCCACTCGCCACATCATGCAGAGTTTCCCGTCCCTCATGGCCACCACAGCCACATCCGAGAACACCAGTGTCTCATTGCGCTTCTTGGGCTTGGCGATCTTAGCCATTACCGCCCCAATGATGAAAGCGTCGATGATGCAGCCCACAATGCACTGCAACACGACAGCCAGCACCGCCAGGGGGCAGGCCTCAGTAACACTCCGGAAGCCGTATCCTATAGACGTCTGCGTCTCCAGAGAGAAGAGGAACGCCGCCATAAAACTGTTCACTTGCTGAAAGCAGCGTTCCTCCGTCTCTGCCACCGCCTTCGCTCGGCTGGAATCCTCTACGGTTTCCAGAGGAGCCAGCGAGGAGGAAACAGATGAAGGAGAAGAGGAAGATGATGCCGGGGGCGCCAGATCCCCATGAGCGGCGGCAATAAGCCAGAACGTAAAACCAAAGAGAAGCCAGGAGAGCAAGAAGGAGAGGGTGAACACCACAAGCATCCAGCGCCAGCGGATATCAACGCAGGTGGTGAAGAGGTCGGTGAGGTAGCGCTGGCCCCTTTCGCTCATGTTGACGAAGGTGACGTTGCAGCGCCCATCCTTGCCTACAAAGCGCCGTCGGGGCCGGCGGGACTGGCCGCGGCGTTCGGGGGGCGTTGAGGGCGAGAGGGAAGACAAGGACTTTCTTTTGCTCCTCTCCCACCTCCCTTTTGCCCCAGACTCCCCCCTGAGCACTGAGCCATGCCTTCCTCCTCCTCCCCTCCTCCCTCCCCCTTCCTCTTCATCATCATCGTCATCCTCCGCATCATCCTCATCCCTCTCTCTGCTCCTTCCTCCATTGCTATGGCGAAGGTTGAGTACTTTGCCGTTGCAGTTGGGTGATGGAAGTGTGCCCGACTGGGAGGAAGTGACATCATCACTCTGCGCCAGCCTCATGATTTCCTCCTCGTCCAGCGGTGTGTCCACAACCACACTGAAGCGCCTCTTTACTCGAGCAGCTCCCATTATTGGTGATGACCAGAAAATGTTTGGGAAAAATTCAGCTTTGCCAGATAATTCCAGGGTCAAAATGGATAAAAAATACAGATGCAATGATATATATCCAAACTATGAGTTATAGACTGTATTCCACAGCGAGGCTTAAGGCCTGAAAGAGACTGTATTGTCATTCAGATCCCGGCAGCCAATCGTTGCCCAGAGACGGAACACAATCGCATTAGAGATCATCTCTGACATCATCAAAGAGTCTCCACTTGAGTGGTCCGTCCACTGTCTGCTATCAATAAACCAGTATTCCTGGACGAATTTACTGAATGCAAAGTTCCAAAGTTGTTAGATGCAGTAAATAAAGGAAAAAAATCTAATTTCAATGCAGTTTCTCAGCTTTAGCAGTAGTTTTGCTAAGGTTGGATGGTGGGAAAGGACTAGTCAGAGGAAAACAGTGCTGCTTTAGGTCTATGCGTAACATATAGCAGCTTCATAAGAAAGTGAGCAACTAAAAGGCACAAACAAGGCGAAGTTCAGGCAGAGCACAAGGATAAAGGAAAGCTGAACTTGCATAACATGAAGGAAAAACATAAACAAGCCTCAGTCTTAAGCTGAGGGAACATGTAGAAGGAAACTGAAAAGAACATGCACTAAACTGTCTAGAACATATGTGTAATAAGTTCTGAAATGAATGAAAATAACAGCATGCATATACAGACCAATCTTTCCCTTTAGGACCTCTTCAGCTTTCCTTATTTAGGTGAGATGTTTAAAGACACAAGAGAGATGTGTAATTAATATGGAAACTAGTCAACAATTTCCTAATACTTGACAAATGTGACCTCTTTGCCTTCAATATTGAGCAAATATAACTCTGAAAAAGAACAAGTCCATTTCTCAATCATAGTAGACATCAAAACAATTCACACAGTCAGAAGTGACATTCTGTCACAGTCATGTTTCCATCTCCAGTCTGGTTTCAACAGATTTTCATGTCTCACACCAAGAACCCAGTTCTCCAAAAGAAATGAACATTTTGCTCTAGAAAAACTCTTGATTGAGTTCTATAACTGAACTACTATAGTGCACACATAACAATAGTAAGAGGTTTAGAGTAAGATGAATTATGACCTTAGTTCACTTTGATCTCTCCAAAAGCTTAAAAAAGCTAGGCGGTGCTTTGAGATCTTCCTCAGAGTCCAAGTCCAATTTGGTCGTCAATAAAACACATGCAACAGGTGAGATGTTCCTAAAAACGAACATTAGGTCAGAGATGTTTAATTTTGTAGATAAAAAAAAAGATTGGGGGAACTGAACGTTCACACCTGATAAGTGGTGTTACCTTTTCATATACCTCCTCTGAGGAACCTTTAGTTCAAGGCTTAATGAACGTGATAAAAGAAGATAATCTTAAAAAAACGGTGTCTAGTCATGAAAAGCCCACTTGAACAGGAGCATATTCAAGGATGAAATTCGAAAATATAACACTCAAAAGAGAATCAAGAAATGAGAGCATGGAAAAAGAAAATTTCTAAAGTGAGAGGTGACACAAAGTTTCATCTTCAAATATCTGCAGCCCTCACACTGACATTTGTGGTAGAATATATCCATGGCAAATACAACTAAAGAACAGTTTGTCAGGTGCCTGTCACGTTCCTTATTATTCGAATCTGCGGTTTTTGCGTTGAGGACATCACAGTCTTTGTTAACTCCTAGAGAGAAAGCATAATGTGAAAGTTAAATTTAAATATAAAGACTAGATAAAACTAATACAAATATCTCTCTGTGACATGAAAGCTGCATTGTATACATGCTCAATATATGCTGATTAAGTCTGATTATTTATCTCCAAGAAAATGTCATAATTCCAATTTAAAAATTCTAACAAACTAAAACTATATTATTTTATACAGTACCTCACAGAAGTGAGTACACCCCTCACATTTTTGTAAATATTTTATTATATTTTTTCATGTGACAATACTGAAGAAATGACACTTTGCTACAATGTAAAGTAGTGAGTGTACACCTTGTATAACAGTGTAAATTTGCTGTCCCCTCAAAATAACTCAACACACAGCCATTAATGTCTAAACTGCTGGCCACAAAAGTAAGTACACCCCTAAGTAAAAATGTCCACATTGGGCCCAACTAGCCATTTTCTCTCCCCGGTGTCATATGACTCGTTTGTGTTACAAGGTCTCAGGTGTGAATGGGGAGCAGGTGTGTTAAATTTGGTGTTATCGCTCTCACTCTCTCACACTGGTCACTGGAAGTTCAACATGGCACCTCATGCCAAAGAACTCTCTGAGGATCTGAGAAAAAAGAATTTGAAGTGCAGGTGCTCAGCGTCATATCCAGAGGTTGTGTTTGGGAAATAGACATATGAGTGCTGCCAGCATTGCTGCAGAGGTTGAAGTGGTGGTGGGGGGGTGGGGGGTCAGCCTGTCAGTGCTCAGACCATACACCACACACTGCATCAAATTGGTCTGCATGGCTGTCGTCCCAGAAGGAAGCCTCTTCTAAAGATGATGCACAAGAAAGCCCGCAAACAGTTTACTGAAGACAAGTAGACTAAGGACATGGATTACTGGAACCATGTCCTGTGATCTGATGAAACCAAGATAAACTTATTTGGTTCAGATGGTGTCAAGCGTTTGTGGTGGCTACCAGGTGAGAAGTACAAAGACAAGCGTGTCTTGCCTACAGTCAAGCATGGTGGTGGGAGTGTCATGGTCTGGGGCTGCATGAGTGCTGCCGGCACTGGCGAGATACAGTTCATTGAGGGAACATGAATGCCAACATGTACTGTGACATACTGAAGCAGAGCATGATCCCCTCCCTTCGGAGACTGGGCCGCAGGGCAATATACCAAAATGATAACAACTACTGCCTTGCTAAAGAAGCTGAGGGTAAAGGCGATGGACTGGCCAAGCATGTCTCCAGACCTAAACACTAATGAGCATCTGTGGGGCATCCTCAAACAGAAGGTGGGGGAGAGCAAGGTCTCTAACATCCACTAGCTCCATGATGTCGTCATGGAGGAGTGGAAGAGGACTCCAGTGGCAACCTGTGAAGCTCTGGTGAACTCCATGCCCAAGAGGATTAAGGCAGTGATGGGAAATAATGGTGGCCACACAAAATATTGACACTTTGGGCCCAATTTGGATATTTTGACTTAGGGGTGTACTCACTTTTGTGGCCAGTGGTTTAGACATTAATGGCTGTGTGTTGAGTTATTTTGAGGGGACAGCAAATTTACACTGTTATACAAGCTGTACACTCACTACTTTACATTATAGCAAAGTGTAATTTCTTCAATGTTGTCAGATGAAAAGATATTACAAAAATGTGAGGGGTGTACACACTTCTGTGAGATACTGTATATTCATAAATAGTATATATATATATATATATAATTACCAGTGCTGGCAGTTAATGAAGTGCATAGATCATCCCGTGTCTTCTTTCTTTGCCCTTTCAATCAGCAGAAATCTGCTGAAAAATATAAAATATTATGTAAAAGATTAGTGTCTTCCTAAAAAGTCATCAGTCCCTCAAATTGAAAATTAATTAATCAATTTATTAAAAACATTAATGATAAAAATAAATTAGTCATTCTGTAGTTGTAAACTATGGATGAGTAATTCCAGATTTATTTTATTACTTATAATATCAAACATATAAAAAAATAATATTTCAATTTGTTCAATAAAAAGACTTTCAATGCACTTGAACCCCAATAAAATGTCAAATGTTACAATCCATTTCCATATTTTTTTCATTTCCATTCTAGTACCAGAAATTGCACACTTCACCTTTAACACAGAATCAAAAAGCTGAAAGGCAAGAAACTCCTTGGTCTTGACGTTGAATAAGTTAAAAATGTCTCACAAGTCATTTTAAAGCAAAAATATTTTGCTCAAAGTGCCATGTGTGTGGTTCACTAAAGGATTTGGAGAGTGTTTGTGTGAGTCACATCTTATCTCACCACCAGTCTATGACCTCTGACTCTAACCTTTACATACTGTAACCTAGGGCTGTGTGTGTGAGAGAGAGCTCATTAGAGCACTAAACCTATTGATTAACACATACACCAATGCTGCTGAAAATATACAATTGACAGAGAGCCATTCAGTTTTCATGTTCTCTAATAAGATCATCTGCATCAGTTAACTATGTATCTTATAAAACGTTATCATCTCCCTAAATAAAGACTAATATGAAGAATGAAAAGTTGCTCCTTTTGGAAAAAAAGCTAACTTGCAACAGATATTATTTTAATATTTAACACTTTTTAATATTTTAATTTGGATTATGCTCAAATAATGACAATAAATGTCATTATGAGTGACAATTTAATGCAATGATCCTTAAAAAAATAAATAAAAAAGTTAAGTTTCTAAAGTAACCTTAACATATAATACACTTTAACAATCTATAATAATAATAAAACATTTTTTAAATACTTTATAACTGTTTAATTGTTGTGTGTGGAGGTCTTCTTTCATCTCATACTGAATTAGTTTGCAAAATAAAACAATGAAAGAACTGAAAGTATAATTAAAATAAACAAACAAACAAACAAAAAAGCCTGTAAGAAATAAGGCATATTTTGAAATGTGCACTATTTCTAAGCAATTTTTTTTTTTTGTGAATTTATTTATACAAAAGTTTAGACGTTCTTGCATCCATTGAAGCACAAGATGCTTGAGAACTGTTGTCATTAAAGCAAAAACTTAAAATTCTACCAATTATCAACCATTTCAGCGAACTTCATGTATAATACCAGTCAGACTCTCTCACTTTCTCCATTCTTATCTTTCTGTTCCTCATGTTGGAGGTGTCTGGTGAAATCTCCCATGCTGTTTATAAGAGCTGAGTGCTACTCAAACACCCCTGATCCTCTCCAGCATGGGCAGTGTTCAGAGGTGTGAGATATGGGACCAAGGTCAGTGTGATACTGGACATTCTAGAATAATTGCTGGCAGCATGCCAATGCGGCAGTGCCAGACTTACGTCTGGGGCAATTAACAGGAAACTATTTAAATCTATGCAAATCAGCTCAAAGGTTACACAACAATCAACTTTTGACTACATAACAAAGTTAATAATTTTAACCTGCCCCATCTGATTCCAGAATATTTTAATAAAAGATGTTGAACAATTTTTAAAGGATAAGCTATTCCAACATAAAAGTGTCCCAGCACTCTATGAATATCATTGTTTTCAACAACAAGTTTATTTTCTCTTATCACTTGTCACGGTCCTGCTGGTGTGCCCAGGCTGGCCACCAGATGTCTCTGTGTTGAGCACATGGCTTGTTGTTTGTTGGTGCCATGTGCTCCCATGTCGATTGTCTGTTCCCTCCCATCTTGTTACTTAATCATTGTTTCAGTGGCTCCAGCTGTGTCTCCCTCGTTACCCTCGTTTGTCTCCCTATATAGTCTCCTTGTGTCTGCAGTCCTGTGCTGATCCGTTGTCTAATGTTGTGTTAGTATTTTACGGTTGACTGTGCTCCAGTCTTCTGCCTGCCTGCCTGTCTGCTTGTTTTTCCCCTTCGGGGTGGTTTTTGTTCTTTTGTTTAATTTTATTATTAAAAACCCTGCATCCTCTGCACTTGAGTCCTCGACCTCATCACCCGCGTGACAGAACGGATCAGCCAAGATGAGGACTCAGCAGACGAGGGGCTTGGACCGCCCACCACCCGCCACTATCTCCAGCCCCCTATACCAATGCATCCTCCAGTTTGAGGCCCTGAGCTCCTGCCGTCAGCAGGGCAATGACGTGAGGAGGTTTGCCGTGGAGTTCAGTGGTGCAGCTGAGGGGCTAGATTGCAATGATGAGGCCCTCAAGGACCTCTTCCAAAGCGCCCTTGACGAGCCCCTCAGCTGGTGGAGGATGAGGGGGCTGGACCACCTCACATTTGGGGAATTTGTTGAGGCTTTGGCACGTTCCCCAGCTAAGGTGACTGGTGTGCCTCAGGTGGTGGGCGACAAGGCTGCAGCTCCTCCAGTGGCGGCAGATGGAGCTGCAGTGCCCCTATTGGCGGCCGTCAAAGCTGCAGCGCACCCTGGGATGCCGAGGCGGGTATGTAAGCTGGAGGATCCCCCCATGAAGTCTGTAAGGGCAGCCGGCTCTGTTCCGTGAGCCGACAGAATCCGCTCCAGAGCCCGCTCCGTTCCTGGAGCCCACGGAGTCCCCTCCAGAGTCCGCTCCGTTCCGGGAGCCCACGCAGTCCGCTCCGTTCCGGGAGCTCGAAGCGTCCGCTCCTGAGCCCGCTCCATTCCGGGAGCTCGAAGAGTCCGCTCCTGAGCCCGCTCCGTTCCGGGAGCTCGAAGAGTCCGCTCCTGAGCCCGCTCCGTTCCGGGAGCTCGAAGAGACCGCCCCTGAGCCCGCTCCGTTCCGGGAGCTCGAAGAGTCCGCTCCTGAGCCCGCTCCGTTCCGGGAGCCGACAGAGTCCGCACCAGAGCCCGCTCCGTTCCGGGAGCTGACAGAGCCCGCTCCGCCCCGTGAGCCGACAGAGTCCGCTCCAGAGCCCGCTCCGCCCCGTGAGCCCACGCAGTCCGCCCGGTTCCGGGAGCCCACGGAGTCCGCTCCGGTCCGGGAGACCACGGAGTCCGCTCCAGAACCCGCTCCGTTCGGGAGTCAACAGAGTCCACTCCAGAGCCCGCTCCGCCCCGTGAGCCCACGCATTCCGCTCCGGTCCATGAGCCCACGCATTCCGCTCCATTCCGGGAGCCCACGCATTCCGCTCCGTTCCGGGAGCCCACGCAGTCCGCTCCAGGGCCCGCTCCGTTCCGGGAGCCCACGCAGTCCGCTCCGTTCCGGGAGCCCACGCAGTCCGTTCCGTTCCGGGAGCCCACGCAGTCCGCTCCGATCCGGGAGCCCACGCAGTCCGCTCCGTTCCGGGAACCCACACATTCCGCTCCGATCCGGGAGACCACGGAGTCCGCTCCAGAGCCCGCTCCGCCCCGTGAGCCGACAGAGTCCGCTCCAGAGCACGCTGCAGTCCGGGAGCCCATGCAGTCCACTCCAGTCCTGGACACCGCTCCGGTCTGGGAACTCACAGAGCCCGCTCCAGGGCAAGCCCCACCTTGGCACCCCTGTGTGCCCATTGCTCCAGGCCCTCTTCCACTCCACGGGCCTGGCCCACCTCCCTCCTAGACATTTTTCTGTTTAGTGTGTGTGGAGCGTCTGGGATCCGCTCCTTAAAGGGGGGGTTATGTCACGGTCCTGCTGGTGTGCCCAGGCTGGCCACCAGATGTCTCTGTGTTGAGCACATGGCTTGTTGTTTGTTGGTGCCATGTGCTCCCATGTCGATTGTCTGTCCCCTCCCATCTTGTTACTTAATCATTGTTTCAGTGGCACCAGCTGTGTCTCCCTCGTTACCCTCGTTTGTCTCCCTATATAGTCTCCTTGTGTCTGCAGTCCTGTGCTGATCCGTTGTCTAATGTTGTGTGAGTATTTCACGTTTGACTGTGCTCCAGTCTTCTGCCTGCCTGCCTGCCTGCCTGTCTGCTTGTTTTTCCCCTTCGGGGTGGTTTTTGTTCTAGTGTTTAATTGTATTATTAAAAACCCTGCATCCTCTGCACTTGAGTCCTCGACCTCATCACTCTCGTGACATCACTCAGGTTGCATTGGTCACTCTATCCATCCTGAATTCTCTCTCTTTGTCTTTCTATCCCTCTCCCAGATTACTGTCCATGTTCAAGAGTTATGAGGGGAGATTAAGATCCTGTCAAAATAATTTCAATAATATTCTGTACAGTGAATAACCTTTTATATTTTCTCTCTAACATACTCTCTATTTCACCTTTTCATAAATCTGATGGGGATAATCTTATTGAGAAACTCTAGATGCTATTATTACATCACATGCCTCATGTCATGCAGATTTCTAAAGTACTGTATATTAAAGTAATTTTTCTTTAGCAAAGACTGACAATGCAGACTCATTTTCTATATACGTTATGCTTTTACAGGCACTTTACAGATAAGAAGCATTTGTTTGTAAAGTGACAAAAGTAGTATGTTTGTCTTTTATTTACAGCATTGACAACTTTGTGTAATCAGGAAGTACATGGTAGCATAACTCCACAAAAATTCTGGTAAGGGTTTTGTTCTAAACTACCTTGGAAATTTTATGTTTCTGGTTTTGATTTGATACTTATTCAACAAGTTTGGTTTCTGAATGGTTACATAAATGAAAAAATGGAATGCAATTTTGATTGTCCTCAGCAGTCTATAGCCAAATGAGGTCATTTGAGATCTCAACAGAATATAAATGAATGTAATATAATTATTGTATAAATAAATAAATAATTAAATAAATAAATAAATAAAGTGTTTACATTTCACAGATTTTTTCCAGCACAATAACACTAAAAGAAACACTAAAAATAACTGTTCATAAAATTGCACTGCTTCACAAGACATTTGTTTGGAAATCAGATACTACTAGACATGTTTGAAAATGTAGTTGAGGTGATGTAAGTGATAATAAGAAATAGAGTATTTAGCAAAAGGAATGGCACATTCTAGAAATATTAATGTAACTGAAAGACATGAAACCCATTGTTTATCTAAAAAAAACTGGTGAATGAAAATTATAGTATAATATTAGGCATAGATAGATATTTAGTACTAGCCTATTAAGTGTATGCTTAAACCACACAATGTACTATAAAGGCTCCATTCAATGTTTATTCCAAGTTAATAATAATAAAAAAAATGTAACCAATAGCAACGTCATCAAAATATCAGCACTGGCTATTTTATCTATTTGTATTCTGAACACTGAACTGATTTGTGGTCTTTTCATCCTTATATATATATATATTTACATATATAGTCATTTAGCAGCCGCTTTTATCCAAAGCGACTTACAAATGAGGACAATAGAAGCAATCAAAACCAACAAAATAACAAAAATATTCAAGCGCTATGACAAGTCTTGGTTAGTTTTTTTTATGAAAGAAAACAAGTAGAATAGAAAATATTAAGCTATTTTTTTTAAAGAAAACAAGTAGATAGAATGAAAAAACACGTAAGCTAGTGTAAGCTACAGGGTCAGATAGATACAAAGAAGACTAATAAATAAAATAGATTAGAATAGAGAGTGCTAGAGTTAGAGGATCAAATGAAGAGCTCTTTTCCAAAATGCTATAAATCCATTTTAATAGTTTTAGAGAAAAGGACAGATTTTTACCTAGACCCATACATTTTGTTAATATTCAATTTATCCTGTTAAAATGGTCTGTTGGCTCAGTCTGAACATGTTAAACAATGATTGTTAAATAAAACAACAATATTGTCGATTATAAATTCCAAGTGTTTTTTTTTTTTTTCAGAACGCTACAAATCCATCCTTTTTTTATGTTGGTTTATGTCTTAAAAAAAAAAGAGAACATATGACATAAGGGACTCATACTATAAGCCGGTCGCACCAGCCTTGTGTTGAAGTAACCCCCCCGGGTCCGCACCATCACACTGAGCGGGTCTTGAACCCGGGTTTCCGGTGCAGGAGGCGGGCGCTCTAACAAGGAACGCCAAAGGCTACAGCCTCTAGCGTCAGTCGCTAGAGCGCCTCTTTTTGAGGTCAGGGGAGTGAGGTTTACACACAGCCCTTACTGGCATACACATCTGTTACATTGACATCCCACAGTGGGTATTAACGCGCCACCTGAGTGACGAACCTTCTTTTTTTTTTTTTTTTTTTTTTTTTTCTTTGTCCAGTCATATGAGGATATATCGCATTTAGGCTAAAAACAGGTTCGGCGCTTATAGCGGTTTGGAAAAGAACTGCATCTTGCAGTACATTTTAAACAAGGAAATATAGCGATTTGGCATGAAACATTGATGGAGCAGTGAATAGGTTCAGTACACAGCAAAATGGCATGACGAACTCATTTTTTTTAAATTTGGCGTTTATCGCGTTTTGGAAAAGAGCTCTTCAAATAAAGATGGAAGAGATGTGTTTTTAGCTGTTTCTTGAAGATGGGTAAGGATTCAGCTGCTCGGATTGAGTTGGGCAGGTCATTTCACCAGGTGGGAACAGTTAATGAAAAAGTCAGTGAAAGTGATTTTGTGCCTCTTTGGGATGGCCCAATAAAGCATTGTTCACTTGCAGAACGCAAGGTTCCAGAGGGCACATAGGTCTGAAGTACTGAATTTAGGTAAAAGGGTGCAGAGCCAGTGGTGGTTTTGTAGGCAATGATTAATGCCTTGAATTTTATGAGAACAGCTATTGGTAGCCAGTGCAAATTGATCAAAGGTGTGACATGCATTCTTTTCGGCTCATTAAATAAATATTAATTTTGGCTTAATTGTAGAGGTTTGATTGAACTGGCAGGAAGACCTGCCAAGAGAGCATTGCAATAGTCAAGTCTGGACAGAACAAGAGCTTGAACTAGGAGTTGTGTTGCATGTTCCGAAAGAAAGGGCATCACATCTTTCTAATGTCGTATAAAAGCAAATCCGCAGGACCTGGCAGTTTTAGCAGTTTTAGTAATGTGGTCTGTGAAATTCAGCTTATCATCAGTCACAACTCCAAGGTTTCTGGCTGTTTTTGAAGGAGTTATGGTTTATGAGCTTAAATGGAAGGTGAAATTGTGATGAAGTGATGGGTTTGTTGAAACCACAAGCAGGTCTGTCTTAGCCAGTCTGATTTGAAGGTGAACGGTCCTTCATCCAGCAAGAAATGTCTGGTAGACATGCTAAGATACGAGAAGCTATCATCGGATCCTCAGGATGGAATGAGTGGTAGAGTTGATTGTCATTAGCATAGCAGTGATATGAAATATATCATTTCTGAATGACAGAACCTACTAATGCCATGTAGACAGAGAAGATAAGTGGTCCAAGAACTGAGCCCTGAGGCACCCCAGTAGCTAGATGTTGCGACTTGGATACCTCACCTCTCCAAGATACTTTGAAGGACCTATTTGATAGGTAAGACTCAAACCCCTGGAGTGGGGTTTCCTGAGATGCCATTTCTCAATAGGTTTGACAAGAGGATCTGGTGGTTGGTTGTATCAAAAGCAGCAGACAGATCCAGCAAGATAAGCAATGAAGACTTGGAAGCCGCTCTTGCAAGTCTTAGGGCTTCAACAACTGAGAGCAAGGCAGTTTCGGTCAAGTGTCGATTTCTGAAGCCATATGGGTTGTTGTCCAGGAGGTTCTGTGTGAAAAAGGCAGAGACGTGGTTGAACACAACACATTCAAGTGTTTTTGAAATGGAATGTAAAAGGGAATCTGGTCTGTAGTTCTCTAAAAGAGATGAATTAAGAGTGGGTTTCTTAAGAAGGGGGTTATACGAGCCTGTTTAAATGCTGAGGGAAAAACTCCAGTGTGAAGGGATGTGTTAATGATGTGAGTGAGTGCAGGAACAACTGCAGGGGAAATGGCTTGAACGAGATGAGATGGAATAGGATCAAGCGGACAAGTAGTAGGATGACTGCAAAGGATACGTTTAGAGACTTCTCCCTCAGAGAGTGGAGAGAAGGATGTGAACAAGTGTATGTTTGTTGGTAAGATGTGTTTGACAGTTTATGGTAATGGAGAATTGTGCTGTGAGGATATATATATATATATATATATATATATATTAATTAATTAATTAATAACGCGTTAACGCAAATTCATTTTAACGGCACAAATTTTATTAACATGTGATTAATTTTCTGTTTGACCCATGGCCCAACCCGTAGTTGGAGAAAAGGAGATGCACAGTGTTGCCAACTTAGCAACATTGCAGACCACTTTAGCTCATTTTTTTCCCTTCAAAAAAGCGCCCAAACCTTATTCAGTTTCTGAGAATCGCCGTTGCTGCCGCGTCATTGCTCTCCCAGCACGCACACACTCTCTCTCTCTCTCTCTCTCTCTCTCTCTCTCTCTCTCTCTCTCTCTCTCTCTCTCTCTCTCTCTCTCTCTCTCTCTCTCTCTCTCTCTCTCTCTCTCTCTCTCTCTCTCTCTCTGTGCATCTGCATTGCTCAGCCAGCGGTGGAGAGGAGAGGCACTTTCAGTTAAACACAGATATTATGTTGCTTGCTTCTCTAATTCTACATGCAAGTATAGCCGAAATCACAGCGTAGCTATTGTTATTATCTTATGTGTATTTGATTTCATCTTGATTATCAAGATTTTGTGCAGATTAACACATTGGAAGGAAGAGCTGATTATGTAGCCTAGTCTTAAGGGGTCCCGTTCCAGTCAATATTTAATATTCATTCCATTGTCTGACAACAGTAACAGTAAAATATAAAAATGTAAAACAGTTTTATTGAGAATTTAGCTGCATCAAAATACAGTATGTGGGCACAGAGAGGCAAACAAATGCAATAATAAATAATATAGGCTATGTACATTTTGCATGTTCAGAAGAAGTGAGCAGCCCTGTCCTGCAGAAATGTAAATAGGTTTGTGTAAGTACACTGCTCAGTGCAAAGAAAGATAAGTAATGGGAACCTGGAATATGGCTGGTCTGAGTATTTCAAAAACCAAAAGCCTCCACAGTCACCAGATCTCAATCCAATAGAGCACCTTTGGGATGTGGTGGAATGGGAGATTATGCAAATCTGGATGTGCAGCCGACAAATCTGCAGCCACTGTGTGATGCTATCATGTCAATATGGAACAAAATCTCTGAGAAATGTTTCCAAAACCTTGTTGAATCTATGCCACGAAGAATTAAGGCAGTTCTGAAGGTAAAAGGGGGTCCAACCCGGTACTAGCAAGGTGTACCTAATAAAGCGGCCAGTGAGGATATACAGGTGCTGGTCATATAATTAGAATATCATCAAAAAGTTGATTTATTTCACTAATTCCATTCAAAAAGTGAAACTTGTATACATTCATTCCACACAGACTGATATATTTCAAGTGTTTATTTCTTTTAATTTTGATTATTATAACTGACAACTAATGAAAACCCCAAATTCAGTATCTCAGAAATTAGAATATTACTTAAGACCAATACAAAGAAAGGATTTTTAGAAATCTTGGCCAACTGAAAAGTATGAACATGAAAAGTATGAGCATGTACAGCACTCAATACTTAGTTGGGGCTCCTTTTGCCTGAATTACTGCAGCAATGCGGCGTGGCATGGAGTCGATCAGTCTGTGGCACTGCTCAGGTGTTATGAGAGCCCAGGTTGCTCTGATAATGGCCTTCAGCTCTTCTGCATTGTTGGGTCTGGCATATCGCATCTTCCTCTTCACACTACCCCATAGATTTTCTATGGAGTTAAGGTCAGGCGAGTTTGCTGGCCAATTAAGAACAGGGATACCATGGTCCTTAAACCAGGTACTGGTAGCTTTGGCACTGTGTGCAGGTGACATGGCACCCCAAACCATCACTGACTGTGGAAACTTTACACTGGACCTCAAACAACGTGGATTCTGTGCCTCTCCTCTCTTCCTCCAGACTCTGGGACCCTGATTTCCAAAGGAAATGCAAAATTTACTTTCATCAGAGAACATAACTTTGGACCACTCAGCAGCAGTCCAGTCCTTTTTGTCTTTAGACCAGGCGAGATGCTTCTGACGCTGTCTGTTGTTCAAGAGTGGGTTGACACAAGGAATGCGACAGCTGAAACCCATGTCTTGCATACGTCTGTGCGTAGTGGTTCTTGAAGCACTGACTCCAGCTGCAGTCCACTCTTTGTGAATCTCCCCCACATTTTTGAATGGGTTTTGTTTCACAATCCTCTCCAGGGTGCGGTTATCCCTATTGCTTGTACACTTTTTTCTACCACATCTTTTCCTTCCCTTCGCCTCTCTATTAATGTGCTTGGACACAGAGCTCTGTGAACAGCCAGCCTCTTTTGCAATGAGCTTTTGTGTCTTGCCCTCCTTGTGCAAGGTGTCAATGGTCGTCTTTTGGACAACTGTCAAGTAAGCAGTCTTCCCCATGATTGTGTAGCCTACAGAACTAGACTGAGAGACCATTTAAAGGCCTTTGCAGGTGTTTTGAGTAAATTAGCTTATTAGAGTGTGGCACCAGGTGTCTTCAATATTGAACCTTTTCACAATATTCAAATTTTCTGATATACTGAATTTGGGGTTTTCATTAGTTGTCAGTTATAATCATTAAAATTAAAAGAAATAAACACTTGAAATATATCAGTCTGTGTGGAATGAATGTATACATTATACAAGTTTCACTTTTTGAATGGAATTAGTGAAATAAATCAACTTTTTGATGATATTCTAATTATATGACCAGCACCTGTATATCCTCACAGCACAATTCTCCATACCACAAACTGTCAAACACATCTTACCAACAAACATACAATATTTACCAATATATATATTGGTAACACTTTCAATAAGATTTAATTTGTTAACACTAGTTAATTACATTAGTTAACATGAATGGAGAAAACTGCTATAGTATGTAATATCATAGTTATTAATGTCAATTTCAAAATTCACTAATTTCACTATTCACTAACAAAGATAAAATTATAAAAGATAAAAAAGGTTAAAAAAAATACAGTAACCAATGTATTGCTCATTAAGTAATATTATGCATTTACTTTACCTAATATGACCTTAAAGTAAAATTGTACCCATATGTTTAAACATTTATAGCTGCACTTGCAACAAACACAAGATTCATACTGAGAGCCATAACAATGTTAAAGAGGCCAAATTTAATTAGCAGATAATCAACACCTGGAACTAACATGTATTTGTTAATCGTGTCAATTGTATTCTGCACCGTCTGGAGCACGCTCCCAAGCTTTTCACTCATCACACAACATGGTGATGTGACAATAAAAGTGATTGGATTTTATTTTGATTTGAACTACACTGAGCAGAGAAATACTGTGCTGGAAATGCTGATTAAGTGAATAAAACATTATTAGCAAACAACTAATTGTTTTATAATGATAACACTGATGCACCAACCTCAGTAGTATTGGTACATGGTGGAAATGCATGCAGTGTCACCTGCAGCAGAACACATGCAGAAATACAACAGCCCACATACTGCACAACCAATCCATAGTGTCATCGATTCCTCTATACCATGAAATGAGGCCACAAAATGTCCATGCATTCACATGGCCGAGCTGTGTCTCTCTCTCAGTTTTGCTCTCTGGCTCACTCTCGATATCTCTAACTCATTTCTATTCCCTGATTTTCTGTCTGCTACTATCTCTCTCAGTCTAGATATGCCAGAAGCATGCGATGAGATTATATGATCCAGTCAGCCGGCTGGAAACTAACTCACGTTAATCCGGGAGGAGTAATGAGAAAGTATTAACTGCAGATAACATCACCACACACTGCATTTCTGCACAATATAGGCTTCAGTACAATCTCCTAATCACTAGAACCTAATGTATGCCGAGAAGAGCCAGACCAAATCTGTTAAATGTATGAACGAGTAATGACAGTTTTTTAAATCTTAAAGGAATATTCTGAGTTCAGCACAAGTTAAGATTAATCAAGAGCATTGGCATTATGTTAATTACGACAAAAATAATTTCAACTCAGCCTTTACAATAATGAATTAGGCCAATTCATAAGAGATAAAATTCTGACGGTTGCATTAATATAACCACATAATGTAAATAATTAGCATGTTAACATGATTTTAGTCAGTGAAATAAACACTTAATAACCTTCCTTTTGTGAAGTTGTATCCAATAACAACACAAAACTACTGTAATTTAAACTGCTTTACAACTCAAATAATACACACGTTTTAACAGAATAATTAATGTTAGTGCTTTTATCAAATTATTAGTTCTACATTTTTATTAAAAGCACACACACTGGTAACACTTTACTTAAAGCATTTATGTATAACGCATTATAAAAGTAGTTTTAATGCATGAATTATGCCTCGTAATGCACCTTATAATGCATTGTACATCTCATGAACAACTGTTACCAAAGTTAATACATTATAACACTTATCATATCATTGTTACACTATGTATTTTAAATTCAGTTGTAATTATTTAAGGCAAGATATAATATACTACAATGCATATTATAAATAATTATAATGAATTACACCCTTTAATAACCCTTTATAATGCACTAAACATAAAGGCTTTAAGTAAAGTGTTACTAAAACTTTTCTACAATTTTCTGTCTAAAGATATATCTAGTTTTACAACTCGTCACCATGATGAAAACCCCCCCAAAATTAAAAAAAATAAAAATATGTATATATTCTAGATCATACACAGATTTCTGTTTTTAAAACCTCCAAATATTGGCCACATTTACTTTTTTAATCATAATCTACATTTCTGTTTGCTTTGTTGTTGTTTTTCTATCAATTGAGCTAAACTAAAATTAAACCCAGAATATTCCTTAATGAATACATTTTCAAATGCATAATAGTTTTTTATGCCTGTATTTCTCCGAGTGTGATATAGCATAGCATATGCCTCATTCTTCTAAACTCTCTCCGGCACATAGGCCTAATATTGCGCTCCTCATTCACTTCTCTGTCTCCCTGGTTTCCACACTGCGGTCTGTTGCTGCTGAGACAGCACCACTTCAACCCCAGGAGCTTATAAAGTGTTGTGTTACCTTAGACGTACATTTGCAACCTTATTTCTATAGGGCTTATTTCTATAGAACTACTGGCATGGTGTCACAGCTACTTGTAACTCATGACAGCTGTCTTATCATAGAACTAATAGTGTGTATGAGTATGTTTATCACACATTCATTATGATAAGAGCAAGCTAGTACATGTTTAGTTGGTGAGGAACTTTAGCTGGTGATCAAGAACACAGGTTGACATGGAAAGGAACACAGATCGTCAAAGGCCTTGTTGCCCAAATGGCACTCATGAGTCATTCAATGACACACAGGACACCCTGCAGACCTTTATTGTGCATGTCTGGAAGGGTCTGTATCATAAGGTCCAAATCATTTAGGACAGGTTGCCAACAGTATTTAAATCCCATCCTGCAGTAAAACAAATGTTTGGGAGTACTTACAGTGAAATATCTTGGCTATTCTCATTGAATTATAATGGTTATTAAAACTTTATTGTATGATAACAAAAACGACAAAGTAAAAAATAGTTGGAATCACTTTCAGAACAATATTTTCCAGCTGATATCCAATCAGAAATGAACCAATTTGAGCATGTAAAAGTGGCAGGTGATGTAATTACAGTGCACACTTACAATAAACAGAACAGAACTTTTTCATCTGTTGGTGTTACTAATATACTAATATAGTTATCATTTAAGGTCAATACAGTTCTTTTTTATAGTTTTCGTTATTGCTGTAATCAGGCTCTAACTCCTTAAAATCTCAAAAGAGAACAACATTTTGTCCTAATAAAGAGGACACAGATATTCTGATATTCAGTATACTTCAAAAGCAAAAGTTCAATAAACAAGCGCCTTTGTCTTTACGAAAATAGTTCCAATACAGTTCACATTTCCGTGCACTGGTGCTTTCTTCCTGAATAAATCAGCATTATCGAACAAATTGGCTGAATTAATGATTCAATGACTCATGACTCATCATGATAAAGACAGTCACTTACTAACACCTACTGTCTAAATAAAGTCATCTGAAAAATCCCCTCTAAAGACTGACAGACTGTCTAGACGGAGTACAATTCCAGGACTGTTGAAGCCTATAATCTATAGAATTCTGATTAATGCTGATTATATTCCACTTATCTTACATGGGAGCATATTTTAATGGAAATATCTCTTTTCCATTGTTCATCATCTCAACCATCTCAGACTCAATTTTCTCTGTACCTCCTACAGCTCTGCCTCTCGCATTCTTGAAGATTAATTGTTGGACTGAAATAATGCATAAATCTTTTCATCTCATTGTTATTTTTGCTTTGCAGCGTTTCTCCTGCTCATCCTCTGCACACATGCAAATAAAATAAAAATGTAGTTTGTCAGACACATCATAGCCTACCAAAGGTTAATTTTCATGTGATGTATCAAAAGTCAAATTAATACATAACTATATGCTGCAAAATAATAAGGGATAGATTAAATGAGAGAAAGCATAACACTCTCGGCTATAGCTTTCAGATTCTCTCTATCATGTGGAGGAGGAGGAGGAGGATGGGAGATAAAGAACTAATCATTTAGTCTGAAATAGTTCAGTGTTCATTTTCACGTCACCACATAAACTCAAGCACAAATTCAACAAATGAAAGTGGTCATGATATTACAATAAAATAATTTGTACAGAAATCAACCTTTTCACTCTCTCTGTGAGTCAAATAACGAAAGCACTGATTCTTAGAACTAACGACCTTGAGGTTAATCTCACTCAACTACAAACTAATAATACTGTAAACAGCGCCAGATGAAGAAGAGAGAAATGAAGCGAAAATCTTCTTTGCAGTAGCACTAAAGAGGACAATTATATCGATCTTAAAAGAAAAAATAAATGTAGTGTGCAATTATCTTTCTCTGTACTTTAATAAAACATTAATGCAGCAGTTTATGGAGTTACATCTGTTATGCCAGTATATCACTGTTTTACTACTGTATATCACTACTGTATATCACCTACTAATCTAGACTTCTTAATTTAGTTATATATAGAATCTAAGTACTACGTAGGCTTTAGAATTTATAGAATAAAAACAAATTAGCTACTATTAAGCCTCGAGGAACCATTTTTATAACTTTTAATAAATGACATTAACAAACATTATAATATAGGACTAGTTGTTTCCTAAAAATAGTTCGAAATGTCATGAAAGTTTTCACTGATTTTCGTACTTTTATATTTCAAAATATTCATGTTTGAATACATTCTGATGATATCTATTATCTATTCATTTTTGAAATAGTGTATTCATAAAAACACATGCAGCTAAATATCAGAAATATTTTGAATTACTTAATGCTTAAAGAAGGTTATTAGGCCTGTAAAGTTATCAGTGTTTTGCTGATATTGGCTGCTGTGAATAAGGCCTGATGGAAATGCCTTTCACCTTGGCCAGGTCACAGGTCAAGCTACAGACGAGTATTAACTACTCAAACATGTTGTGTTGTAACAAAGCATATAAAAACCGTTAACCTTAATGTTGAGCAAATTCGCTGTGAAATGTTTTGTTGTTTCGTGTTTTATTTAACCATTACCAGACAAATATGCTATGGTTTAATTTGGTATAGTAATGAACTACGTCATTCACAATTATAGTATACGTACAATCAGTTTTCTTAAATAATATATAAACAGCACTTACACTGGAAGTCAAATCTGAAGTTTGAAGAACAAAAAAACGACACTCACCGGCTCGTGCACAAATTGTCATCACAACATAGTCCACGTGAGCGTGATGTCTTCTCGGTTTATATTTTATGAATATAAACCTGTTTTTTCCAGTTAATATTAAAGCATAAGATAAAGCGTCTCGTGAATGAGGATGCGTCGCATTTAACAGCTTAGCAGCGCGTGAAAGTGTTGCGTGGGCGCTCTCCGCGCGCTCTGCTCTACGCGCGCTTACCAGCAGCCACGAAAAACTTCAGTGGGAGCTGCATCCTCTCCTCACCCTTTCTACATCTTTTCAGTCTAAACTTTTCTTCTTTACTTAGTCCTTGTTTCATGCCACTGACCCTCAAACCTATAGTGACAGTAATCTGAATGTCTTGGTGAAGTAATGTTGCACTGTTACGTCATATCAGCAGCAGTATGTTTGGATGGCAGTATCACAGTAAATTCAATAGGCTTATATCTAAACTTTAAAGTGAATATGACATACACATACAGCAGCAGAGAATAAAACGTGTATGTCAAAAAATATGAATAGCCTACATTAAAAATACCCTTAATCTCGCATGAGTCCAAACTAAATGGATTGATTAATGGAAAATGCTCTCCAGGCACGGAAGCCGAAAGCAAAGAGAGGCTGATAGAGACAGACATGATGACGTGACTGAAGAGACGTGATTGGCTAGTAATTTTAATTTATGACATTATTAAATATTTGGTTATTTTATAGCAAACGTGTGTTGGTCGTGAATATGGAATGATTGGATTATATTTTACAGCTACAAATGACCAAATATATGGAGGTTTTGTATTAGCTTATACAAATACATTAATATGTTAAGTACTAATTAAACTGATAATTGAAATAACAACCTCATTTATTTTCACGTGAGCTGAGGTTGCGCATATGAACCACTAGAGGGAGGAATGTTTCTATTTTTTCGACTGAACACGTTTCTCTATTTTCAGAGTGAGAAAGAATACTGTTTTCATCCGAAAAGGTTGGGCGCTTGCTGAACCTATATCAATTTTGACAGTTAAAGCAGTTCACTGTGCAAAAGTGGCTTGTTATATAAGTGTAAAAAGAAGAAAAAAGAAAGTCACCTGGACATGGTTATACACTGTGACTGACTTATGGAGGGAGGAATGAATGTGCCTCTAAATGTAAAAGATGTGTGGTTTTACCATAAAATTGTAAAATGTTTTAAGTTTTACAAGATTAAAGTGCCTTTAACAGCCATGTACATTCGAAGTTTTAACGTCCCATATATCCATGTACTATTATTTTTTGTACAGCCTAATAAACTTTAGGACATTTGGACTAGTTTTTGAGAAATGCAGATTCCCTCTATTAACACTCTGTTTTAGTATATTTTCACACTTTGTCACTATAATTTGCTGCCTGAGTGGATGATATGTTTCAATAACAAAATATCTATATATATTGCAGTACATTAATTAAATAATAATATAATTATTTAATACTATAAAGGATATAAGATATAGGCTATAAACAAAAACGGCCCCTTTTCACTTCTGAAGGGACATGGAACTACGTGTCCTTCTACTCACATAATGTCTGAACAGGCTTTTCTGTCTGTGATCAAGTACAATGATGTAAGATAAGGGCACACACAAACTGCTTTTGGCTATTATGTCATAAGTATTTGAAATGGACTGATTCATTATATGATTAGAAAATTGCCCAATTAATAAAAATGGTATTTCAATATTCAAAGAAGCCCAATTAAGTGATGCATCTCAACGCAATTACTGTACCGTATCTACCACACGTCAGTTCTCGGAAAGCATGATTGGTTAATTTTCATGGAAACTGGGATTATATAATCTAACTTTCATGAATGCTGATGTAATCCTGTGCTACCATTAGGCACATGTTCAGTGTGGTCCTGGACTAAGATAAACATCCAGCTGAACAGAAGCCAATCTCCACTGGAGTCTGATCCACTCGCAGTACCTTGGGTCGCCAGATCTATAAAACGCTGAACTGAAAGTCAGATTCACAGAGTTTGCTTTTTGTTCTTGCAGTGGAAAAAGACTAAAAACAACACAATTTTACGGAAAACTGAGATAAATTAGAGTTAAATAGCCTTTAACCAATTTCTTCATATCACTATCAAAATTAGTAGTAGTAGTAGCCTACTGCTTTTGTCAGGCTTTGTTTTGAGTAATAGAATACGAGCTGACTACTACTGAAATTCTGCCAGTGAACATATTTAGGAAATGTGTGAAAGTCATTTCGCTGAAGACAGTGTTCCTGTATGGCCGAGGTCAAAGATGGACTACTTTGCACATTTTGTGTCATCGGCTGGCCTACCATAACCATGGATTCTCTCTCAAAAATAATTCAGTCTCATAAAACAAATGCACACTTCTTAGTTTAAGTGAAATTAAAGATTACATTCTGGATTCAAACTGTCCATTCATGCATTAGTGATGGAGATTTTTAGTGAGCAGCTATACTTTGAAATGCCAGTAGATGGGGATAAGTGACTTCATCAGTAAGTTAGTCAATCATTAGTCTCGTAGACCTTCAGACTGACAGCTGAAGGTCTGGAATAGATGTCCGCTTTCATTGGCCAAGGCCCGCCCATGAGGCCGTTTGACCGACATGTCAAACAACCAATCACATTTCGTTTCCAAAACCAAACCGGTGTGTGAAACTTTTAGATGTATTTTAAAGATTCTATGCCGCGAACTTTGAATATTTATATTAATATTTAAATCTTTAATTCAACCAGTCAGATAACGACTTCGACATTCCAGAATGTAAGTGTTTCCAGAAAAGTGTGCCATATGCATCAGACGTTTAGCCAACGCTCCGAGGGCATGACGCCTGAGGCTGAGACTAGTCAATCATTGAATCAAGTAATTGAATCATTCAGTCAAACAATTCATTTTAAAGAACTAAATAATTGAGACAGAGAATCATTCACTCAAACGATTTGTTCAAATGCACTGATTCTTTCAGGAATGAAACAAGAGGTGTGTCCCAACCATTTTTTGCCATTTAAGTAGTGAGTTTGCCCACACAGAAAATTGTACACTCTATGGACACAAAAGTGGACACTTTATGCTCTCAACTGTCTCAGCTTTCCTTAAATAGTGGAATGGGAGGGGCATCATACTCCGATGGTTGAGCTGAAGTCTTAAAAAGTTAGTCATGTCATATTTTTTTTTTTATTTAGTTATGAAAAGGCAGATTGGTCTTATTTGTATTGGACTGATTAAGACTGATTACCCCTTGGCAACTGCTTGTTGGTCAAACTAGTTCTTAAGACACAGTCTTTACATGGTGACTATAAGTTTATGCAACTGGCCCCAGTTACCCTGAATTAACCCTACATCTGGGGTTACCAACTCTAGTCCTCGAGGTCGACTTTCCAGCAGAGTTTAGCTCCATCCTTGATCAAACTCACCTGGGGCCTGTTTCATAGAACCAGTTTACCAAATAAGCCAGGCTGGTTTCAGTTACTCTGACTTGTCTTGGCCACTTCAGAGCGTGTGCGCACGACAGGAAGTAAGTGCACAAGACTGTCCCAGGTCTTAAAACGGCAAAGTACAGTGCCCTTAACGCACACTAAATCTACACATAAATACCACTCCAGAGCGCTATTCGAGGCTTAGTGTATCCCATCATGCATCATGTTCTGGAAATAAATCATGAGACTTTTTGGCGAGATCTCACGAGAGTTAAATATTATTATAATAATTAGATATTACATATAATTTGGTAGAAAACAGTGTTTTTAAGTTTTATTGGTGCAAAGACATTTATTAATATTTAATATTTTGTACAATATTTGCAACTGCTTTTTCTCTTAAAGCTGGAGTCCGTGAGTTTTGCCTCTTTGTCGTCATCTCTGTTTGAAAACCTGGAATTGCAGCTCTGTGCAGAATTATCCTCCATGTGTGGGTTGTGCTCTGGCATGGCTTCAGCGCGGATGAATCTAATGTTTTGAGGAGTATATGTCAGGCTGTCATTCACCGCACCGGTGTGGATACTGTACTTAAGAATCACAGATTCTAGCCTACGTCTTGGAATAAATGATCCAAATGAGAATTTTCACTGTATATTGTCATCTGAAAAAGTAAGTAACTGGTCTGCTACATTTGTTCAGACCAACTGAGGAAAAAAACATTACAAGAAATCGCGCTACCAATGGTAATTCAATATAATGATCGGTTAGCTCATTTCATATCAAATCTTGCAAATTATTATTATTGTTATCATTTATTCTCAGATTATTAATGTTAACAACATCAGCATTGCGTGACGAGTATAGTGTGTTTTAGCATATAGATTTCAATTTCTGTTCAGTCTAATCTAATTCTCATGCCATTCGAATTTCCTATTAAGAAATTATTTTAAACCAATAAGCAAACTATGCTCCCTTCGAACTGGAATATAATTGTATTTTATTCACATGTGTTTCATAAACACATAATCACATTTTAACGATATAAGCGCATGGTCTAAAGTGCACGGCGCAAGTGTACCCAGGGTGTGTCCGAATCCAATTTTGCAAGTTTAACGACGGGAAAACGGTCGGCGCGCCCGGGCGCATGCATGGTCTAAACGGGTTGTCCCTATTCTCTTAATGAGTAATGGGTGTTTTTTGGGCGCAACTTGCAATAAACCAATCATAGTCTCATCTCCCATTCCCGTTAAGAGCGATTTGGCTCATGCCAGGGCGTATTCACTATTTAAACGGCAGAATTTTAAGGCACACAGACATTGTATCATTGTATCTCCAGAGAGCAAACAAATCTGCTCATGCGCAAGCAAATAGGTAGGCTAATTGTGATACATGCAATGACAATTCATTATGACATTTTTTTATTTATGTAGCCTACACAATAATATTATTTTACTCTGTAATCCTTATTTGTTTTAATATTTGGCATGTTTGTGTGCTCCTGCGCATCCCTCTGTGTAATAAGCAAAGTGAACTCGCGTTATGGACCCG
Organism: Oxygymnocypris stewartii; assembly: GCA_003573665.1. Lineage (NCBI taxonomy): Eukaryota > Metazoa > Chordata > Actinopteri > Cypriniformes > Cyprinidae > Oxygymnocypris > Oxygymnocypris stewartii. The sequence continues at coordinate 2,097,097 of QVTF01018622.1, read as the reverse complement.
ACCATAGGCCTTCTACTAACGCACTCTTTAAATAACAAAAAAATATTGCGCCATTGACTTTAGACCAGGTTTGAGTTGGTCTATGATGCAATCTATTTTCAGTTCCTCAAAATAGCAACGTGCCAACAATACGCCTAAACACGCCTCCTTTTTAGACCAGCACGCCCATGAGCGCACAAATGGGCGCAAATGCATTTGCTATTTAAACAACGCGGTGCAGGACGGGAAAAGGAGAACTGTGTCAGGCTGAAATTAGCAAAATCACTTGCGCCACATTGCGCCGGGTGTATGATAGGGCGATAATCCTTTCTGGATTACAATCCGCCATCAAAATTATACAATTAATTATTCTAGCTGCTGTGTGAAAAGGCTATAAACGATTCGTCACCTGCAGGATCCTCACATGCGACATAGCCTACTAGCCGGGACAACTTTCTTTATGTTTACAGACGTGACGTAATGATGCAGTGCCATAGTCGAATTTCCTGCAAAAACCTTCCCGTACCACTCATATTAGAAAACATTATTATAAGCTAAACGATGTAAATCGAGCTAAAGGCGATAGTTTTGAACACTGGCTGGTTATGTACTTGCATTTTTAACCCAAAAAAGTCACAGGCTGCAGCTTTAATTAGAAGCGCCACAAATTAAATTGTCAAGTTATAGAGACTACTGAACAGACATTTAGAAGTTGATTTTAAAATGCAGAGTAAACACTTGCACACTTGTGGTCTTCCTCCTCACTTGAACACTTGGGCTAAATACAGGAAATACGTCATATAAGTGGTCAAACGCAAAGACCGCAAGTCGGTATTTGGACAAGGCATCTGCTAGATAGGTCTTAAACCCTGCAGCTTCTGGGGACCCACTGTCCTGCAGAGTTCAGCTCCAACCCTAATCAAACACACCTGAACCAGCTAATCAAGGTCTTCAGGGTCACTTGAAAAGGCACAGGCAAGGTGTGCTGAAGAAGGTTGGAAATACACTTTGCAGGACAGCGGGTCCCAAAGAGCAGGGTTGAAGACCTAGTTAGAAAATTTACCTTGAGGGTTAATTCTGGATGGCTGGACCCGCAGGAAAATGCCAGAATTGAAAAAACATACACAGTGCATAGTAAGTGCATAGTGAATAGTAAATCAGTTAAGTACCTCTATTTTTGAGTGAGATGTTGAATCATTCAAGTAAACCAATTTGTTCAAAATACCTATTTAATCAGTTGCGTTAGACATTCCTCCAACACAGTCTGTTTAATGGTCGACTTGCACATAAATTAGATGCATTGAAAATCATTAGACGTTCTTTTGCTGTATCTATGCTGTGTACAAAATCACATACTCTCTGAGTAAGTGGCCTACTTTTAAGTAATTACTTTGCAACTGTTTATCTCTATTGTATATAGTATAAATGTGTGTGTTATGAATCTATTCTAGATTTATGACATTCAGCATGTTGTTGTCATTGATCATGTGACTTACCAGCATAAATGTAATCTCAACTCCTCTCAATTGTCCTCATGGGATAGTAAAGGGTACACTTTAAAATGTAGCCAAATCTAGCGGGTCATCCAGGTAATTTTTGCCTAAAGTTTTATAAATTTATATTTACTTCTGTTTTCACCTTTTATTTTATATTTTTTAGGAGGGAAGTATCCTATTCATATAGTCATTGATTTATTCTGTATTTTCAAAAGCACTATTCATTCAGGAACAAAGTAACTTTTTTATTACTGAGTCATTTGAGTCCATTTATTTATCGTTTTTAACCCAGAAATGAATTTAAAATGCTGTTTCTTCTTTAATGGTTCAAACACTGATGAATAGAACAAGCATACACAAACCAATTTCCTTATTTAAAAAATAATATTTAATTGAAAATCTTGATATGAAATGCAAATTAAACTGAAATGATACATTTATATAAAAATGATAATAAAGCTTTGTTTTAAATGCTAAATTTAATTTCTAGCTTTTTTAGCATCTCTATATTTATATGTACACCATAGGCTATATTAAATCCCTGTGTGATGCACTCTAACACAATGTACTGTACGTTATTTCAGCGACCATGCATGGTCCTCTCCAGTACCTAAACATTTGGACAAAATTATACCCCTATATAAAATGACATGAGGAAAGTTCACAGGAATCTGCCATATTTATGTAAAAATATTTGTATTAAGCTGTCTCTGCTTTGTTCACAGCTAGTTCTCAAATGAACATGCAGGAGAAGAATTACTTCTAATTTTGTCATCACCTTTTATTTAGATAGCGCTTTAAACAATACAAACTGTAACAAAGCAACTGCACAATATCAAAATAGGAAAATAATGTGTCAATAATGTAAAATGACAAGATTTAACACTCAATTTTCAGTAGAAGGCATTTCATTATTGAATTCAGTGATGTCATCATCCAGCTCAGTTCAGTTTAAATAATATCTGTGCAATGAAGTCGATGATATTACTGGAAATGAAATGTCCCCAACTAAGCAAGCCAGAGGCGACAGCGGCAAGGAACCAAAACTCCATCGGTGACAGAATGGAGAAAAAACCTTGGGAGAAACCAGGCTCAGTCGGGGGGCCAGTTCCCCTCAAGCCCTCAAACCAGTAGTTTGTTCCAACTGCAGCAAAGTCAGATTGTAAGGGCTCCACTGGTTCCAGTGGTCTTTTCCCGATGGCTGTCTAGGTGATGAGGTCTTCACTGGGGATCTGTGTCTGGGGCTCATCTAGGTGTCCTGGTCTCCGCTGACATTTAGAGCTGTAGAGGTCGTCTCTAGGTGCCGATCCACCATCTGATCTGGATACGGACTGGATCTGGTGACTGCAGTGATCATCTGATCTGGATACGGACCGGATCTGGTGACTGCAGTGATCATCTGATCTGGATACGGACCGGATCTGGTGACTGCAGTGATCATCTGATCTGGATACGGACCGGATCTGGTGACTGCAGTGATCATCTGATCTGGATACGGACCGGATCTGGTGACTGCAGTGATCATCTGATCTGGATACGGACCGGATCTGGTGACTGCAGTGATAATCTGAACTGGATACGGACCGGATCTGGTGACTGCAGTGATCATCTGATCTGGATACGGACCGGATCTGGTGACTGCAGTGATCATCTGATCTGGATACGGACCGGATCTGGTGACTGCAGTGATCATCTGATCTGGATACGGACCGGATCTGGTGACTGCAGTGATAATCTGAACTGGATACGGACTGGATCTGTTCACTGCAGTGATCATCTGATCTGGATACAGACTGGATCTGGTGACCGCAGTGATCATCTGGGCTGGATAACGACCGGATCGGGTGGCTACCGTGACCTCGGAATAAGAAAGAAACAGGCTAATATTAGCGTAGATGTCAATTTTCTTACGATGTAACAAGTACATCGTGTTTTATGGGAAGTGTTCCTTGTTCCGGTTGACCTAATTAATGCAGCCTAACAATCCTTTAACGGATTTGAATATTAGAAGTGTATTAGTGTGTTATGTGTACACCAGATTAAGGATATGGGTCTTTAATCTAGATTTAAACTGACAGAGTGTGTCTGCCTCCTGAACAGGGTTAGGTAGATTGTTCCAGAGTTTGGGTGCTAAATAGAAAAGGATCTGCCGCCCTCAGTTGATTTTGACATTCTAGGTATTATCAAATGGCCAGAGTTTTGAGAACGCAGTGGACGTGGAAGTCTATAATGCGATAAGAGCTCGCTCAAGTACTGAGGAGCTAGACCAATCAGGGCTTTATGAGTAATTAACAAGATTTCAAAATCTATACGATGTTTAATAGGGAGCCAGTGCAGTGTTGACAGAACCGGGCTAATGTGGGCATACTTCCTGGTTCTAGTAAGGACTCTAGCTGCTGCATTTTGCACCATCTGTAGTTTGTTTATTAAGCGTGCAGAACAACCACCTAATAAAGCATTACAATAATCCAACCTTGAGGTCATAAACGCATTAATTAACATTTATGCATTTGACATTGAGAGCATAGGTCTCAGTTTAGATATATTTTTAAGATGAAAAAATGCTGTTTTACAAATGATAGAAACATGGCTGTGAAAGGAGAGATTGCTATCGAATAGCACACCTAGGTTCCTGACTGATGATGAAGGATCGTGAGAGCAGCCATCAAGTGTTAGACAGTGTTCTAGGTTATTACGTGTAGGGGCTTTAGGTCTGATAACTAACACCTTTGTTTTTTTTCAGAATTTAGCAGTAAGAAGAAAAAAAAGTACTTTTCAAAGAAAATTGTTTTTTTATACATTTTTCCCATTTTTATTAAAGGTGCAAAAAGTAACAAACAAAAATCTGAAAAGAAGTCAATATTTAACTTTTTCGGCCTGCATGTTCATTTTGGTTTTCAGCATAGAATTTTAAAACACAACAACCAATCTTTTTTTTTTCATGCTTAAAAAAACTACAAATGAATGGATGCAAACTTACACAGACCTTAATAGGTTACAGACTACAAGTGCCCTTGTTCGAAATGTAATAATTAGTGTAACTATTTCAATTAATTTATTAAAGTAATGTAACATTTTGAAATCAAATGTTTTCAACTGTTAATCAGTTAGTCAACTGCCAGGCATGTTGTAGCCTAAAGATTTCATCAGCAATGTAGATTTATGTTATTGCCAGAAGTGGTGCAATGCAAATTCAAACAAGAGAACAAGTCAAAAGCATCAGAATAACATCACTTTACTTGACAGGAGGCATCGTGCACACCAGAAACAGGCAAAGCAACAAATGAATATTATTCAACTAGCTTACAAAAATATTCAGATGTAACCCCCTTTTGGACTTGTTAACATTTTTATAAGTAACTGTAATTTAATTACACACTTTTCTCAGTAACTGTAACAGATTACAGTTACATTTATTTTATAATCAAATTACATAAAACTGTTACATGTGACTAGTTACTCCCCAACACTGAGTCATTTAATTATTCACCTGACCTATTCATTCAAAACCACCGATTAATTTCGGGATGGTACTTTGAGTGTTGCTTGTGAATAACAGCATGTGTGATCTTATGTCAGCCCGCTGTGCTCACTGATCAAGTTGTTGGTGCAAATTATGAATTGATAAAAAAAAGTGTAGATTCAGCAAAAGAATGTCTAAAGATGTTCAATGCATCTAATTTACCTGCAAGTCGAGCATTAAACAGACTGTGCTGGAAGAATGTCAGTCATTTGTCTTTATTACAGAGGACTACTGAAAGTGACGTGAATAAAAACATCAACACCAGAGATGGAGGATCAATATTTCATCTTGAGCTCCACTAATCAGTCTGCAGGGAAACAAAACCGTTTGTTACATGCAAAAATGTCCACCCATTTAATTAAATCTGCTGTACGGAGAAGTCAAACAAGGGGGCAATCTGTCAATGGGCTGACGAAGACTTTGGAGAATTAATTAACATAATGTACGCAATGCACATGGGCGGTTTAAAGTCATTTAAAGGGTCTGTGATTATTTATGTCTAGGGACCATAATCAGATTGTTTTTTGTTAGAAACCCCTATGCTCTGGCACAGCACAGAAACACACACGCAGGTTGAACCGGGGGTCTCGGTGGGGCCGGACAAGTGTGTCTGGCAATTATGACCCCTTTGAAGTGAAGGGAGACACCCTGGGAAGGGCAGGACCTTGCCCTTAAGCTTTAGACATCAAGACCACCACGACATCTGATGTGTTAATCTACACAGAAGCCTCACACCAGCAATCAGCGAGAAAATCTGTTTATTCATAAATTTATGAGGAATTGAAAAGGGCAATGTTTATCTAAAAATGTAAACAGTCGCTTGATTAATGTATTTGATATCTATCTATGTATCTATCTATCGCATAATATTAATGACAATTAAGTTAATTAAATTAAAATGTAATTTAAGCATAAAAAACTATTTGCAGTATTAAAAATGCTATCTTTTTCATGTTTTGATAAGTAAGGACGATGCCTTTGTTGTATTTTCATCTTTGTCACATCAGGTCTGTTTGTTGTGTTTTGTATTGTTTTAATCACACGCCATCCTTTACTGAGACATCAGACAAACGTTCTGTCTCTCTCTGTGCCGCCTGTCTCTCTTTCTATTAATCTCTCTCTTCTTTGCCTATTTTGGCAGGCCTGTGCCAGGTATTTGTTGAAATTCCACACACCCCGCAGGGAGAGGTATGTTGCCCTTCTTCTCGTCTTGGCCCTGGTGCCTGTTTCTGTCCATCTTGTGTTCTCAAATATACAGCACATGCCTGGGACACGCTAAGCCCAGATCACCTCTCTAAATCCTGCAGACTTCACACAAGAGTTATAACCCATTTTAGACCAACACGGCAGTGGCCTGAGAAAGGATTATCAGTCTAATGCCTCAACAGGCATAATATGAACATGAAATGAAAGTCTCGTCATTATTTACTCCCCCTCATGTCGTTCCAAACCGGTGTGCTGTTATTTACAACAGTTTAAAGCAGCATAAAGTTATTTTCCAGAAGAAGTTCACAGTGACCTTGGCTGCTACAAAAGATATTTTGAAAAATATTTCAACTGTTTGTTCACGAAATGAAAGTCAGTGGGGTCCAAAACAACACTGGAGCTCAATGACTTTCATTCATTCCAAAAGTAATACAGGTTTGTAAAAGCATGAGAGTGACTAAACAATGACAGGATATTCATTTTGTTGAGTGTAATAACCATTTAAACTAAACAAAGAAATCTAGAAAATCCCATAAATGTTGTTCGTGTTCACAACTTTATGAAGCCATACGATAGTAAAAACTGATTTTAGAAGAATTATAATATAGCACAAAAGCCATATTGACTTTGATGGTGTTTATCTGGCATACATGTTGAATGAAAAATATCAGTGTAAAATATTTAAAAATAAATCCATGGAATAAAATAAATAAATAAATAATAAGCAATCCAAAAAATGACTTGAAATGACCAAAGTCACAAGTAGTATGTCATAAAAGGGGAAAATATCCAATAAAAAAATAATAATAATAATTAAAACTACTTGATATGATGACAAATCTTATAACTAAATAAATACATAAAAAATCCATAGCAACTTTAAATGATCAACATCACAAGTAACTTGTCATAAGAGTGAAAAGTAACCAATAAAATTAAACAGAAATAAATCAAATATCTTGATCAATTTGTCATAATGCAAAATTAAATAAAAATAATACAATCTTCATAATACCCCCCATATTTTCATTTCACTGAACAACTATGTGGTCACATACATTACATACAACTTGACAACACAGTGCAGTATTAAAAGTACCCAATTAATTTAATGTCACAATTTTCATTTCGGACTGACGAAACGTAGTCTGAAACTTTTTAAGCTCTAATTTTATTTTAACTCTTGCATAACTTTAGACAGAAGAGTCAGACACTATTTTACTGACTCAAATTCCTTCGGTTTGACTTATTTTACTGCAGTGACCGCAGTACGGTCACAAAATAAGTGCATTGAAAAATACTGAACAGTTCATTAATTAAGCAGAAGCTCGATAGACTGCTATAATGATCCAGTTGGCTGCTAGTCGCTTGCGGTCAGCTTCACACATTCTCCTCTTACTTCATTGATTAGATGTGTTTGAGTGTTGACCGTATCGGGTGTTCAGAGGTGGTGTTAAGTTGAAGTGTGTCTGCAGTGTGTGTGTTGGCGGGGGGAGTGTGGTAGATGTGCAGATATGTGTGTGTTGGCCTCGTGTAGATGTGTGTTGGCACGCGGTGCGACGCTGAATTTGGTGTCAGTAGCTCATGAGGAGACAGGGTTATAACTTCTGCTCTCTGTCTGTCTCTTTCTCTCACTCTATTACTCTTTCTTTCTCACTGGACAGTAATTCATGCCGGTTGTTCCTTTACACTGGACCGCCTTCATCTTATGAGTCATCTTTATTTTACAGGAAAGAACATGTGTCCGCTGACCCAACCGCTCGTGTGCTTCAAAGATCTAGAAACCAGTAGAGCTCCAGGATCACTTTATAAATAACTAAAATAAATTAACATTAAATGTGGGTTCTGTGAAAGAACCCATTTTAAACTTTTATTTGCTATTTGTTTTTTGTTTTTTGCTGTTTGTATGGATTACACATTTTGACCTTAAATTCTCTTTATTTTTTGTGGTTTTCACCAAACTGATATATAAAAACAAAGGAAAACAAGTCACCATAATCAAAACTGTATGGAGCTCAAGGATCACTTTCCCAATTTTTTTGTTTCCCTTCTTGGTTTAACAAAAGTTCAAAGGTATAGTTCACCCAAATATTTATATTCTGTTATCATTTATTCACCCTCATGTCATTCCAAACCCGCAGGATTTTCAGTCTTCTGTAGAGTACAAAAGAAGATATTTTTTTAAATGCATCCATACATTCTCAGGAAAAAAAGGTACAAAAGATGTCACTGGAATAGTATCTTTTCAAAAGGCACACCTTGTACCTAAAGGGTCCATATTGGTAACTTAAAGGTTCATATTAGAGTTTTCCTCAATCACTTTGGAACGTTTTTAGAAATGGACTTAATATTCTCTAAGCTGTATAAGAACAATGCTTCAAAGCTACCAAATAAAAAGGGTTTGTCATTGTGTGAGCCACGGTGGTCAAAATGTTTAGATGCTTTTTCAGCATAAAAATATTTATTAACTGCAAATGTAATTGAATTTCGCAAATGTTTCTCCACTTTTTTTGTTGACAGACTGATTTCTATAGTAAAGAATATCAGGTTTGACTGTGTATCACATTGAGCATTTTAGATACATATTTCAACAGTAGGAGGTAAGAATGTATTGGGTAAAGTCAATACTGTAGTACATTAAAGGAAAATGAAAAATGATTGATATAGTATTTATTTTTGTAGAAATGTGTTACGTGTCAACTGAAAATCCACCATTGCTTATTAATTTTTACACACTCTATTGTCTTCCACTAACACCACCACCACACATTCTTATAATTGCTCTTTCTATTGCTCTTCCATGACAAGTAACTGTGAAGTTTGTGTTTACATGTAACACATTTCTACAGATAAATGTACTGTACACATATAAATGTATTTATACTGCTGTAGCTCCTGCTGTTTAGGGTTGTGACGTTCCTCCTTGTTCAAAAATGGTAGTGATTGTGCTGGGCAAACTCCATTATACACTATGTGTATATATATACATATATATATATATATATATATCTTATTTCATTACAATGGCAAGGCATGGAAAATGTACAGTACATTTCTGAAAATTCCCTAATATTCAGTATTCCAGTATTCAAAGTTTCCCGAAGTTTTTTACATTTGCCAACTTAGCAGACATTATAACCCTTCCATGTCCATGATATTTATGCAATATACTGTACACTCATGTCTGACAGATTTTGATAACTGGACGGATCATTTTGGATGTGATGGTTCACACGATAAGAGAATGTTTAGAAGTTGTGAATAGTTTGAACATTTCATTGAGAATCAACTCAGTCGATTCAGTTGATCAGGTTTGATCAAAAAGCCTTGTGCATTTAGTTATTTTCAATAAGAAATTCAAATCTGATGTGAACAAGTGTCTACTGTAATTGTTCAGACATCTGAACTTACTGTTTTGAGAGAGAAAAACTATAGAACCGTAGAAAAACTGTAGTATCAAAATGTACATATTAGTAGCTAAAAGATAGGTACCACCCCAGTGACAGCTTTTGTACCCTTTTTTTCCTGACAATGTAGTGAAAGTGAGTGCATGGGGTCCGAAACAACATTGGACCCCATTGCCTTTCATTCTATGTACAAAAAAAACCTACAAATTTTCAAAACATCTTCCATCGAAGAAAGTGAGTCATAAAGGTTTAAAATGAAATGAGGATGCATAAATCACAATTATGTTGGTGTACTATCCCTTTAAGAATCCATTCATGGGGACAGCATAGTCTGATCAGAAATGCAAGATGTCCACACTATGCATCATTTTCACTTTTTGCATGACTAAGGAGGTGAAAATGTCTTTCCACTGAAACGTTTTCTGTCCATTAATGGATATGTATTGCTGTATGGTCGTTAGGGAGCAATACCAAATGTCAAGTGATTAAATGGTTTTCACTGCCTCAGCTGTGGTTTGGATTGTGACGCATATCAAAATCTCATCCAACATTTTTCACGCATGATTCAGTTCAGCTTCAAATAATGGGTTTAATAATATGTTCATTTGTCCTCTGAGTACCTCTATAACTGAAATAATTGTATGTACCTTTTCATGTTTCTTGTTGTAATTCTTACAATTATCCAATAAATACTACCTATAACGTTTCTTGCATGCTCCCAAACCCAAATAACATTGATGGATGGTGGATATAAATATTGTTCTCTGACATTCACAAGTGTTTTTCCTATGGTATACTGACTGTGTTGCTTTTGGCACTGGTAAATACTGCCCCAAAGCACAGACTTTTCGCTCATAAAAGTGTTGGTTTAGAATGAGCTGAAGATATCTAATAACAGGAGATAAGTTAATGATAACACCACAAACATCAGTCAGGATATTTAACATCAAATCACATCCAGTCTTCTGCCAATGAAGATCAATTGTCTCCATCCAAGGCCATTCATAACAGTGTGGGTCTTTATTATAGACACCCGTCTATCTCCAGTCTTTCAGCACAGCTTCTCCTCATCCCTCCCTTCATTTGCTTCAGACAGAAGAGTGAGAGAGGAGTGGACTGGCTGTGACTCAGAGATATTCTACACCATCCAAAAGTTTCTTAAAGTCTGTCCTTAGAGGAACATTAACATCTCGCCGGGCTTCTTGATTTATACATAGTAAGACACAATTTAATTAGCATATTCTCGAGTGGGATTTCGTCTCTTTAAGCGTGTATTTAAGACGACGTATGGAACATGCCATCTCTGAATACTCAATCAAGGGTAAGACGATTTTCGGATTATAAAAAATAACGTTTATGTAGGCTACTGTAAATTAGTCAAATCAAATTCGTTCGTCTGTTGCTCAAAAATTGAACGAAATAAGACGCATGTAATAGTCTATGTCTAACTGTTGTATTTATTACATACAAATGATGTAAGAATATTAAATAACAATCTCAGCTGTCTTGTCTAAGAACATATCGTTCTCACACGCGACAAACATCATGCCTTTTATTATAATAAATACACGGGAAGACCGGAAAGTGTTGTGACACATTTAGCTTTAATGTTTTTAGTGATGTGTTTGTAGCGTTATGTTTTTCAAACGTTGATACTTATTATTACCACATTTGTCTGCTACGTAGTTTAGAAATCTACAACGAATTCGTATAAACTATATCAAGTAGGCAACGAAGAGTGCGGTTTTTACAATATTTCAGGGTTGTAATAGAAAACACTGGCCTTTTTCGTGTAGCTACATGAGTTTATTGTGCTTATCAGTTTTACTTCAAAAGAATTATCGCACAGCGAGCCTCATTTCACTTCATTCAAATAAAACAAACACAGAACCATGGCAAATAGAGAAATACAGTGTATGTGTGCGTCAACTGGCCTACACTGTCCCATTTGTTCGGTCTTTTCCTATACAGTATAGACGTATGTAAAGTGTTACAGTCCTCTCCGTCTGGTCAGCTGTGATATTTCTATTCATTAATTTTTTTAACAGATGAAGGGCTTGTGTGAATGTTAGACTAGCCTATATACAATTAAACAAGATAACATAGTGAGATGATGGTCTATGCGTCTCTGCTTGTCATTAAACATTTATTAACATAACATTATACTTTCTCACCTCAATAGAGTTCCCGTTTAAATCGTTTAAACGTTTTACACGCAACACACTTTTGCTGTCACCTCATGAATGAGATCTTTTCCCCGATCTTCGAATTTTATAATATGAAAACCATAAATTGCATCAACTAAATCTACTATTCATTTAGCACTGTTAACTCTTAGTTCCTAAAATTAGTCAAAAAGGAGTTTTATTTAAAAAAAAATTGTTTAATCACTTGCCTTACTGCATATCTCATGATTATCTACAACGTATTTGTATTGAATTAATAGATTAATGAACTCTAGTAAATATGTCAGTCACTGTGTCAGTCCATTAAGAAAGGTGATATTTAAAGCGCCCTGGTAAAGGGTCCTGTGCCTGTGTCAGTGCGTCACTTCTACAGCAGCTCGTGACCCGTCTCTCTCTCAGGGTCACCATGTGCCACTACATTCTCTCCCGCAAGTGTCCGCGCGCCCCCCGGCAGGGCTTTGATCTTCACACCCGTCATAATGACGAAGAATAGAATTCCCAAGAGCCTTGCCGCTTTATGACGTCGGCTGCATGAGAATTAAAGATATGAAGAGTTCATTTGCAAAAACAGAAAGCCTAACTCCGTTTTTAAAATAGTTAATTTTAGTTTTTAATCCTGCAGTCCAATTAATATAAATCAAACTGCCGTTGGGTTGTTTTGATGAAATAATAATAACTAAAAGAATACAGCTAAATAATACAATAAAACACGATAACACAATAAAAAAACATGATTTATGAAAACTAATAAAAACGGAGTTATCTGTTTTTGATAATAAACTCTCCATATTCAAAGTACAGTCAAAAGGGTTTCAGACACTAATTGCGCACGTTACATTTATCTGGGATATTTGAACAATAACTAATAATAATAATAATATTAACAACAGTAGTATTATTAATAATACAAAATAAGGATAATTTGATAATAATATTAGTCTTGTACCTAGCCTATGTTAATCCTTATTTGCTATTTTATTATTCGTGTATTTCTGTCAACCTTCAAAAAAAAAAAAACACATTTGAGCAGTATGCAAACTGATTATTGTATTTGGGTCGCCTTTTTTCTGTGAACTTTAAATTTTTATTTATTTATATTTTGCATGCACAGTTTTTTCGTGCAACTAAAATTCTGTTTCATAAATGACGAATTCAGAATCTTGTCTTGTTATCTTAATTATATTTGACAATTTTCCGTCTAAGCAACTGTTGCCATAGTTACCATAGTTACTACCCCCTCATGCCAACACACCTTTCTTTCAAAAGCGCCTATTATATCACTTTGACAAACATGTAACTTTTGTCTGATACTGAAAAGTTGCTTAAAAGCAGTCTTAAAAGATACATTTTCTCAAACCTGTCAGACCTAAACTACATAGTTCAGGTAAAGAGATGTTAACAAAACACTATAAAGGGAAAAGATGTTAACAAAGAATTATACATTTATTTCCTTTTCTCTTTTTTGTTTCTCTCTTCTACCTCACCCATCTGGACTCCCTGATAACCTGGGCTCAGCGCTAGTTCCTCTAAAACACTCTGAAGTTACCATTGGCCTCCTTCTCTCAGCGGACGGGAACTCATCTTGGGACTCTTGCTGTCCAGGACAAATGGACGTATCGGTCTCTACTTCCTTTTCCTCTTCCCCTTCCCCTTCATACACCTTCCCCTTTCTCACTAACCTGTCCCTTCCCTCGTCCTCTCCTTCTCTCTCCCCATCCCCAAGTGTAGCCTCCACAGCTCTCTTCTGCTTTTTCCTATCTCTCCTTTCTCTGCTGGGCATCCTGGGCAACCTCTACACCCTAGGGCTTCTCATTCGCCGCCGTAGGATGTCTAGAAGGCGGCGTAGCGCTCCTACCTGTTGTTACTCCTGCCTCGGCACCTCCTCCCCTTCTTTCTCTCCATCCTCCTCTCCCACCTCGTCCTCCTCCTCTTCTTCCCTCCACCTGCAGGTTCTGAGTCTGGCTTTGGCAGACCTGGTGTACCTCTCCACTGCCCCCTTCATTGTGTACGACAGCCTGGCATCTGACTGGGCCTTTGGAGAACTAGGCTGTCGGCTCCTACTCAGTCTGGACTTGCTCACCATGCACGCAAGCATCTTCACCCTCACTGCTATGAGCCTGGATCGGTATCGAGCTGTGGCAGATCCGCTGGTAGCCTCGTCCACACCTTCCTCTGGACTCCTGAGAGTCGCTTTGGCCTGGGGTTTCGCCGTGGCTCTCAGTTTGCCCATGATGATCACTTTGCACCTGGAAGACGGAGAGAACCAGGAAAGCAAGTTGTGTGTTCCCGCTTGGGATGAGCAGAGTTCCAAAGCCTACCTCAGTGTGCTCTTCTGCACCAGCATCCTAGCCCCAGGACTGGCCATCGGAGCTTTGTATGCAGCTTTAGGGAGACTCTATTGGGTATCTCAGACGCAACCGGCTTGGGTTGGAGGGGGGAACGCCTATCCACCCCGTGCACCTCGCCCCAAAGTCCTGCTCCTCATCCTGGGGATTGTGCTGACATTCTGGGCTTGTTTCCTTCCGTTCTGGATCTGGCAGCTTCTACCATTGTACAAGCCTGAGGTTCTGCGCGTGGTGCCGGTGGGCACACAGGTGACCATTAATCGCATCCTCACAGGGTTGACTTATGGGAACTCATGTGTGAATCCGTTCTTCTACACGCTGCTGACAGGCAAGCGCGGGCGGACCAGCAGGAAGACGATAAGTGCGGCTGCCCCACTTTGCCACAAGGGCAGCTCTGAACAACAATAACAGCTACCCACTTTTTTTGTCCACCATGCAGCCCATGACCAATAAGACTGTGCATAGTTATCTTTATTAAACAGATTACTAATTTTGGTGCTTAAGGGCTTAACGATTATAGCTTTATACGTGTGCTGTGCAAATAGTAATAATCTGTAATCCAAGGCAATGATGGTGTATGTTCTCTGCTCCCTGGACTACATGTATAATTATAGATAATCTGACCAGCATTGTGTATTAAGGTCCCTACAATCCAAAATGAAATACTAATTGATGAATTCTTATGAAAGTGTTTCTGAAATGTTTGTCACCTTTGAAGCGGAAACCAAAAAATTCTGGTCAAACTGCTGTTAAAAATTAGTGGACTAAAACGTGTGAACGTGTTTTATGGGGCAACTTGAAAGGGACAAACAAGCTTTGTCAGGATGAATCGCCCCAAGATGTTCTAACAACAGGTCTGAACCATTTAACTCCCAAATTGGTTTATTAGTCTAAGTACAAAGGAGAAATTACACAGTAAAGATTTGGCGAAAAGCTAAAGAACATGTCAGAGTTTGCTCTGTTGAGGAGGATAAATCACTTCTGACATGAAGCCAAGACACACAACCTCTCTTTCTCCAATAGGACATTATGTTCTCCACGAGATACTTCATTATACTCAACTAAAACCTATTTTTTAGCCAACAGATCTGTTATAGTTCTGACTTTGTGTATTTATTGGCACTTTAAGTGAATAAATTGTCATTTTTTTATTCTACCTGATTTTTTTAAATGCATGCAATTATGCAATTTTTATTTTTATTTTTTTTATTTTGAGCCACTCTTCAAAATATACCTCTTCCCCCAGTAGCTCATCTTCACATTTGTTCCATTTTTAAAACTACATCCCTTGCCCTGTTTATGCATGTTAATGGACAATAGAGAAATATTTCTGCATCTCTAAAATGTTTTTAATTCATATGTTGAATCATACTGTATAAAAAAACTACACAAACCTTTATATCCTGGCATGTCTGTATTATATTTGTTGTTTTCCTGTTAAATAATGCATTGCTTTGCACAAGAAGGCTTGCTTGAAATAATCTATAAATGAAATCTGGTGCTTATCAAAGTATGCAATAAAGAAATATTCTATGTAAGAACACCAGCAGAATGGTTTATGAACTAAGTGAGTCCTCTTTAGAAGATGTCCTGACCTGAAGAGCCCCATGATACTGCTGAAATGTAACACTGTAAAGCAGTACTGTCCTTATTACAAAAGCAGATGAGTGCGTTTTTCAGAGAAGAGAGAGGGAATGTGAGAGAAATTAATAAGAAATGAAGAGAAAAATAAGAACAAGAGAGAGGGGGAGATTGAGACTGCAAATGAAATAAAATGAAATATGGTTTTCATTCAGGAAGCATTTATTTATGTGTCTGCATTGGCCCGAACTATGCTTTTGCTAGCATTCAGTTTTTTGTGGGTCTTGCATGGGGTGTGTGTGTGTATTGCACTGCAGTGCTTGGATGTGGCTGTGTTTTCATTGGATAATATGAGCCTTATTGAGTCTGTATCAGCTTTTTGCACTTTCTGAAACTGACCCACAAGTATGTGTGTGCCTTGATCTTCATGCTAGGTTAGTAAACTTGGTTATGCTGTTTGTTGTGACTTATTAACATCATAGACAACTACAGACTACCCAGAAGGAACCTTGTATTTGCAATGTGTGAATGGCAGCACTGTATTGGCTTGTGGTTGCCTGCTGCTCTGTGACACACATGAACAAATATTGTTGAAAAGATTGCAGACGTCTCTGTCTGTGTCATGGGGTGTCCTTAGCTCCTTGGGAATTTTTTTGGGACTTGGCAATTATTTTTTTAAAGACACAAATAAATACTGCATGTGGTACACCTTGAGATAGATCAACTATTAATCATCCAACACCTAATCTGTATTTAAGCACAATTTTTATACAACACTCATGTTCTCCTCATTGAGTCTAACACATCCACCCAGTCTGTACGATGCAGTTTGGAAGAACGCCATCTAACATGGGACTCCATGAGGGCCTGATGTGTGCACCTCCCTACTCTTTTTAATTTTCCTTGGGCATGTGTTTCCATTTACCTGAGGAACATCAGAGTGCGTTGAAGGAGTAATATGTATATGTTCCTACCTCATAGTGTGGCTGTTGAAAGTCATACATAATGTCCTCTCTGTCTCAATATGGTTCAGTTTGTCCCACTCATCCACACTGCACCTGTGAAAAACAGGTTTGTTGTGCATATTTTATACAGTTATTTTATATTAAATAATAGTTTACCATTTACTCACTCATGTTGTCGTAACCATGTATTATTTGCCGTGTATTTTAAGCAACAGGTTTGAGCTTCTGTCCTCCAAAAAAGTCAAATGGAGTGATTTATACTACCAAGTTCCCAAAAAAAGTATCATAAAAATAGCCCTTATGACTAAGTCACCATATTTAAAGTCTACTGAAGCCATATGCTATTTCAATGTTCAATGATGGGGAAGATTATCCAGGATAATGGCTTAAAATTGGACCAGTTTTCACACAAAGTTACCAAATGGCTTGAAGCACATTAATCATATGGACTACTCCTGTGAGATTATATTGTTTTTTTTAGATAGGCAGTATAAATCAATGTTTCGTTGTAAGGAAAAGAGAGGCTTGAATATTTAGCCAAACATAACATTTTGTGTTTCACAAAAGAAAGGAAATAATATGGGCTCAGAATGACTCAAGGAAAGGTAAGTAAATGTTTATTCAGGAGAAGAATTGGTCCTTCAAATTTAGGCTGCAGGGTTGATAGATTAATTTAATAGTATTTAACATGAAGTCTTCTGGGCAATGTTCTAAGCCTCATAGTTTAATGACATTATTCAAGTTCAGTTGGAGGAGTCTAGGGTCCTAAACTCGGACCCTCTCTCCGTTGTTCTCGCTCAAGAGGGTCTGAATGATTGAGCATGTGATAAACTTCAACCATATGCTAGTATCCAGCAAACCCAAACAGTGGAAAATATTGCCATGAATAAGGGCAGCAAATCCATAAGCTGTCAGTTTATATTGGTAGTCACCAAGAGCTGATATAGTTGAGGTTTCCAACAATAACCACCGCGACTGTGTCGAAGAGAAACCTTTCATTTTGAAGGTGGCAGCAGAAAGCGGCTGAAGACTGACCTGAGAGGTACATACGGGGGGAAATAGTTTTCTTTATTTCACTGCATCGTTTTGTGTTACCTGTGTGCTTCATAAATCCAACACATGTTCCTGGAATCCTGAGTGTCTTTCCATCCTCACACTCCCTTGCCTGTGCTGCAGTGTTTGTGGCAGGGGCAGGTGCCCCTCCCTTGGACAGTCAGCTCAGGAAAGTCTCCTGCTGGGAAGACGAGACTAGGCCGGAGTTTAGGCCAAGCTCCTGCTGAGAGAGAATAAGAGGCTCCCTTTCTCTAAGACATACATACACAGACCAAAATTCAAAATTCCCATCTGGTTTCTCTCTCTCTTTCTTTGTAAGCCCATTACTCTTTCTTACCACTTTTCCCCTCTTTACGAGCAGTTAAAGAATAAACAATTTCCCCAAAATCTATGCTTGTCATTGCAAACAAAATATAAAAGTGGGGAAAATAGCACAAAAAATTATATGAAACACAAGTTAAGAAGCTCCAAAATGTCCAAATCAGTGCTTTGAGATGATTTCAGTAAATGAGGCATATAAAATGTAAGGTTGTAACTGATCTTGAGTCACTTTTATAATTAAAGTTGATTAAAAAAGTCATAAAACATGTCAGTAAACCCATTTGACTAATTTTATGCTTGTTGCATTTACAAGGCTTTAACCAGGTGTTCTAGAGTGTGGCATTTTGAGTGCTTTGAATCATTTTGAGAAGCCACTGTTTGATTGATTCTTGATTTAAACTTTAAAAAGCACAAGCATTTTTCTAGTAATATATTTGACATAAAATGTTGTGAGGTGTTCATTTATTAAATAATTGACTACGGTTATACTAAAAATTATTGCAAATTGCAACAAGCAATTTGCGTTTTGTATGCAATGAACACTAATATGGAGCGTGATGTATCATAATACAGCCGATCAGGACCTTAAGGGTCCAAATCAACCCAATTTAATGAGAAAATAGTATTTTATGAGGGTAATTCGAACAATGTGGTTCATAAGAAAACATGATTTTTAGAAAAAGCATGAGGTTCCTAAATGTCAGTGGGGCGCAAGCAGATCATATAAAAACATACGAACGAGACAGCGGAGTTTATAAGAATTAGTTATCAATATATAGCTATCAAATAGTTATGAAGTGCCTTGAGATTGTGTTGGTCCAAATACTTTTGGGGCCACTGCTCATCAATGTTTGTAACGCATTTTTGATACAGCTTACAAAGATGCTTGAAGAAAGAAACAACCCACAATGACTTGCTGATCGCCGGCTTTAATACCGTATCTTATGTTCACACACATACACCAGAACGTTTATGTCAGCACGTTGCAAATCTTGCAGATGTGACTGAAAACCTGTCTAACACTGCCAGCAAACAGAAGAGGCCAGCAATACAAGTGTCTCTTTGTAGACCATGGGGCTGTGGTGCCATAAAACCCCCGTCTCCTGCCTCAATCCCTGTCTTCACACATCCATGTCAGCCGCCAAGATCAGGCGAGACCATGGCTTGCGTACTTTGGAGGCCGGAGGTTATATAAATGAACATCAGAGCCACTGTTCACACTCTGGTTCTGACCAGCAAAACTGTTAAAATGCCATGTCTGCACTTCTCGCCATCCCTCGCTCGTTCTCAGCTAATCGCTCTGCTCTTATGCCTGGAACTCCACACCTCAGATGCATATGAGCCCAACATATTTTGAAATTGCTTCTGTCTTGCATTTTTCTAATTTAATACATTGGTTTCTACAACAAAAGTATTTATCAGCATAACAATTAATGCAAGTTTAAAACGTACGTTTCACATTTCAAACTTGATGATCATGCTTTTTGAGAATGATCAATGAATGCAAGAACATGATCCCTTTGTAAAAATGAAGCATGGTTAAAATAATATAATTGCGTACACTTATGTCTTAACTTCATGCCAACTGATCAGTTGTAATGCTTGGGCTTTTGTAGAGATCTTGCACCTCCTTGTGGTCTGATGTAAGCGTCAGATGTTTTAGCCTTTCATAGATTCTCTAAATTGATTTCACCATGAAATTAAGGTTAAAATATACAATGAAATATAAAATCACAAAACAGAACATTATAATGTTGTGATGTTTAAATTCAATTGTAGAATTTAAAATGATGGGTTTTATAAAATATATACAGTATTAACACCAGTATTTTAAAAAGGATTTAAATATTGGTGCATCTTTATAAATACTTTTTGAATTAATTAATTTAAATAATGTTCTTATTGACAATTGTCACAATATGCCCCACTTCTCTGGTTATCAACAAGTCATTCACAATTGGTATGCTTACATTAGATTCATATAACAATGTTAGATTGCTTGCCATTTCCACAGTAAAGATCAGTTATTCTTTCAGTTTGTTGAGAGAAAGTGGAACCGGGTGACATCTCAGAAACCTGCTTCATGCTTCTGCAGCAAACATCTGTCATCTTCCTGCTTCATGATGTCCACACTGAAGGAGGATGAATCTGGGGTGGACACATACATACTTATGAATGCTCTCAAAAGATAATTATTTTACATTTGTCCTTTCAGTTCATTGATAAAACATTCATATACAATATTAACCAATCAGCTCAATCAGGCAAGTACAGTAAATGTATTGACAGTTTAGTTTAGAGTTATATTTAGTTTAGTTAGTTTCATGTTTTTGCAAACTGCGAGACAAGAGTTAGATGTAATACATGGTATAGGAATAATTTTGCCACAAAAACTAAATTCAGTAAATATTCTCTTTAATTCAAAACTCGTACGACATTCAGTTTAGCAGAATACTCATATTTTGCTGACAAAAATGCATTAAAATGTAGTCCAGATAAAACCTATTTAAATTGCGTTGTGTATTATCATTTATATTGTGTCAAAACTCAGAAAAAAACCATATAGATATCATATCAAAATAATCATTATAACCTAATGAACGGATAGGTTAAGAATGATTATATTATATTATTTACAGGAACATACATAACATTATTATTTTAATATAATTTAATACCATTTACTTAAACTAAAATTGATTCTTTCAAAGTCGTATTTATGCTCATATTGCTGATATATATATATATATATATATATTAAGGTTGTATCGATTAGTAGCTGGATATCAATGAGCCTGTTTAATTTCATGTGTCTCAATTTCATGCACCAATAATTGGCTCATTCAGTTAATCAGTTTTCAGTTATTGATTTGTGATGTTGCTCGGATCGTATGATTCGTCATCGGTTAATTCAGATCGATTCAAGTGATTCATTGAAAAGATCGAGTTCTGCGGATCGTACGTCACTAATACAAAGACGGGATTTAAAATTATTTTTTATTAATTATTATTTTACATTTACCTAAATTAATGTTCAGTTGTAGTTAAAATTAAAATATTACCCAGTGGCAATATTAGCATTAAAATAACCCGTGCATGCTTCATTTACTCAGAACGACAAAACACTATGCTACTAGACAACTAACGTTACGTTACTTAAACTTGGGTGACTTTCCTCATTTTTAAAACTGAACAGTTTGCACTATTAAGAGTTATATGTCTCGCTATACACAAGCAATTTACACAATAGTTAACGTTACCGCAATTGACCGATTTTGATCGATCTGTGGACTAACTTGGGACATTTCAGTAGCAGGTCGCTAACTTACATGTTGGTAAGACGATTTCATATTCAAAATAAAACTACTATTACTATCACTAGAACCCCGCGGAAATCTAAAACGTCTAACATAATGGCTGCCATGTTGTTGACTTAGGCAAATCTCATGGATCAGTCCGTGATTCAGCCGGAAAAAAGTAAGTAACGTTAGCCGCTTTTCTCGTGGTTTTACCTGAAGAGCTAATGTTTGATCAATGGACTTGTTGTTTTTATTGACCCAGTGGAACTGGTGGTTGTCACTCATGTTGTGGATGCCATCACGTTTTGGGCTCAGGTAAACTTTACTATTTACAATTTACCAAGTCCATGACAAAGTGGGGTAAACTTTGAATTGATTGCTATTGTTAGTTTGAGTCAAAACTGTAAACTGTTTCAACATTTCTTTTAGAGGTGCTGGTTTTTGTTTGTAGTGTGCTTTTGACTTTTTTGGTGTTTGTTTATCAGAATGTGACTGACAAAATAAATGAGAAGATTAATGTTATGCTGAGAGAAAAATGCCCCAGCGCACCTATACTCATGGGAAGACCAAGTTCACACAAGGCAAGTCAAATAGGGTCCAATGGGAAAAGTTAAAAAGGTTAGATCTGACTCTTTTCCATTTTCTCTGTAGATCTATGGGGCACGATATTCAGAGGACAAGTGCTGGTACAGGTGTACTGTGCAACAGCAAACAGAAGACAAGGTGCATAAAAAGCTGTACAAATCAAGATTTGATTTATAACTCTTGACTTTTTTTAAATGAAGGAGAAGAATACTTCCTGAATAAAGGCTGCTAAAAATACACCAAAGTGCCCCACTTGTTGCACTCTTTAAGTATAATTGGGTAACATGTATTTGTTTTGTTAGATGATATGACACTTTATTATGAAATTGGTGAAATGCAGAAAAAAATACCCTTTTCATCAGCAGTCAACCATGATTAATTTATTCAGAGACCAAAAGTATCTGCTATTTTGGTTTTGGTTTCCAAAATAGTGAACAGAACTATACGATGATCAAGTAATTTTAGCAGCCTGCCTAAAACAATATACATAACATGATGCATGATCATTTTAAAGTTTTTATCGAAAGTGGTTTTCATTTTTTGAGGTGTAATTTTTATTATTGTGAACAAAGTAACTTTGAGGACTGGTAAAGGACAACTTTATGAATACTTGACAGAATGCAGAGCTTTTTTTATTGTTTTAACACTGATGTGGTTCTCACCAATATCACATATCAGGTTTTACATGTTTTTTTTTTCTCAGTTCTACATTTTGTACATTGACTATGGAAATACAGAGATTGTCAGTCGGTCTGATTTAGTTGAACTCCCAGAAGAACTGCAGACAACAGGACATGCAAAAAAGTACAAGTTCTGGGGATTTCATGTGTCAAGCGAGCAGGATTCCCCAATTTATTCACAGGTATCTGACAAAACTGGACTGTTCGCCTATTAATGTGATTTTAAATGCATCTGATATTTGTTTACCGTTAAATGTTTTGCTTTGACTCTCATACTGTGTTGTCACTAGGGGAAGTCCTTTCTTCATAATATGATTCATGGGAAAAAGTTGCGTGTCCATAAAAAGTCGGCTTGCTTTGATGGAACCATCCTGGTTGAAGCCTTCCAGGGGAATCTTGACATTGGAGAGGAACTGTTGAAATTCAAGTTCGCCAAAGTCAGTCTCCCAGGAAACAGGGAGAACTCCCTTCCCTCAGTAAACCTGCAGGAGCGCACAGGACTGTGGCCCACCAGAAACGCCCCGGGGGAGTTGGACACACTTGGCTCTCCACTGGGATGCATGCCAAAGTTGCGACCAATATGCTCCGATCAGAAACCTCAAATGAAGTATGTTTTGAGACACACAGACATTGACAATAATGTAGATTTACCTCTCTTTGTGAAACTGCTTAAAGGTATAGTCGACTCAAATATGAAAATTGTTCGAATTTACTTACCCTTATGTTGTTCCTAACCTGTAGGCATTTTGTGGAATACCAAGGAAGGTTTTGAAGAATGCTGATTATGTTGGAATTTTTTTGTACAATTTAAGTCAAGGGGACCCAAAGCCATTTAATTACCAACATTCTTCAAAATATCTTAGATGTGTGTTAAACTAAAAAACAGCTTTGTAACAAGAAGTTGAGTAAATTATGACAGAATTTCCATTTGGGTGGAATATCCCTTAAAGGATAACCATTATATTCACTTTAATCATGGCAGTGGGATCCAAATAATCTTCATGAAGATCTCTTGACGAGTGTTCTGATTTATGAATCCATGTTTTAGGGAGCTGAAAACCACCATTGGTCTCCAGCCTGTGGAGAAACTGAATGCTGGTCAGGAACCTCTTACTGAGATCAAGGCCTCAAAGACCGATGTAAATGAACAGCAGTTGTGCTCTCAGTATACTGAGCAGGTGCCGAATGAAACCGAGTCTGAACTACAGGTGGCGATTTCTCATTCTCTCAAATATTTGATTGAATTTCATTTCTCACAACATTCACATCTCTGCATTATAAATCAGTGGTTCTAACTGGTAGTTCACTTTTTAATGAAAAACACTGTTACCACCCAATTGATACGTTTCCCACCTATCATTCAGAGGGATTTAGATCCTGTCGGCATTTGCAAAAGGAAAAGATGTACCCCTATCTTTTGTTATTAATGTCAAAGGGTGCATACAGTTTAGAAAACAAACACTGTAGATAGACAAGTCAACAAATTGAACAATTATATATATTTCAATGCATTTGAAAATGTATTTAAATTAATATTTTAATTTAAAATCATTATTTCAGTGAGTGCGTTTTGTTTATTTGTTGGCAATTGATAACAAATGTAAAACCACTGATTTAAACCGCTGCTCAGCGTTAAATATATTTCAAGAGGGATACAAGTATAGAAAGTATACAGTGGAAAAAGACACTTTTACACATATACAATGGTGTTCAAAAGATTGGGGGTCAGTACGTAAAAAAAAACAAGTATAAATTAATACTTCTACTCAACAAGTTTGAATTAAATTTATGCTGTTCTTTTGAACTTTGTATTCATCAGAAATTCCTGAATAAATATTTTCAACATTGATAAAAAAATAATAAATGTTTATTTTCTGTGCACCAAGTCAGCTTATTATATATATATATTTTTTTCTGAAGGATCATGTGACACTGAAGCCTGGCTTAAAATTAGTGAAAATTCACAATATTATTTTATTTATATTAATTATATTATTTGAAAATAGTAGTGTGCATACATTGATACTTAATTCTCATGATGCTGCATGTAAGAAATCACACTTGATTTTATCATGAACATTTATCATGTTATATGAAACAAATCCTAGTGTAGCCTTTTTTTTTACTAATTTTAAATCTAGGTATGACCAAGTTGTTTTTACAAGGTGTCTTTTAGGTCATACAAGATTTACTCATGGATATTTATTAAAAGTTGATGAACCACCATCATGCCAAACTAAAATTACTGTGAAACATATTTTATTGGATTGCACTGTTTTAATGTAAATAGTCAAAGGTTTTATTCAGAGGTGAATATCTGATTTATTAAAAAATGTATCACCTGAAAGTATTTTAGAATTTTGTACATCAGAAATGTCTTTTATAGCCTTTTTTTAATTGTATACCTTATATGATTTATTCAGAGATCGCCATTAAAATAGCCTTGATGCTGACATGGTGTTAAAAAGTGAATAAATAAATAACATGTGAGAACATGCCTGAGATAATCTGTGCTGTTTTGTGTACCCAGAGGATGAGAGAGGTGATAAATGATAAGGACATGGAGATCAAGAAGCTAAAAGAAGGAAGTGCCATCCAGCAGCATGCATCTCTCCTGGGGCAGCAGTTTGAGGAGGCCAAATTAGAGCTCCAGGTGCCCTTAGCTGGTTCACACATTGGGGTGTTGATTGTTCAGTGTGTTTTAGGCCATGACGCAGATTAATTACATCCACCTTATTTTATTAACTTAGAAAAATGCACACCAGTCTTGAATGTCCGAGGCTTCCAGTGTCCATTCATTTTTATTCGCTGTACAAAACGGCTCATTATGCTGCTTGCTTGCTTGAAACATAAACATTTGTTCTTTGCAGACACTGAAGGAGAGTTATGAGAAGACGAAGGAGACCGAACATAATCATCCTACAACAGCTACAAGCAGAATATCCCAGCTGGCTAAGAAAGTGGATTCTTTGAGGAAACTGAGGCAGATTCTTTTTTTCTTCTTCCTAAAATGTGTACTTCCTTCTACTTCTGACTTGATGCTTCTGTCTTAAAATTGTTGATTTGAACCTCAGGGAGAGTAAACCATGCTCCACTGATGAAGATCACCTTTTAGAGTCCATCACCATCATCATGAACCACAGGATCTTAATACCGTTGAGCTCAGAGAGGCTGGAGCTTGCGTGGAAAGCTTATGATCAAACCTTGGGGCATCTAAGAGGCTGTCGAACCGTGAGTAAAATTGACATTCTTCTGATCAGTGAATGAATGGAAAAAGTTTACATACTGATGAATGTCATCTCTGTGGCTCAAAAAAGAGTTTTCCTTAAAAAGACTGTATGGAGAGAACTGTTCTTGTTAGAAGCCTGTCTTCTGTGGACTGTGGCATTGCTTATCAGATTTCCTCTGTGTGTTCTGTCAGGTGGAGGAAGTAGAACCACTGGTGACCAGCAGGAATGAGGTCCGTGGTGCTCTCTTATCTGCTGTAGACGACTTCCTGCAGGAGGTGGACAAGCTGCCAATTGGTGAACGTTTGGACAAGCTAAAGGTATGTAGTAAAGGAAGATATAAATGAGAATCATTGTAGTATTATTTATATACTGTTACAGTATTTTTGTATTTTCAGCCTTGTTTTAATTTCAGTTTAATAATTTTGTCGTTATTTAGTCATTTCTATTAGTTTTTTCATTTCTATTTAGCTGTATTTTTATTTGAGTTTTAGTATTTAAAAATGTTCCAGTTTAAGATGAGTTTAACATGTACATTTAATATTTGTATATATTATTTTAGTTTTATTTCAAATAAAAAATAATTCTGCATTTCTCACAGAGATTGTTTTGTACTGAATTTAGTCAGATTAGGCCTCTGTAAAGTATCAGATATCAGGTACTTCTTCAATCAGCCTTTCAGAGGCTGTGCTCAGTTCTGGACTCTCTTGTATTTTCTAACTAATAAAGCTGTGAAAGCCCATCAATTAAAAAAACAAATACATAGTATGTGAAGATTCACCTGCCAGCTCATTCCTGCACTTTCAACTGTGTCGTCTGCATATATAGGAAGTCGCATCTTCGCTGACTGCAATATTTAGCTCTCATATGCTGGCGGAGCAGACCGAAGCGTGCTCTTTTGAGAAGTTCTGTGAGTGGAAGGGGCACAAACAACAGAAAATCAAACATGTGCGCAAAACTACAGACGAAGCTCTCCTTGTTCTTAGCTGCTGGGCAGCCAAGCTTAGCAAGGTACGTTTGCTAATGTAAACTTGATCATATGCTGGTCTCCTTTTATTGGTAGGTAATTATTTGGCTTTTAATTTAAATGGACAGACATGGTTTATAGTATCAAGAGACTTTATTTACTGCTGAGTAAGATTAAGCCTTTGTTTAAGTTTTCATGTTTGATGGAGAAAACGTCATTGACTGGAGAAGATGTTGCTGAAGGCGTGGATGAAATCCTGATTAATGCAGACAATGCCTTGTGTGAAGAACTCCATACCGAATTCTCTGTAAGTGTTTCTGTCCTGATCTACACATTTTTCTACACTATGTCTGCATTTCAGTGTGCGTTCTCTCTCTTCTGAGCAAGGGCACAAACCCCAGGTCTTCTCCAGAGGGACTTTACTCAGTGTCATTGTTTGGGTAAAAAAAAAAGCACACTATTATTGAATGGAAAATGTTCCACACTTTTTTCCCTCACTTATAGGAACAAGACGATCAAGAGAGGAAAATTGTGTTTAATGCCTTTCATAAAGCCATGCAGGACATCCAGAGAGAACAAAGTTTGTTAGAGGCAATCAGGCAAAAGTACGAACTCAACACGAAGGTAAAAGAGATTTGTTCTTTTGATTAACTTTGAAAAAATTAATCTATGGAGAGCTGATCTCCACTTTATTATATATATATATATATATATATAATGTGTATATACACTCACTGGCCACTTTATTAGGTACACTTGTTCAATTGCTTGGTAACACAAATCGCTAATCAGCCAATCAGATGACAGCAACTCGATGCATTTAGGCATCTAGATGTGGTGAAGACGACTTGCTGAAGTTCAAACCGAGCATCAGAATGGGGAAGAAAGAGGATTTAAGTGACTTTGAACGTGGAATGGTTGTTGGGCTGGTCTGAGTATTTCAAAAACTGCTGATCTACTGGGATTTTCACGCACAACCATCTCTAGGGTTTACAGAAAATGGTCCAAAAAATAGAAAATATTCAGTGAGCGGCAGTTGTGTGGACCAAAATACCTTGTTGAGGTCAGAGGAGAATGGGCAGACTGGTTAGAGATGATAGAAAGGCAACAGTAACTCAAATAACCACTCATTACAACCAAGGTATGCAGAATACCATCTCTGAACGCACAACACAACAAACCCTGAAGCAGATGTATTACAGCAGCAGAAGACCACACTGGGTGCCGCTCTTGTCAGCTAAGAACAGGAAACGGAGGCTACAATTCACACAGGCTCACCAAAATTGGACAGTAGAAGATTGGAAAAACATTGCCTGGTCTGATGAGTCTCGATTTCTGCTGCGACATTCAGATGGTA
Organism: Oxygymnocypris stewartii; assembly: GCA_003573665.1. NCBI lineage: Eukaryota > Metazoa > Chordata > Actinopteri > Cypriniformes > Cyprinidae > Oxygymnocypris > Oxygymnocypris stewartii. Next base: position 2,068,920 of record QVTF01018622.1, on the reverse strand, counting down.
GGGTCAGAATTTGGCATAAAGAACATGAACGCATGGATCCATCCTGCCTTGTCTCAAAGGTTCAGGCTGGTGGTGGTGGTGGTGTAATGGTGTGGGGGATATTTTCTTGGCACACTTAGTACAAATTGAGCATCGTTTAAATGACACAGCCTACCTGAGTATTGTTGCTGACCATGCCCATCCCTTTATGACTACAGTGTACCCATCGTCTGATGGCTACTTCCAGCAGGATAATGGCCTCCACAGTCACCAGATCTCAATCCAGTAGAGCACCTTTGGGATGTGGTGGAACGGGAGATTCGCATCATGGATGTGCAGCCGACAAATCTGCAACAACTGTGTGATGCTATCATGTCAATATGGAGCAAAATCTCTGAGGAATGTTTCCAACACCTTGTTGAATCTATGCCACGAAGAATTAAGGCAGTTCTGAAGGCAAAAGGGGGTCCACAAGCAAGGTGTTCCTAATAAAGTGGCCAGTGTGTGTGTATGTATGTATTTGTGTGTGTGATATATATATATATATATATATATATACACACATACACAGTGCTCAGCGTAAAGTACACCCCCTTTGAAAAGTTAAATTTTAAACAATATCTCAATTAACACAAAAACCATTTCCAAAATGTAGACAAGACTAAGTTTAATATAACATCTGTTTAACTTATAACATGAAAGTAAGGTTAATAATATAACTTTAGATTACACATTTTTCAGTTTTACTCAAATTAGGATGATGCAAAATTGAGTACACCCCACAACAAAAACTACTAAATCTAGTACTTTGTATGGCCTTTTGCTATCTATCTTTTTCCATTCTTCAAGAATGACCTCTTTTAGAGATTGGATGCTGGATGGAGAGTGATGCTCAACTTGTCTCTTCAGAATTCCCCATAGGTGTTCGATTGGGTTCAGATCAGGAGACATACTTGGCCACTGAATCACTTTCACCCTGTTCTACTTCAGAAATCCAACAGTGGCCTTAGATGTGTGTTTAGGATCATTGTCATGTTGGAAAAGTGCACGACGACCAAGGGCACGGAGTGATGGTAGCATCTTCTCTTTCAGTATAGAGCAGTACATTTGTGAATTCATGATGCCATCAATGAAATGCAGCTCCCCGACACCAGCAGCACTCATGCAGCCCCACATAAGGACACTGCCACCACCATGTTTCACTGTAGGCACCATGTATTTTTCTTTGTATTCCTCACCTTTGCGACGCCATACAGTTTTGAAGCCATCAGTTCCAAAAACATTTATCTTGGTCTCATCACTCCAGAGTATAGAGTCTCAGTAGTCTTCATCTTTGTCAGCATGGGCCCTGGCAAACTCTAGGTGGGCTTTTTTTGCCTGGGCTTTAGGAGAGGCTTCTTTCGTGGACGGCACCCATGCATGCCATTCCTCTGCAGTGTATGCCGTATTGTGTCACGGGAAATAGTCACCCCAGTTTGGCTTTCTACTTCTTTAGATAACTGCAGTGAACTTGCATGTCGATTTTCTTCAACCCTTCTCATCAGAAGACGCTCCTGACGAGGTGTTAACTTCCGTGGATGACCTGGACGTCTCTGTGAGATGGTTGCAGTTCCATCTTTTTTAAATGTTTGTACCACTTTTGCTACAGTATTCTGACTGATAAGTAAAGCTTTGCTGATCTTCTTGTAGCCTTCACCTTTCTTGTGTAAAGAAATTATTTTCTTTCTCAGGTCTTGTGACATTTCTCTTTCATGTGGTGCAATTTCTGACAGCATGAAATGGGAAGGGGTTTTCTTTAAGTAACACCCTTTTATAGTCAACTGTCTGCTGAACACCTGTGTAATGAATAATTAGACTCACCTGTGGTTGAATTCTTGTTAAATTAGACATTTGTAGTCTAAAATGTAGCTTTGCTCCAGGACTTCCAGTGGGGTGTTCTCATTTTTGCATCACCCTAATTTGAGTAAAACTGAAAACTTTGTTCTCTAAGTTATATTATTAACCTTACTTTCATGTTATAAGTTAAACAGATGTTATATAAAACTTAGTCTTGTCAACATTTTGGAAAATGTTTTTGTGTTCATTGAGATATTGTTTAAAATGTTATTTTTCAAAGGGGGTGTACTCATTTACGCTGATCACTGTATATACAGTCAGGTCCATAAATATTGGGACATCGACACAATTCTAACATTTTTGGCTCTATACACCACCACAATGGATTTCAAATGAAACGAACAAGGTGTGCTTTAACTGCAGACTGTCAGCTTTAATTTGAGGGTATTTACATCCAAATCAGGTGAACGGTGTAGGAATTACAACAGTTTGCATATGTGCCTCCCACTTGTTAAGGGACCCAAAGTAATGGGACAATTGGCTTCTCAGCTGTTCCATGGCCAGGTGTGTGTTATTCCCTCACTATCCCAATTACAATGAGCAGATAAAAGGTCCAGAGTTCATTTCAAGTGTGCTATTTGCATTTGGAATCTGTTGCTGTCAACTATCAAGATGAGATCCAAAGAGCTGTCACTATCAGTGAAGCAAGCCATCATTAGGCTGAAAAAACTAAACAAACCCATCAGAGAGATAGCAAAAACATTAGGCGTGGCCAAAACAACTGTTTGGAACATTCTTAAAAAGAAGGAACGCACCGGTGAGCTCAGCAACACCAAAAGACCCAGAAGACCACGGAAAACAACTGTGGTGGATGACCGAAGAATTCTTTCCCTGGTGAAGAAAACACCCTTCACAACAGTTGGCCAGATCAAGAACACTCTCCAGGAGGTAGGTGTATGTGTGTCAAAGTCAACAATCAAGAGAAGACTTCACCAGAGTGAATACAGAGGGTTCACCACAAGATGTAAACCATTGGTGAGCCTCAAAAACAGGAAGGCCAGATTAGAGTTTGCCAAACGACATCTAAAAAAGCCTTCACAGTTCTGGAACAACATCCTATGGACAGATGAGACCAAGATCAACTTGTACCAGAGTGATGGGAAGAGAAGAGTATGGAGAAGGAAAGGAACTGCTCATGATCCTAAGCATACCACCTCATCAGTGAAGCATGGTGGTGGTAGTGTCATGGCGTGGGCATGTATGGCTGCCAGTGGAACTGGTTCTCTTGTATTTATTGATGATGTGACTGCTGACAAATGCAGCAGGATGAATTCTGAAGTGTTTTGGGCAATATTATCTGCTCATATTCAGCCAAATGCTTCAGAACTCATTGGACGGCGCTTCACAGTGCAGATGGACAATGACCCAAAGCATACTGCAAAAGCAACCAAAGAGTTTTTGAAGGGAAAGAAGTGGACTGTTATGCAATGGCCAAGTCAATCACCTGACCTGAATCCGATTGAGCATGCATTTCACTTGCTGAAGACAAAACTGAAGGGAAAATGCCCCAAGAACAAGCAGGAACTGAAGACGGTTGCAGTAGAGGCCTGGCAGAGCATCACCAGGGATGAAACCCACCGTCTGGTGATGTCTATGCGTTCCAGACTTCAGGCTGTAATTGATACCAAGTATTAAAAAGTGACAATTTGATTTATGATTATTATTCTGTTCCATTACTTTTGGTCCCTTAACAAGTGGGAGGCACATATGCAAACTGTTGTAATTCCTACACCGTTCACCTGATTTGGATGTAAATACCCTCAAATTAAAGCTGACAGTCTGCAGTTAAAGCACATCTTGTTCGTTTCATTTGAAATCCATTGTGGTGGTGTATAGAGACGAAAATGTTAGAATTGTGTCGATGTCCCAATATTTATGGACCTGACTGTATACACACTACATGTACCATTCAAATGTTTCGCTTTCGGTTATGTCAGTAAGTTTCATGTATTTCATTGGAAAGTCTTCACAAATGTTCTTATGCTCACAAAAAATCTTATGCTCACAAAGGCCGCATTTATTTGATCAAAAATACAATAAATATATCGTAAATATTTTTACAATTTAAAATAACTGTTTGCTCTTTTAATAGATTTTACAATATGAAAATGATCCTTCAATGATGGTCACATGATCCTTCAGAAACAATTCTAATATGCTTATGTTGGTGCTCAAGTAACATTTCCTATTATTATTAATGTTAAAAACGGTTATGCAGCCTAATAATTTTTGTGGACATTGTAATTTGTTGTAAAAAAAAAACAGCATTTTGTGAGGTTGAAAATAAAGGCATTTAATATAATTTTTTTGTAATATTTGGTTTATTTTCAGCTTTGACCAATTTATAGATACTTGCTGAATAGAAGTATCAAAAAGAAAATTCTCACTCTCTCCAAGATTTTTAACTGTACTGTATAAAGTGCATGATTATTTTCATTATCAATTTTATTTAGTACTTTCACAGCCTGTTTTTTTTTTTCAACTGCAGTTTAAGCAGGAAGCCCAGCAGTGGCAGAGCGGCCCTCCTAAAGCGGATGAGCTGTTTGCAGTGAAGAAGTGCATCAGGATCCTGAGATCTCAGCTGCGCTGGAAACTAGTGGAAGTCAGCTGTCTGGAGGAGGTGAGAACAGCCCTGATGTCCTCTGAGAAACCACACGATGGGGCCGCAATTCACAAAATGAACATGCTGCTGGGAGTTCAGATGGCCACAGTCTAAATATTGGTTTATTATTGTATGCAGCACTATTAATGCATATCTGTTTATTGATTAGCTTTGCCTGCTGTGTTACTGGGATAGCTGGTTGCGTTTTCTGGAAATGGTCAGTTTATCAGTTTGAGTTTCTCGCAGGCAGAAGAACTGGACCTGCCAGAGATTCTTAAGAAGAAGGAGGAGATCGCGGAGACGAGAAATGCTCTCTTTAAAGAAATCAGCCATGAGAAGAATCAATATGTATGTTTAGATGTGTATAAAGAGCGATCATATTCTTAGATACTGGGCTTAGATTCTAGCACAGACACCGTTAAGAATGGCAGTACAGTACATTATTATTTATATAATATTGTGTTTATACCATAGAACAGTGGTCTGCAATGGGATAGAAATGCCAATGCTGAATTTTGTTAAAATGTATAATAAAAAAATGAATGCGCATTAGTTTTGTTGAAGGCTACATTTTTTGTTTTTGTGCTCCAGGGTCACATTTAATAAGTTTCAACATGCAAACCGTTCCCTATCTAATACCTGGAATGTCCATATGTTGATGTGCAGATAGTGCTGTGTGACCTCATGAACAGAGGCTTTCCTGAGCTGCCATTGATCTATCCTGATGCAGATATCAATGGCTATATGGTGAGTACTTGTTTTGTCACTACCTACAAGACTGTACGTTTTCTCTTCAAAATGTACAATGTTTAATTTAGCATGGGTTTTATGTAAAGGAATTATACCAAATGACTGGAATGGCACAGTATGAGCATAATTGTACTGTACACTTTTCTTTTTGGGAATATTCATTGCAGGTATGTATGTTTATGGTCTTTGAGCATTGAAACCGAGTGATATGCATATATGTGCTTTCAGAGCTCTGCAGGACTGTTAATGAAGAGCTTGGACAGAGACGTGTTTGACGCAGAGCCGATGAAAGAGCTGAGTGGGAGGAGACCTCTTCTTAGCACAGACTTCCAGGGACAGAAAGTAGTCCTGAAGGTTGGTTATAGCCCAGCATATATATTTGCTTTGCTTTAGTCGAAGTACAAGAAGGAAGAAAACCTTTTCTTAAGGTTACAAAGGTTACATTTATTTGACAAAATACATTAATATTGTTACATCTTATTACCATTTAAAAGAACAGTTTTCTTTGCATTTTAGAATGTCATTTATTCCTGTGATGTCAAAGCTGAATTTCATCAGCCAGTGTCACATGATCATTCAGAAAGCATTGCATAGGCTAATTTAGTACTCATTGATGTCTAAACCGTGCTGCATTTTTCCAGGATATATTGTTAGATATTGTATATCTTGTTGCTGTACATTGCTTGCTGAATGTTTCTGTAAGAGTTGAGGGTTGTTTGCAGTGCTATGCTGTGGATGAAGAGTCCGAGGCGAAGATGCTTGAGCAATCTGCCCACTATCACAGAGCTCAGCAGCAGAGTCCCACCACAACTGTTCCTCTCCTGGCGCTGTTTTGCGGCAAAGTTCTCTTTCATCCTTTACTATATTAGATTCTCACTACCTATTTCAGTGATGTTACAGCTCTGTACCAGTGCATGCGTGAAATGTATTCTGTTTTATCCAGTCTGATCCACTGGCATACGTCATGGTACCACACTACTGTAGTGGAAGTCTCAAGGCCATTCAGAAATCCTCCCCACTGTCCTCTTCCGTGAGTGCAAATGTGTTTGTCTGCACTGTAATGAAGTTTGTCAGACAGGTTTCCATTTTTATTGTAGATTATTTTGCTTTTATTTTTGATTTACTTAGACAAAAATGTATATATGTTAATATCAAGCATTAATAGGCATAACACCCAGAATTGTAATTTTGGTGCTTCCCTGTACAGTTTGCAACAAACTTTTTTTTTTAAATGCAAAAGGTGTTTATTTTTGACCTCTGTTTTGTTGTTGCCACATAGGAGATTAGGAAGGTGATGAAGGGCGTAGCTCTGGGTCTCCAGAATCTTCATGCAGCATCTCTTACTCATGCATCTCTGCATCCCAACAACGTGTTTGCCATCGGCCGGGAGAAAGGGATTGTTGGAGACTATGATTTCACAAAGACACCTGTAAGTGTAATAAACAACAGCAAATTCGTGTATTTTTTGGGGGGGGACAACTAAATGTAAGCAGACCTGGTCTTGATTTTTTCATTTTAGAAATGATTTTTTTGTATGATTATTTGTTTCTTATAGGAGCATAGGGTGTCTGACAGTGGGATGGTGGCTGGTTCCATAAGTCTGGTGGCTCCTGAGTTGAAGCAGGGTCAGCTGCCTTCCCCAGCCAGCGATATGTATGCCTTTGGAGGCATCATGCTCTGGGTAGAACTGTTAATTGCTTGCTTACACTACCATTTAAAAGTCTGGAATAATATATATGTGTGTGTATATATATATATATATATATATATATATGTGTGTATGTATGTATATGTATGTGGGTAGTTGACATATCAATGTGTCCTATGGTGTGACAGCAAAAATGTAAATAAAATAACCTCTAACATTGAAGATAAACCTCTCTCATGCTATTTGTAACTCTAAGAATTAATACATTTTTCTCATGTTATTTGTATGTTAAGGTTTTTTTACTACATTTTTGCTGGCACACCATAGGACACAATCCAATTTTTATTTGTCAACTACCCATATTTATATATATATATATATATATATATATATATATATATATATATATATATATATATTAACAAGTAGTCAACATTTGAATCAATTTTGTCCTAAGACAAGAACTCATCTTGGTTTTAGGACAACTTTAATGAAAGGTTTTGATCCACTTCAGATGTTGACTACTGTGTGTGTGTGTGTGTGTGTGTGTGTGTGTGTGTGTGTGTGTGTGTATATATATATATTCCCCTAAATAAGTATTTTTTTAAATAAGAAATACAGTAAACAATAATATTGTTACAATTAAGACTTTTCTATTTGAATATATTTTAAAGAGTGCTTTATTCCTGTGATCAAAGCTACATTTTCAGCATCATTACTTCAGTCTTTAGTGCCACATGATCCTTCAGAGATCATTATAATATGCTGATTTGCTGCTTAATTATTATCAACATTAAAGACAGTGACTGCTGCTTTATATTTTTGTGGAAACTGTTATGCATTTATTTCAGGAGTCTTAAAAAATGGATTAATATACAGTTAAAAAGAACAGCCTATAGTTGAATGACAAATCTAAACATTATAAATGTCTTCTTTACTGTCAATTCTGATTAAGAGTGGAGCAATACAAATTCAGTTTTTCCATCACACGAATAAGTTATATTTTCAAAAAAATAAAAATCTTTTAAATTATAGCATTTCACAATTATTAATTCATTTATTTTTATCAAATAAAGCAGCCTTGGTGAGCATACAAACTCTTAATTATTTAAAAATTTTGACCTGTAGTGTATTAACCATTTTTATATTTTCTAAAATAAAATCAATATGAATACATTTTTCTTGTATATAAAATATAGTAGAAAAATACATTGTATATAAATGTGTAATTATATGTATTTAAAGTCTGTCAGTAAAGAGACTTGTTTGTTCACAGCTGGATGTTCCAGACTTCAGCGGAAATCTAGAGAGAGCGCGTCAAAATGTAGAGTTCTCTGGCTTGGGTCTGGTATGTAGAATATAAGAGCTGATAAATATTATTTTCACATTATTACTAGAAAAGGATTCAAACATCTATCTCTTGACAGGACGCCAGATTGCACAAGCTCCTCTCAAAGCTGCTGGTTTCCTCTACAAGACTGTCTGCTTCTGAGGCTCTAAAGGAAGACTACTTCATCACGGTTGATGTGTAAACGTGAATTCTATTCATGTCTGCGTACTTTGCCATTTTTCTTTATAGTTTTCTTCTAAGAAAAAGAAACCCAGAGGTGTCTGTTTGTTCATTCCTTAAACCTTTATTCATGTTCCTGGAATAAATAAAAATAAGTTTATAAAGGCAGAAAAAAGTGGAAACCTTGGTCGATACCGAAGATGATGTGCATTTTCTTTTCGTAAGATGCTTGGTTTTTCCATTTTGTAACGTTTTATCCTGTTCCAGCCCTGATCCCCGTAATTTGAAAGGCTGTCAGCTGTAGTCTCAGTCAGTGACAAGACCTTACTTTGAAATTGCCCCGTTCGGAAATTGTCTTCATGTAATTTTCTTTGTTCTTTTATTTCATCTTTATCAAAACGTGACTCAAAAATGGAGGGCAGAAAAATGCTGAAAGTGTGGACTGTTTGGCATGCTAGTGCATCTTCACAGAAATTAAGTATAAGTATATTGACTTACTGTGTCATCAGCAAATTAGTGAGAAAAGAACACATGTTGATTAGTGTTTCGGGCACATGCACGCTTTACATGCATGCAATCTCTGATTACTGACCTTGGATAGGTCACCTGGTTTTTCCAGTGTTGTTGGTACTCCACTAGCCACAGTTTTTTTTTTTTTGAACACATCAATCCTGGCATTGATGAATGGTACAATTTATGCCACTTAGGAAGAAGCTCATCAGGCTGAGATCTTAAGTGTTATGTAACAATGGTTTTCACTTATTGGAAATCAGACTACAGAGTCATTCGACATTGCTGCTATCTGTCGGGATGAGAGATTGGATGAGCCAAGGTCATTTACTACAATATTCCACTATATAATATAAGGCTTTAACATTTTCTTTTGAAGAGAGAATTGTGACATACAGTGAATTCAAGTATTCAGACCCTTTCATTCTCAATATTTAAATTATACTAAAATTCTTCAACTTTAAGTAGTCTGACACATAAAGGAATAGTTCATTGGTAAATGAAAATTGTCATGTTCTGAGCTTGTGTAACTGAATCATGTTCTGGAACATAAAAAAAATATACCATTAAAAAAAAATATCTCATTGTTTTGTTTTGGGTTTTTCTTTACCAGCATTCTTCAAAATCTTATTTTGTGTTCAGCAGACGAAATAAAATCATAACAGGTTTGAAACGATGAGGGTGAGTAAATTATTATTTTTTTATCATTTATTTTTTTGTGTACTATCCATTTCTTGCTAGTACTTTTTAAAGCACATTGGGCAACGATTAAAGTGAGATGATGCGACCAATCTGCTTGCGACTTGCATTCAGGGTGTTCGAGTTTTTTCGAATAGTTTGTATATTGTCTTAAGAGTATATCTCACACATTTTGTAGATGCCACGCCTCCTTTACATTCTCCAGATATAACCCCGAGCATTCGCCTTCAGTCCGTCAGAACATCTGAGATCAAAGACAGCTCTGTCAATCAAACCCTCACTCGAAATAAGTCAGTCATCAGAGAAAGGTAAGTTAAAACAAATTATTTTATATTAATGCGTTGGTTGTTAGTTTAAAGTTTCCACTCAAATTAAGATGTGACAGAGCAAGGGCTAGCTGTACGTTTTAATTCAAAAGTGTAATTAGCAGTGGTTTTATGACTATATAGGTTTTAAACACCTAGTCCAAGGCCCTCTTAAATAATTATGTCTAAGGTAAAACTATATTATACACTATTAAAAATGTCAATATCATCATCATCTTCATATTTTGCTGCACCTGTGTAATATGCACAAAAGGTTTAACTGTATAATGAAAGAAATTTGTACAGAAAGATTTACCTGTGCTCTTAAATCAATGGCAGGCTAGTTGACTCGTTTTATATAATTGTATTAGCCTATATACACTTGTTTGTGTATAATTGCTACTTTTTTAATGAAGTAGAAAAAAATGTAAAAGTAACACAATTGTAATTAATCATGAAAAAAAAATTTTTTATATAAAAACTTAATGTAATTAATTTATGCATTTAGCAGACTCTTTTATCCGAAGCGACTTACAGTACATTCAGGTTATACATTTTTTTGTCAGTATATGTGTTCCTTGGGAATTGAACCCACAACCTTTGCGCTATTAACGCAATGCTCTACCACTGAGCCACAGGAATATGTGAATTCATTTTCTAAAAACAACATCAAGCTACAGTCTATTCTTGAATTCAAAGAAAGTAATTGTTCAAAACTAGGCTGCATTTTCAATTTCAGCACCATCACTCTAAAAAAAATGCTGGATTAAATACATATTTCACCCAGCGTTGGGTTGTATTTAACTCAGCATTTTTTAGAGTGATAAATCATGTGAACCTCCAAGTAATGTTTTGTTGTTTTTTCCCCCCCGAGGATGCCCTCTCATAATTTGGTGTTCATGTTCTTAGCTGTGATGTGGATAGTGACAGTCACAGATGCATATCCATACACAGCAGACACAACCATCCCTGAAGAGGACATGACCAAATACTATACTGCACTACGACACTACATCAAGTTCATCACACGTCAAAGGTAAGATAAAAATGTCTAAATGAATCAATAAAATACAGAAAGCAGGACAATAGCTAGTCTTAAAGTGTTCAGTAAACAAGTTGAAATTAAGTTTACAGAGACATAAGTACATTTTCTGCTTTTGTTACTCTGATTGTCCTCTCTCAGGTATGGGAGGAGAAGCAGTCCTGAGCCTGTGTTCTTGAGTCTGCTGTTGAGAGAGACACCAGAAAGCAGTCCTTAGACAACACATGAGGAAGATCTGCACACTCAACATGAACAGATCAGGTTAAAACTACATTTTATTAAGCTAAAGATTGAATGTGATCTTTTTGTGTTACCTGGGCCTTAATTGTTTTAAATAAAAAATAAATAAAAAATGTGCCTTAAGTATATATTATATAATTTCCTTTCTTTTTCATGTGTCTTCCCAGTTTTTTTGCCATCCACCAAGTGGTATCAGTGGTGACCAGAGAGTGGCAGTGTGCAGCTTTATATTTTTGCTCTGATACTGTTTTTTTTTTTTTCATACACTGTGTTATTCTGTATTATTTATTATACAGTGTTTGTTAATTAAATGCAGTGAAGAAATTAATAATAGTGGTTGTATATTAATTAAATCACAGACATATTTTTAACCTCATAAAAGACGAACAATGTTTGGAATTCATGAATATATTCTTAGGTTTTGGCTACTTTTCAGATCTTAAAAGAAATGCAAGTTTCTAAAATATATTTTAATATCAACTAAACACTTATTTAAAATACCTTAGGTCCTAGGAGGATATATATAATATGATACATGATTAAATAAATGCCAGTGACCATGATATAAAATGTCATCTCTCATATTCACATTTGTATTGTGAAGTTTGTGGGATATCAGCTGTTAGAGTATATATAAATAGGTAAATTTTTTAAAACATGATTAGGCTATATCATCCATTGCAAAATGCATTACATGTTGATGTCACCCTCTTTTGCATAATAAGATTAAAATAGAGGTCATCAGCTGAAGATGTACATAGCTTAAAGTGTGATCCCATGATTGAAAAATAATATTTCATGACAATGATGGCTAGTAAAATGGTTATTGTCCAAACTCCTAGTTCCCTAATAGATTATGTATAAATATATTTCTAAACGTAACATTTATAAAAGTATGTCATAACATTAAACACTGTCGCATGGTCATACACACCCTGATCAAGTAATGGGAGGAGAAAATACATAAACGTCTCACATATTTCACAAATAAGTCGCACATGCTATTATATAGTAATTTACGGAACAGCCTACAGTCAGTGGGCGTGTCCTTTCGCCTCCCGTGCCTCTGATTGGTTATTCTACACAGGCGTCAACGAAAGGGGCAGGTCCGAGCGTCTTGACTGACACATAGAGCGCTAGAGAGGATAAGTGTCCTGTTCTGTCTGTTTGGGAAATTCATGGGGCTTTAAATTTCTCACCGGGACACAGGTCCACCCAGGGGGGTCAGTAAGGTAAGTATTGAGGACTGTGAATGATTTGGGATTATATATGCGGGTGTTTGTGTGAGCAATGCTCTACACGTGTCTGTCTATACAGCTGTCTCACACCGGGGACTCTTTTGATTGGAGCGCTAACCAGCTAAATCCAGTTAGCCGTCTAATAATAAACAGCTGATTGCGGCCAGTGCTCCGCGGCTACACTGTTAACCGTTGTGAACCGTTGCAGGCAATTCAAGCTATGAATGAAAGAACTGCGAAAACGAACCGACCGAACGAACGCATAATGTTAACTTTACAACGTAGGAGAAACCGAGTTAGTCAGGTTTGTAAAAGCTGTACTAGCTCAGCGAGAGCCACGCGCCGCGCATTTCCTTTAAGTTGAATGGGCCGCACGTGCGCTTTTGTTGCCATCATAAAAATCTAATGCGTAATGTTACGTACTGTCCGGCGTGACTGGAAACCTTTACAAATGATAGGTTATATGAACTGGAACAGTATCTGAATAAGACGTGCCTCTGCCAGGACAGTCACCTGTGAGCGAGTTGCCTGTAACCATGAGAGCAGGTCACTGGCCTTTGTGGCGTTATAACTCATTTACTACATGCAGTATAAGTGCAGATCTGAATTACATCTACATCTGCGTCTGACTACTTGAGTGGGGCCATTTATGTAACGTTATATATCTAAATCTCAAATAGGCACCAGCATTTCACTACTGATTATATTCTGTATAATTGAGTATGTGACGAATAAAACCTTGAACCTAAAGCAGCCAAGCATGTTTAGCCCTTTAACTGTTTCTCAACCTACTGAATGACCATAGTTCAGTAGCAAATCAAGAGGGAAAAACGTTGAATCTTGCACAGCTGTGATTTATACATTGACTGTATTTAGTCAATTTATTTATTAATTGCCTTACTGAAAACTGTAGCTTTGATTTTAGGTGATTGAGCTCTCAGAAGGGTTCTTCACCTCCTCTTCTGTTAGTTAATGTATGGCGTAATTTATCTACAGTAACTTTGAAACGGTAACAGTTTAAGCAAACATATATATATATATTTTTTTTTTTACTTCATGTTGAATGCAAGCTTCTCTTACATGCTGCTCCACTTTATAACACCTTGGCCTAGTTATAGCTTCCCCAACCCTTTGGCCTCAAGCTGTAAGTGTGAACATGCTATTCTACAGCATACTGTGCAACCTCACATCGTGTACAATGATTCACAGCACACCACGCAAGACAGATAGAGTCAGCAGCATGTTATTACTCTGTTGCACAACTAACAGTGTATAATGGTGTGGGCAGTGATGGGCTTTAAAATTGGGTTCCTAAAAACGGTAGCCTTTATAAAATGAATAATGTTGTTGGACGGAGTGATTGAAACACTATATGTGACATTGTGGATTCTAGTGGCTTCATACAAAAATACCCCCTGCGAAGCGAGACAGGAAGGGTACTGTCTTGCTCCCATAATGACTCCCAATCAGATTAAACCTCCACGCTTATTCTTAATCTGGTATACACCTGCCGCCACAGTTGTAGCATTGTTCTACTTCCTTAACCAGTCAGAGCCTTGAAATGGAAATGCATTGTATTGGACTTGCAAAGACGTGATTTGTTTGTTCTGTGCTGCAGGTGCACTACCATTCATGTTGGTTTGTTTTTTACTGCATTTATTTGATTGGAATTACAATTATAAATGTAAGTTATATCTGTGAAAACATTTTAATATGACGATTTGGTGCTCAAGAAACATTTATCAATGTTTTGTGTCAACCATTATACATTATTTTAAAAAGATTCTTTGACGAGTAGAAAGTTCAAAAGTACAGCATTTATTTGAAATGGAAGTCTTTTGTAACTAACTTCCTTAACTGTCAATTGAATGCATCCCTGCTGAATTATATGATGCTGTATTAATATACTGACCTCTAACTTTTGAATGGTAGTGTATCTGAGTTCGATTTTAGTTCCCTAAAAGATATGTGTTCTGCCTAAGCACACGTTAAAAGCGTAGTGGAAACTCCGTCCTCTGTGATCATGCGGAAGTGTTTTATTATGTCCAGAGAAACTTTGCAGTCTTTTGTGAGCTGTTTTTTATTGATTTAAATAAAGGTAATGCTATTATTGCTTGCATTTAGTTATATGCTAATCTTTCCACATGAAACACAAGTATTCGTTATATTTCAATCAGATGTCAATCTCAGTGTCTGTGTTTTGCTGTATGGGCTTTTGCAGTGTTGTAAATCTGACCTCTTACAGGTTTTCTGTCTTCATGAGCTCCAGATGAGAAGAGGTTGAGCAGAGGTTCTGTGAACTGCCCTGAAATTCATTTTGCAGGTGAGTTGTTATTACATATGTATTGTTATATTTTGAATCCCACTTTCTGTGCTGGATTTATGTGCATGAAAATGCAAATTTCCTCAAATGATTATGGGTGATATTATGATATCCAGAGATGCTGAATTCAATGTTGTTGCACTGGTAAAGTACAACTGAGAGTTGTCTTGTTTCTACACAAAACCTATTGTATGTGCTTCTATATAAACGCACACATTATAGGATTGAGTAGCTGTAATCAGCAAATCGGCAGAAACAGATCCAGGTTTTGTTTGTAGAATATCTTTGTTTGCGTGTCTTTGATCATGTGGATGAACTGTTGTGTGTAAAGTCCTTTTCTCTTAATTTAACCTCATTCGTAGTTCAAGGCCCTCAGTGATAGAAGATTTCAAAGACTGCTTAAATGGATGATTCTGATGCACTTGGCTGACACTGCATGCATAAAAATGTCTCTGGCTTGTTTTTATCATAACAGTTTAACTTTCTCATTCTGTTGGAAAAGTAGCACAGAATGATGGAGTGAATGAACATTCTGATGTGGACCTGCTTCTTCCTGTCTCCAGGTGCATGGTTCTCATTGCTATTGAAGACCAATTTTGTCTTAGCCGTGAACTTGCCCTGCAATTTAGGAACAATGACCGTTGCCAATGCCAAGTCTGGCACAGGTAAGCACCTTAGAGCCTTTTAGTCAAGTCAAGTCAAGTCTGCTTTATTGTCAATTCTTCCACATGTACAGTACATACATACAGAGAATTGAAATTGCGTTACTCTCAGACCCTTGGTGCATACAGTTAACATTAAACACTGACAGTAGACATTAAAATACAGATAAATACGGTTTAACCATATGTACATACAAACTATACAGATATACAAATGAGGACATTGTAGAACATAAAAAAAATAAATAAAAAGAGATAAAGTGACATAAGGCACATGGCAGATAGAGTGCAAACCAGTTAAATAAAACAAAACTGTGCAGATGCGAGTAGTGCAAGAAAAAGAACAGTCTTTTATCAGACTGTCAGAAGACAGTCCTATAAACCTTTTACAGGTTTATAGGATGCTTTATAGATCATTAGGGTGTGTGATGTTTGTGATATACAAACGTATCACACACACATAGATGGTACAGTCGGCATGGCTTCAATTATTATGATTTTTTTTAGACGAGTGACTAGTTGATAATATTTAACAGAGCTTTATATGGCAGCAACCTGGTAACTATTTCTGCAACATTTGCTGCATATGTGAATAATACTTGAGGAAAGGTGTGCGAGTATTTCTATCATGGCAACTCTCTAAAAATTGTAATGGATATGATAGTGTTAATGTATTTGATCTAGACGGAGTAGATTTGATACTCTGCTGTATTGTTGCTGCTGTTGGTTATTGCTGTTGTTCTAGATTATTACTGCTGCATAGCAAACACATAGACATACTGCTGCTGCTAGAGTAGCATATATATATATATATATATATAAGCCTGTAGCATATCTAGGCTATACAGGTGGAGCTGGGGAGGGTGGAGGGTTTCAGAGTAACTCTGAAAGTGTGCCGTGAAATGCTCTACTGGATGCCAACCAGCCATTTAAATCAGTTATAAGCTTATTGGCAGTTTGTGCCGAGTAGTTTAATGCTGTCAATATCATGAGTGTGCACTACCACCCATCAGCCTGCGCCATAGTTTCATGACAGAACTTGGCATTTTAAACAATCAGTGAATTTGCTACCCAGCAAAGTCAATTGCTACACAGTACCAGCAGTGGACTTTCATTTGATTTTGATCAAGTTCAAATCTATCTATCCATAAACTGCTGATCCTGAGTATGGGTCAGAAACTGCAAAAACTCTTCAATAATTTTAGCCATATCATCACTTTCCCAGTGTCTAATGTATCTTGCCTCTGTAGAGAGGAACCCCTGTAGCTCCGTGTGGAGATGGAGAGGTTACAGTAAGCACTGATGAAATGGCTCGTCTCAGAGGCTTCCTGACCCTCAGCTCCATGCTTTCTTTCACCTGCTTCCGCTGACACACCGTTTTCTTTGGCGTGTTGTGCGGTTTGTTGCCTTTTTGAGGTAGAGGTCTCTGTGTGGGTTTGTTCACCATGGAAATGGTAACCGATTGCACTATGCAAATTACTCCACTTCGTGATGAATATGCCCTTTTTGAGGCTCTCAAGTTGTTTATAATTGTTAAGAGTGCTTTCTGATTCAGTAATATACACATGGATTTGTTTCGTCGTTCTCTGTTACTGGAAACCGTAGGTTGTGTAGTGTTGACTGTAAACAGGATCCAAAATCAGCTTCCTGCCAAGCTGTAGGAAGCAGTGGAAACTATTTTTGAAATGTATTATCAGGAGTCTGAGCATTCATAGACTTGTTGACCTATGACATGCAATTCATGTCAATTTAAGTCCACATCCAACAAAGCTTCTGGTCACCCTACAGATGTTTTTTGAAATTCTCTTTGGCCACGTTCACAAAGCAGCAGAATACGGTTGTAAATCCTGTATTTGAGTACTTAATACGGTTGCGTTCACACACCGTTCAGTTATTATACAACTGCATTCTGTAACCGAACTCACGATTCAAATGCTCTCTAAATTTAAAAGCTGCTTTCGGTTAAGGAAGATTTGACTAAAGAACCCCAGGCTCGATTTGACTCTTGTTGTGTCAGAAAGTGATAAAACTTGCAGTTTTATGCAAGTCGCCATCTTTGATTTTACTTTGGTCACTGTCGCTATGATTACTGGTAAGGAATAAGGGCTTAACTCCCATTGTACGTTCATATAGACATAATTCTAAACACAATTGTAGGCTGCTGTGTGAACGAGACATTTTGAGACCCACATCTGTAGAGAAAATGTGGTTGTCAATCCCAAAAACTGACAGTGTGAACGTAGCCTTTGAGTCTAACAGTAAGAGGGAGTGATTTTTCCTTTGGAAGTCATTTGTCTTTTTTGACAAGTTTGTTGCTGTGACCTGTTTCATCAAAGAAGATTCAAAATGTATTTTTCTGTAAAAACCACATCATTAAACACGATAGATGTAGTTGAATTAATAATCATCCATGTGGGCCAATGGCAGTGTTGCCAGATTGGATGGACGATTTCCAGCCCAAAAGCTCACTAAAACCCACCCACCCCAACAAAATCCAGCCTAAAACATTAACTGTCTAAATAATGTAAGAGAATGTACATCGAGGTTGATAAGGACCATTTTTAACTCCTTTAAAACAAAACAATGATGACAAAATAATACAAAAATCGATACATTTCCCAGATCAAAGAGTAAATACATTAAAGAGAATGACCAAATATGATTCAAATATGCAAGCAGACACTGTCAAAATGGCAAATTAACCAATACCCTCAAAAAATGCATGCATCATTTTCAATGTCAACTGCCAGAATGAGCCAATTTCAATGCAAAAAGTGCACAATATAAGACAAACAAAAACAATGTAATTAGCAGGTACTTCACACTCATTTATGCACACACCATGACAGTCAAAACTGTGTCATTCATTGATGCATACTGTACAATAATCCACCCATTAAAAATAACTACAACAGTAATACCTTACCTTTTCGTCGCACTTTACCTTCAGACAGAACTAGAGGGAATCTTTTGTACAAATTGTAGAACATAATACAGAACTTTGAAAAAAATTCTCAAGCAGCAGCTTTCGATGATATTCCAGTCTGGACCTTTTAAAAGATGTCCTGATGCAGGCACAGGATTGTATAGTCCCAGACATTCGGTATTGATTGATCAATTCGTTCAGATTTCAGAGTTGCAGTGATATTAGAGCCTTCGTGTCCTCTCCCTCCACAGGTGTAATTCATGTTTTGAGTGTAGTCACCAGCCCAATCTGGCAACCCTGGCCATTGGTGCATGGATCTTGATTATTGCCGCATACGGCAATATTTATTATATTTTGGCTCTATTTCAGTACGCGTTGTGTCTGTAGCTACACATTTAAACAATTTAATATTGTATTTCCTTAAAGACTTGATATTTATTTATCTGTCAAAAAGAGTAAATACTCACTTTTGGAGCTTGGTTATGTTTATTTTGGGCCCTACTTTGTAAATATGATCATATAAACCTGATTTAGCTTGTTTACCTCGAATAAACCATATTTTTGTCTTAATTCAAATTAAGTGTCTTTCTTTCTGTACAATTAGCCTTTATACATACATCTCTTATTTTATACAGTATTATTAAGTTGGCTTGTGAAAGCCAACTTACTGAAATCCTATTTAAACTTCTTATTATTATTCTTCTGAGACTAAATTTGCAATTCTATCTCCTCCTAGAGCTTTAACTCTACAGACTCCAAACTCAGCCCAGGTCTTCAGACTGTTCTGACTCGATATGCTATATCTTTTCTAACTGATCAGACTTATGATTTTCATAAAACTGAAGATTAAAGATGATAAAAATCCCATAGACTTACACTGACGGAATGTTCAGATGAGCCAAGACAATTCAAACTCACAATTCAAACTTTATTTAAAATTCAAATCTAAACAGACTGAAGCCCATTAGACTCAATCAGACTTCCCTTCTATGTATTATTTCTATTAGCTACATGCTAACAAATGCTAATCATGCTAAAATAATGCTAGCAACATGCTAATCAGGCTAGCAACATGATAGCAACATGCTAATCATTCTAAAATCATGCTAGCAACAGGCTAGCAACATGCTAATTATGCTAGCAACATGCTAGCTAGGGATGAGCGAGTACAGCATTATCTGTATCTGTATCTGTATCTGTTAACCATATGAATTATCTGTATCCGTATCTGTACTCGGACTGGGCGGGGCCTAACCCGGAAGTGGGCGGGATTTAACCTGGAAGTGGGTCGGGTTGTCTTGAAATGGGCGGGGCTTTAACCGGTATTTTATTTTAAGCATGCAATTGATATGGGTTGATCAGAAATTGTTATATTTATTGCTGATTAGAAAACTATTTACAAGACAGCATCAGCATTGAGCTTCAGATCAATGGTTTTGATCACGATAACAAACGAACTATATACAGAACAAGTTTTGCAACAATGAATGCGGTTGCAATTATGAAGTAAAATGTAATGAACAAGAGTTTTCATCTCAACATAACTTTCTTTTTTTAACTTTTAATTTTTTATGATCAGTGTGATTTTAATTTTTTTGGTTATTTTTTATTTATTTTTTTCCACACCAGGTATGTGTGTGTGTGTGTAGCTAATTAATTTGTAATATAGTTTTATACCACAACTACCTTTATTTTTTTTATAAAATACAGCAAGAAAGTGTCAGACACTCAGTGCGTGAAGTAAAAAAAACTGGTTAGAGCCAGCTGACGGTTTAAAAAAGAAAAAAAAATCTCAGACAGGCAGAGACGCGAGTCGCATTCTACCAAGCACCACGTCTGAACAAACCCCACGTTTACCAAAACTCTACTGGTCAATAAGTAAGTACTACAAACCAAAGTAAAAAACAAACCTGAAGCTGAAGAAACCCTAAACGTTAACGGAAAAAACCCGCGAACCTGAGTGACTGAGGGAGAGACAGAGAGAGAGATCGCGCTGTTCTCTTCTCAGTGTTCTGTGTGTGACTGAGCAGAGCGGGACACAGCAACACAATACATCTGTGTGTGTAGGGGAGGGGCGCTGTGACTAGCCACAGAACGCAGACACAGTCAGCTACCCAATGAGAATTATTATTCAATCCGAGCACAGATATTGACTCGTATTACTCGTATGATACTCGTACTCGGCAAAAGTGCTTTATCCATACCGGATACTCGTTTCAGTCGAGTATCCGGCTCAACTCTAATGCTAGCAACATGCTAATCATGCTAGCAACATGCTAGCAAACATGTTAATCATGCTAAAATCATGTTAGCAACATGCTAATCATGCTAAAATCATGTTAGCAACATGCTAGCAACATGCTAATCATGCTAAAATCATGCTAGCAACATGCTAACAACATGCTAATAATGCTAAAATCATGCTAGCAACATGCTAACAACATGCTAATCATGCTAAAATCATGCTAACAACATGCTAATAATGCTAAAATCATGCTACCAACATGTTAGCAAACATGCTAATTATGCTAAAATCATGCTAGCAACATGCTAATCATGCTAGCAACATGCTAGCCACATGGTAATCATGCTAGCAAACATGCTAGCAACATGCTAATCATACTAAAATCATGTTAGCAAACATGCTAATCATGTTAAAATCATGCTAACAACATGCTAATCAAGCTAGCAACATGCTAATCATGCTAAAATAATGTTAGCAACATGCTAGCAACATGCTAATCATGCTAAAAACATGCTAGCAACATGCAATCAACATGCTAGCAAAATGCTAATCATGCTAACAACATGCTAATCATGCTAGCAAACATGCTAATAATGCCAGCAACATGCTAATCTAACTTATTCGCTACTTTTAAAACTTAAACTTTTAAAACTTTTAAAACTATTAAAACTTAAACTTTTAAAATTTTAAAACTTAAACTTTTAAACTATTAAAACTTAAACTTTTAAAACTTATAAAACTTTTAAAACTTATAAAACTTTTAAAACTTATAAAACTTTTAAAACTTTTAAAACTTTTAAAACTTAAACTTATAAAACTTAAAACTATTAAAACTTAAACTTTTTAAACTATTAAAACTTAAAATTTTAAAACTTTTAAAACTTAAACTTATAAAACTTTTAAAACTTAAACTTTTAAAACTTTTTAAAACTTTCCAAACTTCTTTAAACTTTACAAACTTTTTAAAACTTTCTGGTCCGGCTTTTGCAAGCCAACTTAAAGTTTGTCTCGACAAACTTTTTTATCTAGTTATATTGTAAAACGGTATGTTTGTATCACACACACACACACACACACACACACACAGTTTTACATGTGTATATTTTTTGTAATTTTTACAATCGGCGAGCACTAATATTGAGCCATGATTGTGAAAATGGTCAGCTACATCTAGTTGCTCAAACCTGATTCTCTTTAAGTTCTTATATATATGTATGTATATGGGTCAATTATGTGACGCCTACATTTTCTATCCGATTGCATTTCTTTCATTTTAAATGCATAAAAAAGATATATATATAAGGACCTCTCCCATCTATGAACTCACTTTAACGTTTCCAAAAACATTAGTTATTTGTAATTTTTCTGTTATTTTTTTTAAAGTGCCAAAATATAATGTGGTGAGACTGTCTGGCCATAACTTTGTTGTTTTGTTTTTTACATCTTTGAAATTACCCTAAATCTATTCAGATTAATTTTCTGCACTATTTGGCATGATTTCAGAGCATTATGATTGGCTGAACACCACAAGCACTCATCGGAAATGTAACACCCCTTTCCATAATCGCGAGCTTCAGCTTTCAAAATAAAAGTAAAGACAATTAATAATGTCCTTCGTTTTACCATCAGTTTAAGCACGAGAGGGGAACAGAGTTGCGTGACAGACAGTGATGACGCTCGTATGTGTTTGCACAATTGAGCAACCAGTATTGGGCAAAGTACAGAACTACCTGGGGCTAAAGAGATGCCTGCTGTTAAAGCCAAGTGCTGTGGTTTTCACACATGTCTCTTTAAATACATTTTTAATGATATAAGGTATTTGTGTCATTTGGAACGACCACTCGTCATGTGGTGTGACCAATAATACCAATAACTGTAATAAATAAAATAACACATTTCTGTGGTTGAAATATAAATCACTGCTAAAATATGCTTGCTTGAATGGTATTTTTATATCAGTTTTATACAATTTACAGGAAAAATAAGTCTGTTAACAATTAAGAAGGCAATTCTGAAATTATAGAACAAAAATAAGAGGTCATTATTTACAACTCAAATTAAATGCAAATACTTTGTTTCTAAACACTTTAATTACTAGGAACATCTTTTAAATATATTAAGTATGTTAAGGAATTTATTTAATTTTAATATAAAACATGGTCGCACCACATGAAATTTTTTAAGAATACAGCCAATTCATCTAGATGAAAAAAAACTAAAATCACTTAATTTTAATATGAATTTGTGTACACAACATTCTTAATGTTTGAACGATTACAATATATATTATATATTTTTTTGTATTTTAAAATTGGCCTGTCGAAAATCCTTATATGTCAATGACCCATATATATATATATATATATATATATATATATATATATATATATATATATATATATATATATATATACAGGGCTCTAGAGTGCGACCAATTTGGTCGCACGTGCGACCTAATTTCTCACGGGTGCGACTAACAAAAATCCCAGGGTGCACTGGTGCGTCCAGCCATTCGAGAAAAGAAAAAAAAGTATCCGCGACTCAGAAACTCTATGTGGTTCAACAAAAGACACTCCCGTTAGGCTTATATCGTGGTCTAAACCAATCAGAGATAGTGAAGGGCGGACCCCGCCTCTGATTGGCCGTGGTCCAGCTATTCCTGTATGTGTGTGTGCGCGTTTACAAATGCGTCACGTGTGCTGCTGCAGTCAGACAGATAGAAAGAGGTGAGTAGTAGAGATGCGTGCAGTGTTGCCAACTTAGCAACATTTAGCGCCTTTGTAGACCCCATAGCAACTTTTTGTTTTCCCAAAAAAGCAACTAGTGACAAATCGAGTCTCTCGGAGTGTCTCTGTGATCGCCGCAACGGCACGAGATCAGCGCGCTTTCTCTGCATCTGCTTTGTTCAGCGAGCGTCTGAGAGGAGCCCGTTCAGTTAAAACAGATATTATTGCTTCTCTAAATGTACATGCAAATATAGAAGAAATCACAGCACTGGAATTGTCTTGTCTTATATTGTGTATTATTTGATTTCATCAGACAACGGCTCAATACAATTATAAATTAGTATTTTTGTGCAGACTAGCTTCTTGGAAGGGAGAGCTGGTTATGAATTCTTAAAGGGATGTGTTTCAGTCATTATTTCATATTTATCCTGTTGACTGGATAAATTTAGCCGAGGCCAAAGATCAAGAAGGCCAAACTACAGGAGTTGGCCATTCGAGGGGCATGTAACTGCAATGGAGGATAGTCCATAATACATTGAGCCACAAGATGTTCAGTTTGATGCCCTTAAAACACTTAATTTAGATTTTATTTATCTTGAGATGTTTTAAGTTTAAATCTCTGCTCAGTGAAGCACTTTAAGCACCAACACTTTTTCAGTAAGTTACCTTTCTTGTAGAATTGTGCTTCAAATAAAGAACTTTATGTTGACCAGATTGTTAGTTAGTCGTTTACTAGTCAATATTGCCTATATAAAAATTTGGGTGCACCTAACTTTTGTGCTGGTGCACCTAAGAAAAAAAGTTAGGCGCACCAGTACACCCAGTGCCAAAAGTTAGTCTAGAGCCCTGATATATATATATATGATTTAGTTATTAAACTCTAATCTTTCATTTTATATATTTTGATACCATAATGTATATAGTCTGTAGTTCATAAAGATTTAATCGCATAAGAAAACAAAGGTTTAAAAAATCCCTGCAGTTTTGTGTTTGCTTGATTTTTCCCTTATTGTAATCACCTTAATTACAATCTTGGTTAATATATATATATATATATATATAAATTTTTTTTTAATGATGTGTGTGTATATTGTATGTGACCCTCAGCCATGCAGCAGGTGCTGGATAACCTCAAGGAGCTGCCGCCTTCAACAGGAGCCAAAGACATCGACCTCATCTTCCTCCGTGGCATTATGGAGAGTCCCATAGTTCGTTCCCTTGCTAAGGTATAAACTAATACTTAATTTTGACTCCTTTAGTTTGATAGCTATTAGGAGACATCAAATAATTGATTAACATTATACTTGTTACTTTTGAAATAATCCTTTAAATTATGTAAGGAATAATTGACAACGGGCTGTTATTATTCGAAAAATAATGTACACCCGAGGTGGTGATGCGGCCACGACGTGAAGCGGAGATAAAATAATCAGAGTAGTGCTAACAACATTAGCGGTCATGTTAACATGTGTGCAAACTCTCTGTGAAGGAGAGAGTGGGAAAGATGGAGTATGTGCTTTCCGTACACAATACAATTTAATTTTGTGGCAAAAACATGGACATGATCTGTCGTTTTTATCCATTTGTTTACTATATTTATTTGTTTGGCCAATGCCCTTGTGGGTTTTGGTTCTTTTGGTGTAAGAACCTTTGAAATAACTCAAATCATTTGGCGAAGTGATATTGTCATGTAATGCGTTCAAGAGAGCTCCCTGGAACTACGTTTGCCGTGCGTTTCCCTGAAAATAATTGCACACCTCAGACCGTTCATCAGCAATTAGATTCAAGCATTCAACGGCCCCGTAGTATAATAGTTAATAATATCTGCCTCCTAAATATCAGCATAAACTTTCACATGTGCATACATTTATGAGGCAGGGGTTGTTTGTTGTGTCACAGGTCATAAGAATGTGATGTACAGGCGGCCTCTTCTTATTCTTAATATAGCTGTGTGAAATTGTTTAGATTGTGAGATATACTGGTTGAGTTTCACTTTGTTTGATTGGGAACTAACTAACGGGCCTTTGTGAGAAACATGTAGTCCATGTTACTGTACTGTCTGTGGATTTTTCTAGTAATGGTTAGTTTACAAGTGACTGACGGTTTGATCTGCATTAATGTCCAGTTTGTATGGTCTATTTCCTCTGAATAATCCTGGGTTGACATGGTTTTCAGTCCATAATCATTTAAAATATCTTGTTTTTTTTTTTTGTTTTGTGTTGTGCAGGATATTCTGCTGTGGCAACCCCTGATAGGGAGCAAACTGAGCGAGAGAGAAATTGATTGTAACTTATTTGTTCACTAACATCTGTGTATATCCTTGTAGATCTCAAAAAATAAATACTAATGCTGTCAAACGATTAATCGCATCCAAAATAAAATATTTGTTTACATAATATGTGTGTGTGTGCTGTGTACATTTATTATGTGTATATATAAATACACACACATGCATGTATATATTTATGAAAAATAGGTAATGTTTATATATTTATATATAATATAAATTATGTAAATATATACATGTAAGTATTTTCACAATAATACTGCATGTGTGTGTCTTTTAGATATACATAAGAAATATACATAGCACACACAACTATTATGTGAACAACTTATATTTTGGATGTGATTAATCGTTTGACAGCACAAAAAAATACTATATTGAAAGTCTAAAAAATTCCCACCACTGTACAATTTCAACCATATATCAAATGATGTATTCCCTTTTTTATAACTTGGTGAAAATGAAGTTTTTAGAAAGTTATTTTTCCTAAGGCTTAGGCCTATTTCTAGAGTTTTATGTATGTTTAATGCACATGATTGAAGACTAAATTTGTACTCAAAAATAGTATTCGCACATTATTAATTCATGCATTTCACTGACTGACTGCTAAACAAGAACATTTGAAATACATTGTGGTGGAAATGACACTGGAAATAAAAACTGTGGGTCTAATGTTTTTTCACTCTGTTTAGCATAGTTTTTTTATTTTGCATTTTATCATTAAAGATCGAAAGTCTGATCAAGGGTAAAATAATCAAATGTATTAATAGGATATTTGGAAAAATAACACAAAGGCATGATACAGTTTATTTCATATTTAAAAATCTGTTTTAATACAAATTAAGCATTGAGCAGCTTGATTAAATCATTATTCTTAATGACTTTGTAAAAGAGGATCATATGAGCTTTTTAAAAACTCTACAAAGTCTTGATTTTGTTTTGGGGGTGTACTAGAACATGCTCTCATGCTTGGTGGTTGGAAAATCGCATTATTTTTCACATAATCACAATTATTACAATACCTTTCTCCCCAGCCTGACACAAACGATTCGATTAGTTCCGGGTTTGATGAAGGCCTGCCTTCTGAAAAACTAAATGTGTTGTGATTGGTTAGCTGTTCCAGTGCGTTGTGATTGGCGAACAGCATAGATGGTTTCAGTACTGCCTCGCCCCTTGCCAGAACAGCAAGTTCGTCAAATCAATTCAGACCTCGAGAATATTGAACAAGAGGATCATGCAGAACCTTTGTACGCACGGATAATGCAATACATATTAAAGTGGTAATATTATTGTAGTTGTTTTTTTTGGCTAAATCATGATTTAGATAGGATGTCAACAACAGCTTAAAAATAACTGCATTGACTATGTACACATAAGTGCAACGTATTATGTTTATTGTTCTTTAATTATAACATGAATTGCAGTGAAACTGTTATACAGTTGAATTTATTTATTTCACCGTCCCACAGACTTACACTATTTGTGGCCGTATATTATATGCAGATGAATTATCTGCCAGCGGGAGTCGCTCGAGGTTTCTCCGGTAACGCTGTACACAAAACAGAGCTCCACTCACAAATGCTGCTTTATCAGACATTATCTGCAAGATGAAATGAAAATGAGATGAAAACAGTTGGTTTCCATCAGAAATACAGTGATTTAAAAATGCATGCACTGGGTTTTGATTTTGAATCGTGCAGTGCTAAATCAAGCTTTCTCCCACCCACCCACCCACCATTGTAATTTTCGTAGGTGGGATTAAAAATTTGTGATGTCACAAATACAGGAAAACATCTTTGTAGTCCAAAATTGTAGCCCAGTTCATTGTAGTTCTTGAAAAGTTTTTTTTTTTTTAACAAAATATCTCCCTTTGGAGTGGACTTTGAGATTTGTATCTCCGTCGATCGTTTTATGCCCAAACATACACACTACACACTGACTAAAGTACAAAAAGTGAAGAAGCATAATAGGACCCCTTTAAAACACTCATCCATCTGAAGTGTACATGGCAGTGCATTTGTTAATCTGGATGTAATCCATTAATCGCTTTCTTGGCAAGACACTCAAGTTATTTTGTCTCCGCCCACTCTCTCTCAGGCTCACGAGCGATTGGAGGATGTTAAGCTGGAGGCAGTGCAAAGTAATAACGTGGAGCTAGTGAGTGAGATCCTGTCTGATATGAGCAGTCTGACCACTCGTGATGAAAGTGCAACAGAACTCTGTAAGATCCTGAAGGAACCGCACTTCCAGGTACCAAACCTCATTGTGTCTATCTGACTGACTCTTTCATGATGATAATGTTGACTGTTTATTTACAACTATTTATTCATCCTGTAGCCTTCTCATCTGAAAATGAAGCTAGATCACATATAATCACTTAAGAAATTAGTCAAATTAGTTGATCCTTTGTTTTGATTTTTAAAGGAAGGTGATTGATTTTGTTTGTTCTGTATTCTCTTGGTATTTTCAGTCCCTGTTAGAAGCTCACGACAAAGTGGCCTCTAAGTCATATGAAGCTCCTCCCACTAGCACCAATTCCACCAGCATGGCCAGCTCATCCTTCATGCCGGCTGACACGGTTCGCATGATCAGCATCCAGAAGAAGGCCGGAGAGCCTCTGGTGAGTGACAGATGTTCTCCGCTTCACAGGATTAGATCCCAAAGTCGGTCAGATCTTTAGCTCTGTAGAGTCTCTCTACTAACAGCTTGTTTCAAATACACGCAGTGCCATTTGGTTAGTCTGTATTGGAATGGTTGTGTTTGCATTAATCAGATCTAGGCTTAGTTGTTAAATTAGACCTTCATATACAAGGAAGATTTACGGCCAACCAGTCTCGAGCAGCAGATCTATAGTTGGCAGCCTGCAGTGTTTTAACACCTAGTAAAATGTCATTGTGTCTCTGCCAAGGTCAGAAATGTGTTGGTTAAAAAAGCCACTGAAAACAACCTTTATTCATGTATTGCACAATTCATTATATTAAAATCCACTGGAAGTAACATTTATTTAGGGATGTTTTCAAATATGATTTCATATAAAAAGGTTACAGAAATACATTTTTATTTCAGTGGCTTTTAATATTATAAATAATGTAATATCCAAAAAATGAATGAATGAATAATGTTGTTTTAAGTGGCTTTTAATAATATAAAATAATATAATAATAAGTCGGACTGCAAAATGATTAATTGCATTCAAAATAAGTTTGTTTTACATACTATGTGTGTGTACTGTGGTTTAAAAAAAAAATATTTGTGTATGTATGTGTGTATGTTTGTGTGTATATATATATATATATATATATATATATATATATTTTTTTTTATATATATAAATAGAAAATGATTCCTTAATATATACATGAATGTGTGTGTGTGTGTATATATATATATATATATATATATATATATATATATATATATATATTAGTCATAAAGGGATGGACATGGTCAGCAACAATACTCAGGCAGGTTGTGGTGTTTAAACGATGCTCAATTGGTACAAAGTGTGCCAAGAAAATATCCCCCACACCATTACACCACCACCACCACCAGCCTGAACTGTTGAGACAAGGCAGGATGGATCCATGCTTTCATGTTCTTTATTCCAAATTCTGATCCTACCATCTGAATGTTGCAGCAGAAATCGAGACTCATCAGACCAGGCAATGTTTTTCCAATCTTCTACTGTCCAATTTTGGTGAGCTTGTGCGAATTGTAGACTCCGTTTCCTGTTCTTAGGCATTTTTGTCCACATAACTGCCGCTCACTGGATATTTTCTTTTTTTCGGACCATTCTCTGTAAACTCTAGAGATGGTTGTGCGTGAAAATCCCAGTAGATCAGCAGTTTTTGAAATACTCAGACCAGCCCGTCTGGCACCAACAACCATTCCACGTTCAAAGTAAGAATGTATTAAATCCCCTTTCTTCCCCATTCTGATGCTCAGTTTGAACTTCAGCAAGTCGTCTTCACCACATCTAGATGCCTAAATACATTGAGTTGCTGCCATGTAATTGGTTGATTTAGCTATTTGTGTTACCAAGCAATTGAACATGTGTATCTAATAAAGTGGCCGGTGAGTGTATATACATAATAAATATCACAGTACACACACATGTATAGTACGTAAACATACATTTCTATTTTGAATGTGATTAATCATTTTGCAGCCCTAAATATAATATAATATCCCTCTATAAAATGTATGTCTGACTCTTTGTGCCGGCATTTCTGAGATTCATTGTCGTCTCTTTTAGGGTGTAACATTCCGGGTGGAGGATGGCGACCTTGTCATTGCGCGTGTTATGCACGGTAGCATGATTGACAGGCAAGGAATGCTGCATGCAGGTGATGTCATCCGAGAGGTGAACGGCCGAGAGGTGGGCAAAGACCCCATGGCATTACAGCACATGCTGAGGGACTGCAACGGAAGCATCACTATCAAAATCCTCCCCAGCTACAGGGACACACCTCCACCCGCACAGGTCAGCGCACCACTGATTCACAGCAAATCCAATCAAGTTAAATGGCACCAAATTAAAAAATCTTTAACTTTTTGTTTGTTACGCGGCAGTTTTGAGGTTAGTCGTTGCGGGGCACCGGGTTTCAGTAGTATTTATTTATCTTAGGAATGCACCAAAATCCCTTTATGCAGAACTGACTGATACTTTTATTTTTGGTACTTGCCCATAACCAAGTACCGATAATTTATTTATTTTTTTCTATGGTACTTTATATTCAAGTTTATAGCATATTATAGCTGCTCCATCGCAGCGGCTCAGCACTATAATCACAAGACTTCCTGTAATAATGCAAGGAATCACTCTTTATATATAAATCTTTTAACGTGATTAACTTTTTCTGAAACGCAATTCGCATTTGAAACATTCTGTGACTTGTATTCCAAAGCGACCTGTATTCATATAATGCAATTAACGTCAACAAGCAAAACATGTTCAACACATGCACACATTTTGTATTGGTGCAGAATGAGAGAGACGCATAGCCTAGCGCGTTTCACTTTTGATTAAGATAGTCTAGTTTCTGTGTATGCTTGATATTTAAAATAAATGTTGTTTGTAGTTAATGACCCTATATATATATATATATATATATATATATAAATTATTTTTTTTCACAATTTAGTTTTAGTCTAAATTAGGGATGCACGATATGAAACATTACAACCGATACCGATAATTTCTAACCGATAATAAGTCCTTCTCATGGCCGATACCGATAACCAATAAGTTAATATTTTTATATTATAATTTTCATATAATCTGCAGTTTGTGCACCTAGGAGAATAGGAGAAGTATTTCATGCTAAGATGCACTGATGAAAATAATATTTAGTATCTCTGGCCTAATTATAATAGCAAACATCAGTCCTGACTCTCCAAATGTTTTTATTTTTTGTATAAGGCACCACAATACTTAGTAACATAAATGGTTTAAGAGAACTATGACAGAACTATGGGTTATCTGCAATTAACTACAAATTTATATTCAAGTATTTAATGCTTGAAATATTTAATAAAGAAATGCATCTATTCAACCTTTTTAGTGCATGAGGATGAGGAAGATATATCTAGGGACTTTAAGCAACAGCTGCGAATGGAACGGAAGTAAGCTGTTACACCGCCTTAGCCGAGAACATAAAAATCATTAAGCAACCGTAAACAAGACGGTGCAATGCGGCATTCAGTCATTTATTTAAATACAAATGATGGATTATGAGGAGGATGTTTAGGCAATAATTACATTGTTCTCTTCGCATATCTTTAGTCTTAGTGCTAACTGAGGTGCTGTTGCTAAAAGCAGACATATCTTTGCACAAACGAAAACAATCGTTAAAATTAGCTTAAGTTTAAAACATAGTGAACACAGATTAAATAAAAGACTAATGGTAGAATCTAGAGTTGAGCCGGATACTCGGCTGAAACGAGTATCCGGTACGGATAAAGCACTTTTGCCGAGTACGAGTATCATACGAGTAATACGAGTCAATATCTGTGCTCGGATTGAATAAAAATTCTCATTGGGTAGCTGACTGTGTCTGCGTTCTGTGATAGGCTAGTCACAGCGCCCCTCCCCTACACACACAGATGTACTGTGTTGCTGTGTCCTGCTCTGCTCACTCACACACAGAACACTGAGAAGAGAACAGCGCGCGCTCGCTCTCTGTCTCTCCCTCAGTCACTCAGGTTCGCAGGTTTTTTCCGTTAACGTTTAGGGTTTCTTCAGCTTCAGGTTTGTTTTTTACTTTGGTTTGTAGTACTTACTTATTGACCAGTAGAGTTTTGGTAAACGTGGGGTTTGTTCAGACGTGGTGCTTGGTAGAATGCGACTCGCGTCTCTGCCTGTCTGAGATTTGTTTTTCTTTTTTAAACCGTCAGCTGGCTCTAACCAGTTTTTTTTACTTCACGCACTGAGTGTCTGACACTTTCTTGTTGTATTTTATTAAAAAAAATAAAGGTAGTTGTGGTATAAAACTATATTACAAATTAATTAGCTACACACACACACACACACACATACCTGGTGTGGAAATAAAATAAATAAAAATAACCACAAAAAAAATAATCACACTGATCATAAAAAATTAAAAGTAAAAAAAAGAAAGTTATGTTGAGATGAAAACTCTTGTTCATTACATTTTACTTCATAATTGCAACCGCATTCATTGTTGCAAAACTTGTTCTGTATATAGTTCGTTTGTTATCGTGATCAAAACCATTGATCTGAAGCTCAATGCTGATGCTGTCGTGTAAATAGTTTTCTAATCAGCAATAAATATAACAATTTCTGATCAACCCATATCAATCGCATGCTTAAAATAACATACCGGTTATAGCCCCGCCCATTTCAAGACAACCCGACCCACTTCCGGATTAGGCCCCGCCCAGTACGAGTACAGATACGGATACAGATAATTCATATGGTTAACAGATACAGATACAGATAATGCTGTACTCGCTCATCCCTAGTAGAATCGTATACTGATGGAATTAAATGTTATCTAACATAAAACGCAACATTTAACTATAAGCTGTCACGTTGTAACGACTACATCAAAGCGGCTGTTCTTCCGTAGTAGACGGTTACAGAACGCCACGAAGTAGCAGCTGAAGTCGCGAACGCACAATACGACGTTGGAATGCCGTTACCGTTCCAACAGTGGAGGCTGCTTAAAGTCCCTTAATACAGCTTCGACGGGATGATGAACTTTCAAGTGAGATATTAGATGCGTGTTAAAACTTGACGCCTTTCTTCCTCCTCTCGGAATCCTTGCTGTGAACATGGGTTGCAAATAACAATGACATTGTCCTCCTCTGCCACCGAGAAAAACTTCCAGACCGGTGAAGACGTTCACAAATGATGACGTAATGAGCGCGACACAAGCCGAGAGTCACTGCAATTTAAAGCAGGTCACTTGCACTCGGAAAGTGGACGAATCTCAGATAAATCAGACTGATTGATTGATTTACCAGCAAGCGTACTTTATCGGATCTAGATATCGGATTTCATTTATTTCTCAGAGCAATAAAAATGACGTCATTTTCACCCATATCAGTTGATAATTTATCTGTCCGATAAATATCGTGCATCCCTAGTCTAAATGATATGTGTGCTAAGTGAGCAAACCGTTAAAAAGATGATGCAACAGAATTGTCTCTCTCTCTCCTTACCTTCAAATTAGCAACTTGTGCATTGTTTTACTTACTTGCTTTTGACATATCTGACCAAACTACAAACTTTCCAGTGACGTCTGTGAGAAAGAGATATTCACTTGAATATTGGATGTTTAACATTATATTAATTACATGCATGCACGTCATAGACCTCCTTAATTTTGAATAACTCCATTCTACTCTGTTCTTTTGTTTGTGATTCTTTGTCTGTTCACACTTCACAGCACTGTTTACATGCTGTGTGGTATCTGTGTTTTGTATCGGGCATTTTGACGAGTACGAGTGCCGTATCCGAATCGGTGCATCCCTAATTCATTTGCTGCAACAAGATCTGGCATGAATTTGTATAAGATCATCCTCATCTGAACGGCTAGTATCTTCCCCAGATGCTGAGAGTACAAAATAATCTTGTCCCACAGTCCTGATTTTAGTGCCGTATAACCTCCTGATGTCTTATGGGTTCGAACTGTCCTTGTGGAGGAAAATGGAGAGACTTGGCCTCTGGGTGACTCAGAATGCCATCGGGCTGAAACTGAACATGGTTATCCCTATTAATAACACAACCTGTGCTAAGTAGGCCAAATGGGAGGAGTTACACATGCGCACACCCTTACACCCTTACTTTCTACTCTAAGGAGATCTGGACCTGGAGAGAAATGGATCCTCAAACTCGGGCATTACCTTTTTTTTTTTTTTTTTTTTTTTTTAAACCTCTAATATTAGTAAAGTGTTTTGCACCACAATGAGTCGTAATTTGGACATACTGGACTGTAATGTGCAACATATTTGGTGCAAGGAAATTGCACAAGTTAAGCAGGTTTCGCAGGTCCATGTACGATTGCTGGTTGAAATCCTGATCCGAATAGGTTTAGATCCTCAAACAGTGTGCTGCTTCACGTCAACCATGTTACCACTTCCCAAGAGTGTACTTCTAAGCAAGTATGTCCTTTACCCACTTTCTTTGAATAAATACTGTTTAAAAACCTCGCACAAGAGCAAACACCGGGGGCAAGGGTTTACAGGGATCCATTCCTTGTGCCAAACCTAAATTTCTCTCTTTTTTTTTTAGACTTGAACTTTATTCAGTGGCTTGGTTATGTGCAGTGAATGACCGCTGTGTGTTTACTATTTGGAAATCATCACTGATAAAGATCCACCAAGATCCATAAATATTTCATGTGAAAACATACTGTTGTCCTTCATAGAGAAGCCCATTTACAACACACACCAACATAAGCTGTCTGTCTCTGTTACTATTCATATATTTCCCAGGAAGATGCAGTATTCTTTAGACAAAACGTTAACAATGTGAATTGGCCTTGCATTACACAACACCGATTTTGTCAATACAACATGAAAACGCTTTAGCCTCAATGTTTTTTTTGGTTGTTTTTTTTTTGGTTAAATATTATACATAAAATACAATCTTCCCCTCATAATTTGCATAATATGCTGAAGTCAGCATAGATAATTTATTTTAATATGATTGCATTTTTAGGCAATAATTAGCAGCTTAAAATGAGACATGGTAATAAACAGGTGTAACAACACTTTATCTGCCCTTTTAGGTGTATCTGAAGCCACATTTCAACTACAATCCTGACACCGATAATCTGATCCCTTGTAAAGAGGCGGGTTTGGCTTTCTCTAAAGGAGACATTCTGCATATAGTGAACAAGGAGGACCCCAACTGGTGGCAAGTGAGAAGCATATTCATTTTATGTCACTTTATTTTAAGGTCCAATTCTCGCTATTAACAAACCTTTAATTAACCATGACTTTTTTGCCTCAAACTCCTCGTTTGCTGCTTATTAATAGTTTATGTATTGGGTAGGATTAGGGATGTTGAATGTGGTCATGTAGAATATGTGCTTTATAAGTACTAATAGACAGACAATATGTTAATAATAGTTATGCTAAAAAGCAATTTGTTAATCGTGAGAATTGGTCCCTAATCTAAAGTGTTACCCTTCTATTTTTCAGTTCCTTGTTTTGGTCTGATTTCTTTAATTGCTGAAATATTTGACATTGAAACGTTTTTCGTTTAGGCATGTAATATAAATGGAGGCTGCACTGGCTTGATCCCCAGTCAGTTTCTTGAGGAGAAGAGGAAGGCATTTGTAAGGAAAGACCTGGATGGATCAGGTACAGAGGTCTAAGTTTTTTTTTTTTTTTTTTATGGATTACATTTATTTTAGGGATATATCAAAGTTCCTCCCTATTGCATTTATGCTGTAAACAAAGTTCCACCTGTGGGTTTGTTTTAGGAATCCTCTGCGGGACATTAACTGGAAAAAAGAAGAAAAAGAAAATGATGTACTTGACAGCGAAAAATGCAGGTTAGATTTGCTAGGGTTCGTTGTTATTAATGTTTAATCTTTCAAAAGATTATTTTATTTGGCATGGTTAGATTAAATGAATATCTTTTGTAACACTATAAATGTATTTACTATTTCAAATAAATACTGTTCTTTTGAACTTTATTCATCAAACAATCCTGGAAAATGTCAACATGTTTGAATTATCCAGTATTTGGTGTTACATAACCCTTCAGAAATCATTCTGTTAGTTGTACTAACATTGTGATCAAATAAATGCAGCCTTGGTGAGCATAAGAGCCTTCTTTCAAAAATATAAAAAATAAATCTTACCATTTAAAAAAAGAAAAAGTCTTATGACTCCAACCTGTTGAATGTTAGTGCACGTATTTTTTAAACGTAAGAATTAACTTTCAAAACTTCTCTTTCTAATAGAATTTGACCGCCATGAATTGCAGATCTATGAGGAAGTAGCAAAGATGCCTCCATTCCAGAGAAAAACTCTTGTGCTGATTGGTGCACAAGGAGTGGGTCGCCGAAGCCTCAAGAACCGCCTGATTGTGTTAAACCCGCTGCGATATGGAATTACTGTACCTTGTGAGTGTATAATCAACATTACCATTAAAAGGATAGTTCACCTTCAGTTGATGGTCCCTATTGACTTCCATACTGTGGGTGGAAAAACACTATGCAAGTCAAAGGGGACCAACTGAAGGCAAATTACCCATTTAATATTGTTACATTAATAATGATTACATTTGTCATTTTACCAATAAAAAGTCTCACTCATCAGAATGTCATGTTTCTCAGTCACTTCTCGGCATCGACGCGATGACGAAAAGGACGTCCAGTCATACTGCTTTGTGTCCCGGGAGGAAATGGAGACAGACATCAAGGCAAGTCGCTACCTTGAGCATGGAGAATATGACGGCAATCTATATGGAACCAAAATCGACTCCATCCATGAAGTCGTTCGCACTGGACGGACTTGCATACTGGACGTCAACCCACAGGTGAGTTAATGACGCAAAGAGATGTTTTAGTTTGATATTTTACTGTGTAGTGTAATCTGTAATAGACTGTAGTCTTTATATATTAATAGCTGGTGAGGCTACAGGATGAATTACATATATTCACAATCCTGTCCAGGGATTCCTAAACTTGTCAGCAAAACCCATTTGACCTAAAAAATTTACTTGAAGAAACCCTGAGGTTTTAAAGTTGTAATGAAATGGAAGTAGCAATAGACATTTTCTTCATTGTGAGGTAAATCCAACTGAAACGTATTATTGAAAAAAAAAGTCATTTAAATGGTCTCGGATCAGTGTTATAATGTACATATATTTTTTATAAATTTTAAGTTGTGTGTGTGTGTGTATATATATATATATAAATACAAAAAGGGAAATGATACCTAATTGCTATTAATTGAGCTAGTTTTCCAAGCCCTGTCTAAAAAAACTCTCCCTACCTAATAAGAATTACAAATTAATAAAACACAAATTTTACAGAACCTTCACATGTAATGGCATTTAATTATTTGTAGATTACATTTAGTAGATTGCACTTGGAGAGTATTTACAATTGGTTTGTAAAGGGTGTCATTATACAGAGTTTTTGACCAGAAGGTGTCACCTGCCTGTGGTCTATGGAGCGCTTCAGAACAGTGAATCGGTTCATGGACCAATTGGTTGAGTTGATTCAGAGCTTCAAAAAGCTTCTTCTCTCCCTTCACTAACAAAAAGACTTTATTTGATAAATGTGCTCTGCAGGCGCTAAAGGTACTGAAGACATCAGAGTTTATGCCATTCGTGGTTTTTATCGCATGCCCCAGAGCTCGACACACTACGGAGCATGCACAAAGCTGTGGTGGATGCTGGGATCACAACCAAGCTACTGACGGTCAGCCTCATTTCTGTCTATCAAGTCACTTTCTCCATTTTTTTCCCAACAATGTAGAAACATAAGGAGTTAGCATAAGCTCAAAGTTTAAGATATGGGGACAGTTTTACTAACCGCTTGCGCCAACGTAAAACGTCTTTTGGCGTTAAAATAGTACTGTCAGGATTTACTAAAGACACGCAGTGAAGAATTAGCGCTGAAAAGGTGTTGACAGTTATTTTTGCACCTCACCTTGTTGAATATGCATTTGTAGGAGTTTCCTTTTCAGACGCAAAATTTATAAGAGGAGAGTATTCAAATGAATCGTGCAATGCAGTTTACCAATGTTTGCGCTTGTCAAATTACTGGTATTTGAGCCATTATTGAACACCAAAAAATAGCATGTCTTAAACTTTTTTGTGCTTTAAATGGCTGCAATTATTGTTGCTAGGAGAGGCACCGCAAAGAACAGAGAGCGCGTGGTATAAGGGAGATATTTTTTTCCCCTCATGTATTAATTTTATTTTGAATGCCAGAAGAACACATTATCCGAACATATCATTTGCCAAGCCATGTTATTTTTAATTTGCTTCAGGAAGTAAGACAACTTGGAACCATCAACTAGGAGTCACGCAATACCAGCTCTATCGAAACCTCTAGCAAACTTTTCGACATACTGTGGCTTCGTTATTTCTTTATTCTTTAATTGCGACTATGCTAATTTGCGCTGCGCTTAGTATATTGCGTTGGTCAGTATGTAAATGAGATGTTGCGTCTGTGTTCTTTAATTTGCACATTGTTAGTAAATCACCCGCAGAAATGTCCACACCCATCGGCGCTGTTGTGGAATCGCACTCTCACGCTAATTTGCCCTGTTTAGTAAATCTGGTCAATGGTTCTTTAGAAGCCACAAGTAAGTGCGATGACTTTATTTCTGTCTTTTTAGGAAATGGACCTAAAGAAAACGGTGGATGAAAGCACCAGGATCAAGCGGGCATACAATCACTACTTTGATCTGACTATAGTTAATGACAATCTGGACAAGGCCTTTGAGAAACTGCAGGCAGCTGTGGAGCAGCTGACCACACAACCACAGTGGGTCCCTGTGAACTGGGTTTACTGAGATGTACAGCGGTCCAGACACCCCATCATCATCATCATCGGCGGCAAAACCGATGTGTCAGCACAGCGGCACAGAACACAAGTTCACACTGAATGGACCCAGCAGTTACTATGCAAATGTACACTAGCCATCCAGTCACGACTGACATAAGGGAAGTGTACTTATTTATTAAAGTTTTTTTTATTTTCTAATGACTAAACTTAAAGTGCCCCTATTATGGGTTATGAAAGGTTCATATTTTGGGTTTGGGAGTCCCCCAACAACAGGTTGACAGGCATGCGAGTTCAAAAAAACACTCATGTACTTAAATGCCTTTATTTTTACCTTATTTGCTCAACGACGCGCAAACAATTCGCTCAACGATTCATTTTTCAAAACCCCTCCTTTGCGTGACTCTAATCTGCGGTGATTGGTCTGATTGGTTGATTTAATTTAAAGGGGTCATATGATGCGATTTCAAGTTTTCCTTTCTCTTTGGAGTGTTACAAGCTGTTCATGCATAGATAAGATCCCTGAAGTTGTAAAGATTAAAGTCTCAACACCAAAGAGATATTCTTTATCAAAGTTAAGACTGCCACGCCCCCCTAAACGACTAATTCAAACACAGCCCCCACATGTCTACATCATGATGTGTAAATATGAAAGCAAAAGCACTTTATTTGGCCTTTACGAAAGTAGATGCATTTAGGAATCATTAAGATTAGTTACAACAGAACAGCACAACCCAGATGTTATCACAACGTATTTTATGGACGACAGTTTCGTGAACCTAGGAGAGGAGATAATTCTGACTTTGCTGTGACAATCTGGGCTTCTGAATCAGCGAGTGTATGTTTTGTTATTAGTTTAAGTATTTGCTAGTTACTGTTCAAATGCGGAGTTTTGCGCACTGTGTGTGTGTGTGTGTGTGTGTGAGAGAGAGAGAGAGAGGGTCACAGCGCAGCGTCTTATGTGTGTGTGTGTGAGGGAGAGAGAGAGGGTCACAGAGCATCATCGTGTGTGTGTGCTCGCGTGTGCTCGCGTGTGCAAGTACTCCTCGCTGCAGACTGTGAGAGAGGAAGACATGGTCACACAACTGCGGGTTGTTTGCAAACACATACGAGCATCATCGCTGTCTGTCATGCGACTCTGTTCCCCTCTCGGGCTTGAACTGATGCTAAAACTAAGGACATTATTAACTGTCTTTATAATTATTTTGAAAGCTTAAGCTTTCGATTATGGAAAGGGGCGTTACATTTCCAACGAGTGGTTATGGGGTTCGGCCAATCACAATGCTCTGGGTCAGTTGGCCAATCTGAGCAGACTGTGCTTGTCGGAAGGAGGGACTTTGTAGAAAACGAAGCATTTAAGAGAGGCGGGGCATACAGGACCTACAATAATGTACAGTATTTGAAAAAGAATGTGGTTTTTTTACATTAAAGCATGTCAACATATTCTGTTACACCAAATACACAAAATAATGATCTTTAAAAAAGCATCATATGACCCCTTTAAAGGAGCGTTTCTGTACAGCCGTTACTGGGGAAACAGCTATTTTTAACGCTCCAAAAGCACCACCTAGTGGCAAAGAGTTAAATTTGCATTTTCATTCAGACCAACGGAAAAATCAAATTTCCCAGGTCTGCAAGTGCAACAAGTGGCGGGCAATATGCTAATGTTTCATGATGACATGAAACTGCTTGGGATTCGGGACTCCTTTCATTGATTCAGAGTCGACTCTTTCCTTTGAGAGATGATAACTTTAAACACGGTACACTTTTAGATTTAAAAATGTGCAGGATGTTTTCATTCACTTAGAGCTGTTACACACTGCATGAAAGGTACTTTTCAAAAATCCATAATAGGGGCACTTTAAATACTTGGAGGGAAAAAAAACAAATAGGATTTTTTTTTAATGGTTTGTTATTTAAAATAGTGATTTAATAATTTTCCAAATAAGTATAAGCTGCATTACAGTATTTAAAGCAGGGGTCTGTTTTATTGCTGTAATTTTAGTGTTACAATCGTTGGTTTACAGTGTAGAATTCATCTCTCATTTCTTCATCTGTCAGTTCAGTCACTACAGTATGTTAAGCAGCTTTAGTTTACTCAGCTTTGAAATTAAGATCTTTTGAAGTTTCATCCTATTATCCTTTTTCATTTCAATTAAATTCAAGGAATTCTAGGAGTAAGCCAAACTTAACTTTTACAATATCACAATAGCACTTTATTTTACAGTCCCGTTGCGTATATACTATAATAACTAGGTACTAATCCTGAACCTAACCTTATAGCCCAGAGTATACTTCAGTTTTGACACGAATGCTTAAAGGGGTTGTTCACAAAAGAAATTGTCATTTACTCACCTTCATGTAGTTCCAAACCTGTTTGAATTTCTTTCCACTGTTGAACATGAGATATTTTGAAAAATGTATGGAAACAATACTATGAAAGTCAAAGGGGACTAGAAACCATTTGGTTACCAACATTCTTCGAAATATCATCTTTTGTATTCAGCAGAAGAAAGAAATGCATTCAGGTTTGGAACAATTTTAGGTTGAGTGAGCGATGACAATTTTAACCTTTGTTTCATCCCATCCATGTGTGCACAAACCCCCCCCCCCCCCCTTCCTGAAATGATGGGTCGGTTCAGTGTTGCCACCTTGTGGATGGACAAACAAATGAGTGTGAAAAAGCTTGTCAGACAGATACTGTGCCTGAGATCAAATACTTTCCTACTACATAGTACTCAAACAACAGTATCATGTTCAAAATTCATTGTATTCGATAAACGGTAGGTGAAAAAGTACCTAGTTGACCTACTGCTTTCACCAGGATTCTGAAGTGTGCATTCAATGGACTCTTTACTATCCCATAAAGGCCATGGCAGAGGATTTATGAATGGCAGTAATTTTGTTTATACTACCCATACTCGTACTATATAGAACATGCAAAATAAATTCCAATTCAAATGTAATTCCTATTACGATGATTTCAGACACACTGAGAGTGAGAGTTTGTATGAGATCTCTGCAAAACAAAAGTGAACATTTTTTAACTGGTGGGCGTTTCTAAATAATGCAATGAAAATGATGCCCCTTACCTGACCCCACTCCTAAACACAGCAGTATATCAGGTAGCATGGCCGCCCACTGATCTGGTAACCCATTACTGTCCTGCAGAGACCTATATTTGTACCGAGAACAGCGTAGAGTACATGCATACTATGCTGATGATGAAATTTACATCACATGCACTGTGTGTACAAATCTATACTTCAGTTTTTATGTTAATGCTTAGCTTATGCATAGAGAAAAACGCTTGTCAACGCAGGTGTTTGTTATTGCGGTCTCCAGTAATTATTGTTTCTGTTTCATTTATTAATTTTTCGACTGTGAAACAACAACCCAGGCCACTAATTAGTGCAAACAAATTCAAGGCACATGTGGGAGCATAGTGTAAATGTACAGCAGTACAATGAAGTATACTCTGGGCTTAAGGGCCGGTTTACACAGAACAAGTTTTTGTGTTCCATTGCACCATTGTTTTTCATGCGTCTCGCTACTTTTCAGTGTCTTATCTTGTGCAAGTTGAAAATGCTCAACCTTGGCTGATTTTTCCATTCATCGGTGCTGCACCTCTGCATCTGGATATTTTTGCGCGGCACCTGTAGTTTTTAAAATCAGAAGCCTGTTCTGTGTGAATGGCCCCTAAACCTAACCTTAACTCAAGTTCAAGTTACCTTACATTATATTACCTTATATTAAGTGCATGTACTATAAAATAAAGTGCATCCAAGATCATGGTTTTTGTTTTATCGTTGGAGAATTATGAGCTAAAGTCATTGTGTTGCTTGTATGTCTTAGTATACAGAATCAGCACTGTATTTAGCTAAATGCCTTTTACACAGGCATACAATCACATTCAAACATGGAATATAGACCAAGTGTGTCCTGATCACAATCTATCTGGCCTCACAGATTCATAACCTGTCATCTAGCTGTATGTAGTGATGTACCTCCGTCTCTGGTGTCTTGCTCCAGTGTCTTTTTCAAGGCTTTGTAACTGGTTTTTATCCAGCTTGCGTATTCACTTGAAAATTCTATATTTTGCGATACAGAGTTGTATTTTCTGAAATTAAACAGCTGTCTAATAAATGAATCTTAATTTTGGATCTCTTTACTTAAGAGTCTTTATTTTCTGGGGCCTCATTCATAAAGTGTGCATCTGCGCCAATTGATCATAGAGTGTGCGCACGCTTAGATCAACGCTCATATTAGTAAAAACTGCCTTTGACGTGGAAACGTGTTTATCATCACGTCAGGGTCTGAGCAGACCTACACACTTTTTCTTGTCAGAGTACTGCAGGTTTTTGGAAATGTAAGCTTTCTTGCCGCTCGCTGTTCTTCATTAAAGAATTTGGACTGGTGATCTTTTATGTTAATGACTTTAATTAGGAGTCGTTTACAAGGCAGAGCGATTTGATCATTCGCAAATCATGGGTTTCATATCTGAAAGAAGCGTATGTGCGTTTTCTGTTCGTACGTTCATTTTATGAATCACACGTACACATATTTGAGAAATGATCATAAGATCACATTTAGAATGGCTTCTGTGCAACTTTTTATATACTAGGCCCAATGTGTGCAGATTTGCTCTCATTAAAGAAGATTAGATGGCAGAAATCTGGGTTAAGCAATTTATGAAAACATGGACAAAATATGATGTAAACAATTTATTGTGCATTTTCACATGTGTGTATTTCCAGCGTTGCCAGATTTTCACAACACAACTAGCCCAATCGCGTATCGACGGAAGTCCCCCGGTAAAAATCGTATTCCGGATAAAATATATATATTTTTTGTCAGGGTTCACCTGGTAAAATTTGCATTCCAGGAGCTCAATATCACGTGTCGCTTCAAACTGTGGACATGAAAACCAACCCGCGGAAACAGTGTAAAAGTAGCCCAATTCCACAGGACAATTATAGACTTAGCAACACTGAATATTTCTACTCTAAAAAGTTTGACATTACAGAGGTACTTTAAAAAACTATTTAAAATTAATTGCAACTATTTAAAGACAATTCCTATAAATCAGCTGAAAGGCCAGTTTTTTCATATCTTAATTTGTAGATTGTCCACCGCTTTAAGTGCCCGTTGGTCCTCCGCTTACATCAGATATTTTCACTTTGCTGTTGTTCTCCAGTCAGACAGGGGGCACTAGAGATGCCAAGCCTTTAACAGTAATGCACAGCATGAGAGGAAGGCAATCCTGTGGGTTGCTGATTTTTGTAACCACTGAATCCTTCTCCTTAAGCAGTGTCACTTTACAGGAAGCAAAGAGTGATGTAACCTTCTTGAGAACTTTCTCATCGGTTAATGCAGCCAGAGCAGCATCTTTCAGAGAAGACTTCTTATTTGAAGTCATGTTTTGCACCTGCAGGACAATAAACTCGTCATATAGGCAGAAAAAGGAAGCTCTGTTGCTTTGCATGTACAA
Source organism: Oxygymnocypris stewartii (assembly GCA_003573665.1). Classification (NCBI taxonomy): domain Eukaryota; kingdom Metazoa; phylum Chordata; class Actinopteri; order Cypriniformes; family Cyprinidae; genus Oxygymnocypris; species Oxygymnocypris stewartii. Next base: position 2,024,837 of record QVTF01018622.1, on the reverse strand, counting down.
AGCTGCTCAGTTTGTTGTCCTCCAAGCCAGAAGATAATTAGCATATTCAAGTTAATGAGTTTTATTTTTACAATGATCGCTCTGGATTTATGAGCAAATTAAAGCCTGTATTTAACACAACTTGAGATTTATATTATTATTATGTGTTGAAATTATTAACAAAGCATGTACTGTTGTTATCGCTGCACTAAAATTCTTCAGAACTCCAAAAGTATTAGTCTAAAAGAAGAAAGTCTTATACAGATACATCTAAAAAAAAATTATATTGTGAGTTTTTCTTGTAACTTATTTCAAAAAGTGAAACTTTCATATATTTTAGATTTATTACATGTAAAGTAAAACATTTTAAAAGTTTTTTTGTTTGTTTTAATTTTGATGATTAGAGCGTACAGCTAATGAAAGTCAAAACTCAGTATCTCAAAATATTAGAACATTTACATTTGAGTTTCAATAAATGACCATCCATACAGTATAAATTGTGGGTATCTCTTGTTCTTTGAAACCACAATAATGGGGAACACTAGTGATGGGTTGGTCTTGAACCTGAAGGCCACTATCAAAGCAGCCTGGGCTCTCATAACACCTGAGCAGTGTCACAGGTTGATCACCTCCATGACACGCCGCATTGATGCAGTAATTCATGCAAAAAGAGGACCAACCAAGTATTGAGTGCAAAGAAATGAACATACTTTTCAGAAGCCTGACATTTCTGTTTAAAATGTCCTTTTTTGTATTGATCTTATGTAATATTCTAATTTTCTGAGACACTGGATTTTGGGTTTTCATTATCTGCAAGCCATCATCATCAAAATTTCAAGATATAAAAGCATGAAATATTACACTCTGTGTAATGAATCTATATAATATATGGGTTTCACTTTCTGAAATGAGTGACAAAAAATATTGACCTTTTTCAGCATATTCTAATTTTTTTTTAGCTGTACCTGTACATCTAGAATGGCTTGAGGGTAACTAAATTATGGGGTAATTTTCTTCCCCCTTTAGACGGGCCCTATTTATTACATGTGGCATTAATGCTTCCATTTTTGATGGAAAAACTGTTCTTAATACAGAATACGGTTACTTAATATTAAGATACTTACAAGATGAAGCAAAGCTTGCAGGGTTGTGTAACTGCAGCAGGATTTGAGCTCAAGCAGGGCAGAGTCAGTCATCTCTACATGAGCACATGATTGGTTATGAGAACAAAGGTCAATCTGACAGCAGGTGTATGACAACGATGCACTGAAAGTGAAACTACTGATTGCTTTTATGACCAGTTAATATACAAAACTTTGTCAGAATTCTGTCACTTGAACTGAACTCACCATCTAAGGAGCTGATGAGCAGATGGGTGGCAGTCAGAGCGCTGGGTTTCTTCTGCTTTCCAGACGGATTAGTCCCAGCAGTCTTCTGTACAAGCTCCAGCGTGGTCTTCACAGCAGGCACCTTCTCTAATGTGCTGGGACCAGGCTGCGTCCCACCGCACAGGTCCTCTAGCTGAGAGAAGGACAGACAAGTCTATAGATGTCCAACATGTCTATTAGTACTGTTCAAATGTTTAGGGTCAGTAAGATTTTCTTTTCAAGAAACCAATCCTGTAAGGATGCATTAAATGGATCAGCAGTGACTGTACTTTTATAATGTTACAAAAGGTTTCTGTTTCAAATAAATGCTGTTCTTTTTTTAACTTTACACTCATCATAGAATTCTGGGGAGAAAAGCTTCACAGTTCCCAGTAAATAATAATAATTGATAACCGCTTGCATTCTTTCTGCCATTATTTTTATGTACTTCCAAATAGTTTCTGGTTGTTCCCAAAGACGTGCTTTTGATTAAACTTTTAAGTGATCTATCTTTAAATCCCAACAATAATTAATATTTCCGCATTAGAAACACTAGTGTGACTAAAGGGCTTACACATACTAGTGTGGATTAACCATTACAGAAACATAAAAAAATTATCATGATCATTTTGGTAATCACAATAACTGTTAGTTGAGGGCAGCTGTGGCACAGACCTTACATTGGGTGTTGGTCTAATGCATTTGTTAAGGACTGTATATGTTTTATTTAAGATGACAACTAGATGGCATTTGTTGTAAAAAACACTAAATCTGATGTAAGATTCCCCTTGTCACTCACAGCGTCCTCCAGCACGCCGATGGCTGCACTGTCCTGCAGGAGCAGAGAGATCTGCTGGAATAATGAGGAGCGTGTGCCGGGGGGGAGTTTAGAGAGAACCGTGAACTGCCCCTGGAGTCCTTCCAGATCTAAAAAGAGAGAGAAACGGATAGAAAGTAAAGGATCTTTATCAAAGCATTTATTTATGGAAATAATGTAAACTCTATAGTATTAACCAACTGTCCTTACTAGAAATCCAGAAGGATTTTCGCATATTTTTTTTGCATATTTGTCACTTAAAAGATTCAGATCATCAAACTAATTTTTATATCACAAAAAGATAATGTGAGTAAATACATGTGCAGTTTTGAAATTATGATTTTATTTATTAAGGTGAAAAAGTAATCTTTGTGTAATATTAAAATTTGTTTAATGATTTGAATAATTTAAGTGACAAATATGCAAAAAACAAAACAAAGGGGCTAATACTTTTTCATAGCACTGTAAACTAATAAACCAAAATAAAAGTAGGTATTTCTTTAGAATAATTAATTATTGCTCAACCATGAAAACGTATGTTCTATATACTATGAATGTTTTATTCACTATATTGGTGCTGTCATGTGACCCACCAGTGTCACTTTACAACTTAACAACTAGTAAAGAATCCACTACTTTTCACCTATTTTGTGAATACTGTGAATTCAAACACACCACACTCTCACATCACATTTTTCACCTATTATACAGGTGCATTTCAATAAATTAGAATGTCGTGGAAAAGTTCATTTATTTCAGTAATTCAACTCGAATTGTGAAACTCGTGTATTAAATAAATTAAATGCACACAGACTGAAGTAGTTTAAGTCTTTGGTTCTTTTAATTGTGATGATTTTGGCTCACATTTAACAAAAACCCACCAATTCACATCTCAACAAATTATAATACTTCATAAGACCAATACAATTTTTTTTAGTGAATTGTTGGCCTTCTGGAAAGTATGTTAATTTACTGTATATGTACTCAATACTTGGTAAGGGCTCCTTTTGCTTTAATTACTGCCTCAATTCAGCGTGGCATGGAGGTGATCAGTTTGTGGCACTGCTGAGGTGGTATGGAAGCCCAGGTTTCTTTGACAGTGGCCTTCAGCTCATCTGCATTTTTTGGTCTCTTGTTTCTTGTCTTCCTCTTGACAATACCTCATATATTCTCTACGGGGTTCAGGTCTGGTGAGTTTGCTGGCCAGTCAAGAACACCAACACCATGGTCATTTAACCAACCTTTGGTGCTTTTGGCAGTGTGGGCAGGTGCCAAATCCTGCTGGAAAATGAAATCATCATCTTTAAAAAGCTGGTCAGCAGAAGGAAGCATTGAAGTGCTCCAGAATTTCTTGGTAAACGGATGCAGTGACGATGGTTTTCAAAAAACACAATGGACCAACACCAGTAGATGACATTGCACCCCAAATCATCACAGACTGTGGAAACTTAACACTGCACTTCAAGCAACTTGGGTTATGAGCTTCTCCACCCTTCCTCCAGACTCTAGGACCTTGGTTTCCAAATGAAATACAAAACTTGCTCTCATCTGAAAAGAGGACTTTCACAATTGCTTGACAATCCTCATAAGGCTGCGGTTCTCTCGGTTGATTGTGCATCTTTTTCTTCCACTCAACTTTCTGTTAGGATGTTTGGATACAGCACTCTGTGAACAGCCAGCTTCTTTGGTAATGAATGTTTGTGGCTTAACCTCCTTGTGAAGGGTGTCAATAATTGTCTTCTGGACAACTGTCAGATCAGCAGTCTTCCCCATGATCGTGTAGCCTAGTGAACCAAACTGAGAGACCATTTTGAAGGCTCAGGAAACCTTTGCAGGTGTTTTGAGTTGATTAGCTGAGTGGCATGTCACCATATTCTAATTTGTTGAGATAGAGAATTGGTGGATTTTTGTTGAATGTGAGCCAAAATCATCACAATTAAAAGAACCAAAGACTTAAACTACTTCCTTCAGTCGGTGTGCATTGAATTGATTTAATACACGAGTTTCACAATTTGAGTTGAATTACTGAAGTAAATGAACTTTTCCAGGACATTCTAATTTATTGAGATGTACCTGTATAGTAGGGAAGTGTGAGATTTCTGATGCAGCCAAGCTTGCCGTGTTGGGCTAGCTGTGATGTCACAAATTCATAGTTTTATACTTTACAGTTGTCGCTGAATAATTACTCTGAGAAAAATATGTATTTTTTTGTAAAACATTTTTTTTTTTTTTTTTTCATTAAAGATGGATAGAGTAGCAACTGTGATGTTACCTTTCTGCAGTTTGTTGGTTGTTTTCCCTGGTGCAGCACTAACTGTGCTTGCTTGCTTCACCTTCACTGGCCCGTCAATTTCAAAGCCACCCTTGATATTTGGCAGCAGGCACAGTTCTGACAAAATGGATGAGAGTACAATCATATGGCTTTGTTTTACCCTCCAGAATTACCATTCCTATAATGATTAAGAACATTTGTCTAAACGTCTGTATGATGAACAACTTTGTCGGATTTCCCTTTGATGTTCAATGTAAAGGTCTTTGCTCACTGAGTCCGAAATATTCGCATGCTTTTTCCCAAAATTCGGCATCCTAAAAATTTGTCACGCACATAAACCTCGCACACTGAGTCCGATGCATATTAATTAATCCGTTGTGGAAAAATTTGCAAAACAATTCTATATACAGTCATTTTACAAAGCTACAAGAATACCTTTTGTAAACTGCGTACTCTCCAAAATGGCGCTACGCTGACACAGAGGAGACAAATTGCCGAATGAAGTCATTATTTTTGTTTTCTTTGAGTACAAAAAGTATTCTTGTAGCTTCATAAAATTACGTTTGAACCATGGATGGCAGATGGAGTATTTTGAGGATGTCTTTCATACTTTTCTGGTCCTTGACGGTGTTATTTTCGACGAAAGGTTCAGAGGCAGTGTGTAAACGTGATTGACACAACATAAGGTCATATTCATTTTTTTACATGTGAGAATTTTGTATGAAAATTTCTGACTCGGGCAAAAACGTCTGATCAGTAATGTAATTGGTACAAAACTTCAAATTAATGATTTCGCAAAAAAAGATTTACCGTAGTGTCCAGTTTGAGCAACTTCTAGTTCAATCACACTGTAAGCAATGGTGGTTTTGGGGGGGATGTTGATGGACACATTAGTGTCATACCCAACAAAAGGCTTCCCTTTATCATTGACTGACACCTGCGGAGAAACAAGAGACAGACGGACAGTTTGTTTTAGGAGGAGAGGAGACGGGAGGCAGGACCGGACACGTCCCTCTGGAATGTTGTTACTGGATAGTGATACACCCAAGACTGTCATCGGAAAAGAAGAATGTGTGATCACAAAAGCCTCACCTTTAATGTACTATTGAACCCAAACATTCCAGTGCAGGTACCACCTTTCTGAACGTCCTCTGTGACACTGCAGGGCTGAGTGGTGACGATTCGCTCCTTCACGAGCGTCAGCACCTCCCGCTGCGACTCCCGTGTCTGCTCGATCAGAGAGTGTTTCAGGTCCAGAACTCTACAACCACAGCAGAGATTCAAGTATGACAAGTGTGACACATGGGTTTATTGTCAAAACTGCATTCATCTACACGTGGCAGGTGTGTCTCAAGTCCTTATTGTCTAGAACTATTCACGTGCATCAACACACCTGGATCAACTTAAAAAAAATAAACGGTTGGAGATATATCCATCTTCAACTTTCTGCTGGTGTCGTCAGGATGATTTAAAAAAAAGCCAAATAATGTAGTTGTTACGGAATAAAGAATGTTTTTATGTCAAATGACAAAAAATGTAAAGTGCAAGAATGCTAATTTCACTGAAGGAGATTTAGATATATGATCAATGACATATGAGGACATGGAAGACAATGAAAGAAACAAAAGTCTTTACACATGCACATCGACATGCCACCTTATGAATCATTGTTACATTTCTAAAAACAGTGTTCAATAAAAAAAAATCCACATATATATATATATACTTGATGCTATTATGGAAGCCTGTTACCGCCACTGAATACAATATTTGTTTTTTTAAAGGTAATTGCGACTTTTTAAGCTCAGTCTTTTTCTCGCAATTTCAAAATTTCTCATAATTGTGAGATATGAACTTGCAATAGTAAGAAAATGCCATAATAGTTGAGCGGATTGTCTGAACTGGACTTTATAACTTGCAATTGCGAGTTTATATATCACAACTCTGAGAAAAGTCGTCAGAACTGCGGGATATCAATTCTGAATGGTGAGATGTAAACACGATATTGCGTTGAAAAAAGGCAGAATTTTGAGTTTACATCTTGCAATTCTGAATTTGTCACAATTGCAAGAAAAAAATAAGAATTATGAGATCTAAACTCAGAACTGCAAGAAGAAAACTCAGAATTGTGTGATAAAGCGTTGCAATTACCTTTTTTCTCTTGTCGGAAATGGGCTTTCACAATCTATTCTTATTCATGATTTAAAAAATATAATAAAAAAAGTTGTTTATTCTTTTTACCCCCCCCCCCCCCCCCCCCCCCCTTAAAACTAAACTCACATAATTCTAGACTTTAAATTTCACATAATTTCCTCATATAATAATGTGATAAAACAATCAAGCATACTTGGAAAAGCAAAGCATATTTCTTTGACACCTTCAGCCTTAAATCTCAGCGCAAACAAAAAAATGGAAGGGAGGACTTAGTTAGAAATATAACAAGAAGTTTAAACACAACACGCCTCGTACTTTCATTTCCTTATTTTCATTCATTCATTAGTGTCTGTATGTCACTACAGGGCAAGGCTCACTTGTATTTAAACCACATTCCATATCACAACACTCTCTTATCTGACCAAGCGTGTGACGACACTGGCTCTAAACCCACTCATGTGGTCAGTCCCTCACCTAGATTTGGATTCCTGAAAGAGCTTCTGAACATCCATCTCCTGTTTCTTTAGGTTCCCGAACGATGACTGAAGTTTGCTGGAGCCGGCACCCCCCACATTAACGGTCCCCGCCCCAAGTTCCGCTGTGGCACTTCCACTTTTGTTATCCACAACTTTGCCATCATAGGTCAAGAAGTCGGTTTCAACTACAGCTGTGAACAAAAATAATAATAATCAGCTCTCTAAAACACATAACGCCTTGTTAAACACAAAACTACCTGATTTTAAATAGAGTTACACACACAAACAATTTGGACAACAATTTTCACATAGAGAACATAATGATACTATAGTCCCTTGAGAAAAACAAATGTACACTTATAGTGTATGTCAAATCATAAAAGTATATGAAAAAAACAACCTTTGTGCAGATAATGCTATGAAATAAAAGGACACTTAAAGGAACATTTCAAAGAAGATTTGTAGAACAAATTTCCCGGAAACAGTTGACTGTCCATCCGTGATGATATTGTAATAAATCCTGAGCTGAGTTTAGTAGGTAGTATAGTGCATTATTTATGATTGCCCCCTCAAGTAAAGTCATGTCAAAATAATACATTAACAAGCCATGAGTTAATGTTAGTGTATGGGTTATTATTAATAATGAGTAAACTCATGACACAATGATACATTAATAAATTATAAAAAATTTAACACACTATATTGCCAAAAGTATTGCGTCACCCCCTTCTAATGAACGGTTTGACTACTTTAGTAATTTCCATGAGTACAAATCTTAATGTTTAAGCATATAATGATATTCTAGGGAATTGTGTGCTTCTAATTTCATAGCAACAATTTGGACCGGACCCTTTTTTTTTCTAACATGACAGTGACTCTGTGTATAAGACAAGGATCAAAGAGAAATGATGATTCAGTCAGTGTGGAAGAACTTGATTGGTCTTAAAATTATATTTACTTATTTTTCAAAAGGGGTATGTCTTTAAAAGTGTCAGATTAATAAACAATTCAAGCTATCACAGACCATATACTTTTTGGCAAAGAATGACAGAAAAGTCGCTCTGTACCTGGATTTATGGGATCTCCAACAAGAACATCATTTAATTTGAAGTCTGATATTAGGTACTTGGGCTGTTGCCAAAACCAGTAGCGGTTTCTCTTGATGACCAGGGCCAGAGGAGCCAGACCATCCGAGTCATTCAGACGGGACACTGGGATCAGGGACCCATCAGTGTCGATCTCAGAGACCAGGTTCTTAGTGGCTTTCGCAAACATCTTTTGCTGACAGGCAGAAAAAGCACAAAGCAGTCATAAGTGTATTTCATTTCAAAGAAATGTACTCCTGTCACTGTTGTATTACTTACAAAAAATAAAACCCTTCCTATAAAGTATCATATTGTAAAGTTATCATAGTATCATAATGCCAAAGGATTCTTTGAAGTAGCCTACCTTGGAATATAATTTCACATAAATACTTTATTTTACAGTGTCATTTATTCACATTACGTGTAGCCTACTTAATACAGTAATAACAGTAAATTATACAATTACAAGAAATTAACCTATAGTACGCATTTGAATTAATATTACTCAGTAATAAGTGTTTAATTGCACTGGAAGGACACCTTAAAATAAAGTGTAAACAATTAGTCATATATAATCCTTCAGTACTATAGTATTACACACAGATGGAGATTTCTTTCTCAGTAACAACAATATTAGGATGTATAGTTCCGTAGTTATCAATAGCTAACTCATACCTATACATAATTTAGTATTACATTGACACTGTGACACCTGTGTCTAATGATGCCAAAAGGTAACGTTACAACGTAGTGATAGAAACATCTATTGTAATCCTTTCTTCTCTTCATAACGTAACACATTTGACAGGAGTGGACTAACATAATGTTAAAGTGACCAGCTTTGAAGACAACAGAAAACTTGTAAAGATCTCGCGCTTACCGTCTTCTGCTCTCCTCGTTTCTGTTTGAACTGAACACCTCTACTTTCTGTCTGCCACAAACGAGACAAAAAGCAGAGAGGAGTCCGGTGTTTGTGTAGCCCCGCCCCCACACATTTCATTGGCTCACTCCCAGACGACGAATTTTCATTTGCTGCGCAGGTTGTCAATCAAAATATCAGCCTTAAATTCGATCTCTTCAGAGAGGGTGTTGTTGTCCAACAAGTTGCCACTGAGATAATTAAACTTTATACTTAAAGCCATTATAGGTTTATTTAATTGGGTAACAGCATGTATTTAACATCTTATCGTTTTATCTAAAGTAGGCCTACCTTGTCCTATCTGTCTTTCTGGAAAGCAAATCCCATGAAACAGTATTTATTTATTTGTATGTAAAAGAGAGCAAGGAGTATCTGGTGTGGCACACAGTAGGGAGGTGCAGTCTGGAGGGAAGAGATAATGTCAGTCTATCACACTGAGTAACTGGTTATGTAAGAGTACTGGTGGAACAAAAATCTGAATTGAATTTGATAAATGTCTCAGAAATAAATAAATAAATAATTTAATTGAAAAAAAGTGTAAAAATGACCTACTGTCCAGTGGCATCAAATCTTTTTCTCTACAAAGAAAATGCAGCTGAAAAAAACACACTTAGAATGTTTTAATTTAATTAGTTTAGCAACAAGACCCAGCAATTAATGTCTTTGAAAACGTAATCTGGATCTTTGCCTTCATTATCCGATCTGACCCCCTTAAACAGCAGCAATATTGTCAAAATCATTTCTAGCCTCTGTGGATCAGTCCTGCACATTGGCTTGTAGAAGCACTGGCCTCACAAACTGCTCTCTTCAGATCTGATCACAACATTTCTATAAATTCAAGACCTTGGCATGACCAATCCAAAACATTTGATTTCTTCTGCTTTAACCATTTTGACCACTGGTCAACCTACTTGTGTGTTTTGGGTCATTGTCTTGCTGTAAGACTCACTTTCTGTCGAGTTTCAAAGACTGATATAATGACATTTTCACATGGAACCAAAAGATCAAACTATCCCGGGGTATGTTTCCCAAAATCATTAGGCCTATTAACCTAAGTAAATTGCATAGGTAGAAAAATGGTGCTTTTGTTTCTACAATCTTTTTTAGGCTGCTTTTGTAAAATGCAGCTCAGGTCCAGAAATAGAAAAATCCCTCCAAAGCATACTGCCTTCATTGTGCATTAGCGGAGTGAAGTACCTATTATTATTATTATTATTAAAATATAACCTCTCATTTAACCCAAAAGTACTGTTTGGTCTAATTTGCCCACAAAACAGTCTTCCACAAGTCCTATGCCAAACTTTAGATAGTCAGCAATCAAACCCTCCTTTTTAAGAAACCCTGGTGAACTTCAAATAAGTGAAGTTTAATTAACTGAAACATGACAAACCTGCACCAACTAGTGTGGAAACCAGATTTTTATAATGGAGACCCAGTTTCTTTTTATCCAATGTATTAAAACACCTGACCATATAAACACCTACAGTATATATTTAGTACTGGAACCAAACAGGTTTGTGTATTATTTAATTCAATTCTCTTAATCTAGTTTTAGTATTATCCCCACAATTTTTCTTCTCCTTTTCCTTTTTTAACTTTATGACTCATAAAACCCAGTGTCGCTATGCATATGTCAGCAGGAAATACGTTGTGGGTTGTAAAAGTATTTCCTCAACCACAATAACAGCCCATTCAAAAAAGAAAAGTCTACACGAACAACAGCTTGGGGATGATGCCTTTGCATGCAACTGATTCATAGCAGTACATTTATAATTTCATCTTCTGTTGTGACAGAAAATCCCACACTACAAAATCTGAAACTTCAGTGCCTCACATTCATTGGCTGAACCAAATGAAAATGTGAATCCCGGCACTCTCAAACTCCACAAATACACTCTTTAATAAAAATAGGGTTTTGTGTAAACCTGAAATAAAAACAAAAAAGATCAATCTTTAAAGTGAGACTTTATTGAAGGACAGAGGAAACGCTGCAGCGATCAACACGCAAGTCCCCCAGTCCTCCAACATCATTCGTCGTAGTGCGTAGTGGAATGAGCACATGTTACAGGTCAAACCGCGTGGAAGAAGCTTTAAAACACTGCCGGGCTCACGTGTGTGTGATGGTAAAGTTCAGCATTGTTGAGCCATCCGTCAGTCTCGCGAATAAGTTAAGATGAATATAAATGTTTCTGAGAACCTCAAACATTTTGTTCATTCAAGTGTCTCAGAGTAAAAGGCGGTTGTAAAATGACAATACTTTGTGACGATACATTGGATTTGATTAAAAGTTCAAGCAAAGTAAATGTATATAATTTAATATAAGGCATTATATGTATTATATTCATTTTCTAATATATACATCAAATTCCTCGACAGTTTGATTTTAAGAGGTAGATGACGCAGTTTTGTTCTGACAACATTCTATGCATCTTTTTTTAAGGTCCGGTCACCTGCAGTACTACATTTAGCCACAAGGGAGCACAACCAACCGTTTTTCTCTTCGTTTCCTGTGCTACCTTACAATGCACATCATCAACAACAACAACAACAACAAAAAACACATATGAACTGGGCCAAGATTGCATATTTCTCATACTTCCAAGGGAACCATTTGCATAAATGAAACTACAATAAGCATATTAAGGCAACAGTACTGTTGGGACATTAAATGATAAATATTAAGGAATGATTTGAAACAATCAGCCACCAGTCTCTCACAGCTTTATCAGTCTCTACCTCACTTTAAAAGGTGTGTGTTGTTTCCTGAAGCTGTAATGTTGTCCAGAACAGATAAGAGCAGGCAACAGTGAGCACAGAGCACATTGGCTTCCTCTGAGTTACCAGAGGACCGGACAGTCAAGGTTACCGAATCCAGGATCTTTCCTTAACTCCCAGTAAGTGTTGTTGCTCACCCAGGTGTCATCTTTGGACTTCCTGTTGGTGATAAAGCAGAACATAGTTTTAACAACTAACTGGATTTGACTGTGTAATGATATTTCTAATAAAAAGACAGTAAGTAGGGTAGTTCGTTCATACTGGAAGAATCGAGGTTGATGTGTCATGTGGTTCTCCTCCAGGACTCTGCGTCTCTCTCGCTGCAGCTGTTCGATTCTCTGCTTCTGCACCTCTGCAGATTCAACGTTCCCTTCCTCCAATAACCTGCAGACACAAACAGTCTCATATGAAATTCATTTGTCCTTGCGTAACATGACTGATGCATTGATGTCATCGTCTGGTGGCCCTGAAGGGTCTGTGTCTGGTCTCATCGGCTGTGACACATTTATATCAGAATTACTCCAACTATGTATGTCAAAATTACTCGTAGCATAGTTTTTCTACAATATCCAAAATAATTGTCACATGCCAGAATGCGAATTGTAAAATTACCATAACAAAACTTTTAATGGCAACAGCTTAGCTCATCAATATTAATTTGATCATTGTTATTAGTGTGCACTCAAATAACTTAATAGCCATGGCATATGATTTATAATAATCACATTTTAGTTTATTCTGAGATACTGAAACTTTAAAGTACTGATCATTGTTCAGTTTATTTGGCAGTGGTCACATCTACTGCAATACTCTAATATTAAAACTATTAAAAAGTATTTTTATTTATTGAAAACAAAATAGACTGAAATATAAATATCAGATGATAAACTTCAAAAATTAAATAAACGAAAATTAGAAAGTCTGCCTTAGCAACTAACTGAAATAAGTACTAAAATTACTCAAACTCAAATATTAAAAACAAATAAATGAAAGCTAAATAGAAATATTAAAAAAACTGAAAATAATAAAATGAAAAAGCACATAGCAAAATTACCAAAACATAAACTAAAATAAAAATGTTAAAATAAAAGATAAAAAATTAGGAAAATTTCAAATTAAAATGAAAAATGAAAAAGCATTAGAAATATTAATAAATACTATTTTAGAATATACATAATATTAAAATGACCTACCTTGATCTACTGTACATTGGATATTCTGACTCTAGTTTCACATTATAAACCAAGGTCAAAGCAGTTTTTAAATATTCAATTGAGTTTTTATAGTATTTATAAGATTTCATTTATTCTATCATTGATAATTGTAGTAATTATTTTATTTATTTAAGCCAAAATTTCACCAACTGGTATCATTAAAAATCACATTATATTTATCAGCACAGTATAGTGTAATTGCAGTTAACGGCATTTTCATGTTCAAATTTTGTAATCTATTAGACCTGTCCTGACTAACATTTCACTACTTATTATACCCTGTATGATTGTGTATGTGACAAATAATAAAGAACCTTGAACCTATTATGTATAAAAGGTGAAAGTAAAATGAATCAGAATTATTACAAATTATATATAATATTAAATTGAATTAAGTTCAATAGTTCCAGTTATGTTTTATATAAGCTTGGCAATAGAGATGCAAGTTTTTACCTCTGGTCGAACCGTAGTCTGGTGTCTGTGGGTGGAAGAAGTGGTTTGGTAAGAGGGTCGAGCTCATTGAGCTCCATAGCAAACTTAGTGAAACCATAGTACTGCTCATAGCCAGGAAGCATGGGATCTGTACACATAAACACACACAAATAAAAGCTGAAGATAACAATTTTTCATTTAAATGCATTCTGAAAAAATAAAGGCCTACTAAACGATAGCAACTGTATTGTCTGTTAAATACATCAGCCACAGGGCACCAGAAAAATGAGGCACATCTTATAAAAAAGAGGGCAGACTGTGTGTGTGTGTGTGTTGGTGCATACTAGTCCTCCAGATGCAGGTAGCAGTGGGAGGGCTGCCGCAGTACATCCCCTCGTGCCATTTCCCAAACAGCTTCTGCACGACTTTCCCTTTGTGATCTGTGACAGCTCCCTCCACCTCGTTCATGCAGGAGTTCCAGTACTTTGCCTATGAAGGACACAGACACGTTTGATCAGAGCACCTCCAAACAAAGAAGTGTGTACATATATAAACCAGACCACCTGAGTTAATTATACTGATACTAAACAAATGAGTGAAAATACAGAATGAATTCACCATCAAGGTATCAGTAATGTGGCATTATTATGAACCGTGACATTTAACAGCAAGGTCAGATGGAGGAGATCTCCAGCAGATGTCAGACTTGAGTCAGACAGTGAGCTTAATGAATCTCAGGGAGATGAACCATGAATAAATTATCTGACTCTTGTAAAATCTAATTCTGTCCCGTTTCTTGTTGTGATCTTGCTCTCCTTTGCCCTAATTGATCTCCTGTCTGATCTCTTTTTGTCTTTCCTCCACCCCTCAGTAAAGCCTGACCCGTTGTCCTTGAAGTCTGCTGGAAGTCTTTGAAGACCTCAGTGTCTGAGCTCAATTATCTCAACTGTGCCTCACAGATCCCTCATTAGATGCTAGGGAACGCGGCGCTCTCTGAAAGGCCAGGAAGAGTTGACTGACATGTTTTGGGTTACGTGTGACCTACACGTGTGAAGGATTTCAGATGGTGAAACGTGGAAGGTTTGAATCACAATAACATCTGGTACAATACATTTGTGTAAAGAGACCTTAAGAATATCAAACAATTAAACATTTCAGAATGTATGGGCAAAAAGCAGAGGCAGCTGACCTTGATGAAGGTGACTTTGCACTGGCATTTTTCACTGTTGGAGTTTATGATGGAGATTTCTCCGTAGTGCTCGATCCAGCGCTGCCCACTCAGAATGTTATGAATACATGATGTCACTTTATTCCATTCATAGTGATCTCCAAAGCTGAAGGTGAGAGGAAAGTGTGAGTGTACATACATATTTACTTGTGGCAGGCAAATCCTTTGTCATTCTGAGATTACTGGATGATAAACATGCTAGGTTATCTGATTAACAGAAGTGTTAGTTAACTTCGGTATGTCTATAAATAAAGCCATTTTTTTAAATAGTGGATTTTAAGGAAACATTATATAAAATAATTGTTCAAATAATAGCAGCAATTTTTTGTACGTCTCATTTGCCAAAATTTGTTTAGATTGTATTTAAATTTAGGATATTTATGCTACTACTCAAAAGTTTTGAGTCAGTAAAATTCTTTTGAAAATAAATGTACACTTGTATTCAGAAAATATACAATCAAAAATGAAAATAAAGGTGTTTACACTGTTGCACCAACATTTCTATTTGAAATAATTGCTGCCCGTTTAAACTTTTAATATGAAAATCTGAATATTAGAATGATTTCGGAAGGATCATGTGACACTGAACACTGGAGTAATGATGCTGAAAATTCAGCTTTGCCATCACAGGAATAAATTACATTTAAAAATGTATTCAAATAGAAAACAGTTATTTTAGATTGTAATAATATTTCACTATATTACTGTATTTACTGTATTTGGGCAGTCGTGGCCTAATGGATACACTAAAAATTGCTGGGTCAAATACAACCCAGCTCTGGGTAAATTATGGGCAAACCCAGCGATTGGATTGTTTAGACCCAGCGGTTGGGTTACTGCCCAGAAGGCAGTTTTTAACCCAAAACATTTAAACCAACTGTTGGTTGAAAACAACACAGCATGTGTTCTGTCCAATATTTACCCAGCAGTAGGTTGTATTTAACCCAGCAATTTTGAGAGTGTAGAGTCGGACTTGTAACCCGAAGGTCACAGGTTCGAGTCTCAGGTCTGTTAGGAATTGTCGGTGGGGTGAGTGAATAACCAGCGCCCTCTCCGCCCTCAATACCACGACTGAGGTGCCCTTGAGCAAGGCACAGAACCCCCAACTCCTCCCCGGGCGCCGGAGCATTGGCTGCCCACTGCTCCAGGTGTGTGTTCACGGTGTGTGTGTGTGTGTTCACTACTGTGTGTGTGCACTTGGATGGGTTAAATGCAGAGCACAAAATCCGAGTATGGGTCACCATACTTGGTCACATATCACTTCATTTTTCACACTTCACTTTTAACACATATTATGCGTTAAATATTTTTCTGGCCTGACCATGACAGGGTGATCAGGACCCAAAATACGAACTGGCGGAGTCTAAGATAACCCAGAATATTTTGCATTAATGACAAGCTGACTATGTTTTCCTCTTTTATGGCTACTTGTAAATAAATAATCAGGAATGAAATGTTGATTTGAGTTAACTTATTTTACTATGCGAGAAAGAAGCGAGCTATGAGTGATACGAGGCATGAAATTATTTAAGAATCAGATCCTTGGGACAACAAACGTCATTTACACAGTTCAGAAGTCGCTATACAAAGGTTATTAGAACACAGAATGCTATAATCGACCAATCAGAATGGAGTATTCCAGAGAGCTATGAACTATATCAGCTTTATAGTTATCATCAACTGCCCTGCTCTAGATCTTGGGACCATTTACTGAAAAAACCCATTTAGCCTCCACTAATATTATTTTTATGGTATTTACTGTTCAGACCCCAAGTACTTGTTGCAGACAAATTTCCAAAACAAAACAACAGTAAATCACCAAAACTATAAAGCATTGTAACTTTTTAAGTATAAGCTGAGTTTGGTGAAGGACACTGAGCTCCATTCACAGGATTGACAAAACCTGTAGACCAGTGGAAGCGCAACAACCCACTCGGCACAGACAGTCCGTCATCATATGTCATTAATATGTGTGCTGCTGAGTAACTGGCTGCTGTTGTCACTGACAACTTCAACGCCTCGCTGCCCCAGTCTGCTGTTTCCAGGAAAGATAACAGCTCCAGTGCTTAGGGTTAACAAAGACACTGACAACATCAACCACAGCTGCTGCTATAATTTGGACAATGCCATCATTAAAGATACAAATTACCCAGACTACAATCTGTTCTCACTTGGTTTAGCCAACACACCACCAAGACATCAGGTTACTGTTTCTGACACGTAACATATTCAAAACAGTCAAAAATATTTTACTCACAATTTCTATAAAATATTATAGAGTTTGGCATAAATAGAAACAAAAATATAAATTATCAATTAGTATATTTATAAACATGTGGAGTTTTACTTTTGTAATGATTTACATGACTTTTCCAGGTTTAGAAATCATACTTTTAAAATGAGGTTTCCTCAGATATCCAGGTTTTAAACAGCTGTTGAGGAGGTGAATTAAGAAAATTATATTATATTGTGACGAGTGGCTGCCTCTCCCCTTATCATCATCATTACCCTGTCCTTCAACATCGCCCTTCACCAGGCTCCCGACGGGAGTGGGTGTGTGAGAGAGTTGGGGCGCTGAATCAGCCAGGTCTGGCGGCGTGTGATGAGGTACACCTGAAGTGAATGAAGCCTCATCACCGCCGTTGTTTAAACGCCGAGGGCGCCTCTCCTCGAGAGACCGGTCTCTTTCCCATGCATGCACGCTGGTGTCCTCATGGGTCCAGGAAGGAAACATAGAGGGATTTCCGTGCCGCCAGAGACATGACCCACAGTCCAGACGAAACCGCACCCGTGATACGACCGTCGGGCCAGGATGCCGGGCCGACCAGTCCCATTGAGCGCCGTGGGCCAAGAGGTAGAGACGAAGCCGCTGGAGAAGCCACCGCCCCTCGCGCCCCGGACCTCATAGGGGAGCACGTACGGCCGCCAGACTCTGTCCCTTACCTGGACCCTTCCTTCCAGAATACTGCCCCTCCTTCACAAACCCCGCAGCACAACGAGGACACCAGATCCCCTGTTTATTTTGGACACTTTTTCCCCTTTGGACACTTTATTTAATGATGTATGTTAAATAAAAGCCTCTCAGAGGCCTGATGCCACACCCACTGTGTCTGTCGTTTGCTCTTCCCACCACAATATATATATACTTTTAGCTTAATTTTTGTTTTGTTTAATTATAAATCACAAGCCCCTAATTGGCCCCAGTTCCCTGTTTAATAGCCACTTTAGACCTTATGAGCAAAGGACCACTTCTTTTTATCCACACTTTGTAGTATATAGTGCATATTGTTTTCAGTTTTGGGGTAATGTGTTTATTTTTTTCTCAAATCAATAGTCTATGCCCATTTATTTACTTAGAATGTAAACATACATACACTGGAATAATGGGTGTAACGTACAATCATCCGATCATTAGCACAAAATAAACTCCCTCTGGGTGATACAAGATCCCCTGTTCTGATCACCCTCTCTACTTTTTTGTGATAATGACTGTTATGAGTTTTCACGGACATATGTATTCTATATATGATATAATTATGTAAAATGAGACATATCCAGCATTTCTTAAACAGTCAATTGAACCATTGTGTCACAATAATCAATTAGATATGAATTTATGAACAAACAGCCACAAATTACTGTTACTGAATTATTTTTAATAAAGCATTAAAAAAGCATATAGTGCTAATATGTGGAATACATTTAATTGAACTAATTTGATATAGATGAGCGGTGATTTGTCACAGCATGTCACTTGCTTGCAATATAAACATGGTGTAACTGTGTCGAACACTAAAAAACTCGAAACATGAGGAGACCTGCATTCTCTGATACACTCACATTTTTCAAAAAGACAGTACAGATAGACGGCAAAAAAACTAATTAACCCCCACAATGTCTGTCAATTTATTTTTTGCTTTCTGTGCATAAACATCAATATTTAAACACACACACACACACACACACACACACACACACACACACACACACACACACACACACACACACACACACACACACACACACACACACACACACACACACACACACACACACACACAGACTAATTTGTATAAATCTGACCAATTTAGAAAAGTTATCTGCAGAGCTGTGTAATTAATGTTTGTGTAAATTAATTTGCCATCTGGCTGTAAAATTCCACTGCAGTAGTTATATTCTGCAGTAAGAACATTGAGCTTGAGATGTTTTAACACCTGAGACATGGCTTGAGCCAAAAAGAGCAGACTGGCCTGTGTGTGAATTTAATAAACAGCCAAAAATAAAGAACTCACCCAGGGAGAACCACATGAGAAGTTCCTACAGGTACAATCTCCATTGACTTCCCCCAAAACTTATTCCTCCACCTCACATCTGAAATCAGTCACGTATAACACACTCAGCTTTATAGCTACAGAAAACATTAGCTCATTTGTACTGACACAATAAGCTTGGTATTATTAGTGTGATGTTACCTTGCCAAAAGATGAAGTTTTTAGATTCGGCATGACAGGCAGAAATGGGGGGGTGATGGCTGACCTGGAGGATGAAAGCAGAACAGCTGTGAAAGCCGTACACACATTCACAAACCTGCTGTACAGCTTACAGAGAGCATCCTACCTGCTCCGCCACAAAACGAAAGCCTTTGTCTGGACGATCACACTCGTAGGTCTCACCCAACACTGGATTAAAGGGTTTTCCTCCAGCTCTGTAATAACTTGAAGCATAGCCGGACACAGCAAATGTAGCGATGTACACCTACAAACAGAACACAGAACATTTAGTTATGTATGTCGTCCATTTTTTTATTAAAGGGACAGTTAATTCACCCAAAAATGAAAATCTGCTGAAAATCTACCCACCATCAGGATATCCAAAATGTACAGTAACTGAATTTGTCTATTCATCGGAACAGATTTGGAGAAATTTAGCATCGCATCACTTGCTCACCAATGGATCCTCTGCAGTAAATGAGTGCCGTCAGAATGAAAGTCCAAACAGCTGATAAAAACATCACAATAATCTACAAGTAATCAACAGGTGTCCAGTCCATCAACTAACATCTTGTAAAGTGAAAAATAGTCTCTAATCCATAATATGTTTTCCTCCAGTAAAAATGTCTATGCCCTGTTGTCCTGTCACATCAAAATCCACCAATGTATTTGTTTAGGACTGTTCTGGACTGGTTTCACTTGTAAGCAATGCTTGATCCCTGCATATTTCTTTTGCGATTCAGATGAGATGATTGGAATTAAACAATATTATGCCTAGATGACTTGTATTTTAGCCGGAAGTAAAAAAATGTGTTAATGATGATTTTTTTTTTTTATTACAAACACACAGCTTTTCATTTTACAAGACGTTAATTGGTGGACTATTTAGAGTCATGTGGATTATTGTAATGTTTTATCAGCTGTTTGGACTCTCGTTCTGACGGTTCCCATTCCCTGCAGAGGATCAACTGGTGAGCAAGTGATGTAATGCTAAATTTCTCCAAATCTGTTCTGCTGAAGAAACTCATTCACACTTTAAACTGCCTGGAGGTGAGTACATTAAGTTAATCTTAATTTTTGGGTGAACTACTCCTTTAAGAACTTATTGAAATGACATTGTTTCTTATCTGTCTGGCAGGTCAAATTGAATTCACAGCTATTTTATTTTCAGAATCTGGCTTAAAAACAAAACTTGTTTTCCATCTTTTGGGAATCGATTGGAATAGGTAAAGTCAGTGTTTTAGACTTTAATGAGAATTTCATCAGAGACCACATCTGCTCTGTGCTGCCTGCTTCACTGGACTCAATTTGCATATCGCAGCAACCGTTTCACAGACGATGCTATTGCCTTCACCCTGCACACTGCTCTCTCCCACCTGGAAAATAAGAACACCTATGTGAGGATTCTGTTCGTGGATTATAGTTCAGCATTTAACACCATAGTGCCTGCCACACTGGTTGCGAAGCTCCAGACTCTGGGACTGAACAGATCTCCATGCAGCTGGATCCTGGACTTCCTGACAGGCAGAAGTCAGGTGGTCAGAATGGGCAACAACACCTCATCTCCCCTGGTCATCAACACTGGTGCTCCGCACGGCTGCGTCCTCAGCCCACTCCTGTACTCCCTGTACACACACGACTGTACAGCCACAAACAGCTCCAACGTCATCGTCAAATTTGCCGATGACACAACGGTGATAGGCCTGATCACCAACAACAATGAGACGGCCTACAGAAAGGAGGTGAGTACCCTGACTAAATGGTGTCAGGAGAACCACCTCTCACTCAACATCGACAAGACCAAGGAGCTGGTGGTGGATTTCAGGAGACAGAGCAAAGAACACACACCCATCACCATCGACAAGACACCTGTGGAGCGGGTAAATAGCTTTAAGTTCCTCGGCGTTCACATCACCGAGGATCTCACATGGTCTGCTCACACAGATGCACACCAGCGCCTCTTCTTCCTGAGATGGCTGAGGAAGTTTGGAACGAGCCCCAGCATCCTCAGATCCTTCTACACCTGCACTGTGGAGAGCATCCTGACCGGCTGCATCACCGCCTGGTTTGGAAACAGCACCGCTGGCAACCGCAAAGCTCTGCAAAGGGACGTGCAAACTGCCCGCCACATTGTTGGAGGTGAACTTCCCTCCCTTCAGGACATCTACATCAGGCGGTGTACAAGGAAAGCTCGGAGGATCATCAAGGACTCCAGCCACCTGTCCCACAGTCTGCTCTCTCTGCTGCGCTCAGGAAGACGTCTCCGCAGCATCCAACCCGCACTAGCCGACTAAGGGATAGCTTTTTCCCTCAGGCAATCAGGCTAATGAACAGCAAAAACTAATACACCCTACAGCACACTCCCACTTTACAATATGTCATGCACTGCACTTTAACTCCTTAACTGTCGCCGTCCCGTATACGGGACGCCTAATTTTACTTCAATATATTACCATTAAATCGTAATCTAATCATGACAAACTATATATAGTTGGAAAGGTCCAAGACTCCTAAATAGATATTGTACCACTGTTTGTTGTAAAAAATTATGTAAGAGCAGTAATAGATTAATTTATGACAAGAGCGCACCTCAAAACATATACACCATAACAGGAGCTCTGATCTTTGACACAAAAATTCTATTCGTTTCCTTTTTTTCCTATCACGTTTTAGTAATCATCATATATTATATATCATTTGAAAGCTTATAATCTCAAAATTCATCCTGTGAAAACCGTTTTGAAATCGGACATTGCGTTACCATAGAAATGGTACTTTAAAATATTTTAGCGGGCCCCTCCCCTTTAGTGGGAGGTGTCATATTCCAAATGTATTACGGTCTTATAGAATCACAACTTTTTATAATCTTGACAAAATACATATCATTTTGTGATAAGAGTAATAGTGGGAGAGAAATTGATACATTTGTGACAGCATAAAAAAATTCAATGGGGTTTGAATGGCACCCGGTGGCTGTTTGTGGTATAACGCCTAAACAAAATTGCATAGTAACCTCAATTTTTATATATCAACTTCAAATTTGAAACACAACTTATTTAGACATATGGCTTTAATTTTATGCCAAATTTGGATTAAAACATATTTTTTTTTAATATTTATTTTATATAATAATAATAATTGTACATTACATTTTATTTACAGTAAATTTAAACTTGTATAACCTTTTTTTACTTTCATTTTTTGAAATGATTTCACTTCTGCAATAATCTGCTGATTGTCTTCTTTAAAAGGAGACCAACCTTAGGTCTGTATTCAAAAGCATTCATGAATTATAACAATTTAACTTTAAATAGTGCACTTTCAAGTTTTTCAAAAAGGGGGGGGTGACAGTTAAGGGGCTAACTTGAACTCTAACACAGTTCAACTGGACTAAACACACACACTGCACTAATACCACAACTTATCTGCTACCACTGGATACCATCCAATGCACATCCATGACATTGTGTATCCGGCCTATGTATAATCTGTTGCACCTTTTTTTTCGCATACTATTGTGTATATATGTGTACATAATGCAGAATGTGTACATACAGTGAATAACGTGTATTTTGATAATACAGATAATTGTAAGTATGTCTTAAATAGTACACTGTGTGTACTGAGTATATGTATGTTTATTCTGCAGATTGTCTTCTGTATAAGTCTGTAAGTATGTTCTGTCTATATGTAAATTGTTTCTGCACTGTCTGGAGCACGCTCTCAAGAATTTCACTCACCAAGGCACATGTGCTGAGGTGATGTGACAATAAAAAGTGATTTGATTTGATTTGATTTGATAATGTGACTTTGCATTTGTTTGTGGAGGACGAGTCCTCTTCTGGAACACCTCCAGAACCCAGGAGACTTTTTGACAGGCATATAAAAGCTGAAAGTCATGTTTAAAGAAAATAAATAAATAATTTCAAAATATCGCAATGGTAATGCAACTTTTTCAAACCTGTCATGTCATTATGTGTTATTATTATTGTAAGCTTTGTTATATTAATGTAAACAGCTAATAAATTACTGTAATTACTGATGATTCAACTTCATCAGTAAGCATACTGAAAAGCCACTAAGCTACTGACCTAGATATTAGTGCAATGAAAATTCGAAAGCTGAAGCTATTATTTAAACTGAGATAGAGGATTGCTTTTTTCCACAAGAGACTAAGAACAATGATGGGTACTCAGAGTGTCGCTGGATACAGTACAGTGCAGCTGACTAAAGCACATTTCCAAGCAGGGAGAATCATTTCTGAACAATAATCATGCTCTCATGAGTAACAGTGGATCCCATGATGATGAGCCTGGATAAGACAGGCTTTCAAAATAAACACTCTACTCCTAGACAATCACATCAGGCTAATAAAGTCTAATGCACTGTGACATCATAAGGGCGGGTGTGGGGTGTTTTTTTTTCAAATCTGCAATAGAACTCATTCAGAATGCCTGTTTATATAAGAATTTATCCCCCTTCCTGTAAGCATCTTCTTTGGCCTGACAGGGCTGTCTGAGTTTTGAAGTGAACCATGGTTTGTCGCTGTTGTAGGTTAAATGAGTCCTGGTAGGAATGCACATATCTTCACAGAAACTGATATAGGATGTTACAGTCTCTGTGAGCTCGTCCAGATTGTTTGCAGCAGCTTCAAAAACACTTCAATCAGTAAGGTCAAGACAGGCTTGTAAAACCCGCTCTGTCTCATTGGTCCATCTTTTTACAGTCTTTACCAAAGGTTTAGCAGATTTTAGTTTCTGCCTGTAGGTTGGTATAAGATGAACCAGGCAGTGATCAGAGAGACCCAAAGCTGCCCGTGGAACAGATTGATATGCATTCTTTATTGTTGTGTAACAGTGATCCAATATATTACTGTCTCTGGTGGGGCATGTAACATGCTGTCTGTATTTTGGCAGTTCACGGGAGAGATTTGCTTTATTAAAGTCCCCAAGAATGATTAAAACAGAGTCTGGGTGTTGTTGTTCTGTGTCTGTGATCAGATCAGAGTTTCTGTAAAGCTGAGCTCACGCGCGCTTGCGGAGGAATGTAGACATTCGCGAGAATGACCGAACAGAACTCCCGCAGCGAGTAGAACGGCTAGCAGTTCATGAAGTGCGTTTCTAGATCTGAACAGCACATCTTCTTTAACACTGTTACATCTGTACACCACTTCTCATTGATGTAAAAGCACGTCCTGCCGCAGCGCAATTTCCCCATTGATTCTGTGTCGCGATCAGATCTTATCAGCTGAAAGTTCAGAAGATGAAGCGCGCTGTCTGAAATGGTGCCGTTCAGCCAGGTTTCCATGAAACACAGAGCAGCAGAGTTTGAAAAATTCTTGTTTTACCGGGAAAGCAGAAGGAGTTCGTCCGTTTTGTTGGGTAGAGTGGAGATTCGCTAGATGGATGCAAGGCAACGGCGTTCTTAATTTCTGCCGACGAAGCTTTATGAGGGCACCGGCTCGCTCACCCCGTCTGTGCGTCCTGAATCGTCTAAACAGCACTACTGCTCCGCTGACTAAAATAAGGGGGAATGTCAAGGAATTTGACAAATTTTGGATGGATACATCAAAAGTAGATCATTACACTTAAATTAAAACACGATTTGGATTAATGTCTGTGAATATTAATCCTGCATGTTCTGCATGTCTCTGTGTGAATGAATGGCGCAGATGCACGTTTTCATTTAATACAAAAACACTAATAAATTGTTGCGCAGAAACCATCCTAAATTTGATCTTACAATCATATCTGGAATATGCATATGTTTGATTCATATAATGAACGTACGAACAGAAAACGCACGTACATGTCTCTTTCAGATGTGAAATCGATGAATCGCAATTGATCTTGAGCTTGCAAGCAATTGAATGGTTTCCGCTCTCTGCCTTGTAAATGACTCCTAATTAAATGTCACCAATCCTCATAATTTAGTACAGCGAGCTGCAAGAACAGCTTACATTACAAAAACCTGCAATACTCCGACAATAAAAAGTGCGTATGTCTGCTCAGACCCTGACGTGACACTTTTCCATGTCAAAGAGTTTTTATAAATATGAGCGCTGGTGTGGATTTAAGAGTACGCACACTCTAAGATCAAATCTAAGATCAACACTTTATAAATGAGGCCCTGTGTTTTCAGCCTCTGCTCAGAGTACATGAGCATATGAACAAAATCTGTAGAAATTATCCGAGTCATGTTTTTACCATTTCTTTTGAGTAAAACTATCATATCATATACAAACGGAAACCGAAAGGCCTTCACAGCAACCCGTCAAAATAAAAGTTCAGTTTAACTTGAAGAAATCATGACATAAATATGACTTAGTGTAATGATAACACTACTGCTAATAAAACAACTATTAAAACCTTATTTTTAAAGGAATATTTACCAGGAAAATGTATTACCAGAATTTATTTAGCAGATATATATTTTTTTTAAAGTAATTTTAGTGAAACTTTTCATAATGTAATATTGTTTAATATTGTAAGTTTCATGATTTCAATTAATTAGACGTTATGTCTTTGATGAATATAATTGAATTTAACCATTAAAACAGAGTCTTGAAAATTTTAAAAGGAAAAAAGGAATTGAGAAAAATGAAAACAGAAAAAATGGAATTCGAAAAAACTATTTCATTGGGTCCTACATACTGTAATGGGGATTTAAATTGAACATGACAATTTTATTAGACTATTAATATGCAATAAGCATGAGATCTCACTTTCATGAGATATTTTAAGGAAGTGCATTTATACCTGAGAATTTTTTCCCTATTTGACAGTATGTCATTTTTATGGTTGTATTATGGTTTATTATGCAAATCCTAAGCTCTCATCTCTTTCTCAGTGTTGATTCATTACATTAGCTTTATATGGACATGCAAATGTGAACATAAAGCAAAATCAGAATGCTTTGCATTCACAAATGACAGTGAGAATACCTCTTTAGAATTAATATTTGCACCAAAAATTCACATTTCTCACACACATAGCTCAAATAATAATGCAAGTTTATGCGTTTTTTTTTTTATCCAAACACTTTACATATGCAAATAGGTTTGCGCAATTATGTGTGTGACCTCTTCCTACCATACGCTCAAACGGGTCCTGTGTGTGTGCAGCTTTGTCCAGTAGTTCGCTGTACTCCAGTTCCTCACACAGTCTCTGCAGTGTGTTGAGAGGCTCGTTGAGTTCAACAGGCATGGCTACTTTAGACAAGTCCTTCCCGATGTTGTTCTTCAGGATGTTCCACAGGCTGATGTTGCTCGTATTGGGACTGGGGGAGGGAAGACAAGACCTCCGCTGTTCCTGAGAACCACCGTTGTCTAAACAAGCTGTAAAAGAAAAATGCAGTTCAGGAGCCTGATCTCCAGAAATGTCATAGGAAGTTTCAGTTGAGGCATGTTAAATTTGCTTGTCAGTGCCTTTTCTGAACACACCAAATCCCTCAGCTATAAAACAGCTGTCAAATGTAGATCATAAGAGATTCCCTGAATCTTTGAAATAACACTGGAATGACAGTGAAATATCAATGACATGAAGAAAAATGTGGCATTCCCACCTGTGAGTCTCTCATTCTCCACCTCGTTGCTGAAGTTATCCATAGACACGTTGTCACTGATGTCACTGATATATGAGTCATCTTCCGAAGGCTAGCAGGAAACCACACATCATCATTACAGGTGTTTGGCTCTTTGACAATATAAATGTATCACAGACCATCTAGCAGCTGAAAATCATCAACATGTGCATCTCTCCGCACTCTTTAATAAACCACATGATCAAAACCGTGTTTTTGTGTCCATCACTTCAATGGAAAAAATGAAGAAAGTTTTTTTTGTGGTACAAATTCTTGCAGAAGCCTAATTCTGCATGAGGTATTTTTAGAGAGAAGCACTAATCTCAATTTCCATATTACTTCTGCTAAAGGACACGCTTGAGCAGGTCGGCCTCAACGTGAGGCAGACATGAAGTTAGAGTGAGAAAGCACGGATGGCAGGCTGTGGAATGTCATGCGTAGCACTTATTACATGTTTAATATAATTAGTCCTTTCCTCTGTCTACTAATAGGGTTCGGTTCAATGTCTGCCTGAGGTGAAGGAGAAAGCAGAGGCAGCTGATCTCCTGAGGATATGCAGTAAATCTATTGGATGATTTGGTAGAGCTAGGCAAATATGTCAGTCCGTGGAGCAGAGTTTAAAAAAACATCACATTATACTATAGTCTACAAACTGTGTTGTACATGGATACTTCCAGTGTATGACTCATTTTGGTCACTTCTGGTGCCCAGCTGTACCCTTACTGCACTGACACTTAGAGCAGCACATTTATGGGACTGATAGAAAAGATGGGATTTCATTCTCACCTCATTTTCTGAAGAGCTAGCTGACAGCAGCACTTCCTGTGCATCAAAGAACTCAGATAGAGACTCTGAAATGGAAGCCCTGCTCTCATTAGACACCTGGTGGACAAGAGGACGGCAACCATCACTGGAGTCTTGCTTCTGTATGAAGAAAAATCATGGTTTCAAGATTCAAGATCATGATTTCACAGAGCCGAATAGGTGAAAAGCAAAAAGAAAACATGTATATATTTAATTATATAATGCCTAATTTTAATAATAGGTAATAATAATATATATTTTTATGTTTTCATAACAACTAAGCACACTATCCCCCACACTTCTCATTACTGTAACATGGAAAAATACTCCTAAATAATGTAATACATAACTTAATAATCCAGTCAAGTTACATTGTTGATTATGTTAAAATCAGCAAAAATTAACCCTCCTACTGCATTCGAATCAGTTTAGATATGGAAGAACTTTTAAAATATGTTAAGAATACCAAAATATTATTTTAATAATTTATAATTTTAATGTAACAATTAAAAAGCTTATTTATAGTAAGTAATATTTTTAAATGTACATTGCAATTCTTATTTTGTTCTTAGCAAACTTTTACCTGGATATCAAGTTGGGCTTTGCACATGATATTATGTAAGCATTTTATTTTTCTTATCTATGAGTCAGACTCGTCTAAAAAACATATTTTGTAACATACAGTATATTTATCACACACTTTTAACATGGTAAACATGAATATACATGCATAAACAATACTATAAACAGACAAAAGATTTAACAAATAAACTTGAACTACAGTCCAAAGTGAATGCATTAATAAAATGGTAATAACACAGTAATAATCAATGCATAGAAATGTTTGCACAGCAACTAATTAATAAGAAGACATTGATCATATATGTTTTAAATATGGTTTAAGCCGAAAAAAATAAGTTTTATAAGCTCACACTACTGGGTCAAACTGACCCGTGAAATGTATGAGTAGGTTTAGAATACATTATGAGTGAATAAATACTACCAGGATTTTTTTTTAGAGTGAGAGTGATGAGAATTAGATTTTTCAACAGTTATGAGAGTTATGATTTTTATGCAGTGGGCTACAGAGATCTGTTACGTGTGCTTAATTGTCATGAAAATCCTTAGGGATGCACCGATATGAAATTTCGAATTTCTGATAACCGATAATTCTTTATATTTCAATGCCAATAACCAATTTGTTGGCGAATAAATCTTAATCCAATTTTTATCTAATTTTTAAAAGCCTGACTACAAAAATCCAATAAAAATGGCTTTACAAGAAACAAATCGCTGAAACATGGCAAATAAACCCCAAATAATTCTCAACTTTCTATTACGGTAGTATTCTCTTTATAATGTTGTGTATATGACAGTCCCAGTTATAGTTATTAATGTTGTACATTATTGTTTAAGCTGCGCGCCGAAGCTAAATACCTGAAAAAACTGAAGTGCGTTGCTAGCAGCTTATTTAACTCATTAAATAGCGTGCTATAGTCAAAATTCTTAACTCCTGTTGTGGACGCACTCTTCTCTTCCATAACAATGCGTTGAAATACGGCAACTAAACCCGCCCATAAATTCATGTTTTATTATAACAATGTTCTCATTAGAATGTTATATACACAACATTCCCAATTATAGTTATTAAATGTTATTTTATGTAGCTATGTTGACAGACTTGCTCTGCACAAGTTGCACTTAAGTGTATTGTCCTTTTCCAAAGTGATTCCCATTATTTTTCAAGCAATTCAAAACCATCAGGGCTAACAGTGCGCATCTGAAGTGTTTAAAGAAAATACTACATTATTTATCAGCTTTAAGATATTAGGCAAAGTTTCATATTAGCCCGATAACAGTAAAAATTTACATTTATCGGCCCATACCGATATGGTGGCCATATTTTAGGATTTGCATCCCTAAAAATCCTTATGGAAAAAATATAATTGGTCTTAAAATAGGCTTCATTTTCATTACATGATACATCAATTCTTATTTGTTTCTTTTCATTTTGAGATTCAATTTTTCCTAGATATTTCTTGGCAGCTTTCATGAGATTCACCTCGTTAAGCTCACATACGAAGCAAACAGGATATATGTTCCCAACAAAAGATTAAAACAAAAATGCAGAATGAGGGAGAATATTTCTCATCAGCAAAAGACTAAGTTAAAAAACGAAATTGGCAAACAGTTTCTTTTTAATCATGACTTTTTATGAAGCAGTCAGACAAAAAGGAAAGACAGTTGGCAGAGCTTTGCAAGCTAATTAGCGTAAAAGCATTATTTTGTCTAGAATGTCAATTAGAGAAGTTGGTTATTGACATTGCAATTCCACAGGAACATAACGCCAATAGCATGTGAAGCGTGGGTGCTGTATATAAGGTTGTTAGTGAGCGTGCAAGTGGGTTTGGGCGTAAACTATCCAGAGACATGATTAACTGGCACTACTGATTCTGACTCAGCCTCTCCATAGAGTATCTGTGGATTCAATTAGCAGAAATCAACTTAAGCCTTGGGTTTTATCCCGAGGTAACAAAAACTGTTCAGTTGACAAATCTTACGCTAATTCTTTCAACAAAAATGAGCAATGATGATGTATGGTTGGTGGCAGCTACAGAAATGGTCTGGTCTTGACAATGGCACTAATGATAACACATTTCCCAGACCCACCTGCAGGGGGCCAGGGCTGAGGTTTATATGGACAGAGGGATCAGAGATGTGCGACTCAGCATGAATCTTGCACAGACGCTCTCGCAGATCAGCGTTCTGTGTTACAGCCTGCAAAAGCAACCAGCAGATACTCACATGGCTTCAACATAGAGCTCCTAACTATCAGACATACCGTAAACAATGAAAAGAAAACAGGTCATTATTTATTCACCCTATCTATTTCAAAGCCATATACTGTAGTTAGAATAATAGCAGAATATGTTTTTCCATTCAATTGCACTACTTTTCCATTATCTTTCTATTAAAATGTGCCAGACAGACGTCTTTTTGATGCGTTTTTTTGCATGACGTGTTCTAAAATTGTGGTGCTCAAGATTTAAAAGAAAAGTGTGAATGGCCCCGCATTTGAAATAAATCGGAAATACATTCTCAACTCTTGCACTTATTCAAATGTGCTGTGGGAAGATATTCACCAACAGTTTTGATGATTAAATGGGTTTCATTCTTTAGTTTTTCATAATTGATTAGGTTTGTGGATTGTAACTGCCAAGTTTGAATTAGGGGTGTCACATTTATATCGGTACTGATAATAACCGTGATAGTTAAAAAATTAAATACGAATATCCTGTCAATATTATACATATGATAATATTGTAAATATTCTTTATTTGACCCTCGAACTCTAGCACTCTCTATTCTAAATTCTGTTTTCTCTATCTGTCTTCTTTGTATGTATTAGTCTTCTTTGTATCTATCTGACCCTCTAACACTAGCTTTTAAAATTATATCTACTTGCTTTCTTTGTAAAGAAAATAAAACAAAAAAACACTTGCATCGTGTACTGCGTTAGGCTAACCGAGACTCGTCATAGCGGTTATATTGTTGCTCTTTTGTTGGTTTTGATTGCTTCTATTGTCCTCATGTGTAAGTCGCTTTGGATAAAAGTGTCCGCTAAATAACTAAATGTAAATAATTCAGCACCAGTAATGATTTGGTTGACACTCCAATATAGAAGCTTATCATAAAACTGAAAAAGAAGTAGAGGCAGAGTGTAGCTACTACTGTAGCTACTACAAAGTCACGTTAGATGACAAAAGTGAACATGTGATTCAGGGGTCAAACAAATGGAAACAAAAATAAACAAAGATGAATTTGAAACATTTCCCCCCCCCCCCAATTTTTTTTTGATACCTTGTAGTAAAAAATAAAATTTTAGATTGGTTAAATTATTTTGGTGAGTTAAAGCAATACAAAAACATGTTGCCATGACTTGTTGATCATATCATTTTAAGTTATACAAGATTTAACCCATGTTTGTATGACTTGTACAGCCAATTTAAATATACTTAATTAACTGAATTAGCAACTGAACTTAAGTTTTAGTAGGCAGAAACTTTTGGCAGTGCATCGTGATAATATAGTGATTTTTTTATTATCGTGAACATTGTGAATTCTTTAGGCCACAAAAAATGCGGTGTAAATCTGATAATGTGACAACCATAATTTGAATATGCAAAAGTGAATCTGAGATTTAAACAAGCAAAATGAGAATGTGACAGAAAAGGATTTTATTTTAAGGTAATTCTATAACAACTTAAAATTAAATGAGGTATATGGAATTTGTATTTGTAATATTCTTTAGAGCTTGACAACCCTGATCCTAGCATGTTTTCGTTTTGTGGAAAAGTGCAGCATGAACATTCTTCGAAATAGCTTTCTTTGTGTTCTAAGAAGGATAGAAAGTGAAATAGGATTGGGTGAGTAAATTATTAAATTTTGAATTTTCAACTATTCCTTTAAAATTTTCTTGCAGAAGATAAAAGTTACGGAGTTCAAAATTACTTGAGACTAAAAGGGACCAGTTAGATTGGAGCTAGACTTTCAAAGAGATTTCCTGCTGTTCTAAAAGATAACAGATGTTAGTTTGGCACTTATTCACCTTTTCACAATAACATGACTCACTGAGGAAGATGAGTCATAATACACTGTTACAGAACTCGATTTAGCACAGACTGTTTTTAGCATGTAAAACTGTTGCTGTGAGGGTCAACACTATTGTTCACAAGATTCACTAGAAGCTTGACATACTCATACTACAATAGCACTTCCACAGGTAATTCTCTGCACTTTATTAGAAAGCTCTAAATCTAAAGGCCCTTCAAGAATTGATATAAGTGCAGCATGTTTACATCAGCACCAAACAAGAGCTTTGCTTGCATGCAATGCTTTAAAGAAAAGTTTAGACAAGAAATTGAACGATTGTTAGTAAATAGCATTGAGTCTGAGGAAATGCACAGAGAGGAAATGTGTGTGTGTTTGTGTGCGTACAGAAGCCAAGGTATTCTTCAGTCCTAGGAGCTGGGCCGAGGGGGCAGGACAAGACTCGTGCTCCAGCATCTGTTTAAGTCTCTCTTTCTCTGTCGTCAACATGCACAGGGCTGATTTCATTGTTGCATGAACTGGAAACAAACACAAAAAAGGGTCAAGCATAATTTCAGGAATATATAAATAAGGACAAATCGTTTAAGGATCTGATTTGGTTCTCACATCTTCATGCATGATTTATGAAACATGATTTATGAAACACGATCTGCTTGTAATTTGAGGGAGAATACATATTCATGCAATGCCTAATAATCTCTGAGTCATATGTCAGGAAGATTTTTTTTTATTTTAGTGCTTTTTAAGTATTCTCCACTTTCATTATAGCAGGAGTGTGAAGGGCCTTTCACATGAGCAATATTCATGTGCTGCTTTGGACTCCTAAAACCTAATGCAGATGCAGATCGTAAAGGCGATTTTAAAACATTGCTATAATAGCAAGGAAACAGGAACTGTGCACAGTAAACAGTGAAAACAAGTACTTGAGCATAGAACAGAAAAATATTGATATTACTTTGATGTTTAACAGAAATAACAAACAACTTGTTGAACATGGTTTCACCCAAGTTTACTTCTTCAATATGTTCTTGTTGAATATAAATGAGTACTAAACTGAGAAACGGATCGTAGAAACAAGGAGGTTAACTTCATATTTTTCGTACCTAAACTAAAACATAAAATTAGAAGTCTAAATAATATAAATATATATGCTATTTAGCAAATATTATATTTACACTACTGTTCAAAAGTTTGGGGTCAGTGTGATTATATATTTTTTTATTCAGCAAAGACGCATTAAATAGATCAAAAGTTACCAAATATTTCATATAAATTCTGTTCTTTCTATTAATCAAAGAATCCTGAAAAAAAATCACAGCTTTCACAAAAAATATTAAGCAGAACAACTGTTTTTAGCATTGATAATAATAATAAATGTTTCTTGAACACCAAATCAGCATATTATAATTATTTCTAAAGGATCGTGTGACATTAAAACCTTGAGTAATGGCTACAAAAAAATGCAGCTTTGCCATCAAAGGAATAAATTCCATTTTAAAATAAATTGAACTAGAAAACAGTTGTTTTGAATTGTAATAATATTTAAAATATTACTGTTTTTAATGCATTGGTTTATCAAATAAATTCAGTCTTTTTGAGCACTGGAGAAAAATATATATGTAAATAAATTGAATTATTAATCACATGCTTTAAGGTAGTAACTTTGACCTAATATAAAAAGATTATGAGATATTAAAGATCTTTCCATAGAGTTTGATAGTTTTAGCAACTCCGGAGATATGCCGGACCTCTCAGACACTGTGTAAGTCAAGTAAAGAAGGTAACCTTTCTAGTTTTTGTTTTGGTTAGTGTAGTTTTTACCAGTCTTGTATTAGCATGGACATTTCTGTCAAGCAACTTTTGAAACAGCATAATAGAAGCACCCGTAATAAACAGATGTTCTGTACTGTACATTAGAGGTTTGATTATTTGCATGTTACTGATGTTGCCTAATTTACAATGACCAACCACCTGCAGAAAATAACGGATTTTCCATTTCAATCCACAAGTCTGCCAAATCCTTTCAATGGATATCGAAAGACCATCATTTCCATGAAATACAGTGCTAGTATCCTTACAATGTATTACTAGTTTAATCAGCTAGATTAGATATAGTGCATTAGGTCATCAGTATTCACAAAAAATACAATCATAGTCAAAAAAACAAAAATAACTAGCATGGAAACTCATGCTGTTCAAGTATTTGAGTATTTTATTCTTGCTGGTCACCTTACCTGTAGAGAGGTTTTAATATCGTTCAATCAAACCGTTTGACCTGTGCTAAGAGACCTGCTGGGTAATTTCTCTGAAAATGAGATTCTGATTTTCACAATTTTCATGAAGACAAAGTGCAAAAAAACATTTGCAATCAACATCTGTCGCATTCTCCCGAGTTTTAGCTCTTCCCTCTGCAATTTTCTCCTGATGACATGTATTTTATATGCAAATAAGACATTCTGAGCCAAAAATGTAGGAATTAGGGGAGAATGATGAGGTATCCCTGTAGGATAAATGGTGCACTATTCTAGTGATACATCACTAAAACTAGTTTACTGTGGCAGAACTCACGGTTGTTTGCGACACGGCAGAAGTCTTCCTGTAGTTTGGATACATCTATAGGCGAGTCTAGAGGTTCATGGTAAGGCTTCTCATTGGTCAGGTCTACTGAAGAAAGGTTGGGATTGGATGCATGGAGACGGACAGAGCCTGCTGAGATACAGCTCGGAACCTATAAAAATGAGGAGAAAATACCAGGTCAGTGGTCAATGATGGTGCTATGCATTTTGGCACAGAGAGCACTGCGAGTTAAATGGCCCGGGGAAAACATGAAAATAAACTTCTCCTGCATGCACTAATACTTAATAGTTCTTTGTGTAATACTTAAGGGACTATAACACGAGGCGGGACTATCATTGTCATCACACTACTCATGCATGCAATACGTCAGCAAATCAGCTCAATAAAACATCACATTGCCATTAAAAATGCATGGCTCGCTAGTAACTTGAAGTATTCATGGAGTGATTCATAACTGCCTTGTAAGCTACACAAAGCCTTTTTAAAAGCAGTTTTCTGTTTTAATATCTGCAAATAAAGGTCACAGATCACCTGCAGGGTTGTTTTGTTGTCTTTCCCATAATTCTTGGGACGCCATTTTCTGGGATGTCTCTTCTCTTTTTTTGGGCTGTCGTATGTTGAAGCCTATATAAAATGCAAGAAAGTGAGACTTTTTTTTTTAACTTCCAAACATTCCCCCGATACATATTGAAAGCCTTTTAGCAATCCACTAAAACCAATTTTGTATACATATGCAAGATATATCAGTACATATCAGTTAATGATAAGAGTTAGTTTTAGATTTAATTGATCAATATTGGATACATATATTGGCTGATATTGGAAATTTAACTGTGCATGCTCATTTCCCCTATTTTTACATTTATATAGCTTTGCCATCTTCTAACACTCATCTAGCAAGTTCATATTTAAACACACTAGTAATTTAACAACTAATAGTAATTGTAATCTTCAGCAAATCTCAACATAAATATTAATTTTCATAATATACATTATATAATTGTGTGATGCCCATATTCACTTAATGACTGGTTATAGTTGTTTAGTGTTACAAAATAATGTAGAATATTGGCCATCTATTGGCTATTGGGCATAACATGCACACAACAAAGTAAGAAGAGGAAGAATTATGTGAGAATAATTGGATTAACGCTCAGCATCTCAAAGGACAAGTTTGCGGATTTATAACCAGCTTTGTCTTGTTACAATATCAGCAGTATGTCTAAATGAACAATGTGTACTTGCACCCAGATCTCTCCTATTATTTGTGGGCCAGACGACACAAAACAAAAAACTGCAAACTAGCAGAAGAGAACATTTACATTCACATGAGCAAAAGTAAACAGCAGCTGTAATAAAACAAGGAGACCCATTTGGCAGATGAAAGGACAGTTGATTTATTTATTTAACTTGATTTATGACTGCAGAACTCATCATGGCTATCCTTCTGAAATTGTGCTATCAACTGAATGACTGCTTGTCAGCTGGGCCGTAGGCAAGAACATTAACCGCATCCACAGGCACAGCTGGACCACTGCCTGAGGAAATAAGCCTGGCCTTTTTTGAGGGCAGCAGTTTTAAAGACTTTTAAAAAGTTAGTCCAAGTAAAATGTAAAAGATCCAAACTAATAGAATTCAACTAAATACATATAGTATTTGTTGGATATGTATATAACACTTTATCTAACTCTTCTGATTTATGACTTAATTATTGATTGTTAACAAAAATAAAATATTTAAATATAATTTCTTTATAATTTTGTGTGAGTGACATGTAACCTGCAGAGCGTTGATAGCTGGGGCGGAGTAGGTGCGGTGTAACACCTCCATACTTCTTAACAAGTGATTCAGTTCCAGCAGCTGAGCCTCACACACTGAGAGTTCTGAGAGAGAGAGAGAGACAAAGAACATTGTGCGGTAAAAAGCTGCAGACACGGCATTTTCAGAGTGAGATGGATTCATAAATTAGTGTGCAAGTACCTTTGGTGCACCTGTCCATGTCATCGGAAGACTGGAGCCAGGCGGTCACCTTGGCCTGACTGGTAAAAGATACCGGCGAGTGGAGAGAGGACTGCTTTGCAAGAGAGGCACGCTACATAAAGAGAGAAAGAGATAGAAACATAGACAAAAAATGATTGAGGTGAAAGAGAGAAAGAGTATATATAAGTTCTCCTGTAATAAATACACTGTTGGATATTGTTAGTGGACAACAGTGTTGGGGGAAACTAGTTACATGTAGTGGAATTAGGCAATTGAATTACAAAATAAATTTAATTGTAATTAGTTACAGTTACTGAGAAAAATGTTTAGTTAAATTACAGTTACTTATAAAAATGTTAACGATTGCAAAGGAGGTTCCATCTGAATATTCCATCACATGTAGATTTGATTTGATTTCTATCCCACATTGCATTGACTGCTCTAAAATATGAGACAAATATGTTTCAGGAGTTTAGGACCCAGAATAGCACACAAAACTGTTTTATTTACTATTTGCGTGTATGTATGTATATACTTCATTTTTTAAGATTAACTGTTTTTCTAATGTATTGTTAGATGCCAGCGTTTCCTGTCATAGTAATGCATGATTTGATTTCAAAAACTGTTTCATAGCTACAAAATGGGGTCAGTTGTGGCTCTAATGGATAGAGCGTCACACTTGTAACCCGAGGTTGTGGGTTCGAATCTCGGCTCCTGTAGGAATTGTCCACGACTGAGGTGAGACCCTTGAGCAAGGCACCAAACCCCCAACTGCTCCCCGGGCGCCACAGTGTCGGCTGCCCACTGCTCCAGGTGTGTGTGCACTTGGATGGGTTAAATGCAGAGAACACATTTCACTGCTGGTTATACTCTGTATAATTGTGTATGTGACAAATAAAGCTCATCTGAGCTTAATAATATAATATAAAATTATTTCTTATGATTTGAAATCTGTATTTAACCTGAGAATGATCTTAAAGTAAAAATAGGTGCTAAAGTGTGATTTTGTGGTGGCTGTGCATTTAAATTAAATTATTATCATTTTAATTCAAGATATGAATGATTTTGAAAGTCCAAAAGTAATCAGTGTTGAGTACTACTTTAAGGTTAACCCTGCCTGGTTTACAAGTTTGAAAATGATTAACAGTTGAAAACATTAGAAATGTAGAAAAGTAATCAAATGTAATCAGTTGCATTGCTTTAATAAAGTAACTGAAATAGTTACACTACTTAATACATTTCATTTTAAATAGAGTAACTTGTTATCTGTAACCTGTAACCTAAGTAACCTTCCCAACACTGGTAGACAAATTAAATAAACTAGTCATAACGTGAAAAATGCTTTTTGAGAGACTATTTTGTGAAAGTTACCACACATTGACAGAATATTTCACCTTGAACAGTCCTTTAACATTCTCTCAGATTTAAAGCACTAGCACAGTCTTCGTCATTTTATCTGACATTTATCTCCAAGGAGTTACCTTTCTGATGGACTGACTGTCAGTTATCGTGGGGGAGGAGGTGAGTGGGTAAAGAGGGTGGAAGAGCGTTTTCTCGTGAGGGAACATGGCGATCTCATTCTGCCTGTAAAGTCTGTGGTGACGCAGCTTAGAGACCCATTCATCAAACAGCTCCTGGGACTTGATCTGCAAGCACAAGGAGACTACAGTTAAAGGTTCAGGTCAGGATGAAGGAAAACATCTCAATCAGGATTCAGAAGCTGTTTTTCTTGACATCGTGCAGCTGCACTTTAAAATCGTCTAGATGAAGGTTGACTATATGACTTTGTATTTGAAAGACCTGCTTCCTATTCCTGAGATCAAGAGTTCTAAACGCACTTGGAGAAAAACAAACTAAAGTTGACAAAAAATGATCTTAAACGATTCTCTTTAGAAGAGGACTCACTACTTGGGAGCAGAATTTTATTTCAGACTCAAACTCTCTGTTGGGGTCATGAAATGAAAATGAGTAATTAAGATTATATTTTTAATTTAATTAAATATGTACGTATGTATGCAAATTGTATTAATTAATACAACTAACTAGTTTAATTAACTAGTGTAATTCTACTTAAATTGTTATTATAACTGTAATTCGAAGTTAAGTGCAATTACATTTAATTAGAATAGAATTTCAGATTTAAATACATTTTTTTATGTATATTACCTATAACATTCCATTCATTTAAACTGAATTATACTGGGATTTAAAATTCATTCTCAGTTCAGTTCTGAATATCAAAGTACATCAAATCTCTTTCTCACATAGCCACAAAACTCCATTATAGAAATCATAACCTCTCAGTGCTACTTTAATATAAGGCTAAAGGAACTCTTCTGTACCATCGTAATGTACCATGTTCCAGTAAAACTGCAGCAAAATTACAGTGTGCACCAATCTTCTCCACTAATGCTTTTTCTGTGACCGCAGAGCATTCTGACTCTAAGGTCAGTCTAATACTATAATTGTTGTGATACCTTCAGGTGATAAATGTTTTCCTCTGCATCCAGATCAATGCACTTGGCTTTCTTTTTAATGGCCATGACGGAGAGTCCCACATCAATGCAGCCGTGGAGCTTGCCTTTCTCGACCTGCACAAAGCACAGACAGAAGGTTTGACCGATAAATATCACCCCTACCTTGTATATCAATACAACAGATGCTACTTTATTGCAACGTCCTCAAATTACTACTGAGCAAATATGTTGCTCCTGGTTAAACCTCAAATGAATATAGATTCAATTTGAATTATTGGCTCTTGTGCTTTTCCACAAATAAATCTACTGCAACCTTTAAAAAATACAACAGAGTGACACAACAGCCCAGGTCATCCTATCTTACGGTGGCTGTTTCATAGGTTTGCATGAATGACCTAAAAGTAGGGATAAGAATCGTGAAGAATTTAAGGATTTGATTCTATTAATAAATCTTTTAGCAGTTATAAGAAATACATATTTGAAAAAAGTATAGACATTTTTTATTTTTAAAATATTGTTAAAATAGTACTGACAAAACCCATAAAGTGCATCTTTAACTAAATTTTTTTTGTTAAAAAGTACCTGCTCAAAAGAGACATTTACCCTATAAACTTCACTAAATGTAGAATTTGTGAGCACATAGCCCTCTATAAGCATATTGTGCATTCAAAACTGTAAATTTCACAAAAGGTGACAAGTTTGCAGCACATTTAATGTAAGAGGGCTCTGGCTAATTTTGCTAATGGATAACCTTGTCAATGATCCAGACTCACATGCACATTCAACTAGTGCCCTTGATTTAGAGGCCAAAAAGGCTCCAGCTACATCTGAAAGATATATGACAGGTTGAATACGTACGTTCATTATACTTTAATACCCTGGCTCTAAGCGTCCACTTCAAAATGCTGTTTAGGAGGGCAGACTGGCATGAGGGAAAATAGGTAGTATAATAGTTTCTGTTATGAAATGTACTACTTTACATTTGCAAAATATCGGCTCTAGACGATGCTATCAAACCCTGGGGACATTGACTTTGATTTTACATTCCCAAAGCTTGAGGCTTTCATCAGCAGGAAATATATAATGACAGAAAGATGGAGGTTTAGGACCTCGGAAGATTGCTGGAGCTCTGTGAAGACTTACATGATGGGAAACTGACCACTAAAAGTCCTGAGTGCTTTAGTTCAATGGATTGAGTGAGTGTGTGTGTGTGTGTGTGTGTGT
This sequence comes from Oxygymnocypris stewartii, assembly GCA_003573665.1. Taxonomy (NCBI): domain Eukaryota; kingdom Metazoa; phylum Chordata; class Actinopteri; order Cypriniformes; family Cyprinidae; genus Oxygymnocypris; species Oxygymnocypris stewartii. The sequence continues at coordinate 1,984,375 of QVTF01018622.1, read as the reverse complement.
GTGTGTGTGTGTGTGTGTGTGTGTGTGTGTGTGTGTGTGTGTGTGTGTGTGTGTGTGCGTGCGTGCGTGCGTGCGTGCGTGTGTGTGTGTGCGTGTGTATGCGTGTGTGTGTGTGTGTGTGTGTGTACATGCAGGGCTTTTTAGACTCACATCAGCTGCGCATTTGGCATACTTCAAAATGCCCTTATCCAAGTAGAAGAATCTCTGTGAAGAAAAGCACAAAGAGGAGAGGACAGAGGAGAAACTTGGGTCAGATTTATTTGGTAAATGATGAACGTCCTCTCAGGGGTTGCTTACGCACTCTTGATGATTGAGAGGCTGTATATCGATATGCCTCTTTTTTGTCTATTCTTGTATTCACTGTTTAGTTGAAGGGGAATATGGGTATTTTTGGAGAACAGACCTTTGAATGGCTTACTCAGGGTTGTATCTGAATATTAAACTGGCATAGAAGAAAATAGTTTTGCATCGAAACATGCTAACATCACCTTTAATTGTGTTTGTGTGATCAAATTGAACAGAACGGGTGCTTTAATTGTCAACAATGAAAAAGTAAAGTGACTGTGCCATTTGATTAAAGTGCATTGTTATGTTGGTCTAATCAAAAATCTGAATTTTAATTTAACCTGTTTAGTTCAGTTTGGCTATAATAAAAAATGACTCATCATTGAACAAATTGAAAGAAACAACTGTTGATTTGCAGCTTTAAAGACTGCAGACATTATTGTGGGTTTTACTAATGTTTCCTGTGTTTTCATTGTTGTTGTTAGTCCATTATCAGACAAGATGATGCATATTTTAAAAGGGCAGCACAATAAACATTAAGGTCTTTCATCTTAATTTTCATGTTATAGCTCATTTAATTTTTTTTATATTAAGTTATAAAAAACCCAAAACCCCACAAATTCTTAAGTTGACCTACATTAAACCTTGATTATCTGTGCAATTATAATTTTTATAATAAATCATTTCTATAATCTGTATGAATGTTTTTGTTTGCGAAAATAAATATTTTTGATTGATATAAAAAATTAAAAAATCGTTTTAGCAACAAATTCGAGTAATTTTTTTGTGTTCAGGCAGGTAAGCACGAATCTGCTCAGATCTGGAAATCTCTGCACTAATTTATCAAATTATTCCACTTTTTCCAAATATTTTGAATTAAACATTGGTAGAGGTATTAATACAAGGCTATTTCCTACATACCTTGTGCCAGCCTTTCATTGGCCACTTTCTCTTCTTCAGCAAGTATCCAGCCTGCTTCTCTGGCTCCTGAACATTGGAAAGACCACCACGCAAACCCTCCACGATCTCCCAGCTGTCCTGTACAATTCAATTCAATACATGCACACACTGCACAATGAAACAATATAGTGTTTATAACTCAGTGCTTATAAAAAAAATGGTTCTAATGAATGTTGTTACAATGATGAAAAACATGCAATGTGAAACCAGAGTGTCAACAAATAAAGACAAAGTGAGGAAGTCACTTGACAGATGAATATGGAATAGACATTATAGATATTTAATATATCAGTAAATTAATATATACACTTTTTTCAATTCTTTTTCATGATATATATGCTTTCATGACATTAAATTAATTATCGTGATATATAAGATGTTGGTCACTTATTATTTGTGTGATAAATACTGTAGATATTTGTGGATTGAAAATGAATGATGAAATTGTGGATTGAAAAGTTATGAACATTGTTAATACATTTACAGAGAATGTATTAGAAAGAAAAAGGCAGCAGGACTAGAAAAAAATGTATGCAAAAGATTTGCTCCAAACTTAAGATTCTTCTCCCTTTTTTTCAGAACACACACAAAATAATCAATCATCACATTCCAGTATTTAACTTATTTATAGGTTTAGTGCTACAGACTGTAATTTCTTTATTTTACAAACAGGACATTGTTAATAAAAGCAGAAACAAATGTCCTAATGTGGAAAATCACGAATTTAGAATAAAGTTCAGAACCAACACAGACCATATACTGTATATAAGCCGTACTGTTTCAACATTGATAAATAAAATGTATCTTATCAGAATTGTGTCTTGAGCCCCGAATCACCATATTATAATGATTTCTAAAGAATGATGTGACACTGAACATTCAGCTTTGCTATCACAGAAATATATTATATTTTAAAATATATTAAAAAGAGAAAGGTGTCTTTACGTGAAGAATTGCTATACATTAGCAGCTTTGAGGAAAGCCTTTATATGGATATGGTTTGGGTGTATGTTATGTAAATGAACTGCAGGAACAAGGTCACTTATTCACAATACTCTGGATACATCGATATCAGAATTTGGATAATTAACAATGTGCATTCTGCTCTCAATCAGGTGGACATTTAGAGAGGATAGATATTCACTTTATTATTTAGAGCGCTGACAGACGGGACGAAATGTGGGTCTTCATTCTCCCTCTTCAGCAAACTCTGTCTCTTCCTCAAGGCAAGAGCTGCACTGCCCAAACACACACTCAGCAATTCACTAAATCAAGGACAACTTTCAAAGAGACATCACTATAGACAAGGACAAAACCCAACATGCATTAAGAACCACAGAGAGCGACTAATGAACCCAACCGCTCTTACACAACAGATCAAATCAAAGAGCAACACAACCTTCAAGGGATACTGCATCATGACAGTGAAACAGCCCAGCTGATCAACCAACCCTTGTGAAAAGGAAGAACACTTTAGAATAACTTTCAAACTTATACGACTTACTTATTAGAGAATATACTTTTAAATAAAAATACTACATGTAGTGTTTTCAGACAATAAATGCATGTAAATTGCAAATAGTTTATATATATAATAATATCTAATTGTTGTCAAACGATTAATCACCATCCAAAATAAAAGTTTTTGTTTACATAACATAAGTGAGTGTACTGTTTATATGTATTATGTATAAATACACACACATGCATTTATATATTTAAGAAAAATATGTTATGTTTATATATTTCATATATTTATATATAATATAATTATTTGAAAATAAATATATGAATATAAATATATGGTCCCGCTCATCTTGCTCCGAGCAGGTCTCAAACCCTTGATCTCCTGCATGGGAGGCAGACGCTCTAACAAGGAGGCCAAATGGCTGCAGCCACTAGCGTGGTACAGTAATGTGTTGTTCACTTGCAGAACGCAAGCTTCTAGAGGGCATATAAGTCTAAAGTAATGCATTTAGGTAAAGGGGTGCAGAACCAGAGGTGGTTCTGTAGGCAAACATTAATGCCTTGAATTTAATGCGAGCAGCTATTGGTAGTCAGTGCAAATTGATGAACAGAGGTGTGACGTGCGTTCTTTTCGGCTCATTAAAGATTAATCTTGCAGCAGCATTTTGGATTAATTGTAGAGGTTTGATGGAACTGGCTAGAAAACCTGCCAAGAGAGCATTGCAATAGTCAAGTCTGGACAGAACAAGAGCCTGAACAAGGAGTTGTGTTGCATGTTCCGAGAGAAAGGGCCTGATCTTCTTAATATTATATAATGCAAATCTACAGGACTGGGCAGTTTTAGTAATGTGGTCTGTGAAATTCAGCTTATCATCAATCACAACTCCAAGGTTTCTGGCTGTTTTTGAAGGAGCTATGGTTGATGAGCCTAACTGGAATGTGAAATTGTGATGAAACGATGGGTTTGCTGAATCTCTTTGGTGAAATTGAGACTCATCAGACCAGGCAACATTTTTCCAATCTTCTATTGTCCAATTTTGGTGAGCCTGTGCGAATTGTAACCTTCATTTCCTGTTCTTAGCTGACAGGAGCGGCACCCGGTGTGGTCTTCTGCTGCTGTAGCCCATCTGCTTCATGGTTTGTTGTGTGTTCAGAGTTGGTATTCTGCATACCTTGATTGTAACGAGTGGTTATTTGAGTTACGGTTGCCTTTCTATAATCTCTAACCAGTCTGCCCATTCTCCTCTGACCTCAACAAGGTATTTTCGTCCACACAACTGCCGCTCACTGGATATTTTCTATTTTTCGGACCATTCTCTGTAAACTTCAGCAAGTCGCCTTCAACACATCTAGATGACTAAATGCATTGAGTTGCTGTCATGTTATCCATGTAGTGACACAAAGCAAAGAGTATACAGTTATACAGGAGCGCTGTGTAGTCAGAACATAAACTATAAAGTAAACTATACAGAACCAGCACTCTCAGAAAGTATTACATTTATTTGATAGATAGTTCTGAGGACATTTCTCTGAAGAAGTGGGCACCAGATCACCTGGTAGGATTTCAGCCTTCTTTGCATTACTTTAAACTCTAAACAACATAATTCCATGATGTTGGTATTGAGAGTAACGTCTGCCACCCAAACAGTGAAACATATCTCAGCTTAGAAAGAGTAATGAGCTTTATAATGCTACCAAATGATGAGATTAGAGATTACAGCCTCATAATCAGGTCAGCGTGTTCATCTGAGAAGGACAAGCATCTGCCCTCCAGACCTCAGAGCATATGAACGCACACACGTGCAGGTGTCCATATGCACACAGATATATTTAGTCCATACACAATAGGAACAAACCTGTGTGAACTGTGATTGAAGACAAATAATTGCATCCAAAAGGTCTGAGAGCAGACTTTTGAACCCTGCTGTATTTATCCTTAATTTCCACAGAACATGATTAGTTTGCCACTGATTCCCTCAGATAAAGGCCTCAAGAAGTGTTTTGGAATTGCAATAAATGAAATAAAACAAAAGGCTGCTTAGTTTTTATTCATCCGGCGCTCAAGGCTCATTTCATAGATCGGTTATATTCATATTTCCCACAGTCATCTGACTGAGAACAGAGAGATTAATACTGTGTTTCAGCACTGCGGGTAATGAGACTGATGAAGATAAAGTGGAAAAGCGTAGCTGAGAATTTTTTGGATAAAGTCCAGAAACATTTTGTCTAGTCTACTGCTTTCTGCTTTCATCTGAACTGTCAGCCAGTTTTTCATTTGCTTTCAGAAAATTATATAAAAAAACTCTAAACACTATAAATATTTATACTCTTTATACCCTTTTTGTATGAAGCAAAGTATCAGGAGACGTTAGTTAGCCATAACCTATAAACAGAGCATCAGGCTCTTTGAAAAAAAAACAGCTGTCTCTTGTTTAAGCTAATATTTTGTAGATGCTTGTATCCATGGAATTTGTATTTTAATCAACAATAATTTTAATTCGTGTTTTTCCATATGAACTACAGACTTTTGTACGTCATGATCTTTATTGTCCATTAAGCTATTCTGTGTTTAATTTATATTTTTCGATGGGTTGGAAAACGTTTGACGTGCAATTTAAGGCACTGTGTTCTGGGCTCATCTTGCCTGTAAGCTACTGAGTACTGAGCGCGTTCATATCTGTCTGTATAGTTTGTGCCAACAATAAGACTTATAAGTTACTGAATTTGATCTTTATTATCTTAGTCCATTATATGCCACATTATGCTGCATTTTGCGGTGTGGGGGGAAAACACTACATATAAATATACATTATATTAATAAACTTTATATCGAATTTGATCTATACATTAAGCCATAAGTTTTTATGGTTTTCTACAGGAGGAAAACGCTTAACGAGAGACTTTGCGCATTGCGTTCATATTCTGCTGTTCTGTGGCCACGGATTTGTCTTGTCTTTTTCTCCTACAGATGAGTTGTGGGACCCTGTACGTTGTGGTACTAAATTATTTTTAATCGTTTAACCACAACAGCATCTCGTCTCCATTGGTAACACGCACGATTTGTGCAGATTGCAAGTGACGTTGCAGTAGCTGAGAGTGCAAGTCGCGTTTCCAAGTGACATTGTAATTTAGTTTCTTGTTTTCCCCACCTGGCTACTGTTGTAAAATGTTGAGCAATTCGGTTAAAAAATTATATACATAAAAAGAATAAAATAAAAAATAAAAGATTGCAAGTGACGTCACTTGGGGAAGTGCAGGTGTAAGTCTGCAGCCAGACCCAATTGGCTTTTGTACCTTTTTTTTCAACAAAAGTAATACTTCAATGTAGCTCATTGTCTGCCAAATAAAATGCATACACACTTACCTGTCTGCTGTCATGTTTGGAGGAAGAACTGCTATTGCTGTGAGATGGAGAGGAGATCTTCTGGGACATAGTGGAACTTTTTTCCTCTGAGCTCATCTCTTGCTCTCAGAGAGGGAGAACGTAAAAAGGATAGGAAGAGGAGGAACTGGAGGAGAGGAAAAGAGGGAGGGGGAACCGTCAGCTCAGCAGTTGTGGCTCTCCATTTGCTTGTTCTTCCAAAGCTTGGACACAGTGTTCGAGCCTGTGGACAGATGAAGAGAGAAAGAAAGTATTGATCAGGAGATGTATGTGAAAGGCAACCTCAACACGATGTCAGGCTTTCATCTGCACAGGTGATGAACACCACTCGCCCACCACAGGATATCAAATAGCAGAATTATCTGAAAGTATAACGGCTTGGTCAGCAGGACACACAATCTGAGGGTTGTGTCGAGGAAGGATGTCAGTGTGAATCACTGGACATATTATAGATGTCTCCCACTCTCTCAGCTTCTTCTTATGAAAGTTATGAAAATTGCGGGGGCTACATTGAGCACACACTGACTCTATGAATATGTGCTTCATTTATAGCAGTAAGAGATGTCAAAGATCTGCGCTCTGTAGTAACCGTCCTTCCTTCCCAGTCTCATCTCTTCCACGCTGCTCTGTCTTCCTGTCAGTGTGGTTCTCACATGAATGGAGAACAGAATGCAAATGTCCTCTTGCTTTGTGTCTGGGTTTGTTTGAAGTCATGTGTCACGACAGCACCATATGCATACTCGTGTTACAGCACCTGTGCTGGATATTAACGCAAGTTACAAGGTGTGAGATACACATCGGATACACACAAAATACGAGATATGATCAAAACTGTCCCAATAAGTTTAAATACTCCTATGGCTTGTAATGAAATTATGTAAGCAATTATGATGTATTATGTATCAAACACATACTGACAAAAAATGTATAACCTGAATGCACAGTAAGTCGCTTTGGATAAAAGCGTCTGCTAAATACATAAATGTAAATCAAATATGCCAGTTTTACATTTACATAAGTTTTACATTTATTTTATTGAGCCTATTTATTTTTTGTGCTTTTTACTTGATTACTCCCTAACCTGCAGACTCATATGTCGCCAAGGCTGATGTATCAACTGATTTTTGGTATTTCTTTTTATTATTGTGTTGGTCGATATATTTTTCTTTTCGCACAGTAAGTGCCCTGTTGGTTACCAGTTTACTTGCTTTTTATTAATGTTTTAACAGCTTCTTTATTTGTGAAAATACTTTAATAGGATTACAGAATCAAGATATTGCTGAAGTATAAAATAAATCTATTTTACAGATTTTTTATAGTATTTTTTTATATTGGCAATTTTTTATTTATTCATTATGTCAAATTAATTCAATATGGGAAATATTTGCAATATACACAATTGCTATTGAAGTGTTATTTACATATCAGCTTTACATTGACCACTGTCCACCAAAAAATCCATATTGGTCGATCACTAACAACAACACATTATAGAATAAAATTATGGGTAGCACTATAGGAACCAATTCTCACTATAAACTAGTCACTTATAATTAATATATTGGCTGTTTATTAATCCTTATAAAACACATATTCTGCATAACCGTATTCTACATCCCTAATCCTTCCCAATACATACATTTAATGACTAACTTACTAATTCAGGGTTCCTACACATTCTCCATTTCAAAATTCCATACTTTTCCAGACTCAAATTTCCAAACCTCTTGGTAGGTTTTCAGACCATATTCAACATAAATGGTTCAAAGAGCATTATTTTCAGCTTTACATTTGGTATATAGGACAGTCATCTGTAAATATTTTTATTTTCTCAGGGTTTTCTTTCATTGATTTTCTCGAAGTGACAACATACAGAGTCCCTAATATAAAAAATAATAAATAAATAAAAAATACAGTCTTTTACATGCACACAAGAAACCTTTTTTTGTGCCCTCGAGAAACTATTCACATGTGCATGGGAATGTTTTGCATGTTTACGCATTACAATTTCTAATTTTAAATAACCATCACTGCCATCTTACAATGAATAAAACTATAGCATGGATGCACATGAATTAACAGAGATCTACTGCTGAAAATGTAGCTTTTCTAACGGTAGTGCCTCTAATATCAAGGCCTAATGTCCAATTTAACTCATCCTCTGTGGAGGTGGAGAAACTATGACACAAAATGGGCTGATGGCATAACATTTACCAAGTTCAAGATAAAAAAGACTGGTACTGTAAAAAAGCCAAATGCATAGATTTAACATAAAATGTCTCTTTAATGCATAGTCTGTGACGGCACTGCTAAATGGGCTGATGGCACAATAGGAGGCTCAGTGTGCACTGTTCTATTTGATACATTTAATGCTTTCTTGTGCGCACATAAACATCTGTATATTTTTTATTTTTGCCAAGGTCCTTGAGGTTATGTAATACAGTGCTAAGAATATAGTGTGAAGAAACCCAAAATGCTTCTAACCTGCATTTTGCATAATGAAAAATTGCACATGGAATTCATTCAGTCATATTTGGCGATCAATAAAGAATCACTAAACAGCTGCCATGAAACCTCACTTCTTGTACGATAAATTATTTTTCATTAAATTCTGAATTGTATTAATTTTTATTTTCTATAAAACTTAACAGGCGCAAAAGTCTGAAAACACATATTTTTCTATACTCTGCTTTCTTTTTTCCATACTTTTCCAAACCCTGTGGAAACCCTGCTAATTAATAAGCAGCGAATTGTATTTAGTTTATTGAAGCAAAAGTCGTAGTTAATGGTTTGTTAATAGCGAGAATTGGACCTTAAAATAAAGTGTGACCAAATTATGATTTGCGATAGTGGGTCTTATATATATGCAAAGCAATTGTTGAATTTTATATTGAATCAGAATTTAATTTTTTCTAGCATGTATTTTAATGGCATTTTGAAAAGCATATTCCAGTATGTCTCTCCCTCACTTTTCTTCATTATGAGCAGTAGCACAGGTCACAATGTGGGACACGGGAATGCAGCAAGGTTAATTAGATTAGTTTTGCACTCAACAAACCAAACACCCCTTCATTTTCATCGGCCTGTGAAGAGAACGTCAATAAAACACACATCCTTTCTCGCAAATATCTCTCTCACTCTATTTTTCACTCTTTCTTTTAGGGAAATTATACTTCAGCTCAAGCTGTCTAAAATGTATCTTCTCTGGGGGTAGGACACAGGAAATTGTGAAAATAAACAGTATGTCGACTCTTCAGCTATAATGTGCATCAGCATCATGTGTCAGCTGCACGTCGGCATAATATGATTTGATCACTTCCTGTGAGGATGAAGTAATCTGTGTTTCTTAATTCAGCAGTGTGGTGAATAGCCAGCCTCAGTGCTCTTGTGTTCATTTTACCTGACATGCTATGACTTGGATGACTGAAAACCTTCATAGACTAGAAGAACACATGCTGATGTCCTGTCATTGAAACTGTTCTCTCATATAACATCCATCTTGCATCCAAAGTGAATAGCCAAGTCAGGTTACCATTTACCCCTGATATTGCCATGCATTCAAATGGTTCGCCTGTCACCACTAGTCAATGCATCACTACAATTAGGGCTGAGCGATATGGCCCAAAAAAACTATAACGATATTTTTTTTCATATCAGTCGATATCGATAATTTTTTGCTCCAAAGTGAAAGTTGTAGAAACCAGACCATTATTTTTACTTGACAAAATAAATATCTAAATAGAAAAATGTATTTCTTAGTTTCCGCATGTTCTAATGAGTGATATTGTTTCAAAATCAAGAAACCGGTTTGGGTTGCCTGATAATATTAATAATAATAATAAATGTCACTTTTTTGTCTCTTATAAATGCACATTTAATAGTAGCTTGTGTTAGGATGCAGAGGTACATTTTTGTTCATTATCAAAATCAGTAACATATGTAAAAATTGTAGCAACCTTTATTCTGATCAAGTTTTTTTTTTTTTTTTTTATATATAAGCATGGTCTCCCATAGTAGCATACATTTAAATCACGATAAACAGTTAAATCCACACATATAGCGCCTCAAAAACATGGTAAAAATATAACTATATAGTTTTTAGGTAGCCTATTTGTATGAACAGTCTAAAAACATTCACTATAAATACACACATGCTATAGCTTAACCACACATACTTACTATAATTATATACGTTTACTCCTGTAATAAAATTCAGTGTGAATATTCCACATTTCTGCCACAATACCATGGTGCAGTCATACCCCCTTTCCACCAGCAGGAACAAGGTGCTAGATCAGAGCTAGTGCTCTTGCCGGTTCTTAGGCCCTTTCCCAAATGGAAGACTTCATGTGCACTTGCGGTCTTACGTACTTACAATGGCCGCCGCGTGCGCGTGTCCGTTAAGTCCACAAGACCGTAGGGTGTCCCATTCCTCATTTTAGTGTTCAGAAGGGTGCTCGCGAGCACCCCCTTTGCGGCCGTTATGCGCCCTCGATCCGCACTTCTGCCGAGTCTGCACAGGGGCGAGCTCCAAAGCAGACTTCTACCCGACAGTCAAAGCGGCATTACGTCACGAAAGTGCGGACTCAGAGGAAGACCGCAAGGGTTTAGGGTGCCATTTGGTACAGGGCCTTAGTTGGTTCGACTGGCGAGCCCTTTAAGAACCGGTTGCTTTTCCACAGGCTATAGAGCCAATACAGTGCCAGGTCTTACGTCACAATACGTTCTATGTTTTGGTTCACTAGCGTGGCACAATATGCTTGTTCGAGGTGCACCAGCGCCACGCAGATCGGCAGACAACACACTTACAGCAAAAGCAGACTTAAAGCAGACTTTCCAATCACATTTCCGCAGCACCCCGATGCCTCGCACCGACTGGTCCGTGTAGCTCCGATCCATCCCGAACAAGCCTGAACAAACTAACAACAATGGCAGACGTTGCGTTGCTATTGATATTCATGGATTTGCGAACATACATCGGCATCCAAACACGGCGAATCAAACGCGTTCGCATTTAGCTGCCATTTCAAATATGGTGGTTCAAAGTTTCTGTTTGTCTTGTTGGTCACGGTAACCCCGTCCCCAGCCGCTGACGCAAGCGGTTCTTCCTTCTAGCCCAGCAATGTTTTGGTGCTACTTACGAACCACTTTTTCTCATTCGGAGCTGGGTGCTTTGGGTGTCGAAAGACAAAGAACTGGTTTGAAACTAGCCTCCTGGCTCCGAACCAGCACTGGAACTGCTTTGGTGGAAAAGGGAAAAGACCTAGTGTTACTAATGTTACAGTAAATCCATGGTAAATAATGTATATGTGTAGATTGAAAAGCCTTTTGACTATCTCGTTTAGGGCCCTATGAAATCCGTTTGATTTTTTCCCAAATTCAGTTTTATTTTTTTCTAAATTCATTTTTTCGTTAAAACTTTTCTGGATTCAGTTTTTTTCCATTTTAATTTTTCTGGACTACTTTTTAATCGTCAAATTACATTTTAGTAATCAAAAAGCATGCCTAATTAATTAAAATCATGAAACTTATACAATTTAAAATTCATTTATTAAAAGTGTAACACAAATTATATGTTTAGGGCCGTATGAAATGTAAATTGGTTTAAAACATTAAATCATATTTTATTGTTACCAAATTCTGTTTTAGCGTGTCTAATTATTTGAATGCATAAAAACAATTTTTATTTATTCTTACAGTTGCCTTATGAAATGTTTTTTTCCCCCTCAGAAATTCTGTGTTGTGTATATACATTTTACTGGTTATCAGATGAAGGCATAAAACATTGATTTCAATTAGATTTCAATTAATTTAAATTAAACATTTAATTTTTTTATGCTTTTCAATGTCTTTAAGTTAAACCGAACTCTTTTTTGACGGGTTGCCGTGAATATCTTTAAAGTTCTGTTTGTATATGATATGACGTTAGTTTTACTCAAATGAAATGGTAAAATGCTCGTGAAGAAACTCTCAGATCATTTTTGTAGATATTGTTGATGTATTTATGTATTTATGTTACGGAAGATACTGAAGTCACCACAAAGGCGTGTATGTAAACAAAACCGTGCATCTGCACCATTTACACAGAGATGCGCAGAACATGCAAGATTCATATTTAAATCGACTTTTGCAGCTTAATATTTACAGATACCAGTCCATATCGCAATTTGATTTAAGTGTAATGTAAACTACTTGTGATTAATTTATCCAAATTTTGACAAATTCCATGTTAAACTGTAAATTCCGTTTTTATGACTGGATTATGCGATTCCCTCTGCATTTTCTGCATTGCGGAAATCATAGGGTCCTAATCGTTGCACACAGTGTTTCTCCTGTTTGGCTTTAAACTATCACAGAGTCATTTGTGTTCTTTGCTGAATTCAAGCGCTTCTCACTGGATCTCACAGTAGGGGTGTAACGATTCATCGATATATCGATACAATGTATGATGATATGATGCATCGATTATATGTAGTATAAAAAGGCACCTTTATTTTGGCACTGTCCACATTTTCACATAATGTCCGTCTATGCATTACCGCCAATGCGTGCATTCTCGTTAAATCTTACGTATCAGGATTCAGAACTCGATATAAGGACTTCCTGAAGGCACAAGGCGAGCATAAAAGATGCTCGGGATTGTTGGTGGAACAGTTGCGCGCTGTGTGAGAAGATTTCCGTGCACACATCTGAAGCGCATGCACACACATCTGAAGCGCGCGCACACAGACAGCCGAATACTGAATACAACTCTGCGCGAATACTGAGCTCTCCTCTGCTTTTTTGAGCATGGATGAATAAATTAAGACAAAACTAAATGCTTGTTTTGGCTAATATCCTTGTAAACAGTAGGTTAAAAAAAGCATATGTCTTAATGTAAACAGTGGAGAAAAAAGGCATGTGTATCAGTGTATTAAATCTGTGCTTTCATTCTTGAAGTGAAAGATAACTAATAATAAATCTAATGCTGTCAAAGAAAGATACAAGTGCTCACTGATCCTGACTAAATAACATTTGTAGCATCAAATAGTATTCATTTATAGGCTATTTCATTTACAGAGTGAAGACTATGCAGTTATTTTACATTTGATTATTACATTTATGTAGCATACCTGAAAATGTATTTCAGACTGAGCTGAAACTGAAAAGCACTGTTTATTGAACTTGTGTCTTTTGTTCTATTGTATTTATTTTCTGCTATTGCTTGTAATTTGGTTATCTGTAGAAAATATGTTAGCACTGAGCCCAGAGCCCATAGTAGCATTTTTAGATGTTATATATTTTGGTTGCATTTGTGAGTTAATAAAAATGTAGATGGTTGTATAAAATAGGTATATAATATGATAATATCGATAGATATACTCCTGTATCAAATCGAATCGTACAATTTTTGGAGGTATCGGCAAATATCGTATCGCTGGGTATGAGAATCGATATCGAATCGAGACAAACCATCCGATTTACACCCCTATCTCACAGCGCTGATTAATGTTCGCGTGACCGAGTAAATGCATCTGCTCTAATGACTAGAGCTCGCACCTCGTGGCAGTTTGAACTGTGATTTGAGCGGATTAACAGCACGATTCAAATGTGTGCAAAAGTGTGGTTTCATTCTGCTTTTGGTGCATAACCATTATATCGAACTCTTTATATCGTTTTATCAAAGAAAATTATAAATCGCAATAATTATCGTTTTCGAATTATCGCCCAACCCTAACTACAAGCATGTTGTTGAACCCAGCTTGCTTGAATGTTACTCTCACCACAAATTACGCAGTTACAGAAAGCGTGTTTGTTAAACACTTTAGTTTATTACATTTCGTTATTTACACTTTATACATTTACAAGGTTCTGTTGCGACCTTCAAAGCACCAAGAGAGCTTTCTAGTGTAATTTTAGGTGGAAAAAACAGCTGGATATTTTCATTAACATTTTTCCTTTTATTTAGGAGGTTGTTTGTTTCTTTTCATCTCAGATGAGTCGAATCAGTCAGCGTGAAGTCGATTGTTTGAATGGTACGGTAACTTCCTAAACCTCTTACTGAGCAATTGAGGATACAGATACGGCTAATTACGGTCGCAGCATGTAGCTGCTTTAAGTAGCTGCGGTGACTGGTTTGTTCCGGTAAACAGACTCCTGGTTGTGAGTAAACGGCACTCTCCACCGCCGCCTATCTCACCTCACCCCGCGCCACTTCAGAAGCCAACAGAGAGCAGCTGCCTCCGTGTGCTGCCCATATTATTTATTCATTCACTTTCCACTGATCACACTCAACACACACACACACACACACACCCATAAGTAGCAGACATTAAATACTTGGGGGAAGTTGACATATCCTGCATTGTGATATATCGTAATCCACCTAAAATAGTTTAAACTGCATTTTTCTAATTCTTTAAGCATTATGCACACAGCTTTAATAACACAATTTATTTACAATAATTTAAAAAAATATATTTTAACAGGCAGTTTATTAAATATTTTTTACAGTTAGTGCACCTATAAAACTTCCTAGATTTTTTCTTTAAAATTGATATTACAATTAGGGATGCACCAATACCATTTTTTTTTCATTTCCGATCCGATCTGATACCAAACATTCTGAGTATCGGCGGATACCGAAACTGATCCGATACCAGAACTTTTGTAATCAATGTAGAATTTCTATACCTCAGTGTGTTTACCTGATCATCCCTGTTTTGTGTGTTAAACTCAATCTACTAGATATAGACAACTTAATTTTAAAGAAAAATAAATGAAAAAATATATAATCATAATCTATGACAAAAATCGTACTCGGTTACTATCGTAACCTTGGTTCCCTGAGATATGGGAACGAGTACTGTGTCCAAGACACTGTATGGGAAAAAAAACTTGTTTCCTCTTCAACTGAAGCCTATTTCAATCACGCAGTTATAACTGCACATTGATTGGTTCATCTAGGATAAAAAAATGAATCCATGGCAGTGTCGAGCGAGCAAATGGCTATTCAGCCTGCCAAAATAGGAGGGGCGTCTGGCTATATAATCAGCTGCTCTAGCCACTGCAACTCAGATTTCTTTGAAGGAAGAAACCGAGACGTGCAGTTCATAGCATGGCCAGGAATACAGTGCTCGTTCCCATATCCCAGGGAACCGAAGTTACGATAGTAACCGAGTACATTCCCTTTCAAGATTACACTTGTACTGCATCGAAGACGCTGTATGGGAACCAGTCCATTCACGCCGTGCTATGATGTGGAACGACTCGAACCCAAAATTCACATGGGATTAGAACCAGGGGATTCCGTAGAATACACCAAGCTAGAGTTGGGTACCGAAACCCAGTACCAACATGGCACCGGTACCTATGGAACCGGTATGTACCGAACCGAATCAGAATGCAGATTTAGGTGCCTCATTTCGGTGCCATGCCTGAGCGATCGGTTGAAATATGTGTCCTTTGTTTCTCCGAAACGGACGAAAGAAGCATCATCACCAGCACCACACGTGAAAAAATTATTTCCCGACTGAGAAAATGCACATGAACTCAATTCGAAAAGCTCTAATAATACAAGTCCAACAAATCTTTGTAATAACCCGAGTGTGCGGTTTTCACATTCTGACTTAAAAGCACAACTCAGGGAATGAGAACATCCAAGGAGCGCATAAATGCAGTAATTAAACTTGCTCTGACAACCTTACATTAACTAGCTAAGCTACTACTACTCCATAGGCTACTAATACATCGATTAGCAATGAATTATAAATATACTTAATTATTATGAAAATACCAGAGATTGCTTGAATAACACAGATAAACTATGCATTGTCGTAGTGGAGTGTTTATTGTATATCTTTTATCATTCACAACGTTTATATCTTCTGTTTACTTATCCATATCACGGTGGAAAAAAGAGTTCGCTACTTCAGTGACTGGATCTGTGGGTTTTCTGTGCGAGGGCGCCTTCTAGTGTCCAGTATGAATTAAAAACACTTCACCCCCCGGTTTCACAGACATAGCTTGAACCGAGTGCTAGACTAAAATGTAACTCTTGGCTGTTTTAACTGAAATAAACTGGCACTGACTGATCCTAAAATATATCAGTGCATTTGTTTTGTCTCAAGATGCACCCCAGTAATGAATTTTTTTTTTGAGCGTTTATAAAAATTACTTAAATGTCATAATTGAACTATGATCTAATCCTGGTTTACAGTTACATTTAGTCATTTTGATGCTTTTATCCAAAGCGACTTACAATTGGGGAATACATAAAGCGATTAATCTTGAAGAGGCAAACAGACAGAGGAAGTGTTCGTAACACCAAGTCTCAGGCATTGTTCAAATAAATACAAGCTAGCAAGGGAAGGAGAGAAAGATAAAGATTTAGAAAAAGTGAAATCTAATTTTTGATAAAGAGAGGTGTAGTCTAGGGTTAATCTAAGCCCTGTCTGTGAAATCGGGCCCATGTGTTTAGTGCTAACGGCCAATCCAATTATACATTTTTTATTTTTATAAGTATCGGTTCAGGCACCGTTTAGGCACCGGTACTGTTTTAAAAGTATCGATTTGGCACTGGTATCGAAAAAACCCCAAACGATACCCAACCCTACACCAAGCACAGGGTGAGCCTAGAGGGTCATCCGTTGCTCAGGTGTTGTCCCATAAGGATACTTGGTATCAATATAGTTTATGGACAGACCAAGCAAAAGAGGGGGCTTGAACAATTTTGGTCAAGTGAACCCAGAAGATTGCTATTAAGCAGAAAGGACTGTGGCCTGCACCGCAGGAACATCCAGGTTGTAAAACCTTACAAATGTGGACGGCGAGGACCAGCCGGTCGCCTCACAAATGTCTGACATGGACACCCCGCTGGACCACGCCCAGGAAGAGGCAAGGCCTCTGGTGGATTGGGCTCTGACCCCACGAAGGAGTATGCTGATGTAATAGCATCCACTAACCACCTAGAAATTCTCTGCTTCGTAACAGAGCCACCTTTAGCGCGGTTACCGAAGCCAACAAAAAGCTGTTTTGACTTTCTTTATGAGGCAGAACGCTCGATATAGATTTTCATGGCCCTGACAGGGCAGAGCAGGGATTCCTGGCTGCCCGCCGGGGGAGAAAAAGTGGAAAGTGCTATGACCTGGGCTCTAAACAGAGTGGAGAGCACCTTAGGTGCATAACCCAGCCTTGGCTATCAAAGCTATCCTTGAGCGTAGAGAAGCAAGACTGAAACTCTCGCAGTGAGAGCAATCAGCCTCGCCTTATCCTAGATGAACCAATCAACGTGCAGTTATAACTGCATGATTGAAATTAGGGGTCGACCGATTATCGGCCTGGCCGTTATCGGCGCCGATATTAAGCATTTTTACGATTATCGATATCGGCCATTTTCAAAACAGATTTGCCGATAATAATTTTTTTTTTTTTTTTTTTTTATGCAAACAAACATACTATTTACAGGTGACATTATTTATTGGTGAATAAATAATACAGGTGCAATTATTTAATGTTTAAATGCACTATTTGGCTCGATGCACCCTGTCTGAGCTCAACACTCTGTGGCCGAGAGCAATCTCCGCCCACCGCTCATCTGATATGTAGGGAGTCACGAGTCCGACCAATCAACACGGAAAACTGAAGGCAGTCTCACACCGAAAGCACTTGAACTGGAGCTGCCTCAGTGATCACGCATCAGTTGTCTCTCAAAGGTAAGGCAGCAGCAGACATTGCTGAAGTTGCAATAAATCACAATCCACTATGATGTCCGCGATGCGGAAAATGCGGGCGGAATCGCGGAATGCAGTCATATAATCGAATTTACCGTATAACGCGGAATGTCACGGAATGTGTCGAAGTTTGGATGAATTAATCAAAAGTAGGTCAGTACACTTAAATCGACTCGCGCTATGGACTAGTATCTATAAATATTAAGCCGCAAAAACACTTTAAATATGAATCCTGCATGTTCTGCATCTCTGTTAATGAATGACACAGACGTGCGGTTTCATTTACTGCACACATACATACTGAAGCGCGTGTGATTCTCGCGGTGTTTTCAGCATCTGCCGTCTCACTAAATGAGGACATAAATACATGAACAACATCCCCAGAACTGCTCAGACAGTCACTTCACGAGCATTTGACCGTTTCATTTGAGTAAAACGATCGTCATATCATATATACATAGGCTACAGAAACTTAACATGTCCTCATGGCAAACTGTGAAAATATAAGTTCGGTTTAGCCGAATATATTACTGTGGTGCAGTAGAATATACGTAATACAACTACAACAATTATTACAACTTTTGTTGAGAATAATCACACAATACGCGAAATACGTTTACTTTAAGTTTAACAAAATGTTTACAGAATGCTTCTGGGTGATCGCTGAACTTATGTTATTATTAATATTATTAATATTACTGTTTATTTAATGTTGTTGTTATTAACAGTTTTCAGAATTAAAGACATGTTTAAAAGCATTTAAAGAACGTTTTTTGTCAGAGCTCTTGTTATTATTAATTTTGGCATTAATTTTCATTTTTACACCAGACACGTATATCGGTTCAAAATATCGGTTATATCGGTCTACTTGATCTGTAATAATCGGTATCAGTATCGGCCCTGAAAAACACATATCGGTCGACCCCTAGTTAACGTTGTTTTGAACTCGAGAAATAAATCTTTGGCAACCAAAAACCTCACTAATCTCATGCTAGTTATCAACCTAAAACAAAATTAATCCAGAGGTCTCCAAAGAGCATCGGTTGTCATAGAGGTTGTATTAATACGGATACATTTCCTTCAATAAACCAGCTGCTCCATGAGGGAAGTACAGGCCTGTGTCATAAATTCAAGCTCTAACATGTCAGTATCCCCATAGGTGAATAAGTGCTTGATATGTTTGCCAATAATTTGTGCAGGCACAAGTTGTGAAGAAACCCTCACCATAGCCATTCATCTAACAAGCTTTGTGTGCCATAACCCCCTCTACTCCAGTCTGCTAAACCACCATCAGGTTACTGCTGTAAGATGTATACCTCATTAATCAAGCTCCATCGCTCCTGTAATACTGCCAATTACTCCAGCCTGCTGTAAAATCCTCCAGATTATCCCGCTTGAGTATGATAGAGGCTGTGGGTTAATTATAATCTGCCTATACGATCACTCCGGTACATTTACGCCTCTGTCTATGACTGAAACCGCCTCTTACATTCACAATAATAAAGTGTTCTGTGGTTTAATTATATACCTTTAAAATATTTGAACAAAGTAGAGCACTTATTAATTGGTGTATTTGTGTGTGGGTATTTTTTTATGTGTTTGAGAGAGATTTGGGTTTTCCACATTTAACGAGACCAGTTAACATCACCCTCTCATCTTCTGGAACATTATAATGTCGCACCACCTCTGTCATTCATTTTCCGTCAGATATTTGTGTGCTAGTTATTTTTGGCATTATCTGTGCCGTGCTCACTTACAAAAGAAACATACAATATGCTGCAACCTGTGACAGAGAGATTAAATTACAGGGCCGCAGACATAGGGAGAGCTGCCAGTCATCCTATCTCACCTAGCCTGTATTACGTCACACCCGCGTTTTTGTGCACTAACAAGTGCAGGGTCTCGACCCGCACAGGTGGTTGTCACTGTGTCTTTCTGCTGTGCTGCGTCTTTGCATAACATTAAGGGAATGTTTGGCTCCCTGTTGTTTGGGTTTAGTGGGTTTGGTGTTGCAGCCCATTTTCTCTGTCACACTTGGTCTGCTTATAAATAATAAATAATAAATATTTTTCTATGGGAGTTGTCACTCTCTTAACACACAGTTTTACATGTACATGTAAAACTACATGTAGCTGATAATTACTTAATTGAATTAGTTTGTAAGGATTTACCAAGATTTTTGCATTCTGGCATAATTTTCATGACAGTAAGTCATATTTCTGCACAGTTCTTGCACAAACCCCGAAATTTGCTCTCATTATTGCAATAAATAAATTAAATACAAAACAATAATGTATTGTAATTGAATTGGCATTACAGTAATTAAGTGTAATTTAATATTTCATGTAAATTAAATGAAAAATATATATATTTATGTATGTATTAGGGGTGGCACGGTACATGTATTCGTAACAGAGGAACGGGAACAGAGGCGGGCACGCTGATTTTTGAATCACTGTATTTTATTTTGATAAAGTACAAACTGTCCTGTCTAGTTAGCAATACTGGAACTGATGTGTTTTGTGTGTGTGTGTGTGTGTGCGCACGCGCTCCGGTACGATCACATCAACTGTTTCCTTATACCAGCAGAATCAGCTTTAAACACTTATTGTCTTATTAATAATGCATCACTGTATAAAGGTCTGCTTTTATTTGTGTACACTCACAATGGAAACAAAACATTGTGCTTTTTGTAAATTGTAATTTGCACTACTGTCTGTTCAAAATAAATGAAAAGAAACCGAGCATAGTAGATTTTTTTTCCCTGTTGTACCAAAATCTTATCGAACCTTGACCACCGAACCAAGGTACGTACCGAACCTTGACATCTGTGTACCGTGCCACCCCTAGTATTTTCATTTAAAAAACAGTATCATCGCATAAACTATATATTGTTATGATTTTAAATCTGTATTTAACCTCAGAGTGATCTCAAAGGAAAAAGCAGTACTAAAGTCTGATTTTGTGTTGGTTGCGCTCTAAAATTAAATGAGTATAATCTTAATTCAAGTGATGAAGGATTTTGAAAATCTGACAGTAATCGGTGTTCAGTACTACTGTAAGGTTAACCCCCGCCTGCTTTAAATGTTTCAAAATGATTAACAGGTGTTAACAGGTGTTTAAAGGAATTTAAATAGTTACATTGTGTATTATTACATTTTAAATAGGGTAACTTGTAATCTGTAAGCTATTACATTTCGAAAAATAACCTTCCCAACACTGTAAATAGGTCACACATCCCACTAGTACTATACATCCAAACTAAAAACGTGTGACTGGAGTCTCTCTGCGGTGTTGAATATATGTATGTCTAATGCAAATGCAGAGTTAGTTGCTCTTGTGATTCTGTTAAAATAGTCTGTTGGTCCATTTTCCTTTCACTTGCTCCCCTCATGAATAATAAATAAGTTATAAATAGTGCTAACCAACAGCTGTTACTTTTCCTGCCATGACAGAGTTTTGATTAATGAATGAAATGAAGAGTCTGTGTGTCTGCCTGTTATTTCTGTGTGTATAATTGATGTAGTGTGAGAGGGTCTTGGAACGCCCACAGCATTAATTAATCTTTCATTTTAACCGGCTGTCTGTGGGTTGGAGCGCAATGATGTGGCCCATTTCCTTAGCTAGTCTCTTTTATGACTTAAGGACCCAAGATACACATATCAGTCTGAAAAAGTCCTCGGCTCTGCTGGATCTCAGGGTCAGGCTGATGGCGAACAGCAAATTGTTCGCAGAATTACGTGTCACTGGACATTTTATGGTTTTAAGTTTCTTCTTATCACTTATGTACAATAGGGTATAATGTTACATCTTATACTGTTAAAACAGTACTTAATTAGGTTAGTATACTACTGTAACATTAGGGTACAATGGGGCTAAAGGCCTAAATGGGCCCTGGGGTAAAAGACGCCTTTGATATTATTTTCATAGATGACACAAAAACTAGCACGTAACACTTTCCAAAACATTCGCTTTTCAAGATATACGTGTATATTTGTCTGATCCTTGACGCACAGCAGTGCAAAGTTGATTCTGTGCTTACCTGATCTAATATTTTATGTTTTTTTAAATGTTGTAGCTTTAATGAGAATCGCTAAAATGAATGCATATATTGTGAGACAAAGGTCTTCTTAACAATTTTCAGTTTTATTAAGATAATTAAAGCAACAGTTTTTAAATAAAGAAAGAATATGTCAAACTATGGTATTTGGGGTAAAACGCGCCCCTGCTGTTGGGGCTAAAGACGTACAGTAATTAACATGATAATTAATAGATGGCTGACTTTTCCATTTGTTGACATGACATGGTTAGATTCAGATGGTAAATATCATATATTATATTAGGTGTCTATATTAGAGATAATCACCTTGTTTAGAATGAAACATTCATATTTAAAACAGGATATTAATCATATCATAGAATAAAACATAATTTGTTGTTACTACTTTAAATATATATTAAATTATAATTGTATATCTATATCTCTAAAATGTTACTACTTTAAATTTTTTTAAGTTTTTGCAACCACAGCTTCCAGTTTTCCACTGCATATTTATTTTTTTTATGTGTAGGCTAAGCTCCTGTTTATCTTAAAACAAACATCTAGTAATATGACTTTATGCCTGCGTTCATACTCTAGAACCATCCAGCACTGCCCTCAAAAATGGTTGGCTTTAAATTTTGCCTGTTACAGTAGGGCTGGGCGATATCAAAACAAATGTATATCTCAATATTTCCAAACTTTTACGGTATTCGATATATATCTCGATATGTTTGCATTTGCTTTTAAATAATTAAGATTTTATTTTGCCCCCATAAAAAAACTATTTAGATAGAACAACTGTTGTTACAAAGCAAATACAAAATGTTTAGTGCAAATTTAAGCATTTAGAAAAAAAAAATCTAGACCAGGTGATCACTTACTGCATTTTATTAAATGAACAAATGTATATGTTACTGAAGTAATGCAAAACAATTACAGAATCTCATATAGTGTATGCAATTGACACTGTGTAACTTGGGGAAATAATTAAACTGGGATACATATTTTTTCCAAGTTTTTAGCTAAAAACCCAAATCTGTCAAATGTCTCTGGTTTAAAAGAAACTCTGTGGCATGCAACTACACTCACCGGCCACTTTATTAGGTACACCTGTTCAATTGCTTGGTAACACAAATAGCTAATCAACCAATTACATGACAGCAACTCAATGTATTTAGGCATCTAGATGTGGTGAAGACGACTTGCTGAAGTTCAAACCGAGCATCAGAATGGGGAAGAAAGTGTATTTAAGTGACTTTGAACGTGGAATGGTTGTTGGTGCCAGACGGGCTGGTCTGAGTATTTCAAAAACTGTTGATCTACTGGGATTTTCACAAACAACCATCTCTAGGGTTTACAGAGAATTGTCAGAAAAAGAGAAAATATCCAGTGAGCGGCAGTTGTGTGAAAGAAAATGCCTTGTTGATGCCAGAGGTCAGAGGAGAATGGGCAGACTGGTTAGAGATTATAGAAAGGCAACAGTAACTCAATTTAACCACTCATTACAATCAAGGTATGCAGAATACCATCTCTGAACGCACAAAATGTCGAACACTGAAGCAGATGGACTACAGCAGCAGCTGCCAACTCTCGTGAGACAAATAAGCAACCACAGTTTCAAAAACAAGCCCAATGTTTTTTGATGATTTATTATCATAAATATGATTTATTATCAATTTTTTATAACCAATAAATGAGCCTGCAACATATTAAACTGAAACCACTCTATCTGAAAAGCAAAAACAGAAGGTATTACAAAAATTAGCAACCTGCAACAAAAGTAGGAAGCAAAACTCATCTCCAATCACCTGTGAGCAGAATAGAATTGGAGAGATGGAAAAGGAGAAAAGCTTCAAAGGGGAGCAGTAACATAGCCACATATTTATAGCCTAAAATATATTGGGGTCATTCTATGGAAATGTCAATTTATCTGTCTCTAGCCTTAACAGCAATATTACACTTGAAAAATACATGGTGACATTTTTTTATATACATTTTAAAATGAAAATGTTTTATTTGAACTATTGCACGTTCTTGAGCCATCAATGTGGCAGTATTTGTTTTTAATTAAATATAAAGACCTCCAAGCACCACAAAACTTGCTTTAAATTATAAAAAAAAAGAAAGTGCTTTATTTTGAGGGCAAAAACAGGTTTTTCTACAATTTTAAAATAAATCATGCATACATTACTATAAAATAAATGACATAAACTAAATGCCAAATATATATATATATATTTAGGCCCTTCACAAAAATCTATTTTATGGCTTCGGAATACATGTAATAGTTTACAAATCACACAGACTACTGTTCTCATGCTATTATAGTGTTCAACTGCAAGAAGAAACTCTTCAAAAGTTCCCTTTTTGTGGAAGAAATTCAAAAGGGTTTGTAATGAGTTACAAATGATGCCAGAATATAATTTTTTGGTTGAACTATTCTTTTGAAGTCAAGAGCTTGAGCCACTTGATTACAGACAGCGAGCTGCCACTGAAAAGGATCTTATGAACATGTGAACTCATGAAGCAAATACACAACAAAAGTGCTATTTATGGATCAGTCAGCAATTAAGCATCAGATTCCTAAGAAAGGATGTGAAAAACATAAATAGCTCAGATCTAACTGATATCTATATTTACAACTAAAAGCATTCTTTCTCTGTGTCTGTGTTGGCATGTTGGAAAATAGCCTGTGCTGTATTCAATTGTACGCATGACTGTAGGACGTGACTCATTGCGGAGATATTTTCTTTACAAAAAAAAACAGCATGCTTCATAAAGCTAGGGTTACGTGGCGATCTGCTGGTCTTTGTAAGATGGTTATTTATTTAGTGTGGGTGTGTGTTTGCATGGTTAATATACTTGTGTGCGCATGTGTCTATGTGTTGGTTAGTTAATGCATAACACGTCCATTTATGTTTTTTGATCAACATGTAGATTTTAGGTTAAATATTACATGGACATGCAATACTGATGTACAGCAACACATTTTTTAAATCAGCCTACTAATTGGTCCTATAAGCCTGATGCACACAATGAGTTTGATATCTTGTTATTTTAAATTTTCTTCCAATTCTGATTGTAACATAAAAATTATGTTCTGTTCAGTTTAAAGATGGTATGAGTGGTGTACAAATTTCTTCTTTTCAAGGTAAAACATTGGCAACTTTAGTACAATACTTGGGGTTTTGCTGATTTTTTTAATTCTGTGTGTAAATGAGCATCAGACAGAAATGATGGCAGAAATATTGTGCAGTCTGATTTAAAGACGTTTGATGTTTCTCAGTCTGTCTGAGCTGAATACTTCGGCTGGTTTGAAGTTTAACTGATGCCAGTCGGATGTATCTCTTAGAGATCGATGTTAGATGTTTACTTCAGATGTGTTTTTGTGTTCAAAAACAGCTAGTTAGCGAACAGCTTTCTGAGAGAGTTCTTTCTTGCAAACTGTAACAACTAAAGATCTTCACACTAAACAGAAAAATGCTTTAAAGAACAAATCCTCCTTCTGGGTAATTAGGTAGACGGTTGTTGGACTTGTTCATCATCATGACTAGTTTCTAATATACTATAGCAAGGATAGAATTGGGAACCCTATCTGAATTGCTGCATTGAAAACTCATTAAATGTTCTCTGATCTTTGTCTAAGTCACAATTATAGACAAACACAATCTGACTAAAATAATAACTATTTTCAATTTTTTACTGACTAAGTCCTCATTGACAGACCAGGCTAAAAAGAGAAAAAACAATAAGTGAATTCTCCAAAAGATAATTGGAGTCCGTTAAGGAAATGAGATTGGAAGTGTGGGTCCCACAGGTGCCCTGCTCTTTAAATAGAGGCCTGTTTACTGACAAATCTGTCCTTAAGAAATATTGGTAAATGTGAACCATGCCTCAATCTCAAAAGCTTTCGTTAGGACCTTTAAAAAATGCATTACAATGATGCACAAAGCTGGAAAAGGTTATAAAAACGTTGCTGAAGACCTGGACTGTTCTCTTCTGTTCTCTAAGCAGACATCCTGTGAAGAACACAGAAGGTAATCCTAAAAGTAGTAAGAGAGAACTGATGAATAACAGCTGTGGACCTCCAGAAAACTGTACAAAGCTGTGTAAACTGTACAAACTCTTTGTTTGTGTGTCCACTGTCAGAAAATAATTAATATGAATGGTGGTTGTCTGTTTGTGAAAGAACAAACAGCATTTGACCTTGTTGAAGATCAGACCACATCTTTTGAGTAATCAATGCAGAAATCCAGATCATTTCAAAATTTTCACTGGGTAAATAGGGAAGGTAATATTTTAGGTGCTATGACATTTTTTGTTTTACCATTTTGATAAACTTTTTGCCTTTAAAACAGTTCATTTTAAATCACTTTAAAACAAAAAAATGTTTTTTGGTTGTGACAAGCTCACACTGTCTCTAAATGTGTTAATAAACTGTCCAAATGTGTATTACTGTCGTGGTGGTGCTTTAAAGTATATAATTGGTCTTGATGATGATGATGGAATACTTATTTTGTAATTAGGGATGCACCAATCCGATACTCAGTATCGGTGTCGGCTCCCATATGGTCATTTTTTTCCAAATCTGGTATCGGGTGCATTTCTTGTTCTGACTATCTATCATATGTTGCTGCCTCCATTACTGTGCTATACATTTAAAATAATTATCTTTTAATTTTATATTTATATATACATATATTTACTTGTTTTTCATGAATGTATGTTACTACAACACAAAGAGCAATGTGTAACATTTTACTAGATTCAGTCCTACACTGCAGATGATAATAACGATATAAATGAATTTAGCAGGATAATGACACTAACTTTGCAACATCAATGCTATTAAACTGAACTGAAACAACACTGAACTACATTAAGCTGAATTCATTTACATTGTTTATTTTATTTTTTTAATAGTCTGTATTGTATAAAGCTCTATATAAATAAACATGTATTTACTTCATATAAATAACTAATCAGTAATTAGAGTAGAAATTAGATTAAAAGCTCAAACTTTTTAATTAGCATTCTTACATCGATGATTGCTATTTTTGTAACGGGTTCTTTATGAAAGCAGTGATGAATCATTTTTATTCATACCAGTTTAATGAGGAAGTGAGTTGTCTGACTGATACAATGTTTGATTCAGACAAATGACTCCTGTGTTTGATTTGGACTGATTCAGTTTAAATGATTTGTTAAAAAGAGCCACATTAATCGAACATTGTAGCAAATTATATGACAGGAGACAACGCCAATGCACAAGTACATGTAAATACATTTTGAGATGACTGTTTATTTACATTGTCAACTTAAACAGTAGATTAATAAATTACCTTAAAATAATAAATAATGCTTTCATAAGATTAAATAAAAGTTTAATAAAAAACCACAGCATAACATAACATCACAGCAATACAAATGATAAATTAACATAACCAAAATGTACATAAAAGGTAGATCTTTTTTTACTATGCAAAAATAAAAGTTCTTCTTTTATTAGTTCGATTTTGGGGTGAAATAAGACCCAGACATGTTTTTTTGTAAAATTCACCCTTTTATATCACAACATTACAATAAAATCAGAAATATATATATATTCTTTTTGGTATTCCATGTTAACTGATCACACTAATAATCTTCCCCTTTTATGAAGCTCTCAATATCTTCTGCATGTTTTAAACCCATTGATGATATTTGAGAACAACATGAAGCTATGGATATGCTGATCATATTTTCACATTTAGTGAACCAAACTTCAACAAGTCTAGTTCCTGTAGCATTACAGTTCCAGTTTACAATAGATGTCAGTCTGAAGTCTGGTCTCTGGTGCTACACGTCAAGTAATATTACACTGGATGACTTGAACAAGACCTTGTTTTAAAATCAAACACGGTTTTATTTTGAGAGAAGATAAAACATATATGACTGCACAATGTTACGTTATAATAGTGGGGGTATCTGGGTGAATGAGCAAACATAGAGGAAAATCGACAGAGACAGAAAAGAAACGCAGAGCGAGAGAGAGAGAAGAACACACAAAGAGAAAGAGAATGTAAAACAGAGCCAGAAGAAAAAATGAGGGAAAATGGAAATGCCTCAAAAAATTGCATGAAATCATTGATGTAAAGCACTTCTTGATGAAAGTTTCTTCCATCACACTCAGCAAAATAAATAACTATATTTTAGCTTGTTTTAAACTTCGAAATTGTTTGCAACGACAGAGAAAGACTGATCATTGTAAAATAGTATATTTAGAATCTTTACTGAATGTAAACAAAAGAAATGTATGATTAATGTGGCTCTTTTTAACAAATCATTTAAAATGAATCATTCCAAATCAAACACAGGAGTCATTTGTCTGAATAAAACATTGTATCAGTCAGACAACTCACTTCCTCATTAAACTGGTATGAATAAAAATTATTCATCACTGCTTTCAAAAAGAACCGTTGTTATAATTACGCATATTATTTTTTTTTTTTTAATTAATACAGATTTGGGGCAACATGAGTGAGTAAATAATGACAGAAATACAATTTATTTTTGGGTGAACTATCCTTTTAATGACAGTCGGCTGCATGCTTAGTACTGTCCCTTTAAGAGCTGCACGCATCTAATATACAGGCACGCATCCCTTTCTCTCTCTACTGTTTACTTTAAATTTTAGACATAACCATATGTTTATATGTAAACCTTGTGTGTTTTGACAGTGTCGGCTCAAAAGTTTACTTAGTTGAGAAATCAGGCACTGTTAGACAGGCTTTTTAGCGCAAATTAAAAGCTTAACCGGCAAGGCTTTAAAACACATGCAAATGATGTACTTTTGTGGCTGCGAATAAGTGCAGTGTCCCGTGAGAATAACTCTACCGCTGAGTTAACACTTATGTGAAGGCATGTGGCGTTGTATACTGAGGTGAAGGCGCCAGAACTTCAACTGAAAGAATGTGCACTTTAGCGCGATACTACGATATTTCAGATCGTGGATACATTTTTAGCGTCTACGATCAAAAATCATCATATCGCACACCTCTACCACAGGGTGAGCACCCCCTGCTGGTCTCACTAACACCTCTTCCAGCAGCAACCTAGTTTTCCCAGGAGGTCTCCCATCTAGGTACTGACCAGCTCAACCCTGCTTAGCTTCAGTTGGCAACCAGTCTTGGGCTGCAGGGTGATATGGCTGACAGCATCTAGTTAAAGCGTTTTAGATTTTAGTCCTAATAAATTTTTACAAATGCAAAACACAAAAATATGTTTGAAAAAAATATTATCGTTCGGCCCATATTCTTGAAGAGGTGTTGCCTCCACTACAAATTCAAAATCCTTTAGAAAACACTGCCGTAAAGACAAATCTATACAGCTCATTGTCTTTTAATGTGTTTCCAATAGATTAAGTCAGGAAATCCCTATTACTCCATTGAAAAAGCCCTGCCAAAAGAGGGTTATGCACACTGTGCCACCTCCGCTTAGCAGCCCTGAGTCAAGCCCGTGGGCAAAGCCTCAACTAATCAGCTGGTGGGCCTGAATTATGCAGCAGATCCTGAAGACACTCGAAAACAAAGTGCTTCATGGTAAATGCATTTCTCTTGATTTGCGAGATACTTGTGAGGCCTGAGGTCTCAGAGGCACGGATGACTCATAGTGTTGTGCAAGAAACATGGGATCTTCTCCTTCGGTTAGGTGTGATGTTTATCTCTGTCTTAACAGCGTTCTTCACACCAACAGATACAGACTAAGGGGTGAAATCTTGTCGTTATCACAACTATACTTGAGAACTCAATGATCAATCAGTAAAAAACTGTAATTGTGTGGCTTAAAGCGATAGTTCACACCCTGCACAAAAAACATTGATGAATGCAGGGAAGGAACTGCGTGTTGCCGCAGGAGGTTCTGATAAATTTGCATTCATTCTGTATCATTCTGTTGCATTCATTCAGGTATCTGTATGAGGCCCAGCTCCTGCTGCATAAAACATCCCCCAAACCATGACACTTCTTCCTCCACTTTTCACTGACATCTCTGCACACTTGGGCTTCAGCCTTTCCCCAGTTTGACGCCAAACATAATGTTTCCCATCGAACACAAATAAATTAAACTTGCTTTCATCACTGACGTGAACGTTGGACCAGTTCTCCTCTCTCTGCTCACAACAGCCTTCTCAGCTAAGCTTAGTCTAGCCTTATGATTCTTTGTGCTGATGAGAGGTTTGGTCAATACAGAGTGCGCTTTCAGTCCAAATTTTCTTAAACGTTGAGACACTATATGCCGAGACAGATTCTTACCCTGTTCAGCGCTGAATTGGCAAGCAATTCCAGCTGCAGTGTTGAACCGCTTGCCCAATTCTCTGAATCATCCTCTCGTGCATTTGTCTTTCGTGGACGACCAGCCTTTTTGGGGGATTTGAATAAGTTAGTGACATTGTAAAGATGCAATATTCTAAAAATTACAGATTTGGAACAACCAGCTTCTCTTGCTATGGCTGTTATTGGCCTTCATCTGGACAACCTGTTGTTGAAGGGTTTCAGTCACTTTAGAACACCTCACAGGGCTCTAGACTGCGACCATTTTTTGAGAGTGTGCGAGTAAAAATTTGACATGGTCGCACTTGTGCGAGTGCATGGTGTGTGCTGCTATGAAGTGTCTGCTTCATACAGCGCTCGCTGCGGAGCTGGCACATTGTAGCAGGAGTGAGATTGCATTGATTATGTGAAGAGAGCTGCTTTCAGCGCAAGCACTTCGTGGGTAGAGCCTGGTTTTTACTCGCTGCGCCAGCACAAGCGCGAAGGTTCACACAGTGGACGGAGCGCAACAGAGGGTTTGGTTTTCAAACTAAAGTAAAAGACCGCTGCTTAAACCAGAGAAGGTGAAAATGTTGGTATTTTTCATGTAAAAAAAACATGCTTGTCCTGTCATCGACAGCCATTTTAGTTTTACTTTTCTTTTTGTTTTCATTTAGAAAAGATTGTTATTAACTTGTTAGGATTTTCATCTTTCATCTTGTTGGGATTTTCAACCAGAACAATGCTGCCAAGGCCATTCTGTGCTTCTGTGACATCTTTTTTTGGGTGAATATTTTCACCTTCATTTACATTTATTAATTTAGTTACTGTTTGGGGGAAAAATTCCAAAAAAGTGAAATTATCTGCATGCTACAAACACAAAATTACCCATTTCTTACCTAAAGAAGATTGAAAAGATAAAAGAGAATAAAAAATTGCCCCAAAACACTCACCACTGTTGGTATTTTCTAGAGATTGACCGATATATCGGTTTACCAATATTTTTCGCGATATTTAAGCATTTTACCATAATCGGTTATCGGTTTTGTAAAAAAAAAAAGTATAAGGTATAACAGTAAATAAATATCGGTTCTGCATATCGGTTATCGGGTACATAAACATGCAAATAATCGGTATCGGTTATAAAAAATCAATATCGGTCGATCACTAGTATTTTCATTTTTGCGGTTTAAAAAAAAACAAGATTCCAATGACGTTCGCCATTTGTCTAGCTTCTTCAGGACAGATAATAATCTTACTAGGATCTGTTAGGACTCTAATAACAGTTTAATGACGTTAGAATCAGTAACATCTCTTATAAAGGCTATTGTGGGATGTTCAGCTGAAGGCTTCATTTCAAAGTAACAGAAGCAGAGGTCTTTTTTGAGTAAGTTTCTCAGAGGATGTTCAGTCTCGGTTGGACATCTGCCTTCATTAACTTTTACTCTGGCAGCACAAGTTGTCTGCTCCAGGTTACTGTCCAACATAAAACACTCAGTTGATGTGTTGATCTGAACCATAACAAACTCCACTCTGAACCTCCATCTGCATTTAAATATTAATTCAAATATGTAGGTAAAATGCAAATGTTTACAATAGACAAAAATACTTGTGCTTTTGTGTTGGTGCATACTTGAGTATTTCAAAGTAAAACTAAGCAAGCATCTGTCATTAGAACAGAATGAGTTAGTTAGTATTCTTTACAAATAGTTAACAAACACAGTAATTTACATTTTACATTTAAAGTTTTTCAGTACAATGGCGTCTAAAAGTCTGAAAATTCAAAATGTAATTGAAACCTGGAAATGACAGAACATTTCAAGATTTTGAAACATTTTAAATATTGTAATGAATAAACCAATAAGAAATATTTAATATTCTAAATATATAATCTGATTAAAAAATAAAATCTGTGACATTGACCATGTCAACTCATTTGTACAAAAAGATCAGATGTTCTTCCACTAGAGCAAAAAATGCTCTTTGGATCAATCTAAGTCATCCTGGAAAACATGATAATCAGATTCCACACAAAATATATGCAGTTAAATGTATGCAGCTCGAGTGCTGCTGACATAGACTTTCTTAATTGATTTAATCTTTCACTCAAATTGTTCTGCCGGTAATTCGATTTGTAATGACAACAAAGATGTGGCATTGGAAAAAGTTTCAAAATGTCCTGGTAAACTGGTGTTACAAATAATAAGCAGTAATTTGCTATTAATTCTTATAAAGTTTACATGTAAAAAATTGTATTTCCATATTGCATTGTAAACCACTATTTAGCACAAGTACACACTCAACTAGAGCTGGAGCACAGGGGCCACTTCTGGCTAATTTGCCATTATGATAAATAACTCTGCATGTCTCTCAGCAGCTCTACTGAAATCAGTGTGGTGTCCTGTTGGTCTGTTCCATCTGTTTCCTTTGGAAGAACATTAACCTGTCCTATTTCAGACACACTAGTTGATTTACAAACACGTCAAGAAGAGCAAACATGCTGTGTGGGGTTTTAGTCAAGCAGAAATACTCAAATTGTGTGTGGTTTGTTTGCAGTACATTGTTTTATGGTACATTATTTATGTTATTATGGCAAAGTTATTTTTATGTAAATTCAACCATATTTTATATATTACATATCCATGTTACAATTCATATTTCTGATAATCCAGTGAATTGCTGTAAATTATTTCCAAATAAAAGGTTATTTGGAACTTGGTGGACACAGACTAAACCAAACTAAAGATAGGATTGTTTATCATAAACACATGTAAGTCATTCAATGCATCAAGTTTCACATTATGTAACAATTAAAAACAGTATTATTATTAATGTTTAACTGTTTACATTTAATAAAAGTACATTTAATGAAACCTATGAAGTACAAATTCAAGATAACTTTAAATTGATCTAAAAATCTGGTACTTAGTAGTCTGTTACTTATCTGTTAATAATGTGTTTACTTCATCAACACAATGCTTTTTGAGAAGCCTTAAATGCACATTGCAAGTGCAACATCATGAATCATCACAATATCATAAACGGATTGCGATTTGAAGTGCGTGAAATGTGATGAACACTTCATATTCGGTGGCATAGAAGTCTCAGAGTTGGTGCTTTTTGAGATGCTGCTATAACCTGCTTATTTATTAACAAAATATAACCTGAATGCACAAATATATAAATCAATGTACAGTCCTGAAGTATCGATACAGCATCATGACTCATGAGTAAAAATATTGCAATTTGCACAGCCCTACAAATAAAACACCCAATGGAAACTTTAAAAATGTGCTGAAAAACGCTAAAACATTTTGACAGAAAACAGATATTAATAATGATATCTAGATATTAATGCCTTAAAGCAGTTGTGTGTTGCTCAGCAATTATGAACAAACTGCATGTACATTGGACATGAAATTTAAATTGCAGCCAATCAGAATCAACAAAGCTGTGTCAGGACTCTGCCCTGGCAGCCTTGTCTGTTTTGTCTTTTTTAATGTTTCTTTGGTTGTCTTTTGTCTTAACACATTGCTTTGTCTTTGTTTGTGTCTACTAGGGTTGTCACGATACCATAAAAATGTCGTACGATACTATACCAGCTGAAGTATCACGATACCAAGTAGTATCACGATACCATCCATGCAGTGTTGTCAGTCTAAAATTAAATTCTACAAAATGAATCAAAAATTCATAAATAAATAAAAACAGACAATATTTTTCTCTGAATACTTAATTAATGTGAATTAATGACTGGCTATTGTTTTCCCTGAAATTATGTAAACAAAACTCATCTTAGCACTGCACAGAAGCAGCATGAAGTGACATTTAGATGTGGCATTTGTACATTTAGACTGTATTTATTATTTATAATTGAATACAATATTTTATGGGATTAATGTATTTTAAATACAAAATTCTGAATGTAGAAATATGTTGGAAAACAATGTATATACCTACTTTTAGAAAAGAAACTGGTAAAAACGGCCAGCAGGTGGCAGCAGTTCGTTATTGAATCACTGAGTCATTCAAACGATTCTTTCAAAACGGCTGATTACTGCCGGAGCGAATCAAATGACTGTTTTTATGAATGGTTTAGTGAATCAGTGATTCACCCAAGCCAACGATTCGGATTCAGATTCGAACACAAAAGGAAACACCATATTGTAGCGCACAGACTTGATAATCAATGGGAAATTGCTGTTATTTGTTTTGCTCCGGGAACGATAGTGTTAATGCGGGAGTTCAGGACCCGGAAGAGAGAGAGACGAGCGAGTTAAGCGCGCATCCGCATACGGTACGGAGCGAGAGAGAGAGAGCAGCCGCAAATCCTAGCAGCGGCAGATCGTTCAGACATTACGATATAAAGCGTATACACACACCATACTACACAGAGCACAGCAAAAAGGCATTTGGCAAACAATGTTTCTGTTCATTTGAACATGCATGCCAGCATTTTAAATAGTGTGCCAGCCGTGCATACAACATATATTACGGTATTACGGTATGAACGATACTACCGTTTAAAAAATGCAATGGCACCGCGGGTATTTTTAAGCTTTAGTATCACGATACTATCGTAGTACCGGTATATCGTGCAACCCTAGTGTCTACCATGTGTTCCTGTAATCCCACCTCCTTGTTTCCCTTGGTCACACCCCCTTGTTTAGCCCTTGTCTTGTCCTTGTTTCCTTAACTGTGCTCACCTGGCCTTCTCCCCATTCTTCTGCCTGGTTTGGTCACTGACTGGGACTGTTCTCCAGACCATCTACCTCTGGAGGCATAGTTCTCTCCTGCTGTTTGGAGTGGTTTCAAGACTGTTCACCCCCGTGCACCCCCCCCTGAACTTGTGCTTCAATACATATTTGTTTCACTCACTCTGCATTCTTGCTAACCTTGACAAGCTGTCTACTTTGAAAGTGTGACACTGAAGTGTATTCGAGCCGAATTTCTCCCTCCAGCATGAAACTGCACAGATGTGCTCTTTTCCTCATGAGATGCTGTAGAGCTCCATCTGAGCGCCTGCCAAACCATGGTGCTTCAGCCTCCAAGAGCCAGTGCCAGCCAAACGGAGCACTCTCACATTCACAAGTGTATTGCCATTAGTCTTGGCGCTCAATGTAAAATACTGTAAAACAGCTTTTTAGTGAACTGTGAAGATAACTCCTAGTTTTTCGGATGGTATGCAAGCAGAGGTACGATATACCGGTACGATGTACCGGTACTATGCAAGTAGGTTTACTTTTTGTTAAAAATCAGTTAGATGAGATTATGGAGAAAAGGGGTGTACTTTGGAAAATATGATATCACTCAAATACTTCACCTTCAAATTTGACATTTTCTGAGCAGCGCTTGCTGAGATGGAATATTTAATGGTTCTGACAAAACGTGGGAGGATTCTTGTTAATACACGCCATGAAGTCTAGCATTGTGAGAGTTTTCCGATTTAATGTTTTCTGAATGCAGAAGCATTGCTTCCTGTGCCTGCACCGCTTCCGACCCCCATCCCCTCCTTGTAAATCTCTCAACATTAATTCAGACTGTTTGAAAACCACATGCCCTCTTTTCTTCATCTGACGTGATAGTGCTAAACACTGACTCATTAGAGCTGAGGGCAAAGACAATAATATCAGAGTCAGGGAAACCCCGTCTTCTTCGACAGAGAACTAACGGATGTTTGCTCGAGATTTCTTGTCAACTTCTTTGATCTATAAGGTAATATTTTAGAGATGTCACGCTGGATTCAGTGAGAGCAGGACTGTGTTAGAGCAGCCGAAACTTTTCTTCTGGCAAGAAGGCAAACAGGGCAGTTCAGTCCCAGAGGCCCAGCAGGAAAATTCTGCTCACACAGAAGACTTCTTGTGTCAGCTCTGAGACTGACGGCCTGACCTAATAAATCTACTACTTTGCAGAAATACAATGGCACCAGCAGACTACACAACCTTGATTTTATACTTGTACTCAAACTATTTTTAAGACAAATTCTCTGAATATTACAGCATGTTAGAGGTCGGATCGATACCAGCATTTTGGCTTCAGTACAATACAAAGGTCTTGTACTTTGATAGTGATATTAAATCAATACTATAGGCAACTGCCTCAAATGACTGATGATATGAAACAGAACATTATTTTATTAACAGCATTTCATAAAACCCTGCCATAGCAAAACTTTCTGTGTGGTTTTCATACATTACAATACAAATAATGTGCCTTTTTTCTTTCTTTTTTTATAGCTTTTTTCTTTTTTTTTGCCTGACTTGAGTGTCACTGGAGCAACAGGACATATTTTCTTCTCCTAAATTTAAATATATATAAAAAAAAATGCTTCAACTTTAAAAGCAGTTTGGTTGGATTTTTTAAATAAACTATTGCTTTAAAACAGCAGAAACATGTAGCCTAATGAAGTCAGTATCTTCTAAATAGCAGGTTGTTAATCTTACTGCATGATTAATTCATGCATGTATTTTATTTGTGTATATTTTAACTTTTAACTTTTCATTAAAATGTTGCAACTCGACCTTCTAGTGAAACAACAGACTTCTCCATTAATTTATGCTGGACTCTTCAATAATTTAGTCCACTTAAACCCATGCCTTCCTTACAATCGACAATCTTCCTGCATCAAATCAATATCCAATGGTCTGAACCAAGTCCCAGTCTTACTTTTTATAAATTAATTAAATCATTTATTTAATAATTTTGGTCAGCAGATAGGCACGGGACACAAAGGTAAGTGCAATACAAACAACAAATTTATTGAACAACGGCAGTGGGGAATGAGATGGGCAGAATATCCAGGTAAGCAGCCTGGGAATGGGAAAGTCTCTTGGGTCTTATCTATGTGTAAATGTCCTTTTTCCTTTCCAGGGAGTCAGAGGGAGCGAGGATGGGTATCATTAACATTTTATCGATACCGAAAACGATATCGATAGTACTTATCGATATACCGGTACTTATTGATAAGTACTATCGATATCGGTTTCGGTATCGATAAAATGTTAATGATACCTATACTTATACTTACTTATCGATATAAGTAAGTATCGATATACCGGTACTTATTGATACTGTTATCGATACTATTTGGTGCAAAAAGGTATGATGTGAAAAGCTGTTGAAAATGTCAAGTTATTTTATTATTGCTGATCTTTAGCAATTGTTTTAAAGTTCTTCTTCAGTCAGGAGCAGGGAGTTATTTTTATCTTTGTGTTTTATTTTATTAACATTGAAGGAATAATTTATTCATTATGGGTGAATAGTTAATAGGGTGGATAGTTAATAGTGAATAGTCCTTATGGGTGAATATTTCACCCATAAATTAAAATTGGGTAAAAAAAGAAAAAAGTTTCTTTCTTCTGTTAAAACATAAAGATTATTTTGAAGAATTTATAAATTTTTATTCTTGTACTGAACACAAAATAAGATATTTGAAGAATATGTGTAACCAAACAGTTGCTGATTCTCAGTGACTTCCTTTTTTTTTACTATCAAAGTCAGTGAGGACCAGCAAATGTTTGGTTACCCACATTCTTCAAAATGTCTTATTTTGTGTTCAGGACAAGAATACAAATTAATACAGGTTTGATACAACATGACAGCAAGTAAATAATGACAGACTTTAATTTTTGGGTGAACTATCCCACAATGAAAATCAGCAGCATGTGTAGTTCTGTCCCTTTAATAGCTGCACGCATCTGTTTCTCTCTCCCAGCTGTTACTTTCACTTTAGACATAACTAATTGTGTTTATATGTAAACATTGTATGTTTTTGACAGTATTAGCGCAATCTGATGATAACTAAGATAAACAAGTAATCAAGTGCTTTTTGACCGGCCTTTAATGTAGCTTACGCACGCTTCAGGTGCACGTGCTTGGAATAAGCGCATGTCAGAACAGCACGCGAATTAAATGTTTAACCGGCAAGGCTTTAAACTAAAGCACATGCAAATAATGTACTTTTGTGATTGTGAATAAGTGCAGAGTCTCGTGAGTGTAACTCTACCACTGAGTCAACATTTGATGTGAATGTGTCTCGCGAGTTGCAGTTGTAGCTGGAGCCGGGAGACATAGTAAATACAGCGCATTACATGTTGTGTTTTGTTAATAAATATTTCATTATATGACTGGTGTTGCATCCTTTGTTCACTATTACACTACTGCATACATTGCATCTGACGCTGGTGTAACTTAGTTTTGTAACATGTGTCCACACTTTTTTTTATCTTGCCGCCACTGATTGCACGCAAACACACACGTAAACACTAGAGATCGACCGATATATCGGTTTACTGATATTTTTCCCGATATTTAAGCATTTTACCATAATCGGATATCGGTTTTGAAAAAATATGTTTTTATATGTTTTTTATTGTTATACAGAGTATAACCAGCAGTGAAATGTGTTCTCTGCATTTGACCCATTCAAGTACACACACACAGTAGTGAACACACACACACACTTGGAGCAGTGGACACTGTTCACTCAGGAGAAGCTCCAGCACAACCACCGCCAGTAACTTTATACAAGATTCACTTGTTTGAAACACGCTAAACTATATTAACATTTACTATAGAACCATTATTTCGCCAATAAACATCTCTATCGAAATTAATTATTTATAATCTCCTGCAAGCGATCGCAGTTTGAGTATAGATAAACTGCGCTGTCAGCAGTTTTCATAATTTAGAATGACAAAAACATTTTAATAATTCTGATAAAACGTGCCAGTTAAGAAATGCAATAAAATACGATGTTTTGTTTGTTAGAGCTTATTTCAGAATTCCAGAGATTATTATTAATTGAATTAACATTATCCAGTGAATTATTATTCACCCTTTAGCGTATTAAACCACTAATAGACCTAAAATTGTAGTTTAAAATGAAGTTGATATGACTCCTGTCCTTTATTTTCTCCATTTGAAAACATTAGACATTCTTTTGCTTATTGTTAATATCAGTGTTGCTGATGATGCTTTTTATAAATAAAATGTTTTTATTGTTGTAATTTTAAGATTCTATTTTACATGAACATTTTTAATTTTCAACAGTTTTTTGTTGTTGTTAAGATGACTGAAAGGAGGAAAAACCAAAGTGAAGAATGGACTTCACTCTATTATTTATTTACTTTATAACAGTAAATAAATATCGGTTCTGCATATCGGTTATTGGGTACATAAACGTACAAATAATCGGTATCGTATCGGATATAAAAAATCAATATCGGTCGATCACTAGTAAACACACACACACACACACACACACACAGCATATGTACATGGATATCACACGCACGTCGAGCACACAACGGCCACATTTTTCAGTGAAGAAAAATGACAAGCAGCAGCTTCTAATTTGTCAATAACATTAAAGTATATGGAGATAAATCAATGCTGGTATAGATAACAATATTGTTTGTCCTGAAGCTTAGCAGTAGTCTGATATTGACCCAATTATTTACCGGTCCAAAAAAAGACCGGTTCTCGGTACCCATCCCTTGGGGTGATGATGGAGGGCAGGAGCGTTGGAGAACGAGGAGCAAATCGTCAGGAGACTGGCAGGTAGGTAAACAAAAGGTAAGGGTCAGGTAAGTCAAGCATGAAATGTTTGAGACCAGACAGCGAGTGTGCGGGAGGAGTGCAATGATATAGTGCTGACAGGTGGCGATGATTAGAATTCGGGGGGATTGGGATCTGGTGAGTGTCGTTGGTGGAGACTGAAGTGACTGTGGGAGACAGGCTTGAGGAGTGAGAAATTGAATGCTGGATGGATACGATACCGTGCTGGGAGTTGGAGACGGAAGGTGACCTCATTAATCTGCCTCTTGATGGTGAAGGGACCGATATAGCAGGGACTCAGCTTCTAGCAGGGCAGGCGGAAATGCAGATCCTGGGTGGAGAGCCAGACCTTATCTCCAGGACGATAGATGTGGGTGGAAGACTGGCGGGGATCTGCGTAGGCCTTGTGTCTCTGCACTGCCTGCTGGAGTTGGACAAGAGTCCCAAACTGTCTCGCTCGCTCTGAACCAGTAGTCTACGGCTGGAATTTCAGAGGGTTCTTCTGTCCAGGGAAACAGAGAGGCCTTGTAGCTGAACGATTTTAGTTCCAGGAACTCCGATTGGAGGAACTAAATTAGCTCCTACTTCAGAGTAGGGTCTAAAACAGTTCTAGGAACTATCCGTGATGTAAGTGTACGCTGATTGGCAAAACGCGTACGAAAACGCCCTCACCCGACATGATTTAAAACGCAGTGTAAACATATACTGTGTAAACATTGTATCATACTGAGAGCATTTATAAATGGCATTAACCTGAAGACTTCGTCTATGGCATTTTGTGCTTCTATCAGCCTCAATGAATCACTGCAAGTTGTCGTTGGAGATTCTTAGTCCTCCTTTCAGTTCTTTCAATCGCTTGACGTATACGTCGAAATTCCATGTCCATTATTGTGAAACCTGCGAGACAACCAAAATACAGCTCCGATCACAGCGTCCTCCATTCTCCTGTTGTTAACGTTGTTCTTCTTTGTTTACGTTGTTGAACGCCACGTACAAATGATGTCGCTGTCGACCGGCTTACGTTACTTCCTAGTATCCACTGTCAGTGCGAATGCAACCCTTTAAATGGTACTGGGAAATAGTTCGCGCAAAAATCGTCCCAGTATTTTAGTACTGTACTTTTAGTTCTGGAACTAAAGTAATGCGAAAGGCCCTATTGTCGACTCCGACGTGGGACCATGGATGATGTGGAATAGGACCAAAGCTTCCTGGAGAAATAAGCACAAGGGCGGAGTCGGGGAGTCTCTCCATGGTACTGTGACAGCACTGCTCCCATGCCGGTTGTGAAGGTGTCCACTTCCACAATTAATGGGAGTTGGGATTCCGGATGGGAGCAGTGCAGGAAGCCTCTTGGAGTTTCTTGAAGTCAGCTTGAGCTTCAGAGTTCCAGGTCAGGGACTTGGGTTTCTGATGGATCATGGAAGTGAAGGGGGCTGAGAGGATACTGAAGTTCTGAAGCGAGTGTTTTATAACGGATGCTCGCGTGTATTGGAGAAGTTTGTGAGGATTAGTGGTGTTTATGTGCACACGGGCATCAGACGCTCCAAACAGCTTTTTCTTACAGAGGAACTGCTGATGGCATTGTGAATAGTGAATAATAATAAAACATGATTTTATTTTTTATTATTAAATTAACGAAATATAAAGATACATCCCATCACGCCTTTTTAATTATTTATTTAATATGTATTTTATCATTTATTTACTTTTAACTTAAGATCTCCGTGAGCTTCTCATTTGAAAAGTAAATCCGCACACAAAGAAGAGTTGGCACCCCTGACTTAGATTAATGGAGAAGTCAACAGGTTTAAAACGGGCGCTTTTACATTTCGTTTTGAAACTCTTCCGCCATGGTCTTGTCTGTCTCACCTCACTCTTCTTGTCAGTCATCTCTCTTCACGTGATGAATGAAATCTGATCTGTGATGTAGAGGTCTGCGCGGGACTGTTTGAGGTTTTATTCCGCACCCACCTGCTCCCGTGATATATTCACTGTTTGTTCACATTTCTGATGAAAGACAGACAGATAGGCTAACAAATAAAAGTTTAGTCTGCAGAAACTTTTAT
The DNA here is from genome assembly GCA_003573665.1 of Oxygymnocypris stewartii. Lineage (NCBI taxonomy): Eukaryota > Metazoa > Chordata > Actinopteri > Cypriniformes > Cyprinidae > Oxygymnocypris > Oxygymnocypris stewartii. The sequence continues at coordinate 1,942,616 of QVTF01018622.1, read as the reverse complement.
TTATTTTATTCGTCTAGTCAAGAGTCTAGAATTTATTGACAGAAAAATGTCAATAACATTTAGCTGCCAACACGGAATAAAGTGTCACATAGAGAAAAAAAAAAGTTATATAAAAATTGTAATCTTATTTTTATTCGTCTTGTCAGAATACAATTCGTTTAGGCTAACATTCAGCCTACAACACAATAGAAAAAAAAATTGGTTTAGCCTAATAGCTATTTTACTAGTCTTGTCAAAATACTAAATTCATATTGCTGTTAACACAGTGAAAATTGTAGAAGAGAAAATTAAATACATTTGACACAGTCTGTCATTTAAAATGATAGGATAAGCATAATACAAAAAAAGAAAGAAGGAAAGACGAGTTGAACATCCTTCAAGGACATCGCACCCACACTTTGCTCCATCCTTATTCTGCTCTGTCACTCATCACAACCTGCCTGTTATTTTTGAGAGCCATATATTATATTTGCTAGCCTGGATCGTTACACATGCTATGCTCAGACCCCGCAAATAAAACGAAGCACTGGTTCATGCGTGCAGCCCGCCTAACGGTCCGAGTGCAGGCTGTACTGATTGATAAGAATAAAGCGCAGATATGCTGTTCTGAAAGGACGTCGGGAACGGGATATTGTTAGACCCCCTGCTCCAGTTCAAATTGCACTAGAGTTACCGACCGTTACCGCGTTGTATTCGGGAAATGAATCGAAGAAATTAATTAATCGCAAGAAACAGTCTTGTGGCTTAACACAGGTATAACCACCAACACCGTCTATCGCGGCAAGCCTATTGCAGAGTGATCGGCAGTGATCGAAACTTGAAGTGCCCACGCACGAGCGGCTTTCCTTGTATGGTTTTGATCTTCAGCTCTTGTGCTTGTCTCTGGCGGGTTAAATGGAGAGTGTCTGGTAAGTGTCATTGATGGAGACTGCGGTGACTGTGGTGACTTTTTAACATTAAATGTTGTACTTACTGTATGGACAAAATCAGTTAAAACATTCTTCAAAATATTTCACTTCTACAACCATTTTAGGTTATATTTTTCCTAGCTGTTTCTCAAAATAATTAGTGCAGCTTTAGTGAAACTGAAATTACAAATTTCACCTTTAAAACAATAAGGGTTTCGTGTATCTGTTAAAAGCAGCACTGATATTAATATCCACTGATTCTTCAATTAGAAATCCACATCATACAAACATCGTCAAAATAGCACTTCTTTTAATGATATTTATTGAAAAAATGCACGAGAGGTGATTCTGGACACAAAAGGTCCTACTAATTTATGCGATGTAGGGCGGCTAATTATCACATTTTGATAACACATTTCTTCATGAGCAAATCAATGACAGTGAGCCAAACTTTAGCTATTTATTTTCTGTGTAGGCGTCTTTGTTTAGCAAGGCTTGTGTCTGATTCTTTCACACAAATAAAGTGCATGTAGTGAGAGCACCAGTAAAAGGTTTCCATTTTGTTGCTGAAATGGAAAGATGCTGGAAAACAAAGGCAAAATGGGCTCACGTTTCAGTGGTACTCTGGAAAAAATGTCACCTCCCAGAAATATTGTGTCTAATGTACGATAATTCACGATGGGCACAGAGTGAATTAGCCATTAATGAAGCCCAGATAAGAGCTTTACCCTACATTCTCATATACCCTCTTCAAATAACAGACACACTCTGATGCTCTAAATTCGGTAAAAGCGACATACTATTACATATAGTAATTTGATGCACTCGTGATGACAGAATATTAAATTCCACTCTTTTTGCACTCACAAACTCCAGTGCATCCAGGGCAGCTCCGAGAAGCAGAGAAAGGCAAAAGCAATTCATCTTTTCAATCAGAGTCCATTTGAAAACACCCGATCGCAGCTCGAGTTGAATAAAGCTCCACTTTAGACTGCAGTCTTCTGCCTCGTATCTTCAACAGGATGTGTTTAATGAGGCTTTTCAGATCACACAGGGACGTAACCCTTATCTCTCCACCAGAGGCCCCATTCCACAGGCTGCTGGGGTGCAGGTGCATTTTGATCCAATTCTATTTAAGGCAAATCATTTTTTAGACCGCTTGACCCTTTAATTACAGGTAAGAACAGCAGGGGAACATTGGAGGAACATGTTGAAGCTCTTTGTAATCTTTAATATTAATAAGGCTCAAGAGCCAATTAGTCATGACCTCTGAGCTTGACAACTCATTCGTCTCTGCACACTGGCTCAAGTCTTTTGATGTTCTGACCTTTTATGCATTCTATTCACAAGACTTATTAGACCAGAAAACCTGTCCAGCAGAAACATTTGCCCTCTCTATGACTGCCAGGTTTTTTAATAGTTTCAAATGAGCTTTGAAAAAAAATAAAAAATAGACCTGAAGGTGCACTTAGTCATTTTTTAAGGATATGCAGCACAACACATAACCTCAATTTTTTACTTTGTAGAAATGTGCTATTTGCAGGGATGATTAATTTGAAAGTGTGAAAGTATGCAGAGTTACTGAGGTAAAGTAAATATTCAGCAGGTTATGTGATCTCAATACGGGACCACAATGTTCCACAATGTCTCCATGAGGCAACCCACTCCATGTAAAATAAAACATATCTTCTGATATGACTGGAGGTTCATATTCTCAAAAGTATACAATTCTTTATCTGTAAAGCTTCATGAGAAAATGATAGAATACGGTGGTGTGATAGAATATAGTTCCACAACAGCATAAATATTGCAGAATTCTTACAGGATTATAAAATATGTGAAAAATTGTAGTATTGCCATAACACAGGCATCAACCCTTACTGCATTCTTTACAATGTTACGAACTGAAAAGACACTGACATTATTCACTTGAGATGAACTCCCTTTGTGAAACGTTTGAGGCAAGGTAGTGTAATATGTAATGTCAACTTATAGTCCTGGTATTCTGTTCATAGGCAAAGGCTATATCTGAATGAAATTACTATTGTGATTGTTTGGATACTACTAACTAGAAATAGGAAGTATAAGGAATGTAACAATTCTGGTTCCTATGTGGGATAGATCACACACAAATGTAAATTCTGTTATTATTTCTAACCCTCACATTATTACAAACCCATTATTTTAGGCTATACGATGAACAGATTTAATTTACTTTTACACAGAGCATGTCAAATATGGTCAAAGGCTGTGAGCAAACTCACTGGTTCTTGAGGAAGCTTAAATGTGCTTGAGTGTCATGCAAGAACAAACTTAAGTGGCTTTTGCACTGCGTAGTTCTAGGAACTAGCCAGCAGGGTGGTTCCTAAAGAACCAATTTCTCCCTCAGGTCATTGTCATGGTTTCATTCGCAGCAGGAAATCTGAAGAAACCTACAACAATGTCTTTATTTGCAACATTTACAAACGTCAACAAACGGTGGAGGAAGCCGTAATCTGAGCTGTTTTTGTTGTGTGTCTTGGGTTTCGTGAAAATGTAAATGGGATGTAAATGCACAATTTAGGCAAATTAAAAGAGCATTCAAATCTGACTAAATCTCCTATGACAACTTGCGTTGCATATAATCGTGGATAAGAAAAGAACACAATGCTGCAGACAACAGGTAGTACATGCAGTTATTGCTGTTTTCCATGTTTGTGGAGTAAATATTTTAATATGGCTTTTAAAAAATGCCGGGTAGCTGATGTTTTGTAAGCATTTGGCCAATCAGCGTACACTTATGTCACTGGTAGTTCTTAAATAACTGTTTTAAACCCTAGTAAGCAGGAGCCAATTTAGTTCCCCAAACGGAGTTCCTAGAACTAAATACATTCCTAGTTTCTGCAATGTGAACGTGTCAAAAAGCGGGTACTTCCGCTAGGAACTAAGAAAAGGTTCTTCCAGTGCAAAAGCCCCTTTAATGGGTTATTATCAATTATTTGAGGACACAATGTTTGAGAAATAAGAAATACAATTCCATTGCTATAAAGATTAAATTCTTGAAAGAGGTGTCTTTTACTGACTTTTAGAAGCATCATAACTACAATAAAATAATGTAAAATAAATGTAATAAAATAAATGCCATTTTTATGTGTTTTCTGTAAGGGGAAAAGAGGTCATTGTTGAAATTGCCCTCTTTCGTCAACACAAAAACAGCAATTAAATGACACCAAAGGAAAGTTGAGTTGAGCTATATTGACATCAGCTGTCTACAACGCAGACTGCCTGAACGGACACGATGAGACAATATGTCATTAAGTCAAGGCTTAAACACAAAGATATCAGATTTAGTGATCAGCTGTGGTGAATGCAACATGCAAGCACAAATTGCTTTAAATAAGCAACATACGAATACCAGAAAACCAGACAAGTCTGAGACAGAATGGTGTATTTCCATCTAGCTGTAACCTCACCCACCTGTTTAGGTTTAGAAATCACATCTTTAATGGATGAGGAAGGAAGACGGAGACAACACCTGCTACTGAGCTCGAGCAACCACAGTATCTGCTCTCAAAGCCCTATACAAACTCACACTGTCCACAACAACACATTTCCTATACACAGCTGAGATCATAGAGAAGTTTCCATAAGTAAAGAATAAAAGAATCACAGAATCAGACCACTACCAGCCTCCTGGTGTCTCTTATCAAACTCAGCTTGTTTCACCTCACACTGTGACTATGGCAACAGCGTGTGTGGTTTCGTAAAGCAGTCTAGAGCTCTGGTGAGAAAATAAAGGTGTGTGTTTTCTTGTTAAAGGACGCAGCTATGTGCGGCCCCATACTGAGCAAGATTACCTGCACAGCTACAGTCGCAATAGGTGATAGGGGAAACCAAAAAGCCAATAAAAGTCTGTGTGGTTGTCCTCGTGAATTCTTTCTGAGCACTTTGGCCCAGTTATGTTCCCACAGTTTAGCTTAAAAGTTATATTTGAAGATTGTATAGCAGCATTTTTCACTCTCACAGCCACTAACCTGAGAGCTGGACAGCACAGTGGGAAACGGAGAAGCTGTAGGAAGTACACAAGAGTTGAAGAAAGTGCACCATAATGGTACCATAATACAATATTGATGGAAAAGGACATTATAACCACTAATGCATCCTTTAGGTTTGTCCAGACTGGGACATTCCAAGCACAGAAATAGAAGGCTGAATGGATGATATGGTACCTTCTTTTAGGTTATTTTTATGAGAAAGGACAATAGACATTGAGGATCTTATCCGCTGGAACTGAGGTAGGACTCTAAAGCTCGCAGCTATATGAGCAGACCTCCTGAATCTTAAATGTATAAATAAAACCGTTATTTAATTTGAATTACTACCATATTTAATGACGTGCTGGAATAACACATTAGGTTGGTGTTATAGGCTCACGACTTGGAGGCACTGATCATGAGGCAGGATTAACTGCTATCATTCATAATTTGAGATGTTATTGAAGACATCTGCAGCCTGTCAGGTCCATTTTCAGTCCAGGCTGTCAGAAAAAAAGCCTTTTCACACATCACAGCAAAATTCAACAATTCAAGCTACACACTGAGCAATTTGACACCCTGTTCTATCCAATCATGTTTGGAAACACTGTCACAAGCTGAAGAAATTTACAAACACAATCACTCTGACTGAGTGTAAATTTCTGTCATGTGCATGAATAAAATACGAGGATTTGATTATGCATCGAATTTCACGTCGGGATACTGTGTGAAATCAATTTAGAAATCTCTGCAGAAATCCTCTGTCTTGTGCAGATATTGTGTTCGTTTCCAAAACTGCAGTTTATTGAAGTCTGGATGTCTGTGTTTCTTGGAGTACTGTTTATAGAAAGTGACAGATAAGGAGAGAGGGAGAGAGAAAGAGAGAGCATCCGCCTCATAGCTTCTACTCTCAATGGCTGTGAAGGGAGATAAAAGTCAATCCACCCCAATTTATCTCGCTGTGAAAATATTCACAAATTGGCTGCTGAAGCAGCCCGTTGTCTCTTTAAATCATGTGGTAGCAAGATTAAAAAAATGTTACTTTACTGGTACACAGTTTTGGTTGGGACTAGTACATACACAGAAAACACATTTCACAATCTGTTACCATGGTGACAGAGAAATGACAAAAGAATGTATTTCTAATGGATACAGTGCTTATTGTCACATTCAGATTGTGTTCAAAATCAAACAACCAGTAGTTCCCACACTCAGACCTCTCACTACTTTCACATTCGTTTTTCTAATCAAACCACCATCCCCTCCATCATCTTCACTTCTAAGCAGCATGCCATTTTACTGAGGCAGTTCGATAAGCTTGTAAGTTGTACATTAGAGTGCTTGTCATTTAATACATGTTGAAGTGCAAGCACTAAATTTCCTACAACTTTAATGAGCTATTTGCATCTAAAGAGATTAAGTCATCAATACAGAAACACTCTGATACCGACACATGCGTACTAAGATCTAAAGCAGAATAACTTTGACATGTCTACAACATAAATCATTTAAGTAAATACATTAATATATTGCCATGAATTGCATAACTATTGTTTATAAATGACAACCACCAATCCTCAAAATCCATAGCATATGCCACCATTACGCAACTCTCAAACTAATACACTATTAGAAGAGTTTAATCTAATCAAAAAGGGAATGTTTTGTTATAACTAACGTTACATGAATTCCTGTCGTCCACGCCCGGGATCAAATCGTTTCCTAAACGCAGCAGATTGTTATAGCGCTTTTTCCACTGTATCAACTTGGTAATTACATTACTTGCAATCATGCATGGACATGTTTCTGGATTGCACGGCATGCAAGACTAATAACAGCGGAAAGCACAATAAAAAACAATGACAGTTATCTACGACAGTCCCCCAAATAGAGCAAGTTTTTGACTTACCTTTTAAACTGAAGTTACTAGCGGTACACCAAACTGACCGCCACTTCCGGAGGATAAGAAAACTGCGAAATGCACTATTACGAAATGTATCCGTGCGGCATCTTGTCAATAACACGTCGTATCAAGCAAAGAAATCATAATAATAACACACATATATAACGTTATTTATGAGACCGTCTTCTCTAGTGAAGTTTACGTTAGGTATTCACGTAACAGACCTCGAAGCGATAAAACTAGATACAAATAAATATGGTAACAAATAGCTATTATTCGACTTGTAGATATAAAATGATAAAATGAAGTAATCAATGCGGAGTCAAAAACTAGTCCTGAAGATGCTCTGCCCTCGCGCTCACTGTGCAAAAACAAACGGTGCTGCTGGAGGCGCGTGGGTTCTGCGAGCGGTTAACAGACGCAACTGAAAGGGGCCTTAGCCAATCAGCGGGGGAATTACCACGTACGTCACTTGTAGAGGCGGGGCTACACCAGTATTGAGAGCACCTTTTCCATGACGTCGCCGTGTTCTTAGGGCTCATAGCTCTAAATAAATTTCATTAAATGTTTTAAGGACTCAAATTTGCTGCTGTTTGATTACTTTAATGAATATAAATTGTTGTTTTTAATCAAATGCCAACATTTCCTAATTTATTAATTAATCTTTGCTTGACCGCTTTGGTCAGCAGCTTGGTGGTGGATGTTGGTCATTGGGAAGGTCAATCCAAAGTCACTTTGTATAATACAACTTTTTACATAGGGCATTATTCTGGGGATTTTCCTAGACTTTTGGTGCCTTTCAACACATTTTCAGATAGACCTAAAACGAGCAAAAGACCCTCTATCACAGTGATTTCCCACCACTGCATTGGTACCCTGGATGCTTAAAAGGATAGTTCACCCAAAAATACTAATTATATCATTAATAATTCACCCTTGTGTCGTTCCAAACCCGTAAAACCTTCGTTCATCTTCGGAACACAAATGTGGGTCTTACTAGGGTCTTACGGGTTTGGAATACGGGGTTAACCTTCAGTTATACTCAACTATCCTTCAGTTCCAGTAGATAGTTGGAAAGATTGAAAATGTGTACAAAATAATTAAACGAAATGGTAATGTAAAATACTAGATTAAAATATTAATCTATAATAATGTTAGAATAATTACAATTATAATATTATATATTCATATCAAAAATTATTTATATAATAAATTGCATTATGATCAACATATAATAGGCTAATGGTAGTCAATAAATGAACATATTTACAATAAATCTTTCAGAAACTCTTTCTCCAAATATTTGCTTTCAGAACTGTCAAAAACTGTCATAAGACAAACATTCTCAGATGTCTCATTAAAAGCATGGGTGAGAGAAAACTTAATGAGTCTGTTTTTCAGCTACAGCTTTGATTGTTTTTTGTTTTTAAATTAGAAATATTGTAATAATAGCATTTTTAGTAATATTCATGAAGGTGCTGAAGGCTTGGGGTCGATGGAGGGACACTTCAATGCTCTTGTTGTGGGGCATCACAAGACTAAATTGTTGGGAAACTACGATTACACATTATTAACACAATGTATGACACTTAAATTTATGATGTTACTGTAATGGTTTAGTAATCTCAACTGGACAGAAGTTGACGTGGCAAACAGATTGTTTAGAATGGCATATGCTCTTTGTTATACATGCAAACTTCTACTTATGTCATGACAACAGCAATAAGTCACCAAGAAGAAGTGACCAAACCTTCAAAGACTAAATGATCCGATAATTAGCATAAATAACAGTAGAGCATTCAAGAGTATTCAAGAGCATCCAGGCCTTTAGTTTGATGTCAAAACTATTCAGCAGCGATTAATAAAAGCCAAATAATACATGAGTGGTGCACTGTGTTTTTCATCAGTTTGCTTGCATGCGATGGATGATAAAGTAAAAACAGCAGAGTAATGTTGAGGGTATTGTTAGTCAGAGCCGGACATGCTGTGTATTATGGGGGTGTGTTCACCAAGCCGTGCATATTTTTAGCACATTCCTGGGGTATTACATACACCCTCATCATTGAGAGTGCTCATGTGTGTTAGAGGACACAGTATTCATTCATGGTAAGTGCGTTTCTGCGTGACTGCAATAAATTATGTGTGCTTCCACCAGATACTAGATGCAAAGCAATCGTCTTACAGTTTGCATCCTCCATCACCAAAAAAAACACAGTTTGATGAAGCTCTTATAATGGAGAAATGTAGTTTAGTGCTCATCTAAGCAACATAAAATATAAAATATTTACATTCAGCTAATTAAATTACACTACTTTTTGTAATTACCTGTAGTTATTACTTACCAATACAAATGCTCCCATTAGGGCCCTCTGCAAACTGCATAATAAAATCATATTTTTGGGGTTAATTAATTACAACAGAGGAAATATCAGCTTAGATAGGACAGGAGGAACTTTTGGACGAAGGTGGCATTGGAGTTAAAGAGAGTAAAACACAGCTGTAAAGGACTTTGGTTCAGCTGATAGAAGACGTCTTAAAAAAAGTACAATGCTTCCATCTAGTGGTTAGTTTCCTAAAAACAGAAGTCATGTCATTCAGTTAAACTGAGCAATAGCATGTCCAGTCACCTTGGAAACGACTGAATGTTTAACACCAGAAGTTCAAACAAATTATTAGATGAGCTCTTTTCATTTTCGTTTCCTTTTATTAGCATTTTTTGATTAAATTTTCAATCAAATTACATTTTTGCAATTTTCAACACTTTCACCAAAATGTGGGACATGTCTAAATCCAGTTTTTTTTATGATCTTTTTTTTTCAGCTATAAAAATTAATTTATATAAAAACATGGTTTAGTTAATGGGGAAAATGAAGTTTAGCAAGATTGATATAATTTACACCTAAAACATTGGTGATTTGTTAAATGCGACAAATTACCCTGCTAAAAAAACAATAGAAGCCCAATAGAAACCACCGGAAATTCTAATGGTTTCAATTAAAATAACATTATAAACCACTTGCTTTTTCCAATTATACCATTAAAAAATCCCTTTTTTTGTGTGTGTTTTGGGCATTTATATAATAGGATTTAACACCCACCAATAGAATCCATCACATACCAGTAGACACCATTATAATTTCCATTAAAACCAATACAATTCCCATTAAAACCATTAAACCCAGAACATTTTATATTGTGTTTTGGGCAGGGTTCTATTGTTTTTTTCAGCAGGGTAATTAGGAAATTGTTAATTATAAAAAATTAAATAAATTATTATTCAACCTCCTTGACCTGCAATACATTTTGTTGCAGAGAACAAAATGTTATGAAAAAAAATAAACAAAGGCATCAATAAACTATTGTAGAAGGTTATTGATACAGTTTTTGAGGATATAAAGGTTATACAAATAATTTAATTGGCCCTAAACATTTATGTACAATATTATTAAATCCCAAAACATTTGATAGATAATCTTTTATTGCTTTTAACATCAAATAAACATTGCCTTAAGTGCTTACAAGCTTCTGTCACCTCTACTAAAATCTTGTCCAATTCATTGTTTGAAAAAGCTTCCAGATAACTGATAATCTTCTTCAAATCCCACCAAATATTGTTATGAGATTTAAATATGAAGACCGAACAGAGCACTGAAGAACGTTGTACAAAGAACCAGTGAACATCTAAACCCAACCTATGTGACAGGTCTCAAAGATTGAAGATTCATTGTTTCTAGCACTACCAAAGACCTTGACTATGATTGATCAGGTGTGTTTAATTAGGGTTGGAGCTAAAATATGCAGGACATTGGCCCTTTTGTTTGACACCCCTGTTATAAGTCTTGGCTATTTGTGCACCAGACATACCACTGATCATTGGGTCCAAAATGTCTAGTCGGGTAACATCACTCCATAAAACATTCTCAACTGATCAGAAAATTATTTGATCATATTTATGTTCTTCTTGGTCAAGAGTAGTATTTGGCAAGATGAAACGGCATTTCTTGTAAATGTTATTCTTATACTCTGCATTGAAATGTTGTTTCCTCCTTTCCCTAGATTGTCCTGTAAGTCTTTGGCAGTAAATGTATGTTTTTTTCACCATTGATCTGATCTAATATTGTATTCCCCTTGATTCTTTATAAATCCGTATATAGCACTCAAAGCATGGTTCTTTATGGAACTATGTAAAAAGGTTCTATTTATCTCCGAAAAGTGTTCTCATATTGTTAGGATGACGAACCCTTGTCTGGTACTCTTTAGAACAGTTTTTCTTCATCATTTAGCATGACAATAATTTATAAACCGTATTTGGGAATGCAACAGTTTGACAGGAAATAATAGAAATAGCAGGTGGGTTAAGATCAATCTTGGACCTGCGCGTCTTGAACCGGGCCCTTCACAGGCTCCCGTTCAAAATGCTCACACCGAAACGCATCTTTGGGTGCGTCCGTCCCCAAGATTGGTTTGCAGCGATCGACCTGAAGGACGCGTACTTCCACGTGTCGATCCTTCCGCGCTACAGGCCATTCCTGCGGTTTGCGTTCGAAGGACGGGCATATCAGTACAAAGTCCTGCCTTTCGGGCTGTCTCTGTCGCCCCGTGTCTTCACGAAAGTAGCGGAGGCGGCCCTTGTTCCCCTGAGAGAACAGGGCGTGCGCATTCTCAACTACCTCGACGACTGGCTTATACTAGCTCAGTCGCGGGACCAGTTATGCGAACACAGGGACATGGTGCTCTCGCACCTCAGCCAGTTGGGCCTTCAGGTCAACTGGGAAAAGAGCAAACTCTCCCCGGTGCAGAGGATCTCTTTTCTCGGTATGGAGTTAGACTCGGTCAGTCAGACAGCGCGCCTCACGCAGGAATGCACTCAGTCGGTGTTGAACTGCTTTAATACATTCAAGAACAGGACGGCGGCACCACTGAAACACTTTCAGAGGCTCCTGGGGCATATGGCGGCTGCGGCGGCGGTCACGCCGCTGGGGCTGCTCCATATGAGACCGCTTCAACACTGGCTCCATGGCCGAGTCCCGAGGTGGGCGTGGCAGAGCGGCACGCTGAGGGTCCAAGTCACTCCAGCCTGCCGCCAAACCTTCACCCTATGGTCAAACCTTTCATTCCTTCGGGCAGGAGTGCCCCTGGAACAGGTCTCCAGGCACGCTGTGGTTTACACGGATGCCTCCGCCAAGGGCTGGGGGCCCACGTTCAACGGGCATGCAGTATCGGGGGTTTGGACGGGTCCCCAACTGCACTGGCACATCAACTGCCTAGAGTTGCTGGCAGTACACCTGGCCTTGAACCGTCTCAAGAGACGCTTACGAGGTGAGCATATACTGGTCCGCACGGACAGCACTGCGACCGTTGCGTACATCAACCGACGAGCTGTCACGAGCTGCGCTCCCCGGAGAATGGAGACTCCATCCCTAGACGGTCCAGCTGATTTGGCGACGTTTTGGACTCGCACAGGTAGACCTGTTCGCGTCCCTAGAGACGTCGCATTGCCAGTTGTTCTACTCCCTAACCGAAGGAACACTCGGCACGGACGCACTGGCACACAGCTGGCCGCGGGGCCTTCACAAATATGCATTTCCCCCAGTGAGCCTTCTCGCACAGACTCTGTGCAAGGTCAGGGAGGAAGAGGAGCAGATCCTGCTCGTGGCACCATACTGGCCTACCAGGACGTGGTTCCCGGAGCTGATGCTCCTCGTGACAGCCCCTCCCTGGCAGATTCCTCTGAGGAAGGATCTACTGACTCAGAGACGGGGCACCTTATGGCACCCACGTCCAGACCTCTGGAAACTTCATGTCTGGTCCCTAGACGGGACGCGGAGGTTCTAGGTGACCTACCCCAAGAGGTAGTTGACACCATCACTTCGGCGAGAGCACCGTCTACGAGACACGCTTACGCCTTGAAGTGGAACCTGTTTGTCGAGTGGTGCTCTTCTCACAGAGAAGACCCCCGGAGATGCCCGATCAGAGTCGGGCTATCCTTCTTGCAGCAAGGGTTGGAGCGAAGGCTGTCTCCCTCCACCCTCAAGGTCTACGTGGCTGCGATTGTTGCCAACCACGACCCTGTGGAAGGGAAGTCGGTGGGGAAGCATGACTGGGTCATCAGGTTCCTTAGGGGGGCTAGAAGGCTGAATCCTCCACGCCTCCCCTCTATACCCTCTTGGGACCTGTCCTTAGTGCTTAGAGCACTACAACAGGGCCCGTTTGAGCCCTTGCAGACAGTCGAGCCCAAGTTTCTCTCCATGAAAACTCTGCTCCTGTTGCACTGGCCTCCATTAAGAGGGTTGGGGACCTGGACGCATTTTCGGTCGACGATTCGTGCCTACAGTTTGGACCAGCGGATTCCCAGATAATCCTGAGGCCCCCGGCCCGGCTATGTGCCCAAGGTTCCCACTACTCCATTTAGAGACCAGGTGGTGAGCCTGCAAGCGCTGCCCCCGGAGGAGGCAGACCCAGCCCTGGCTTTGCTTTGTCCCGTCCGAGCATTGAGACACTACGTTGACAGGACGCAAAGCTTCAGGACCTCAGACCAGCTCTTTGTCTGTCACGGAGGCCGGCAGAAAGGGAATGCCGTCTCCAAGCAGAGGATGGCCCACTGGATAGTGGATGCCATCACCCTGGCTTATCAGGCACAGGGTGTGCCTTGTCCGTTCAGGTTGAGAGCTCACTCTACGAGAAGTGTAGCGTCCTCCTGGGCGCTGGCTCGTGGCGCCTCACGGACAGATATTTGTAGGGCTGCGGGCTGGGCGACCCCTAACACATTCGCTAGATTCTATAGCCTTCGTGTGGAACCAGTTTCCTCCTGTGTTCTCACCTCAAACGGGTAGAAGCACTGAGGGGCCCCCGTTTCGTGTCGGCTTGCTAAAAACTGCTCCAGAGAGTCCACTGTAGACCCTGTCGAGCTCCTCCATCCCCTCGACAGCTGGACGCGGCGGAGCGTCCGGCGCCAGGCCCTCACTCGATGAATCCCTGAGAACCGGTAGAGGGCTAGGTTCCATATGTAGAGACCATTCGGATCCCACATGTGTATTTCCACGGTTAGCCTTAGAGCCCGTGTTTCCCGGCAGACTTTCTGCCACTCCAAGAGGTTACAATCACCTCCAATCTTCCATATGCATCTGACTATTGTCCATATGTGTAACTGCCTCTGAACCTCCCTCGGGAAGGTAAGGGCTTCCGCAGCGTTCCTGTTCTGAACTGAACGGGTATGTTTTCCCAGTGTTATCCAGTCCTACTGAGTGGGTAGTGCCATAGCAACAGTAACGGATCTTCCTATGGGGGCCCGAACCTGCGCCAAAAAATAACGGCACAGGAGGCCTCCACGGGACACTTGAAGGGGCAGTATCCGTGGCCTTTTGGTAGGGATCCCAATTCGTCGGTCCTCTGACGTGACGTCGAGAGTGACCGACTGATAGGGAACGTCTCGGTTATGTATGTAACCCTCGTTCCCTGAAGGAGGGAACGGAGACGTCACGTCCCGTCGCCACGGCTCCTGTACCACCGCTGAGCGGCCGGGCCCCGGCTCGGCTCCTCAGCGAAAACCTGAATATGCGCTGCACCTGCTGCCTATTTATGCTCACGCTGTGATCAGCGGCAGCTGGATGCAATAATCGCATGCCAATGTGCATTGGCTCATTTAGTTTACACTCGAAGTGGATAGGTCTCTCTAAGCGAGATCCCAATTCGTCGGTCCTCCGACGTGACGTCTCCGTTCCCTCCTTCAGGGAACGAGAGTTACATACGTAACCGAGACGTTCTCCCTCTGCAGCAGCTCAGGCGAGGACTGCACCTCTGGGGTCATCATGGCCACCAAGCCCCCAATGCCCCTGGGCTTGTTCATCTCCTGTAGGGAGTGGTACACATAAATACATAGCAAAATAGTGTTAGCAGCCTTCAAAAATCTGTATTGTTTTAAACCCAATACATATTCATATTTCATAGAGCCCATTCAGAAAATCTAAATGCTGCATCAATTTGGCTTAAAAGCTTCCTACAGGAAATGAGTGTAGCCTATATTTGCTTAATTAAATACAATACACAGCAAACTAACTGCATCAGATTTGTGAACACATAAGATTACATAGAACACATAAGACTAGTGTACTCACCAAATAGTTGATTGTCTATCTGCAATACTTCTGCCCTTTCCTGGCTGTCCATTCCGGATTAAATGAGGTCTGACGTTTCGGCATGTTAACGTTATGATATGACGTAGCCAGCACGTGGAGGCTTGTTTATGTTTTTAACCAATGATATATCAGATATTTATTTTACACCACTTTCAGCCAATCATTTGTTTGACCAGAGATCTTACAGCATTAGACGCTATGCTGCTGCGTCCCATTAAAGATTCTAGGGCTGTTTTTTTAGGCCGATTCAGCGCAACTCCAAAAAGGAGGGCAAATGAGTGTCCGGCTTGAGGCTGTGCCGGACAAGGGGCTTAAGATCCGGACTGTCCGGCCAAAATCCGGTACATATGGCCACCCTAACTGGAGTTATGACTTACTGACAAATATGCAAAGAACAACTTATATTTTTCAGCTTTTACGAAAAATTACTTAGTAACCGGTGACATGAAAAACATTCTAGATAGACTGCCCTGAGAAGGTCACTTAAAAATTGCAGTCTCTATCTATAAACCTCCAACAATGGCTGAAACGCACGTACATTCTTCACCTTTCTGTACGCAGAGGTGTCGCAGGCTCTAGAATGAAAGGATGTGTGTACCCAAACGCTCAAGGACAACCAGTGGGCCGACACACATAGTACTGTGAAACACGCTTTTCACTTGTTTGAAAGAGGTTTAGAAGAAGAAATGAAAAGAATCCTGTTCTCAGTGTAGTGATTTTTGTGCAAGAAGTTTATACAACTTCCTAACAAAAACCACATCATGTCAATTAACTTAACATGACAAACCTCACATACAAGATATCCATAAAACGGGGCTCATACACCCCAAAGCCCACCACCTCTCCACTGGAAAACATATAGGCCTTCGGCAGGCCTAAATATCACACACGCAGTAAAGTGAGCCACGTGCCTTCTCAGTTAACAAAATAAGACAGAATTTGCATCTGTACATTATATAAAGTTTGTAAACTATTCTTTACATTTGATATACGCCTCCAGCTTATTAATTTTTCTACATTTCATCCACACATCTGGTCTGATGGGATCTTTTCCCGTTTCAGACAGGTGATGATTTTCGGTGTTATGTTTATAAGTGTCCAATCGACCGTTTTACTTTAATTTCAGCAAAACGCACCACCACTGCCACTCGTTTTGAGATTTCTATTTTATCTTGTGTTAGCCTACAGTTCAGCATTTTGTGCAAAAAACGTGTGAACTACGATTTATGTTGGGCTAAGAAGATAAAATTAAGATACTTCATAACATATTTGTTGTCATAGGCAGCTTAAATACATTAAAATGACAGCTTATTATATCTGTAAATTGTTTAAATACATTCTTAGTGACAGTTTAAGTAAATTACTACAATACTAAATTGCTAAATTATTTAATGTTAAGTTATTAACTTAATTAAGTCACTGTTAATTAACTTGTATATTGGAATGTCACTTTTTTGGCATCTCTGCATTGTGTACATTTCTATATTACATTTTAACGATGCCATTTTTCTTTTTTTAAATAATCTACAAGATATAATAATTATACTCGTGTACTGTGGCGCCATCTTGTGTTCATGTGCATAAATGTGTTTTAATACTGCAACAAATAACTGTATGTTAAAACTGACCTTAAAATGATTAAAGGTGTACATGTACCGATTGATATAGATGTCTTGCATGGCAAATGACGATTCATGTACACATGTATGCATAATAACCAAAGTACACTTAGTACGGAGCTAAAAATCAGGATGGTAGCCACCCAGGAATAAGGTTGGCTATCTGTGGTGTACTTTATTTATGCCAAAAGTTATAATTATTTTATATAGATAAACATTAAGTAGATAGATGAATACAAAAGTAAACCTTTTATAGTGTATGAAGAAGAAAACTGAATACATGGTTCACCGAGAGTGTAAATATGACATCTTTCAACAGTTATAAAGTGACAAGAAAGAAATGTCTGATAGATTGCCCAGAGAAGGTCACTTGGCTAAAAAAACAGATTGCAGTCATTCTTCAGCATTCTGTATGCAGAGGTGGCGCAGATGCTAGGAGAATGAAAGAATGTGTGCGTACACGCTCAAGGACACATTTCTGCTGAGAGACTTTCACTTGTTTAAAAGAGGTTCAGAAGTAGAAATAAAAAGAAAGCCATTCTCAGTGAAGCTAAGGTCATTCAGGCACCTTTTAAATAGAAAATGAAAGGACAGATTCAGAAATCTGTAAACTATCTGCACCAACCGAGCTACTGAGTAATGTTTTTATTCATAACGATACTAACGTGTATATTTAGGGGACAAAAGCACACCTATATTTTAGAGGGGGCACCACTGGCAGTTCTTTGCTCAGTCTTTGAAAGAGATGTATATGAAAGGATTTGTCTGGATACCAAAATGCACAAAAAGCATTTTCATTTTATTTTGTTACTCAGCATTTATTTAGTTTATATTTTTATTCTTTGATGATGCCGCCACACAAGAACAGGAGCAGAAGCACTGGAGGGCTGCACTGGGGATCGGTATGATGGGAATATAGCGGGATACCGGGAGATGTGGGAGCTGTAGGAATGTTCTCTTGGAATATCGACTTTAATCATCGTCTTACTGTAAGAACACACACAGATACAGATTGTAAGTCTCAGGCTTTTTACAGGGAAAAGCCTGTGCTTTCTCTCTGTCCTTGACCCAACCCTGCATGACTGAACAATCAGTTATCTAACAATATGAAAGGCAGAGGACAAGAAGAGATGAAGTGTAAAGAAAAAAAGAAAGAAAAGAATACATGTAGCATGCAAGGTGTAGCCTACAAAAGTGATAAACATATTTTAAAATCTTACCTTATGTCGATGTCTGTTGGTTTGGGGACCCTTGAAACAAAATAATAATCGTGATAATACTAAAATAGTAGCTAAAGAAAGAAAGAAATAAAGTACTATTAATCTAATGTTTAATTAATGTGTAAAATTAACCCTGTAAAATGTTGAACTTACAGCTGATGATTCAGTCGGATATTACTCCTCTTGGTTTGGGTGAGGTCATAATATTGCTGAATGATGACAGACCTGAAGGTGAGCACATTAAAATCTTAGTCTTCATTTTTTTAAAGGCATTTAGCAGACACGATCAGCTTTCTTCAAAGCAGTTTAATAAAACAAATTAAATGTTTATAATGTAAAAACTTTACATTTCTATATCTTATATCTTAAAATATATGAATAGATATAAATAAAACATTACATTTATTAAAATATTTAGAATATTTATAATTGTAATTTAAAAAAATATATTGTAATTATGTACATATATATTTCTGTCATGACAATTCTCTGAGGGATTGGCATGGTAATGTATATGACAATGTTAATGTGTTTGGTCTTGGCAGAATATATCTGCTACACTGCTTCTGTAAGAAATACTGCTTCTGCAAATATAACATATTAAATAGCCCCCATATACATGATATTACCCCACAGAAGATCTATACAGCTGGAGCTGGGGAAGGTGGAGGGTTTCTGAAGAGTGCTAATTTATATACAAAATATCTTAAATATATTAATTTACATGTCTTTAATTAATTCATTAAACATTTAAATTAATTAAATTAACAAATAATAAGTACATACAAATTTAAATGTTTTATACAGTAGTGGTCAGAATTATTGGCACCCTTGATAAATATGATCAAAGAAGGCTCTGAACATAAACCTGCATTGTTAATCCCTTTGATCTTTCTTTTTTTCACAAAAAATCTAACCCTTCTCTGAACTAAAAAAATAGAAAATAAGGGAAAATATAATTATGAAATAAATGTTTTTCTCAAATACACATTGGACACAATTATTGGCACCCCTAGAAATTATTATGAGTAAAATATCTCTGAAGTGCATTCCCATTCATATTCACAATTTTTAGCACTCCAGGGTGATTATGAACATGAAATAATCCAGCCATGGCTTTTTGTTTCACCGAAATATAAATAGGAGGGAAAACAAAGCCCAAATTCCCTTAAAAATCCATCACAATGAAAAAAATTAAAGAATATATTTCTGATGAGCAGCAAAAGATAATTGAGCTTCACAAATTAGTGAAGTGCTTTAAGAAAAGAGCTAGAGCAGTGAAAATTCCCATTTCCACCATCAGGGCAATAATTGAGAATTTCCAATCAACAGAAAATGTAATGAAACTGCCTGGAAGAGGACGTGTGTCTATATCGTCCTAATGCACGGTGAGAAGGAGAGTTTGAGTGCCTAAAGACTCTCCAAGGACCACAGCTGGAGAATTGCAGAAAATACTTGAGTCTCGGGGTCAGAAAACTTTAAAACAAATTGTCAAACAGCACCTACACCACATCACCACATGTTGTTTGGGAGGGTTTCAAGAAAAATGATCTTAGCTCATCCAAAAACAAACTTCAGCATATTCAGTTATGGGACACGACTGGAACTTCAAATGGAACTGGCTTCTATGGTCAGATGAAACTAAAACATTAGCTTTTTAGCAGCAAACACTCAAGATGGGTATATTTATTTATTTATATAATATATACAATGAGGGAAAAATATTTGATCCCCTGCTGATTTTTTATTTTTGCCCACTCACTAGGCCACTCCAGGACCTTAATGTGCTTCTTCTTGAGCTACTCCTTTGTTGCCTTGGCCATGTGTTTTTGGTCATTGTCATGCTGGAATACCCATCCATGACTCATTTTCAATGCCCTGGCTGGCTTCAATGACCTGGCCCTGACGGTACATGGTGCCGTCCGTCGTCCTTTTTATGCGGTGCAGTTGTCCTGTCCCCTTAGCAGAAAAACACCCCCAAAGCATAATGTTTCCACATCTATGTTTGATGGTGTGAATGGTCACAGGCAGCTTTCCTCCTCCACCAAACACGGCGAGTTGAGTTAATGCCAAAGAGCTGGATTTTGGTCTCAACTGACCACAACACTTTCACTCAGTTCTCCTCTGAATCATTGGTAAACTTCAGACGGGCCTGTACGTGTGCTTTCTTGAGCAGGGGGACCTTGCGGGTGCTGCAGGATTTCAGTCCTTCATGGCATAGAGTGTTACCAATTGTTTTCTTGGTGACTATTGTCCCAGCTGCCTTGAGATCATTGACAAGATCCTCCCGAGTAGTTCTAGGCTGACTTCTCACCCTTATCATGATCATTAAAACTCCATGAGGTGAGATCTTGCATGTAGCCCCAGTCTGAGGGAGATTGACAGTTATTTTGTGTTTCTTCCATTTGCGAATTATTGCACCAATTGTTGTCACCTTCTCACCAAGCTGCTTGGTGATGGTCATGTAGCCCATTCCAGCCTTGTGTAGGTCTAAAATCTTGTCCCTGACATCCTTGGACAGCTCTTTGGTCTTGGACATGGTGGAAAGTTTGGAATCTGATTGATTGATTGATTCTGTGGACAGATTGTCTTTTATGCAGGTAACAAACCCTTTAAGAGAGTGCTCCTAATCTCAGCTCCTTACCTGTATAAAAGACACCTGGGAGCTGACATTTATTTTTCTGGATTTTTGTTGTTGTAATTCTGTCTCTCACTGTTAAAATAAACCTACCATTAAAATTATAGACTGATCATTTCTTTGTCAGTGGGCAAACGTGCAAAATCAGCTGGGGATCAAATATTTTTTTCCCTCACTGTATATACAGTATATACAATATATATATATATATATATATATATATATATATATATATATATATATATACATATGTCAGATATGTCTTACAATGTTGCAGGGCTTACTCCAGCAACACTGATCCTCCAAATCCAAAGTGTCGATGTCCCTTAATGACTGCAGGGATATATTCGTTCCGGGAACTTGAAGTCATCTTTTCATAAGCCTGCTGGCTTAGCTCTTCATGATTGCTCTTTGAGTAGACCCTGTTGTCCCTTGTGTAAAATTGAAAATCAATAAGAGTTTAGGTCACATCACATAATTTCTTTATGCTTCATGCACTTAAACATGGCAACAAAAGGAAAGGAATATAGGACTACTGTTTAAATGCAGTCTAATATAATATTCTCACCTTGGAAAATAGAGTCCAGTGATGCTTAACGGTTGCCTCACGATCGGAGGGAGTCGGAGTAGAGAAGGGCAGTTTTCTTCTTTCATGCTTTCCTGACCAGTGCTCTAGTTGAAGCTGAAGGGTTTGATCCTGGTTCTGGAGGATCAAAGGACTGCGAGTGCTGGGCAGGTGGACACCACCAAGCAAATCGTGACTGCTACCGTAGGCTTGGATCCCTTCACTGTTCAAAGTATTGAATCCAAAAACAGCCACACGAAACCACAGAGTGACACCTTATCCAATTTTGAACACCATCACCATGGAAGCTCAGCTGTGGCCTTTGTTGTGTTTAAGGGATTTGGTGATGCGAGATGCTCATTAGACCCGCTTCGCTGACAGATTGCACTTAATCCTACTGCTAAGCCCTTAAACTCACTTATAAATTTAAAAAAATACTGCAAAAGTCGTCTTTGAACAAATTAGGCTGATGTCAGTTCCCGTCGGTAGGTTTTATCTGTTACACTCAAAGCTAATTATGTAAATTTAAAAGTAAATGTATTCCTAATGAATAATGTAAGAAATCAACAGCCCCCAGAGAGCAATCAAAGCTCTGAATGTAAAGTCTGCTGCAGCTGGCCCTCTGAGGGCAGAAAGTCCAGTGCTTGAATTCAATAGATAGGCTGAAACCAGAGCAGGCTATCAGAGAAACACAGATCTAGGCTACCGCAGTGAGTGTGAACCCATCTCTGGTTTCAGCAGTTAACTCTGGAAACTATGGAAAAGTCAAGTAGTTTATACATATAGGAATGTTCAGATGGGTTGTGAAATATTTTACCATTTACTCACATTCATGTCATTCAAAACCGAAAGATATCCATTCATCTTTGGAACATAAATGCAATCATTTAAAAAAATGTCTCATTGTTTTTGTTCATACACGTCCTCGCAACAAAAATTGTCAAGCTTCAAAAAGTTCATAAAGACGTAACACAAATGAAACCAGCTGTCCAAATCAAATCATCTGAATAGGTACAATGATTTATATGAATTAGTTTAGGCTTGTATTCACAAAAATTGATGATGAATATTGAACATGTAAATGAGTTTGTTTCTTCATCAAAACAGATTTGGAGAAATGGAGCATTCCATCGCTTGCTCACCAATGGATCCTCTGCAGTGTATGGGTGCCGTCAGAACGAGAGTTCAAACAGCTCATTAAAACATCACAATAATCCACAAATAATCCAAATGACTTCTGTCCATCGATTAATGTCTTGTCATTAGAAACACACTCCTAGATTTTATGGGTGCGCATGGATGACTAAAACTTCAACGAATTGTTCTATTTTTTTTTGTTGGTGAACTACTGCTTTAAGATTGCAGTAATAACATTTTTATGTCATCATTTTTAAGCATATTCAAACAAAGTTTCTTTACATAGTTAATAAACTAATGGAATGGATGCAGCTCTGCTCACTATAGTTATTTATAAAGGAATGAATGCAGCTCTGCTCACTATAGTTATTTTACATTTGCCTGTTCTCAAGACACTCAAATATTCTGCTAGTATATATTAAAAAAAACATTGCATTGCTCTCTCCTTAATTTTCCATCCATTGTAAAATCAGCAGAAATAAGAGTGAATCTTATCCTTACTCTTGAAAAACAGTCAGCTTAATTCATTTTTATGTTTCGGGTGATTAAAAAACAATGCAGACCTGTGCACTATAGTTACATATTGCTTTTTGACATCATAATGAAAAGTAGAAGCTCCATTGTTTATTCAGTTAGCTTTAATGCTAGAAAATAATTTTGAAAGGCTTGTGTGTTTGTTTGATATTTCCTTTAGTTTTCTAAATGTAAGCCAATGAATATCTCATCATCATTGTTCTCGATTTCAAACAGCAGGAGAGCTGTCCATGGTTCTGAAACTCTTCACTTCCACAGTTTAGTCTTATATGAACATAATCCCATTACATCCATATCATACACTACATTAAACGTACATTTAACCTACCCTGTTGGTTTCGAAAATGTACACACCTCATGAAAAACTCCCATTCACTGACTTTGCTTGAATATTTGCCCTGTGGTGTTCAATCAAAACCTGAACACACCGATCAATGGACCAGACCCTGTCCAGATGCACCGCCAACTGCTTGCCAAGCACTTACACTGACCGGGCTTATTTATAAGTCTATGCTGAGCAATATATTCAGTATTACACCTTTAATTGGGATCCTCCAGGGACCTTGTCAAAGGTTTCGAGAAAAGCTGGGATTTAGCACACACGCCAAACTTAAGTTCAGTGACCAATTACCGCCCTTCTATTCAGAGGGGTTGCTGTATTACATCTCCTACTGTTGTATTATGAATGTAGTGCGGTGATCCAGCTCCCTTGGTTGCTTGTTAATACTCAATATGGAGAACAAGTTTCATTAGCCTGTGTCAGAATATACTGCTGCAGGTCATCAGAGGCTGCTTTAAACTTCAAGGCTACAACAGTGCCTTATCTTACTAACGAACATCAACAGGTATAGGCTAAAACGCACACCAGCAACCATTTAAATGGGTTTAGTTATTAACCTATCAAGCTCAGAGGAACACCATGGAGGTTATTTAATGGCGTGTAAGCAAACACCTCCTGGCTAATGTGTTGCATTTGTATGCTACAATCCCAGAATCTGATTAAATTGCTTATTGAAGACCCGTATTACACAGGATGAAAGATTTAAATGTTAGTTAAAACATATAACTGTCTCTGGGCAGATCCCAGAAATTGCTAGAGTTAAAGTTGAGGAGATATATTATCTCAAAGCAGAGCCAGTTCACCTTCACAACAATGTCAGAAAGATTTCAGTTTGAATAAAAGAAGCTGAACAAGCACAGGAGAAGTGAAGGTCTATGTGCGTCAGTGAGTGAGGGAAATGACTAGTATAGAAGGAGACGACGTGCGATGATGACACATTAACTAAAACAGATGAGAAATAATCTCATATACTCATTTATATATGCACAGGAGATCTTTGTCATCCTGAAAATGTTTTTCTTTGACATCATCATAGAGAACAATCAAAAATAAAATAAACCAATTGTGATGGTTTTAAAAGCTGATTTAATAGTCAATTATTGCAGATATACAACAAAACAGTTTTAAGCACTGTTTTAGGCCATGTGGGGTACTTTTTTAAACTGTTCAACTGATCAAAGTGGTTAGCGCTGTTAGATAAACCAGCCTCTGTGTTTCAAAAACATTTTAAGCTGACACCATTTTCAGATTTTCACAGACAAGGCCTAGACTAAAATGTAAGTCTTGGCTGTTTCAACTGAAATAAACGTGCACTGACTGATCCTAAAATATATCAGTGCCTTTGATTTGTCTCAAGATGCACCCCAGTAATGTTTGTTTTTTAAGCATGTTTATAAAAAGTACTTAAATGTCCTAATTGAACTATTTGCCTAATCCTGGCTTAGTCTAAGTCCTCTCTGTGAAATGGCCTAAATGTGATATTGTATTATTTAAGCTGCCACTTTTGCTAAAATAAATAAATAAATAAAATACTTTTATCAGTGCTTAATTGCAAATGTACAAAAAAACTGCTCCATAGTTCACCCTATTTGTTTTGTGTAAAGTTATTTGAATGGTCAATATACTGTTCTGGAATGTAATATTTTATGGCAAATATGGTTTTGAGATGTTTGCATTTATTTTTTTGTAATGATTTTTCAGTGTTCCTGTAGTTCAAACAGTATTGATATTCACTGCTCTTATTGACTTCATGATTTGAAGATGTGTGAGGATGTCTTGTGTCATGTGTATATACAGCAACATAGAGTCCAAGATACATTTCCATTCAGTAACAATAAAGCAATACACATTTAAATTCACACTGCTTTTGTAATGTTAAATTCATAATGACTGTGCAAACAGAAATAATGGGCTATTCATCCTGTTGGAATATACTTATTATGGATAGACTTTTAATGACAAATGAAAGTAACCATTATTTTCAGACTGGGGCTACTTCAAAAGCGTTTAATAAAGGAAGGTATTAGAACATAATCTCTCTCTCTCTCTTTCTCTCTCTCTCTCCATTTGTCTGTCTCACACACACACACGCGCGCGTATAAAAAGACTTTCACGAAACAAAAACAGATTCATTAATTTCCACTAGACACACAAAAAGAAACATAAATTTTCAGTCACAGGCATACTGAACAGACACCTATTCGTTTGTTTCATGTTTATTTAGGTCCCTAACAGAGGAAATCTGCGTCTTACATGCCAACCGCTTGAACAAATTGCTTATTATACTTGAACGTCATCGCGCATCAGTCATATTTCATTCTTTATTTCACTGTTCATCTCCAGGAGCCTGATAAAAGACTGTGTGAAGGCTGGAGAACAGTGATATGTGAATGGCAGATGGACGTGTGAAGTGTGTGAAGCGGTACAGTGAGCTGAGCTTTACTGTGGAGGACTCCACAACACTTTGGCTGTGCCGACATGACAACTTTTGATTTTTCCGACGTGGAGGCATTTTTGGATTGCCATCCAGAGCTTTTTGAGGAATATCTCGCCAGGAAGGGGAAATGTGACACACTGAGCAGGTGGCTCAAAGAGCATCCGCCGTCCAAAACCTCTCCAGCGGAGGAGAAACGCGGGGTCGCGAGGGATCCCTTCTGGCCCACGAACCCCGACGGACTGAAGCGCAGATCATCCCAGATGGAGCTCCGCAGGAACTTCGCCCGCTCCAAAGCGATGACGGCTCACCGAACCTACGACGAGCACGTCAGTCTCGCGGCGCACGAGTCCCAGTCGAGTATGCGACGGCGCGCGCTGCTGCGGAAAGCCAGCTCGTTACCGCCGACTACGGCGCATATCTTGAGCGCGCTGCTCGAGTCCCGGGTGAACGTGCCTCAGTATGCCTCCAGCGCCACTGACTACAAATACAGACTCAAAGAGTCCAACGAGAGGGAGTTCTTCCTCGAGCTGGTTAAGGACATTTCTAACGAACTTGACATGACGAACCTCAGCTACAAGATTCTTATCAATGTGTGCATCATGGTAAACGCAGACAGGTGTTCGCTTTTCCTAGTGGAGGGACCGTCTCATAAGAGGACTCTGGTGTCCAAGTATTTTGATGTGCACTCGGGTACGACGGTGCGACCCTCTTCAAGCACTCTGTACTCAAGCGAGGTGCAGGTTCCGTGGGGTAAAGGCATCATAGGTTATGTAGCAGAACACGGTGAAACCGTCAACATCCCGAACGCATACGAGGTAGAACTGCAACTAATAATAATACTGACAATTACACTGTCATTGGTTGCGAATTATTATAAGATGTTTGGGTTTTAACCCAAAGGACGCCAAAGCAAAATGTTATGAGTTATTTTTAAAAGCATATCATTTTCACAAGGGATTTTGAAATTTATGGAATTAGATTTCAAGTTAGTGGTGCGTATTTTTACCTGTTGCCAAGTATACACTAAATAAGTTCGCTTTCGCCAGAGGTAACCATATAACAAAAGTTGTGTGGTCAGTTTCGATCGGTACGCAAAAAAAAGCTGGACTAAAATTTTTATTTTGTACGACTATTATGAATTTACATCACAAATCATACATTAAGTGTATTTATTTTTCATTTGCATAACTGAAAATTGGCTAACTCTAGTTATAATTTACGTCGAGCAAGACAAACATTTACATATATATATGGACATATTCAGTGTACATAAAAAAATTAAGTCATTGGGGAGCCCGGGGCTAGTTGTCACAAGTTTTTATCCAGTGACTATTTCTCAGGTATAGGTTTATTTGAGCAAATAATGAAATAACGTAGGCATAAACAGTAAGTCTTGCTACAAAAAATAAAAAAATAATAATAATAACTATTTAACATGTTCCCCATTATTACACATGAGAAGTCAATTATAGACTTTTAGCTACATTTAAAGAGGACAATAATTATGAAATAAAACTATTCATGAAACAGCAACATTTTGAGAGTTGACACATAAATCTAAAATCACTGTTTTGACCAACACATAACATTTAAAAGACACATAACAGCTTGCCCCAACTCCAGTATTTCAAGTAAAATCTACCTCCATTATATTCAGTTGCTTAGCTTGCTCTCTTGTTTACCCAACAGCTATGGAAAAATATTACACTTTAGTATGGAGGATATAATAGATGTGTCTTTAAAGATTTGTGATTTCTACAGTTTTTGCTGCCAAGGCTTTGAGTCACTGTCTGATTATTTGGATTATGTCAAGAGGTTCAAGAACTTAACATTCCTCATGTAAAGATATCTCGATTACAGTGTTGGCTGTTTCCCCATCTTCAAATACACACTACCAGTCGTGCGTACACATCATTATATCATGGCCACAGGCCAGCCTTCCCTAGTACACTGTGGCCTGAGGAGATCCATTGATGCAGTGCAATAAATTTGACACTATCACTGAGTTGGAATGTTATGCTTTTGGTAGCAATGAATGCAGTTTGTCCCCAAAAGGGATGTAATATGCTACAAGATTAATCTGAAATGCAACAACTACAAATACATTTTCATGTAGTTGTTCCCATTCCCCATTGTGAAGTTGGAAGAATTAGCATTTTTTTGGTTACACTTTTTAATGTGTCCTTGATACAGTGTAATGATTACTATTAAATAACAACGTGTACTTAATATAAGCTTGAAATTAGATTTAGTTTAGGGTTAGTGGCATGTATTTATGCAAAATGTACTGATATTGCAATAAATACTGTCAACAAGGACACCGTAAAACAAAGAGTTACCATGCTTTTTTTCCTAATCATCTTAGTTCATCAGAAGAGTTAGTTTTGAATGAGGTAAAGTACATAAGTGGATTTGGGATTGATGCGCAAAAAAATAAAAAAATAAAAAAAGTTTTCTAAATAAAATAAATAATAAATAAAAACAATCCAATTATCAACAGATTTTATTTTACAATTATGATCTGTATTACATTATCTAATTATTATCTATAACAATTATTTTCTATAACAATGCACACTGAAAAAAAAATATTTTTAAGGTAAGTGGTTGCAATCAAATTATTTGAGCTACATTTAAATAGATTTTGTTAAAAGTTAGTCAACTAAATTTGTTTATTTAAATGTAGCTAAAAATAAATTGATTGCAACCACTTACCTTAATTTCTTTTTTAGTAAAATCAATTAATATTTTTTTTCAGTGCAATAACTTGTCAAAATGAATGCATGTTTATTTTTACATCCAGCCACATTGTTGTGCCTCCTGTGTAGGACCATCGGTTCAGTGATGAAATCGACAAGCTGACCGGCTATAAGACTCAGTCCATTCTGTGCATGGCCATAAGCAACAGTGACGGTGAAGTCATCGGTGTAGTGCAGGCCATCAACAAGAACCCCAGCGGAACTCCATTCACCGAAGATGATGAGAAGGTGCATAAGCTGTGTTCTCCTTTTCTCTTGGCTTCATGCTGATATTATATTCTAAAGCATCTGCTCCAGCCAGTGGATTTATAGCTTATCACATTCTCCAGATGCCTATTACTGTATTGCCCAAACTTTAACTGGTAATGAAACTCTAGAGTGTGAATGTAATTGCTGTGCTAAATCAAAAGAGATCAATGAATTAGCACCTTGGCGAATATCCTTCTATGCTGGAGTACAAGTAGTTCTAGATTTAGAAAATGAGTTATTCATATTTGAACGTGTATTCTTTATTCATTAGAAACAGGAGTATAACCAGCTGAAGCCCTGTGGTCATTTTGCACATTTACTGAGTTACTGCATATATCAAATCTAACTGATATTGGGAAAATTACATCTGGAAGAGAGAATCCCTATGCCCTACTTACTCCAAAGGGCAGAACCCTTGAAGTGGCGACTTTGAAGGGAGCATGAAGCTGTTTGAAGTGCACTTGGTTAAGGGGGCATTGAAAAACTATGTCATTTAGACTTTATCTTCAACTGGAATGGCACTGTAAAAAGAGCAGCAATTGTTACGTTAAAGAGCTATATCTATATGATCTTACCCTTAAATTTAGTTTTGTTGGCATAACCTGCTTTGTTTAGGTTGATTCAGTAATGTTAAATAAAAAAAATTATTGAAATAAAATTAATTAATTTAGGTGATTCCACATGAAGCACATATTTTAGGCAACTATTTTTTTTCCGGTGCAATGTAATGCAGCATCTATCAACCTATTAGCTGTTCTTACCCTGAAAAGAAATGGTAACTAAAAACCAGAAATATTTAAATTAACTGGTTTTAAGTCTGTAATATTATTTAATATTAATAAATCAACTTAAATACAGAAATGTATACTAACAAAACTATATTTTATGGGTGAAATCAGGTAGAAATAGCCCTTTATATAACTATTGCCGGTCATCGCAGTGTACCAGACATTTGTATTATTGCTGTTAATATAAGCGATGCAAATGAATATACATTTTATAGTGACTCTTTAATTTATAAAAATATTAAAGACCCTGCAGGTAGTCACGTATCTATTAAACACATTTCTTAAACTTATTTAAACTTATATGAAATGCATGACGAAAATATGTGTAATGTTTTGCAACAAAATAAAATAACTAGAATTATTCTGTTTACATGTTAACTTGAATTCTTAAATGATCTAGCTTTAAAATGAATCGCAAGGACTCGCCACCCTGGCTCACATGTCCATAAATGATCAAATGCATTGAAGTGAACATTGTGCATACCCTTTGTGAAAGGGTCCTTCATGAAGGGATTCAGTTTTTCACTTTCTTTTGGAATGCTCCTAAAAATGACGTCCCATGCCAGTCAAGGGTGCAAAACCACCATTTGGAATTTGCCTGCTCAAAATTGTTCTCAGAAAAGAGGTCATCTTTGCCATTGGCTAAATCAGCACATGTGCATGCCATACCTCAGAATCAACTCTTTCTCTTTCTCAGTCTCTGGGCACATCTCAGCCCTTCACTTCATCGCTGATTCAAAACAGTAATTAATAGCACAGAATTTCTCTTTAGAATTATTTATGCCAAGCAGCACTGAAAGCAGATAGACAGGCTGTGCTGTTATACATGCCTTAGAAATAAACCGATGAACTGATGTGATGCCTCCAGTTCTTCTGCTGTTGTTTTTTTTTGTCCTCTCAATACTTCACCATCATGCATCAATCAGACTAAAGCTTTGAAGGCATCACACTTCTCTCTACAGGTGCTTCAAATGTATCTACCATTCTGTGGAATATCGATCTCCAACGCCAAACTCTTCTCCGAATCCCGCAAGGAGTATGAGAGGAGCAGGGTGAGTCAAGACCTGCAGAAATGTTGCTGAATAAAACTCAGTTTTTCAGACTGATTTAAAATCTGCCTCCAGACTTCTAGCCGTCTCAGACAGTGTGTTGCTTGATTTTGTAAGCTTGTTTACAATCCTCGGGTCTCAAGGTTTAAAATACTTAATAATCTGCTTGAAGGCCTGTGTTATCTGAATACATTTTGATCTGTTGCTGTTGTTCCTCAAGGCTCTGCTGGAGGTGGTGAATGATCTGTTTGAGGAGCAGACGGACCTGGAGAAGATCGTGAGAAAGATCATGCAGCGTGCGCTGACATTGCTGCAGTGTGAGCGCTGCTCGGTGCTTCTGCTAGAAGACATCGACTCTCCTGTGAGATCGCGTTTTAGCCCCCCTTTTCTCTTTTCTGGCACGATTTCGTTTTCTATCTTTCTCCATCCTTTCCACCTTCCACTATCCTTAACTAATTCAGCTGGGCATCCTGTCATTGGCTTTTACATTAGTCTTTATTTAAACACAGTAATAGTTTAGTTAGCATTTCCGGTTCCATTGTCCTGCAGGCAGTACGTTTTTTTAATACATTTTTGGTTTAGTTAACAAAGGTTTAAAGGGAAAGTTCAACCAAAAAAGAAAAATTCTGTCAATACACCCTCATATCATTCTAAACCTGTCTACAAGCAGAGAAATGCACACTCATGCATCGGGGTACTCTTGTGAACACACGTCGAAGACTGACCCAAGAAATATTTTTTTGAATAAAGTCTTTATTTTTGTTTTTTTTGTGCACAATTTTTTTTTTCTTGTAGCTTCGTAACATTACGGTTGAACCGCTGATGTTACATTGACTATTTTAACAATATCCTTACTACATTTCTGGGCCTTGATCGTGGTAGTTGTGTTGCTGTCTATGCAGGGTCAGGTTGGATTTCTTCAAAACTATCTTAATATGTGTTGAAGATGAACGAAGGTCTTACAGGTTTGGAACGACATGAGGGTGAGTAATTAATGACAGAATCTTCACTTTTGGACAAACTATCCCTTTAAGATATTTTGATGATTTAATGTATGACATAAAATACATCAGTCATACCACTTTGTGATTTTTAAAAGGGTTTTAAAAAGGTGGTTTATAACAAGTATCTAATTTGGAATAAAGAGGTTTTTGAGGACATTAAACATCCTGCAAACTATTCTATCTCAATGTTATTATTATTATTTTTTAAATATAAAGAAATAGTTGTTAAGCTTAGTGATTGTGATTTTAAAGTCATGTGAGTGTAATTAGTTTATAGCCTACGTTTAACTTTTAACTTCTGGTGATTTTTTTTAGTGTTCAAAATTCATAACAGTTGTCTTCATCTTTGAAGATTATCCTGATGTACTAAACATGTAAGAATTATTATACTTAATACATATAGTTTATTCCTCAAAAACTCAAAAGCCTATGGAAAAATCCTATTGGAATTTTTTCAAAGGAATCTGGGTGATATCAATTTCTGCTTTGGCCTACACAATATGTCATCACTGAAGCACTCTATATAGCTAGACTTTATAAAAAACAGTCTGTGCTTTTTCTTTGCAGGTGACTTATATTTTGTGCATAGTTGTCCAGTAGAGGGCACCGTGAACACCCTGTAATGACCCTTGCATTGCTTTACAGCAAGTGTTTTACAGCAAACACACTATTTTCTTCAGAAAATATCAAAACCTAGTTGTTCTCTCCCTGTGTTCATAGGTAGTAAAGTTCTCCCAGACGTTTGAGCTCATGTCTCCACTGTGCAGCGTTGATCATGACATCAGGTGAGAACAACAGGACTATGAATATGACAAACTGCTAAATTGTATTCTTTAGCATATGTAACATAAGCGGGATGTCAGCTAATGTATACCATGCTCAGTATGTGTGTTTGTGTGTATATGTGTGCATTTGACAAAGTCAGCATGGAGAAGGTGTCTTGCTCAGACTGGCTGATCAATAACAGCATTGCTGAGTTGGTAGCATCAACCGGGCTGCCTGTTAACATCAGTGACGTCTGTCAGGATCCCCGCTTTGATGCTGAGGTGAGCAGAACATACCCTCACAGACCACTTTCATGTTCATTTTGATCACTTGGCCCAAACCAAAGTATGATTCCAAGCCCACATCTCTCACATGGTGCCAGTTGTGCCTAAACTAGCATGCTAGCAGCAACCCTTGTGAAAAAGAAGTACATTTAAGCATACTTAAAAGCGTACTTATCATGGAAAAATATGCTTTCAAATTATATACTTAAGTGTAGACTGACTGTAATGTTTTGCATTCCAATTAAATGCACATGTATTATAGTATACAATTAAATATTAAATACAATTAGTTGAATTTAAGAGTGCTTTTTTACCCACTTCGGTAGGACTAAAGTATAAATATATCAAGTAGTTTACATGTGCATAAGTATATTAGTCAGTGCATCAAAATAAATGTACTTCTTTAAAGAATAATGACAAAAGATTATTAAAACAATGTTGTGAAATGTATTTTAAAGTGCACTTTTGTGTGTTAAGGAACTATAGTAATAAAAGTGCACTTTCTTTAAAAACATTTCAGTGGCATTTTTTTATTATCAAATAATGTTATCTGCAAGTACAGTTTTTTTTAAAATAGAGCAAAAAAAAGATACAAAATAGAGACAATTTTTTTTAAAGTACACGTTCAATACAATTAAGTGCACTTCTTTTTTCACAAGAGTGTAAGCAACTTTAAGCACGTATATGAACCCAAGTGTACTCAAACACATGCACGTACGCACACACACACACGCACACACACACACACACACACACACACACACACGCACACACACACACACACGCACACACACACACACATGCAAGCACGCACGTACGCGCGCACACACACACACACACACACACACACACACACACACACACACACACACACACACACACACACACGTATCATACAAACATTGTGTTTCCCACTCAGGCGGACCAGGCTTCTGGTTTTCATATCAGATCAGTTTTATGCGTTCCCATCTGGAATCGGACACATCAGATTATTGGTGAGTTTCCTCACACAAGTGCTTAACTGCTTACATACAAACACCACAAAAGCAACAACTAAAATAATGTCTTACTTTCATTAGGCGTTGCCCAGATTCTGAATCGCTTGGACAGGAAGACATTTAATGATGCAGATCAAAGGTTATTTGAGGTCTGACTTTATTCAAATATTTGATGTTGGAATAAAATGGCTAGTCAATATTTTATAAGTGAATTAGAGCCTTGCATACTTATTTGCATTACTGATGCTGTCATAAATCATACGTATGAAACGTAATTTTCATTTCCGTTATTCCTCACAGGCATTTGTTATTTTCTGTGGTCTGGGCATTAACAACACAATGATGTATAACCAGGTTAAAAAGACTTGGGCCAAGCAGTCTGTGGCTCTAGATGTGAGTAATATCTCTTATTGGTATTACTTTTTTATGTTTTAAACTGCTCGTTAACATAAAAGCTATATTTTTTGCCTGCATATATATCTGTCAGAGCAGTAGAGATAATTTATTGTGCATGCGTGGTATGGTTGCATAATGTGCATAGTGTATTGTGGTTTCTGTCTTTTCCAGATGCTGTCTTATCATGCTACATGCTCCAAGGCAGAGGTTGATCGACTGAAGGTAAGATTAAAATATGCAATTTAAGTCTATACAAACTAGATTCCTCAGCACTGAAAATATACTAATGTTTTAAATTCATTATTTATATGTGAAGTTTTAGATGTTGAAACATTATTGGCCACTGGTCTATTTACTATACTATTCAAAAATGATGTGTCAGTACAGTTATTTTTTGTATTATTCAGAAATGACTAAAATACTATTTCAAATAAATGCTGTTCTTTTGAACTTTCTGTAAATCAAAGAATCTTAAAAAAAATTAGCACAGATTCCATAAAAATATTAAGCAGCACAACTGTTTTCAACATTATTAATAATCAGAAATGTTTCTTGAGCACCAAATCTGCATATTACAATGATTTCTGAAGGATCAAGTGACACTGAAGACTCGAGTAAAGATGCTAAAAAAAATCAGCTTTGTCATCACAGAAATACATTATATTTTAAGATATATTATAATAGATAATCTTTTTTAATTGTAGTAATATTTCACAATATTGCTATTTTTAATGTATAATTTTATTTTACTTTACTGTTTATTTTAAAATAAATGCAACTTTGGTGAGCATAAGACACTTGAATGGTATACTGTATTTCAAGTAAATTAGGATTTTTTAAAGATATGTTAATAAAAAAAATGTGTCACATGCTATTTTGTGTATTACATGTCCTGTTGCATAGAAATAAAGCTGTTTAAATAAACTATAACTATAACAAAAAGTAAACCTCTCTTTAATGACCTATTTTATCATTTATAATTTAATAAATTATTAATTCAGTATCTGATTCTTTATAAATATTACAAATGCTTTGGCTTCTGTCATGCAATAAAGCACATTTGAATTTAATATCAACAGCATTGCAACTTACTGTATATGACCTGTGTATTATTATCTTTACAGCGTGATACAACAAAATGTGATACAACACATCTATAAAAGGCATAAGGTATAAGATTCCCAGATCAGTAGCATATAGAAACCTTTTCTCCAGAGAGATGTCATGAAAACTTCAAATTAAACTCATACATTAGAGAGATAGAAGTGTAAAAAACATCTCAGCCCCCAAGTTATTAATAATTAAAATGGCAGAGTGTAATATACTCTTTCTTTTTGAGCCCTCGGTGGATCAGGCTCTGCTCTGGTGTTTAATTGCCTTGCTACTGGACTTGCTGAGATTGTCCCCTCTCCTCTCTCAGGCTGCTAAGATTCCCCTAAGCAGTGAGCTCGGGATCGATGAGTTCCACTTTAATGACTTTTCTCTGGACATCGACGCCATGATCACTGCCTCCCTGCGGATGTTTTTGGAGCTCGGTGTCGTGCAGAAATTCAAAATTGATTATGAGGTGAGGCAATCACCATCAGAGCGGGTGCCAAATGCCGACCCTATACTGACTGGAAGAGTGAAATGCTGCTTACATATGTATGCTGTGTGAAGCAGGGAGCACTGGGTTATGGATTGGGGAGAGACTGTGCTGCAGGCTGGTTTCGGGAACACGGGAGGGTCTGGAGCTGTGGTGTGAATACTATTCAATTCAATTCAAGATTATTTGTATTGTATTGCACTTTTTATGATACAATTGTTGCAAAGCAGCTCTCCAGGAAATTAAGTCTCTAGATTTATATATTGTAGAAACTTAATATGATTAACTTATGGCAAAATTTGGTTAATTATGTATACTGTCTGAGGGTTGGCTTCCTCTGAGGTTCTCTGAGGAGTATTACTGTCTAATATAACACCCAGGTTTTTGACTGTAAAGGAAGTAACAGTACATCCATTTAGTTGCAAATTGTGATCCAAGAGATTCTTTGTACTGTGTTTTGGTCCAATATGTAATATCTCTGTATAATCTGAATTTAATAGGAGAATTATTGGTCATCCAATCTTTTACATTTTTAACACACTCCATTAGCTGGTCTTGTTGAGATATATAGTTGAGTATCATCAGCATAACAATGGAAACTAATCCTGTATTTTCTAATAATATTACCAAGGGGCAACATGTATATTGAAAATAGCAGAGGACCTAGGACAGATCCTTGTGGTACTCCATACTTTACTGGTGATAATTGAGATGACTCCCCGTTTAAATAAACAAAAGTGGTAGCGATCGGACAGGTAGGATCTTAGAGCCTGCCCTTGAATACCTGTATAGTTTTGTAATCGATCTATGAGTATCTCATGATCTATAGTGTTGAACGCAGCACTAAGATAAAGTAAAACTGGCAATGAGATGCAGCCTTGATCTGACGCAAGAAGTCATTTGTAATTTTAACAAGTGCAGTTTCTGTGCTGTGCTGTAAAACCTGACTGAAAATCTTCATAATTATCATTTTTTAGCAAAAAGGAGCACAGTTGAGCAGACACTACTTTTTCTAATATTTTCGACATAAATGGAAGATTTGAGATGGGCCTGTAATTTGCCAGTTCACAATGATCTAGTTTTGGTTTCTTAATAAGTGACTTAATTACTGCCAGCTTAAATGGTTTTGGGATGTGACCTAAAGATAACGATGAGTTAATAATATTGAGAAGCGGTTCTTCTGCTACAGGTAACAACTCTTTCAGTAATTTAGTGGGTACATGATCTAATAAACATGTTGTTGGTTGTTACTACAGCATGCTTTTCTTGTCCTGCTCAGGTGCTGTGCCGCTGGCTGCTTACCGTGAGGAAGAACTACCGCACCGTAGCCTATCACAACTGGAGGCATGCCTTCAACGTCTCGCAGTGCATGTTTGCTATGATCACCGTAAGTCACAGATGATGATCGAAGTGGCCTGATGTGATTTGATAG
Organism: Oxygymnocypris stewartii; assembly: GCA_003573665.1. NCBI lineage: Eukaryota > Metazoa > Chordata > Actinopteri > Cypriniformes > Cyprinidae > Oxygymnocypris > Oxygymnocypris stewartii. The sequence goes on along the minus strand of QVTF01018622.1, from coordinate 1,905,858 downwards.
TTCACTCATAAATGAAAAGTCATTATTTTTTCACCCTTAGTGATTTAGTCAAAACCTTCTTCTGTGGAACACAAAAATAGTAGAATGTGTAATTAAGCTGCTCTTTTCTGAATGAAAGTGAATGGTCAAATAAGACTTTCAACCCTTGTGAAAAAGGAATGTGATAATTAGAGTATATTGAATGTGAGCTTGTTATTTACTTCAAATCCTAAAATTATTATTTTTTAAACTGTCCTTGAAGATGATGTAATAAGTGATTTGTGCTTTTTAAATCATCATATCTTAAAAATCTTCTGACAGGCTTGAAAAGAGGTACACTTATTTTAATGTAATTGAAATGTACTTCATTATCATTTTAACTGTGGTGTGTCATTCAATATTACATTTAAAGTTGATGTATTTTAAATGTACTAAATTGCAACATAATCATTACAAATGTGTAATAATTTCTAATATATTTAAATTAGTGTTGTCAAATGATTAATCGCGATTAATCACATCCCCCCAAAAAATTTGTTTGCATAATATATGTTTGTGTATTGTGTAATGCAATTTTATATGAAGCTATTGTTTCAGCTCCGGGAATTATTTATTAAATATTCAATATTGCTTGGGTTAAAGCAAAATTAATATTTAACTTACGATTTATACTTTAAATGCTCGTCCAGCGATCACTACATCAGTATATCTCTATTAAATCTCGCTTCTATTGCCTCATGGCCACGGGACAATAAAACGAGATTAATAAATCTCTCAAATTCGAGCTCAGGTAACGTTATCTTTTATGGCAAAAAGGATACAATACTTGAAAAATCACATTCCAGAGACAATTCTTTATAAAATGAAACAAGGTTTATTTACAATACTAATATTCTAACATACATGAACTAGCTAACGTTAATAGCCTAATAGCCTTTTTGATGCTGATTCTGCGTTGAGATGAAGTCGTCGTTACGCTGCTGGTTCTGCGTCGTTACGGCGTTTACACAGTCTTTGATCCGCCTGGATAATTTGTCTCAGCCGGTCTTAAGGCGAGGGTCCAGCGGGCCGTCCGGGTCGTCCTTGCGACGTTGAAGAGCGAGTTGTCGAGAACAGGAAGAGAGCTCAGGAGTACAAGAGAGAGCGAGAACGCACACTGGCGTGTCGTTTTAAACAGTCCGATTTGGACACCGCCCACAGGCGGCTGGTCGAATCAGAGTGTCTGTATGGGGCGGAGCCCCACCCATGTCCATGGTTTCTACCCTCGTTACACTTTTTCATGTGACGAAAAATAAACTTTTACCCATGTATTAAAACTCTTACTAGGTTTACACATTTATAATATCACCACATTCGTTATCTTACTGATTCATACATTTTTGCAACCGTTCATACAAGTCTAAACACTGCCTTTGGCGCAACCTACACGTTACAGCTTAAGGCACGATTAAAAATCAGCCCACATTTCTTAAGTAATTCATATTCACACAAGCATATGAGAGAAAGAGTACAACATTAATATCCATATGTTCTTGTGTAGATGGTTTTAAAAGTCATGAAATGAACGAATGTCTTTTAGAAACGTTCCCGTCACTTTCCTTTGTTCTGTGACCGAAAGAAAATGCGCGCTTTTGTGCTGGATGGGGGGAGGGGCTTTAGAGAGAGACGCTGATTCTCTAGCTGGCCCCTGGTGACTGTAGAGACAGTTGAATTCCTGCCGACATATGTTACAATTGTGTATATTTATTATGTGTATATACTGTATAAAGACACACATACAGCATATATTTAGAAAACATTATAATGTATTTACGTGTATATATTTATATTCATATAATTTATATAATATATAAACATATTTAATATATAAACATAGCATATTTTTCTTAAATATACACATGCATGTAATTTTGGCTCGATTAATCGTGATTAATCGTTTGACAGCACTAATTTAAATATATTTAATTGCATGACAAGCAAGTTTCAATAGAAATGGCAATAAAGCATATTTTAGTTTATCATACTATATCCATATTTTAAAACAGAAGACTGTAGAAATCATAATGAAATTGCATATTAACTTAATAAGGACTTATCTCCTTATTAAGTGCCTACAAAAAACTCTACATTTCATGTGATTGCAGTTTGATAAATAAATACATTAAAACAGTAATACATTTTCATTTAATAGCAATTCACATATAAGTGTCCAGAAATTTTACATTTAGTTCACTTTTGAAGTATATTATTTAAATCATAAATACTCCTTTTAAAAGTATGCTAAAGTATACTTAATGTTCACAAGGGAACGCTAGATATTCAGTGAATAACGGCTTTAATTATGTGCGTTATTGTTTGAATTTTATATAACGCACGAGTCATATAGATTACTTCTATGATGGTTTTAAGGTGCGTTTTGCTTGCTTCACACCCCTTGTCCCAATCCACAATCATTGTATGGCAGAGAAAACACCTTTGAAAAAGACAGTCATAAGAGTTTGAAGGAACATGAGTTTAAGTAAATGCCTTTCATTTCTGGGTGAACTATCCCTCTAATGATATTCTCAGGTAGAAGCTGTAAAAGCACATAGTTTAAATCAATAATGATCTTTCAAGCCATAATTGTATTGGAGGATTTGCAGTAGTAGGTCCTCTGTTGTGGTCCAGACTGCTGGGTTCCAGGAGGTGCTGACAGACACCGAGACTCTTGCGCTTATGGTTGGGTGTTTCTGCCATGACCTGGACCATCGTGGCACAAACAACGCCTTTCAGGCAAAGTGAGTCAAAAGTCTGTCGATGTAAATTACATCAGTGGCTCCAGATGTTACATTGCACATCAAATCTACTGATTGACCAATTTATGCCAATTCTCTGGTGTGTCTGAATGGCTGCACAGCCTTAAACAACAACATGGGAGGTGTTTTCTCCTCCCTTTTTAAGTTTAAAGTATTTTTTATTTTGCTCTTCTAATTCTGCTACTTTCATTTTTTGCATTAACATTTAGTTTTGTTTTTCCCCTAGTTAAAATGAAACCAAAAATATACACCACCATGTTAAAGTTTGGGGTTGGTTAGATTTTTTAAATGTTTTTTAAAAACATCTCTTATGCTCACCAAGGCAGAATTTATTAATTAATTTATATAATTTATTTGTCAAAAAATACGGCAACAACAGTAATATTGTGACATATTATTATCATTCAAAATAACTGTTTTCTATTTTTAAATATTTTAAAATGTAATTTATTCCTGTGATGCAAAGCTAAATTTTCAGCAGCCATTACTCCAGTCTTCAGTGACTGGACATTATTTGAATATGCTGATTTGGTGCTTATCAATGTTAAAAAGCAGTTGTGCTGCTTAATATTTTGTGGAAATTCAATGCTATCTCACAACCAATTTGTACATATTTTACCAGGTTGCTAATTCATATGAATTCGTATGATTTGTCTAGACACCAGTGACAGGTAGGTTTAGGGGTAGGCCATTTGTTCAAATTCATTAGAATTGGGGAACTCGTAAAATATGTATGAATTGTCAATAGATCGGGTTGGGAAATCACAATTATTTTGAAGTCTTTACCGACACTTTTGATCAATTTAAAGCGTCTTTGATGAATAAAAGCATTAATTTAGTCCAAAAAAACACATATAGACCCCAAACCTTTCAACAGAATTATATCTGAGAATGAAAATTAGCAAAAGATACTACAGCTTGTTTCCAGAGAATTTATCAGATGACTTCAGATGATGCTAACCCTGTAACAACATCTAAAACTACCAAATGTTGCTTATTCGCAACATTTAATTGCAATCGCAACATATAAACATTGCAGTAAATAGTATTCACAGTTCACCGTTTGATTATGTGTAATTTGTAACTAACTGCATGATTTTTACTGTACATTTCTGCCATAGTCACCACTAATAACCTACTCCTAAATATAATATAGATACTTAAAATTGTCTGCTTTGCAATTATTTGTATCGTAAAGAGCGCTATACAAATAAACTTGAATAGAATAGAATTTATATTTAATGCATGTTTTACCCAATTTACCAATGGATTATGTAAAAACTTAATTCAAGATAGATTTTCTAAAAGTAAAATGTTTGCCTCTTAAGTAAATATATTTTGTTTTAAGGTATTTTTACTGAAAACAAGACAATGTTAATGAAGTGATTTTTTTGTCTTTTTTGTAGTGCAGTCTGTTTAGCATGACATGTGTTTTACAGCAACATAATGTGCTTATTGTTCTGTATCTGATCTCTGCTGTGCTCCCAAAGGTCTGGGTCAGCACTGGCGCTGCTGTACGGAACATCTGCCACACTTGAGCATCATCATTTCAACCACGCCGTCATGATCCTGCAGAGTGAGGTGAGCATGTCTGTCAGGTCAGGACTCAGTACTGGGCACTACAGAATAAAAGTCCATTTTAAAATTCAATTTCAATGTGTACTCTTATTTGCAATGAATTGTAGATTTATTCATTATACAGTCTGTGGTATATCCACTATTTAGTTGAAGCAAATAAAACAAATATTCAGTAAAGCAAATAAAACAAATAATAAGCCATTATAAAATGAATGCTTGTTTTTTAGTTTGACCTTTCACTGAAATTGTTATTCACACTTTTGGACTCCACTTTGTGTGAAAACAATGATCTGCAGAACACAATGAATATTGTCAAGCAATGGAATAATAACCAGTCTCTCTCACACTTGTAATGGATTTGCAGAAATGACCCATTTTACCCTCGTCCACATTTGCATGTCTCAGTGGATAGAATGAATGCAAATAGATGTCAGTGTTTGATTAAGTGGCTGATTTAGTTCTGAGCTGTTTAATCATGACTAAGCACTGCATTGATTTCCTGTAGACGTCCATTGAGCTTTTTTAACCAGCACCAATTAACTGTGCTAAGGAGATTCCCCTCTTGGGTCAGCTGTACTGAAGCAAGGAGAGAAAGAAATTGCTTTCTATCCCAGAGACTGAACATGCATAGACAACTTTGGAGACACACTCTTTATGAATGATACTCAGGGGTGTGAAGAGATTGCTGGCTTCATGATTGGCTTTATTTCAGCAGAAAGGACAGGGCTTTATAGGAGTACTAGAACTTGGAATGAGAGATTGCTTTCCCCAAACTTCACTTTCTGTAGATTTGAGGAGAGTAATGTAAGCTGTGCCACATTTTAATTAACCTTACAGCGCCTACTGGATCATTCTGTATTTGATACACTAATTTCAAAGGCCTCTAAATTATAAACATGACCTTTTATGTGCCTTTTGTCATCTGATTGACAGTTTATAGTTTTTTAGTAAGTAAAAGTACGCCTTTTTTTAATAAAATTAAAAAAAAAATCCAATGGTTGTGGAATGGTTGTGCATTTTGCTGTGAAATCTTTACCAAATCTGTATAGGGTAAACATATGAATACATGTTATATAGTAATATTTCCAGATAATATTTGCTGGACTGAAGCTACATATTGTAGGTTTACTTGATTATCCATAAATAATGTTTTTATTTTTTAAATCAAGTTAAAATTGATAATAAAATATGACAAATCAGGATTTTGAGGAACATTTATTTGTACATCCTCCACAATAAAAATTACAGAGTTGATCATAAAACTAAGCATTTTAATATAATCTTACTAAGGCATATTGTTGCTATTTGTATAGAGACTATATTTATACAAATTTAATGCAATTTGTCTGCTAAACTGAAATAAAGATCTAATTGATATACATAACACGCTATCAGAATTTAATATGTACTTTTTGGCCATAAGTATTAGCAGTTGCACCAAATTGCATATATTTGCTCAGTTTGTGCCTCTGAAGAAAGCCTTATGTATCAAATATTATGCTTGAAAATATTATTTTTTTTATAAAAAATATATATATATATATTAGCCCATACAGTATGACAGGCTTCTGTCAGGGTTAAGCTGTCTGATAAAGCTAAAATTAATAGATCTAATTATGTTTAAAAATGTTATGTTTTCAACTAAAATTAAATAAAAGCACATGGCCACAGAGATATGACTCCTTCCCCGCTGAGATTTTAAAAAGGTAAGTTGGCTGTGCCATTGTAAATGATCAATGACAAATATGGACATTAAAGCAAGTACAGGACAAACCAAATAGCAAACAGTTTATCTCCTAAATAATCAAAAGGCTTCAAAATGATTTTATATGAACTACATAAGTTTTTTGAAAGAAACTAAACAAAGTCATTCAATATACAACTGTCAAGGTTCCAGGGAAATATGAAATGTCACTCCCTCCTCACATTGTCATGCATTTGCACTACATTAAGCAAGTGACCCAGTTTGCCAGTTTAGACATCTTGCCCCAATCTTCCCTTACTATTTGATGTAACATTTGTCATCTTTTTCTCCTTTTTTTTTACAGGGTCACAACATTTTTGCTAATCTGTCCTCCAAAGAGTACAGCAACATGATGCAGCTACTGAAACAGGCCATTCTGTCCACAGATCTCACCTTGTACTTCAAGTAAGTAATAGTATCAAACAGCATGTGTTGCTCTAAGTATCCAGTCGGGTGCATGTAACTCACGTTTAGGCCACAAAGAGGCGCCCTTTGAATAGAGGCAGAAGAGGTGGCTTTTATTCAGATCCTGAAAGCCTGGGGAAATCTGAAAGACGCCTTAAGGAACATTTAATCAAATTAACTTGAACGCAAAACCTTAAATGGTAAAATTTGCAATTAAGTAAAATTAAGTATTGGATTTTTTTTCATTGTCTTCATAATCCATTGGACATAAAAGAAGAAGAACCAAGTTCTTTGAGTGTGTTTTGTCGGGACAGTTCAGTTGGAGTAATGAAGAACATAGAGACATGTTCAGGTGAGTGTCTACAACTTTTAAAATTGATAACAGAAATGCCAGGATCTGCTGTAAAATACTATACATATTTAAACATACCAGGTCTATGCTGATGACTGCGTGTGACTTGGGTGCCGTGACTCGACCATGGGAGATCTCAAAACAGGTTAGACCGACCCACATCGTTCTATTTTTGTCTTATTTTCCAGTATAAATATCTTATTTGAGAGGGAAAATTGTAAGATTGATTTGTTTTGAGAGAATAAATATATTCATCATCATATGTGACCCTGGACCACAAAACCAGTCATAAAGGTCCTTTTGTGTATTATTTAGATGAATGCATCATCTGAGAGCTGAATAAATAAGCTTACCATCGATGTGGTGTCTGTTATGATAGTACTATGTTTGGCTGAGATACAACTATTTGAATATCTGGAATCTGAGGGAGCAAAAAAATCTAATTGAGAAAATAGCCTTTAAAGTTGTCCAAAATATCTTCATGGATCATGATCTTTATTTAATGTCCTAATGATTTTTGGCATAAAAGAAAAATCTATAATTTTGACCCATGCAGTGTATTTTTGGCTATTGTTACAAATATACCCCAGCGACTTAAGACTTGTTTTGTGCTCCAGGGTCACATACATAAGTAAAATATATTTAGCATTTTTTTCTATGGAAAATATATACACATTTGTCAGATTTACAAAGAAAAATTCTCAAGAGGGCAAGAAAAGGATTGTACTGTATATTCTCTGAAACCACTGCAGAGTATGTTTGGGTCATATCGTAGTGGACATTGAAATATAATGTCACAAATCTATGTTTCTAATTCCAGGTGGCTGAATTGGTGACCAGTGAATTCTTTGAACAAGGTGACAGGGAAAGATCAGAGCTGAAGTTGACACCGGCTGTATGTATTCTCTTACCAACAGATATCTCTGTGTTTTAAAATGAAAAATGAAATTTGCTGGTTTGTCAATCAACTCAGTCAAAATCAATTAAAATCTGCTCTCTCCAATCCAGGCCATTTTTGATCGCAATCGTAAAGATGAGCTTCCTGTGCTGCAGTTAGAATGGATTGATGGAATTTGCAAGCCATTATATGAGGTAAAACAGTTCAGTAGATAAAGCAAATCAATTAAGTCCAGCTAATTAACTTTTACAGTGATGATAATGTATTTTATAGGCTCTTGTGAAGTTGAATAGGAAGCTTCAGCCGATGGTAGATGGAATTGACGCCAACCGAAAGAAGTGGGAGGAGCTTTGTCGGTCCTATCAGCAAACACGGAGAGCCTCTGAGTGCATCTCCAGTCTGGAGGCAGGAGAGACAGAATCGCCTCAGAGTTCAGACTCCACCCACGAGCCAGAATCAAGTCAGAGCGAGGTGACCAATCAGAGCGAAGACTCCACCCACTGTGCGGAGCCAAATCAAGCCACGGCAGCCAATTACAAATAAGAGGCGTGATGTGGCGATTAAAGGACGGCCCACTGAGTCAGAGGTTCCCAAACTACTTTTTCCTTAACCTCTTATATGCTGAGATTTTAAGTTAATATATTAATATTCTAACCACAGATTTTCATATTCACAATTATCTGATGTTGGTTTATGGTCAAATTACTTTATTTAAAAAAACAGATAATTTGACTTGTAAATTTAATTTTACAAGTCAAGTCTTTAAAATAAAAATTGCATTAAATTGCACAAATTAAATTGCAGCCTTGGATAATCACACTAAGATAAATCATGATTTCTATTTAATTTTTATGAAGTATGCAGCACCATTTATTTATTTATTTATTTTAATTTTAGATTTGATTTAATTCATTATTAGCTTCATCAACTCATGAAACCCCCGTTTGAGAAACCCCTCACCGAGTAATGACCACTGACAGATTTCCTATGTTTATATATCACAAAATGTGTTGCTAACCAAACTTTTTCATGTGTGCTGCTTTAAGACTGACAGTATTTCTATTGAAATTACTTCTAGCATTTACAGCACAATTTAAAAACATAATAAAATGACTGGTTTTAAATAGAAAATATTTATTAAGAACCAATATTTTTGAGATTTTATCTCCCAAAAAATATGTATATAATGGAATATGTGACAAAACTGAATACATGCAGGAAGTTGTGAGAAATAGTAGTCAAGTGTTTCAAATGCTCAGATGTTGTTCAGTGAGTCTGTGCTGCTATACTGCAAGTTAAATGCTTTCTCAAAGCCTGGCATTGCATAAAGATAAAACAGAGTTGCTGATAGGATTCCTGTGCTTCAGATGCGGAAACTGAGCATGATTTGATGAATGTATAAATGAATATCACTGTGATCTTTCGCTGTTGTTTCTTTAGACTTGCATGGCAACACTGGAACACTGTTATAACAGCTGTTTGTGCTCTAATTTTATATTGAACATTATACATACGCATTGTTTAATGTTTATGTATGCATCTAGTCTCTTATACCTGTCAATCAGGTCCTTGTAAAACAGTATAGGCTACATTACAACAACATTCACTGTACAAAAAATAGAGTAAATGTAGATTGCACATGATTGCATATGAACTGTTCAAGTGGCTGACTAGTTATTAGGGACTCATCCTTGATAGCTGATTCCTAAGATGAGCCAAAGTCAATTCTCACAATACTAAAAACCTGAATTTGTTGCATGCTAAATTTCAATCTGTTGTTGGCATGTGAGTTTTAGTGTTTAAGTTTGTTACACGTTACAGTTTAGTATGGGAACTTTGTGTTTTGAAAGCAATACAGATGCCATGAAATGCATGCTGCAGAGTTTTGACAACAGCAGCTTTGTGCTTTAAACGGGAGTTAAACTCTGAGGTTGTGTTGCAGTCGTGCTACTAATGTTTTTTATTTATGTGCACACAGTCAGATTATGCTCTTTCGGTTCAGTCTGTGTGCCTTATTCAAATGAAATGTAATTATTTTTGCATTTATTATGAATTGACATTTAAAAAAAGAAAAGAATACAATTTATACACTAAAAAAGAAGGCCACAAATAGCTTTCTATTTTATTAGCTAACATAAAATATTCATATATCTATGGAAGCTTGTTTCTGACCACATAAAAAAAGGTAATACTTTATATTATAATAGAAATTAGTTATGCATAATTACATGCAAGTAACTCTAAGCCAAACCCTAATCCTAACCATAAGCATAGTAAGTACATGTGGTTAATTAATATTACTCAGTACTTAAATGTATAATTACACTGTAACAAGGACACCTTAAAATAAAGTGTAACCGAATATTATTTTATAAAATAATATTTTTTTAAATAATATTTTATAAAAAAACAATAAAAAGGAAATTGCGACTTTTTCTTTCACAATTTGGACTTTTTTCCTCACAATTCTGAGCTTATATATATAAAAAATCACAAAAATCAAAATGGCGAGATATAAACTCAAATAAATATTCTGAGTTGTGAGATATAAACTTGCAATTCACTTTTTAATTATTTTACTCTGTTTAAAAAATCTAAATTGCAAGATATAAACCGCAGACTGGAATGTAAACCTCGACTTGTGAGAAAAAATATCAGAATTCTGCATTTATACAGTATTTTGCAACTCTGAATTTATATCACGTCAATCTACTTTTTGCTTACAGCACAGAATGCAAAATAAAATTAATTGCGACTTTTTATTTTTCTCAGAATTGCAAGAAAAAGTCAGATTTGAGCAATATAAAGTTGCAGTTTCTTTCTTTTGTTATTCCATTGTGACAAAACAGGCTTCCGTATATCATACTTGGTGCCTCAGTCTGTCTCTTTTTAATCTCATCCTGTATTTCGGTGGATCATATATCTATCAAATGCCTCATCTATGATATACTGTGCAGTTTTTCTTGCCTGGCTGATTCTGGTCATGTTCCTCAGGCTGTTTTGTAAATAAAGAACACTGTGATGCGAGCGAGTGTGGCGATCCATGATTGGCTGCATGCAGATGGTTTTGAAATACCCCTTAAATAATTAGACTTCTTATGTAAATGTCCCGCATGACCTGTGCTCACGTTATTATTCAGAAACATACTTTGTGCAAATAACTGATATAAGTTCATAACTCATTTCCCAGCCTAACCTTTCATGCATATGAGTTTTGCATAATAGATATGCTGCAATTTATAACAAGCCAAGCACATAAACAGTGAGCATAGCTTATGTAAAACAGCATATCCATAAATATGTGGCCTGGGTGAAAGTGTGAGGACTGATGAAAGCGAGTGTTTGAAGCTGCAGAGAGAGGCTTTGTGCCGGACAAGCTGACTGATACAAAAGCAGCGTGGCCGGCTCAGCTCTGCTCTCTGTAATCTATTATTCAACAGGGACTCAGCTGCATGCCTTCCTGAGGCTTTACAACCAAGAGAGAACAGGAGTGAGGCAGAATAACTTCAGTTCACAATCTCTGTATATACTGTGCCTTACCAACATATTCACAACCAGTTCCCTCATTTACCAACAAATATTCCCATGTTTTATATATATAAAAGAACCAAGGCTCAAGATTATATACATTTTACAAAATTCAACACCATAAATATGCTATTCAACATTTAATTATACACCTTAAAAGCTTATACAGACATTGTTTGCAGCAATATGGCCATAAACCAGATTTACAGACTTTTACAGATTTATATTACAGGGATGATTTTGGACTGTTTATTGGACACACACACACACGCACGCACGCACGCACGCACGCGCACACACACACACACACACACACACACACATATATATAGACCAATTTCCAGATTATTCTTTTTGAATAATGATATTATTGAGTCGCATTTCCATATAGCCAAAAGAAAAACAATAACTGGAATATCCAAAAGCTAGGTTTTGCTCAGTAGTACCATTCATAATTTTTTTTACTGTACTCTTCTTTATTATACTTTTTAATTTTAATGATTCGTAATTATGGTTATATATGATGCTGACATTATGTTTCATTTATTTATGTATTTGAATATGCTACTGTTTGTAATATTCTTAAATATTTGCCAGATTGCAGTATTTATATGTAGATGTAATATATGTAATTTAAAACCTGAGACTTTTTAAAGGGGTTTATTCCATGAAATTCAATTTCAACCGTTTACACGTAAAATGCCTCTTGTTTCATTAATCACAGCTAATTTACATTCTTACAACTTCTGCTAACATAGAAAACAGAATATCATAATCCAGGCAATAATTAAGATAGATGAAGTGGCCACCTGAATATAACATCTAACAACTAACAGTATAGCAATGCACTCTTAAAAAAGCAACTAATGAGAACACAATCTTGTTGAGTAATTGCATGGGGCTTCATCACAGATGAAAATTAAAATGTTATATGGCTATTTACATAATAATAACAGTAGTGGAATGACAATTACATTCACCAGAAATTTAGAAAAGCTCCAATTTATTTTAATACGGGATACATCTGAAGAAATGAAACACTCTAAACTAGAGGCAGTGTAAAATAGGCTATTAACATTAATGTATGCATAGAAACTTGACAATGACAAGTTCATTTTGCATAGAAACTGTTCATTTCTATGTCTAGATTTCTGTCATAATAGCTTTGGGCTTTGCTAAACACATAATAAATAATCACTTTATTATGAATTCTTCATCGTGTTGCTGCAGTTCAACAGTTAATAGGAAGCTTGGTATTCACAAATACATCTTGATGAAAAGCATATGCAGTCAGCTCATGCCTTTAGTGTTCTTAAAAAAATAATGTAATGGATACAGATCATAAATCTGAATTTGAAAACAAGTATTCACAGCAGTTACAAAATGTATGCATCAAAATGTAATTTATGAACAATGCAGTGGTTTAATGTTTTGCTCTTTTTACAATTACGATGCTTTAAAACGTGGAAAAGGCTATGTTTAAGGATGCATCCAGATTTGTATTTTTTGTCATCCTTTGTTGTATTAAAAGTCAAAGGGCTTAAACCTAACATTTAAGGTGAAAGGTCAAAACTGATGATATAACTTTGGATCTAGAAGTTTACATGTCTATTCCCAAAGTCAAAATGATTTTAGTTCAACATTTTGCCATAAGTGATTCAAAATGTAACATTAAAGCAATGCCTCTCCGAGCGCATGGGCCTCTAAAAGTCATTTTTATGTGCATCTTCAAACCCCTGTGGTTTAAAAAAACAGTGCATCAAATAAAAACAAGCTCCATGTTTCACAGTACAAGCTGAGATTTACAACCGCACATATGAAGTAAAAAAGCACACTCTAGAATTCCCAGTAAAGTTCAGCAGGCCTTTTCCGCTGCATGCTCGGCTTCAGCTTGAGTGCTGACAGTAGTGTGCATCCAACTCTGTGTGCTCTTAAACTTTTTTACACAGAACTCTATATTAATCTGGCCCAAACTGCCAGTGTCAGGTTCGAGTTCAATGATTATTTATACTGAAACAATACAGTCAGATCTTTCTGCTGTAGCTTACATAAGTATGTTGCTCATGTGCTCTTCCCCGGATGAAAATTTGCTTTCAACCCAATCTCAAGCCTCTCACACCAGCCTCTGTGTTATTGGCCATGAACTACTGTAGATTATTGTTATTATTGAACTACTGTAGAACTTTTATGAAGATGCTTCAGTCCACAAATTAGTTACGGGTGGGAAAAGTGTCCCTATCTCTCCTCGCCGTTCTCCATCCCGTTCTGTCTGCATGCCTCCCACAATCAAACAGATCTCAGCGCTTTGACTTGTTGGAGAAAAATTCATGTGAGAGGAGCATTATGCAACTCTAGTTCATAATCTGCTCTTCAGTGCATTTAAAAACAAAGACTCAGGGAAAAATGGCATTATAGGGACTGGAAACTATATTTCTCTCCTCTATCTCCCTCTGTATATTTTTTTATGTTATTCTTCATATCAAAAGAGGTTTAGCTCAACGTAGCATCAGACTTCAGAGAAGAGTATAGAAATGATAAACCTTATTTTTGGGTGAAACACTCTGCAATGGCAGTTTAGAACTTTCTAGAACGATTTGGCGGGAAATTTCAGTCACCCGTTGCTTGAGTGAGTACATAAAAAAGTGTTCAATATCTTATTCTTTGCCTAAAATAATGATTTATATTTTGACCCGATCGGATTTGGTGGGAAATTTCAGTCACCCGTCGCTTGAGTGAGTACATAAAAAGTGTTCAAAACCTTGTTCTTTGCCTAAAATAATGATTTATATGTTGAGCCGCCGGGTAGGATTTGGCGGGAAATTTCAGTCAATAAGAAAAGAAAACAATTGTTTCTGTGGTGGCAGATATACTTGTTTAAATGACACATTTTAACAGGTACATAGCCTGCTGTGGGACTGTTTTCTTACTCTCAGTAGGTATTAGTTGGTGAATAAAACTACAAATATGCTCTGATATGACAATCTCAAGCAATATGCGATTAGATTTATCTGCGCATAAGCACATCTCACGAAAAACCTATTTAATAATAACTTGCAATTTTAGGTTTCAACCACAGATGGCGATATAGATGCCAAAGTTTTATGGCACATTTTATTTAAGCAGTTAAGATTTCTAAACTACTTTAATTTGAAACAGATATTATTGAGTTAAAGACTACAAATACTTCCAGTTCTCCTCTAAAGGTTTTTGATAGAACAATCTGCTTTGGTGTGGAAAGCTTCTTGACCTTTCACTCAAACAACACACTCATCACTGAACATTGTTTTATTGCTTATGTGTTATTTATCTATCACCAGCAGTAAGGAGAGTATGTTTATGCTACACAGGGAGGTTAATTTCGTGGTCCTCAGCATAGACATGGAAGCAGGCCTTCCATAAGAACATAAAGTATTAGGACAATATCCTTTTCATTATTAATGCCTTGTATTCACAAAACAATGTGAGAATGAGTGTACGAGGCTTACACAAATTGTGCTGTCATCTTCTCATGGATGATGACATCTGAGCCATTTTCAATAGTGGCATATGAAATGGCATACCAGATGAAAGAAGCACTTCACACGTTACCTTTGTAGTGATAATATAAACATAATTCAGTTCCAAACCCTGACCCCCGATTAGAGTGCTGCCCTCATTATGATGGAAATTGTATTTGTGTTATTATTTCCATCTGTATGATTCAGAGCAAGCCTCAGCAGAACTCTTCTTTTGTTGCTGATGAAACTGCGAGTGTAAGTCTTTTTTGTCGTCCAATGATGAACAACATCAGACAGATTCACTGGTGCTCTGGGGTATGTTTTTAAGCTCCTAAAATAAAGAAACAAATAATTATCTTTGAAAGAGGAAATGCATGCACTGTATCTTAAATTCTGAATGATAAAGTTCACAGATTTAGCTGAATAAGTCAGGTCCTCTAAATGTAATATGAAACACAAGCAAGTTTTTATATATAACAAAATTTTATTGTCAAACAATAATGTTTATATATATATATATATATATATATAGCATAAAAGCTGTTTTAGGTGCTGTAACCAAAACTAAGCATCATAAAAATATAATTTACAACAACTATAGAATCTTACACTAATAATGCAGGCAAATAGTGTTCAAAACACCATTTTTATTCTGTAATAATAAATCAATTTAATGTGCTGTACAGTAGTGTCCTCCAGTGGTAAAATTGGAAGTTGACAACATAACTGATTTATGGTCTAATTTCTGTTCCTCCTGTACGGCTGTCCTTGAGGAAGAGGAGTAGGAATAAAACGAAGACCAAATGAAGCAGAACCCTTTTCTAACCAACAGGCTCCTTCCTTTTTAACATTTAGATAAGAGCAGCGCAAGAGTTACTCTGGGCTTCAAAATGATCTACTCACGGGATCTTGGAGTTTTCTCTTTCAGGATAATTTAGCGCCGCAGGGCCATGTCACCATGACAGCTGACCCCGCCTCTCTGTCCTGACAGGCTAGTTTTGGATTCTTTCAATAAAAGCCCTTTGATTGCACACTGGGGCACCTCAGGGTTCCTTGAATGGCTGTCAGAGCTGTCAGGGTGATAGACGGGTGGGTATTTTACCTCAGAAAGTAACAAGCGAGGCGTTAACTCTACAAGTGTAAGACCTCTGCCATTCACATGGTAACCTCTCTCAGGCAGATATATTCACTGCTTAAACCAGACAGCTGAACAAAAGTGGATTGAGATGTACCCATCTATAGCATCTCTCTAAAACTCCACATAAATGAAAGATTCTTTTATTAGGCATACTCAAAATATTTAAATTCAGGTTGGGTAATCTGGTTAAGCTGATGTATGAGTGGAAGAGGAAAATAATACATTAGCAGTCAGACAGAAACCATGTTGTTGTTTTATTTAAAACTATGACAGTCTGCTATGCAAAAAAACAGAAATTGGCTGGATAATGACACAACTTTATAATGATACTACTTTCTTCTCTAGAGCTGCTTATAGCTGAATTGAACTAGTTTCAAAATAGATGAACTTTGCAACACTGACACGGTTCTTGAACTGAATTGAAACAATACTGAAATTTAGCTGAATAATGACACTGTGGCCTTCTGTAGGACTGCTTTACAGCTGATTTGTTCCATAACTGATGACACTGTTCTTTTCCTGTTTATTAAAGGGATAGTTCACCCAAAAGTTACATTTCGGTCTTCATTTACTCACCATTTCTTCCGCTGAACAAATCAAACAGTTGACTGTAGCCAATGACTTCCACAGTACTTTTTTTATATACAATGGAAGTCAATGACAACAGTTGTTTCCCAACATTCCTCAAAATATCTTCTTTTGAATTCATCAGAAGAAACTCATATAGGTTTGGAACAACTTAAGGGTGAGTAAATTATGACAAAATGTTATAAATGAATCCATTTTGCAATAAATTCAGTTTCAACTGCAAAGCAGTTCTGAAAAAAAAGCGATAGCATCATTACCCTGCTGAAAAAACTGCTAGTTAGGTTTTGAAGTATGACAACTGGATTAAGCTTGTTTAAGCTGGTCCTGAGCTGGTTATAAGGTGGTTATGAGCTGGTCATAACATACCTACCTGTTTTTTTCAACAGAGTATTCATCTCATTTTCGACGTTGTTTCAATTCAGTTCAATAATTCTGTCAATATTGCAAAGTTGCCAGTATCCTTTGACTTCCATACTATGGAAATAAATACTGTGGAAGTCCCTGGCTACCGGCAACTGTATGGTTTGTTCAACAGAAGAAAGTAAATGATAACAGATTTTTCATTTTTGGTTGAACTAGTATAAAGCTGAAACAATATCTGTATTAAAACACTATATAAATAAATGTGATTTGACTAAAATATTACTTATCATTTAAGACACCCCAATTAAAAAGGGTAAAATATAAAACAAGTAACTAACAGATATCATCATGCATCCCAATTTGATTGATCTCATTAAGAATTGCAAAATGTTATGTACATGTGCACTTATGTATTATCTAATTATCTAATTGTTATATAAGGTGTCAATTTGTATACATTTCGAAAATAGAAATCTGACCATTACATAAAGCCAGGTTCAAAATTCTTGTTTCATTTTGTAGACATTAGAGTTAAAGGTTTTTATATAAATACTTTATTTATATTTGTATTACTCCATAAATCAGAAATGACCCCGAACAGCCATAAATAAGTTTTCCCCATGTTTTTATGATTAAAATGTTGTAAAGTGCTACAGAAGAGATTTCTGCATGAGAAAAAAACTCATTTTGAGAAAACAGCCTTTAAAGACACATATTGTAATTGAAATCTAAAGATGCAAATAGATAGATTAGAGAGTAATAAATAAACACATTCTTTCCACTTGTCTGAAATAACGCTTTATGAAAAGTGCAATGTTTTTGCATGTAGTGTCTTGCCTTCATAAGAATAAACAAGCCATTAGGAGGAAAAAAGACAAAGGGAGAGTAGAGGGCCTAAAAGCCAAGGAGTCCCATAGTCTGCAGATGTCTAGTGGGTCGTGTCAGTGATTGGCCAGATATAGACCCGGGGTCCAGTGATGGTCTGTTTCCTGTCGTCTGTAGAAGATAATCTTTCTTCTGTATTTGAATAATTGAACAAGGTCAGAAAGATAAAGGGCACTTTATGACCCTAATGCATTTTACTTATTGATCTACATACTGCACAGACAAACATAAGCTAAGCACTGTATTCGTCACATGCATAGTAAGTGATTTGTGAAGAGAGAGCATTTTGATACAGCCTGATATTGTGGAAGCTATAAAGAAAAATGAACCTAAAGTTTGAAACATAAACTTCAAATAATACGTCAGTCAATGTGTTTGTGGCCAGCTTTATTTCTATATTGTCCCCACATTAATGCTATCCGTGGAGGTGAAAAGCACCATTTGGATTAGGATGAACCCACCTCAAAAGAGCGAGCTGTTGTGTTTGATTTCCGCCAGCAGCTGCTGTACTGTTTTCAACGCAAGGCATGTCTGTTTTGTGTTTCACACAGAGTCAGTTCAAGGTAACACGAAGCGGCCCTCGGCTCCCAGCAGCCTCATTAGTTCTCTAATGCTCTAATCTGTGTGGTTTGTGAGACCGGCCACTCAATAAGGCTGATTTATCTGGGTCTAACATATGGCTGTCCCTGTGCTAACATTTGGCCAGAGAAGAGACAAAATGTTTTAGAAGGGCATGTGCTGGATCAAAGAGCCACTCACGAAGGCCTCCAGCCTCAACGAAGAAAAATAGAGAGCTGACTAACCATGCATTAAAAGATATGCCTTTCTATTCCATGCTGCAATGTAGTAGTGTTGCCAAATACATCTGTATAGAGAACATTAGAAGACCATCTGCCTGAAAAGGTTTGTTAGAAACTAAAAGTCAACTAAAAAACATAATTAAAGGAATATTCTGTGTTCAGCAGGCCTACGAGTTAAGCGCAATTAAAAAGCATTTGTGGCACTGATTACCAAAAATATATATATATTCCACTTAATGGGACTAATTTATAAACGTTATAAATTTTACAAATGTGGCCACAAGAATAAAACAATATGTGTGTTAATGTGTGTTAGTGTAAACACTAACCTTAGTAGCCTTTTTATGTGTACAGTAGCACCTTCAACTCTAAAATCCTAAAAGAATGTTGATAAAATGATATATGCTTCACATTTTTAATTTCTTGTGTAAGTGCTTGCCCAAACCCTTGATGTATATGTTGGTATATATATATATATATATATATATACAGTCAAACCTAAATGTATTCAGACTCCTTCAACATTTCTCACATTATCAGTTTATTTGATAATTAGCAGCATTATGCAATGAACTGAGTTTAAGATATCCAAGAATATCCCAAATTCTTCACTTAACCTTTTCCGACTTCTTTTTCTGTAAAAAATATCTACAAAACTAAATCTAAAATAAAAACATTATACATTTAATAGAAGCAATACTGCATACAGTATTAAGATGTATTGTCATAACACAATTAAAAGTAGTCTATATTTTGTTTTACTGCACTCGTCACTGTTTTCTCTAGAGCTGCTTTATAGATTAATTAAACTTAGTCATTAATTGATTAAATTTACACATTTATTGAACCAAACTGAATTGACAATGAACTTATTTCACCTGAATAATTTAGAGTGGTCTTTTATTGTGGCCAGCCTAAGGCACACCTGTGCAATAATCATGCTGTCTAATTAGCATCTTGATATGCCACACCTGTGAGGTGGATGGATTATCTCAGCAAAGAAGTGCTTACTAACACAGATTTAGACAGATTTGTGAACAATATTTGAGCGAAATAGGTCTTTTGTGTAAATAGAAAAAGTCTTAGACCTTTGAGTTCACCTCAAAGCCAAAACAAAAGTGTTGCGTTTATAATTTTGGTCAGTGTAAATCAATAAATCCACTACTTTCTTATCTCCTCTGAGGTTTGGACTCGTCAGTGCCGCCAAAGGCAGAACAGTTCGCATGCTTTGCTTGAACTTTTGCCATGGTATTAGAACTGGTAAACCGCTGTTGCTTGTGAAAACACAATGGCAGCACCGTGGGTGGAAACTTGCAGATTAAGGTATGGCAATAATAAGATCCCTTTTCTACGTCACAGGGGGAGCAAAAACTGAGCGGCTAATTTTTTCACAAGCTTACCAAAATACGTGTCAAAAAAAAAATGTGCTTGGTTGATCTTTTTCATGTTTTCAGGGTTGGTAGATGAATCGGGGACCCGATTATAGCACTTAAACAGGGAAAATTGCAATTTTCATATTTCATCACCTTTAAAAACACTGTAAATTCTCTGAAAACAAATCTTAATATCTATATATAATATCCACAATATGCAGCATTACAAGCACAATAATAATTGATGATTTTTTTTTAGATATATTAACTGGATAATTAGACAAGGATTTCCTGCAGTGGTGCAGCAGTTCTTATGATAGATTGAGCTGCGGTGCTGATGTTTGTAGAGTCTGTATTCACTCAGTTCTGTATTTGAACAATAAAGCACTTACCCAAAAATAACATAAAAAAGAGCAGTTTGTACGTTTCCCTCCAAAAAAAAATGCCTCTTCTTTTTCAAGTGTACCATTCCCAATCTTTTTCTCCATGAATTGAGGCTTCATCTAAACATGACTTTGAACTGAAAGCATTTCACTGGTATTTCGTCATCTCTTTGCCTGGAAAGCAAATGGAGAGAGAAAGGGCAAAAAAGACGTGTCTTCCTCTAAGGGAGGATCTTCACTCCTCAACTGACGTGTCCATGATTAAGAGCTCACCCCAGCACCCCCTTTTTTGTCAAATGGACATCAACATATAACTCACTTTGCGCTGGACAAACAAGGACTAGATCTGAGCAACATCTAGGCAACCTAAAGCATGTCCTCCTTCTCCTTCTCCACCGGGAGGATCTAAAGATGTTCAGTCGTAGGGTTGGGGTGATTGTGCCCGCGGGGAAGATTCAGAGTGATTCACGAGAGGTGCAATGGCTGGAGAATGTGTAGATAGAGCAGTGTTATTTACATTAGTGCACCATCCTCCCTACAACACACTTATCTGGCCTCCAACACACACAGAGAGAGAGTGAGAGAGAGAGGGGGGGGCTGTGCAACAAAAGAAAGATGCCTTCATTCTTCTTTCACCTCTTTTCACTCCTTTCTTTCTCAGTCTTCTTTCTTCGGGCTCTTCTGTTTACCAGAGATCTGTTTAAAAACAGTGTTTACCTTTTTAAAAAAATACTTTATTTTATTTCTTTACCTGTATTTACTCATAAAAAAATGTCCACTTATTTAGAGTAAAACATTAACACCACAGTAAAAATACTTTAATTGGTCAACTATGAGATATTAAAATGTATTTGAAATACATTTATTTCATGATACAAATACACTTATATGTTTATGTACTTAGTAAAAATCCCCTGAAATGGTACGTTTAGTATACTAAACTGGCATAGTTAAAGTGTGCTAAATTGAACAACTCATTTTGTACTTAATGCTTTAATGCTTAAGTGCTTAATGCTTTAGTTGTGCGGAAATCCAACTAATGAAATATTACATTTACATTTAGTCATTTAGCAGACGCTTTTATCCAAAGCGACTTACAATTGCACAAATACAATTACAAATATTAAAGTATATTTGACTGCTAAAGTGGAACTATTGCAAGTGCACTTCAGATATACTTTAAATATCTTTCATTTAAAGACCATCAATTATTAAAAGATCATACAATCATAATTAATAGTGACATTAAAACACATTTCACGCGTTAATATTAAGAAAAGTGCATTGTGCACAAGTAGTACTCCAAATAAAGTTTTTTATGTAAGGTTTTATATCAGTAAGTCTCAAGCGATATGTCAAGAAATATGTGAATAGATTTGAACTAATTTGCTAAAAAAAGTAACACATTATTTATAGTGCACTTCAGGCATTCTACTAACTACAAGTAAATTTGCAACCACATGTCGACTGCCAGTCATTAGAGTATAGACTGTCTGCTTGATGTCTTCCAAAACTTTATTTTGATGGTCCCTCAACAGACATGCAACTGGCTGTGGGTAAATGACCGGGGATGCCTGAGCTCTCTGCACGTCTCTCTGCTCTCTCTCTGACCTTAAAACAATCAGAGTAAACATACAGAGGCCCCTGAGAGAGTGCAGACCCCTACTGTGTCCTCAAAACCTGCACTCTCCAGCGTGCAGCCTTAATCAAACATACTGTCATGATGTTTACTAGAACACACAGGGGAAACAAACTGTAGGAGCCCCTAAGTCTCAGCGTTAACCAGGACCATCTGAGCGTGCCTGTTTATGTGAGCAAATGTCTAAGTTTTTAGAAGATAACATAGTCCGCTGAGTATTTACTGTGTATGCTTGGTGAAGACATCTTAAATCCTTATGTTTCCTATCTTTTCTCTGTTCAATTTGTATTTGCGTGTTTGAACAAAAACAGAAGTCTGTCTGTGTGCGACTGCTTCATTTCCTGCTGCAGAAAGCCTGTTTC
Source organism: Oxygymnocypris stewartii (assembly GCA_003573665.1). Lineage (NCBI taxonomy): Eukaryota > Metazoa > Chordata > Actinopteri > Cypriniformes > Cyprinidae > Oxygymnocypris > Oxygymnocypris stewartii. Next base: position 1,883,551 of record QVTF01018622.1, on the reverse strand, counting down.
CTGAGCTGTGTGGAGCCCAAATGTGGCTCCTCACAGAGGGAATTCAGAAAAGGATCAATTGCACTTGTTACATCTCAGGTTCCCCTCTCCCCACCCCCTTTACTTCACTCACACAGGACCGAATTCTCAGCTGCAAGCAATTACTGCAAGGACTCGCCGACTAACAGTTTCCAGACTGCCTCTTGATGGCTCCCAAATTGAGAAAGACAGTCTGGAGTATGGACAATGTAAATCCATTTCTGGTTTTGTCAGTTCCAGACAGCTGGTCGGGCAGACCAAAGGCTGTGGCTTTGAGAACTCATGGCAATTTTAACATGAAGACAAATTTTCATCCCCAGCAACCTTTCCATCTCATAGAAAGGTCATTGTCTCTAAATTGCAAATATTGTAGAGTCAAGAAAATATCTGGCAGTTTCTCGAGACTGTGTTCAAGAAGGGGCTGACAAGAAGAGCATAACAGTTTTGGCTCTACTTTGCAAGTGTGTTAATGTGTCATTCACACTGATTACTTGACGTAGGCTATTTATAAGTAAACAAGGTCACTGTTTAAAGTCCCCCTATTATGGATTTGTGAAAATTATCTTTCATGCAGTGTGTAACACAGCTCAGAAAGTGCACAGTGTATAAAGTTATTGTCTCTCATAAAATAAAGTGTCGACTCTGAATCATTGAAGCGAGTCGTTTTTAAAACGAATCCCGAGTTTCATGTTGACATCAACATGAAACATTAGCATAATGCCCACCCACTTGTTGGCCTTTTCACGTTGGTCTGAATGAAAATGCAAATTCATTCTTTGCCACTATATGCTGCTTTTGGAGTGGTAATAATAGCAGTTTCTCCGGTAACGCTGCTTCATCAGGTGTAACAGGCATGATGAAATGAAAAAAGGACCAATCAGACCAATCACCAGCAGATTAGCGTCAAGCAAAGTAAGGGTTGGGAAAAATTAAGGAATCGTTTGGGAGTCATCGAGCAAATAAGGTACAAATAAATGCATATTATAAGAAAATGAAAGTGGTTTTTGACCTTGCATGCATGTCAACCTGTTGTTGGGGACTCACAAAACCAAAATATGAACCGTTCATTACCCATAGGGGCACTTTAAAAGAATCCTACTTTAAAAACTGTTTCAGGTTCAAAGGTAAAATAGGAGGATGTCGTGCACTAATAGTGATTTCCACATTGTTGTGCATCTTGATTACATATCCGATGTTGATTTTTTTCCCTAAATCTAACTGAAACACTTTTACTCTGATTAGTTTAATCGTTGATGGAATTTTACAGATGTCGACTTCCTCTATGGACTGCTATACTGTAATTATTGTTGGCTTATTTGTTTACAGGCTTTAGAAAGAGCAGAAGTAAGACTATCCACTGACAATGTGATGACTGGAGTCCTGCCATATTGCTGGAAACAGTCGGGAGGACGGAAAGTTTTCTCAAAACGAATGAGAGAAGGAATGGCTTGCAGCCGATGGCTCTCTCGTTCAATTAGTGAGTCAGAGGAGAGACTGTCAGAGGAAAAACATGGAGCTGTGGTTTCGTCATGTGCTTAAGACAAAAGAAGGCCAGGCGAATCCTTGAATTAGTTTTAGCAGAGTGTAATTTGACATGCATTCTATAGAGATTTTGCTCGTATTCATTATTTTAAAAGGTAAAGTGGTGGATTACCATTGTAGCGTGCCTTGAAGCAGAAAGAGTACAAAATAGCCTAACTGTAGTATTCACAGTTTATACACCCGCTGGAAAATTCAGTATAAGATGGTTTTAGCTGAAAGTGGGAACTGGTTTCTTGATGATCCACGCTGGAGATGATCCAAGGTGGTGGACTGTCAAAAGAAAAAATATGTATAATTGCTCGTGCCTTTTTTAGGTCAAGCTGGTTATTGAAGAAACGCTGGTCAGCTAGCTTAGACTAGTAAATATCCAGCTTGGACAAACTAATGACCACATTCGACCAGTTATTCAACAGCTTGAGCCAGCTAATAACATTTACTTTACATTTACATTTATTCATTTAGCAGACGCTTTTATCCAAAGAGACTTACAATTGAGGAATACAATAAGCGATATATTATAAAGAGGCAAACAGACACAGTAAGTGCTTGTAATACAAATTTCTAGGCATTGTTCAGAGCAAATTCTAGTCAGACAATGAGAGGTTAAGGGAAAGAGAGCAAAGTTAAAGGAAGAGAGTGAAGGTTTTTTTTTTTAAGGTGAAGTCAAGTGATGACGGAAGAGATGAGTTTTCAGGTGTCGCTTGGAAATTATCAGGGATTCAGCATTCCGGATGAGGGTGGTGTAAGGCCCGCCTCGATCGACCCAATGACGGCAGTCGTTCAGCGGGTGAAGGGCTTTGCGTGTTACAGTCTTTCCTTTTCACGACACAACAAGAACATTAAAATGGAACACTTTTTCTTATTATATATTTTGTCTCGTTATTTCATCTGACTCCATAAAATGAAAAGGGTTTTAATGATATCTGTGCATCATTAAAACAGGAACGAATGATTGATTATTCTTATCAGCTCTTTTTAATACTTTACCCGCTCAGATATAGGGAAGCTATATCGCTCAGAGGTCCTGTTTTCCACAGGTCTCACGGACACAATCTCGTCAGGCCCGATCATCAATCAGAGGTAAATTATGGTTACGTATCTAAGATTTGCCGTAAATTCACACGTACACAATCAGAGACATCGAATAACCCCCTTGGAGCACCCTCAGAACTCGAGTTCAATCGTTTACTTCAGTAAAGGGTTTTGGCCACTATTAGATATGTTAGCAGATCAATGTACTACACTCGTAATAGTTTTGGGTTGGTCAAATCTTTGTTTAAAGTAACATTAAATCAAAAGTCAGAGGTGTGGACGTACCCGAATTCAGTTTGATCAGACGGCGTTCACCGTCCCTGAACGGAATTAGCCCGTCCCTACACCCAAGTACACGTAAAAGATGCCGGATATTAGCCGTCGCTAAAACTGACGCAGGCTTGCGGAAATATACGAATCCACTAATCTAGTAGAGAGAAAGCAATCTTTAGAGGCAGTTAGAATAGAATCAAACGTTACAATTTATTGACCAGGTAATCAAAACAATAATTCAAAACTCCAACGTTACAAGAATAGAATCATCAGTTAACCATACCTGGCAATGAAAAACTACACACAGCGATTTGTGCGGGCAGTCAAACCTACAGACTCCTAACCATAGCTGGAACTGAAAACTACACACAGTGGTTGTGCGGGCAATCCTCCTACAGACGCCTAACCATAGCTGGAACTGAAAACTACACACAGTGGTTGTGCGGGCAATCCTCCTACAGACGCCTAACCATAGCTGGAATTGAAAACTACACACAGTGGTTGTGCGGGCAATCCTCCTACAGACGCCCAGAACTTTATGTCCCTTCTCCTTATATACCCAGATAATCTAATAAACCTACCACATGGTGGTATCTTGTCATTATAATTAGTCTTCAGAATTTGCAACCAAATGGCTTCTTGAGACCCTGTGGCCGGGATTACTTATTTACATACAGGAGATGTTTTTTGAATAGGAAATCAGGGGGAGGGCACGTCCCCCTGCTGTACACTATACTTCTCAGATTTTAGAACTTCTTTTAGCTTTTCATTATGATTGGGAGAATGAGACCATTTTACCAGACGCACTGAGACATTTCAAAAGATATCAAACATGTATGGTTACTTTTTTGTACACATTACATTGCATGAGTTTTCAGTGAATTCTAGGACATGAGGAGAGGGGGGGAAGGTGTTGAGATCGTCAGCACAGGGTGTAGACCCCCCAGTGTGCCGCGTCCTGGACGTTGCCGGGAAGATGTTGAGATCATCAGCACAGGGTGTAGACCCCCCAGTGTGCCGCGTCCTGGACGTTGCCGCCACACACGCAAGAGATAGTTCCTGTCTTTTCAGGAGGGCCATTTGTCCTCTCGAGGGGGGGGGGGCCAGACAGGCTGGCATCGGGCTTACAGTGGGAAGTTTATTCCACCAGCCAGGAATGGTGAATGAAAAAGTTCTGGAAAGTGATTTTGTGCCTCACTGCGATAGTATGATGAGGTGTTGCTCACTCGCAGATCTCAGACTTCTGTAGGGGATGTAGATTTTTAATAGTGAGTGGAAGTAGGTGGGTATTGAGCCTGTGGCTGTTCTATGTGCAAGCATCAGTGTCTTGAACTTGATGCGAGCTGCAACCGGGAGCCAGTGCAGGGATATAAAGAGAGGTGATAGCCAGCTATTATCTGATTTAGACAGGCTAATGACCATCTGAAGCATTTAAAACCAGCTTGGACCAGCTGATGACCAACTTCAACCAACTTGATTGAACTAATGGTCTGTTTAGAAATAACCAGCTTGGAGTTGCTATATTTTAGATCAGCTAATGACCAGGTTGGATCAATAATCACCTAATGATCAATGACCAGCTAATGACCAGTTAATGACAAACTTGGATGAGCTAATACAATCATGGATGAGCTAATTTAGACCTACTAATAACTATCTTGGAACAGGTCGTTTGGACCAGCTAATGGCCAGCTTGAAGGACATATACCAGCTTAGGACAGCCAATGACCAATCTGAACCAACTAATAATCAGCTTGGAGAAGCTAATGACCATCCAGGATCACGTAATGATAAGTTTAGACCAGTTAATGATCAATTTGGACCAGTTATTAAGCAGTTAGTTAATACCTCATTTGAACCATCTAATGATCAGTTTAGACTAGCTAATACCAGCTAGGTCAGTTAAAAACCAGTTAATGAGCATCATGGCTAGCTAACAACCTACTTAAAAATCAGCTTGGTCACTTTAAAGTATTTCAAACCGGCAGTTGGTTCAATGCTGAAACACAATGGTAAACCAGCTTGTACTAGTTAATGACCAGCTAATAGCTTGCTAATTACCATTTAAGACTAAGTAATTAGCTTAGTGCATTACAATACTACATTACTTAGTTACTTTTTATGGAAGTAATGTGTTATGTTACTTTGCATTACATTTTCTCCCCTGGGCTGGGCTTGATAACAATTAATTATTCATAATTATATGAAAGTAACCCTAAACCAAACCCTAATCCTAACCATAACCATATATTAAGTACATGTATGGTTAATTAATACTACGCATAATTCCACTGTAACAAGGACACCTTAAAAAAAGTGTAACCCTGATTTCTCTAAACATGGGGACAGGAGAGCTATCAGTCAATAAATGGGAAAACGGATATATTTGAAAAAGTAACTAAGATATTGTCATGTAAATGAAAAAGTTATGTGTTACTTTACTAGTTACTTGAAAAAGTAATCTGATTACGTAACTTGCTTACTAGTAATCCATTACCCCAACACTGCTAATGACTAGCTAATTGTCATCTTAGACAAGCTAACAACACCTTAGACCCTTTAATAACTGTCTTGTACCAACTAATAACTATACTAAACCACCTAATGATTTGTTTAGACCTGCTGATCACCAGCTTGGATCAGCTAACAAGGAGTTTAAACCAGCTAATATATATCTTGAACCAGCTAATGACCTGCTTTTTAACCAACTAATGATTAGTTGGGACTAGCTAATAATCAACTTAGGCCAGCAAATGACTAATGATTATGACCTGTCTTCTTTTTATATTATTATTAAAGGGATAGTTCACACAAAAATGAAAATTATGTCATATAATTATGTCATTACTCACCCTCATGTCGTTCCAAACTCATAAGACTTTCATTCATTTTCAGAACACAAATTCATATTTTTTAATAAAATCCGAGAGCTTTCTGACCCTGCATAGACAGAAAGGGAACTACCATGGTTAAGGCACAGGAGCGTAGTAAGGACATGACAAAATAGGACAATATAGTTCAACCGTAATTTTATGAAGTTACGAGAATATTTTTTATGCTCAAAGAAAACAAAAATAACAACTTTATTCATTTTTATTTATTTGCGCACAAAAATCATTCTTCTAGCTTAAAAAATATCTTAATTTGTGTTTCGAAGATAAACGAAGGTGTTACTGGTTTGAAAAAACATGAGGGCGAGTAATTAATGACAGATTTTTCATTTTAGGGTGAACTATCCTTTTAAATAAGCTTAAATTATACCAACTGGTATAGTTTGTTGCTTGCCTACAATGATCTACCAGCTTAGACCAGTTAGAAACTCACCACTATATTCCAAAACACATCTACTCATTTAATCTATAGGTCCCGCCTTATATTAGGTGGCTTGTACTTATTTTTTATGTAAGTCCATAGTATTCAAGAACACCTAATATAAAGTGGGACCAATCTATATTTTACAGTAAGTTGCACAGCTGTCAAAGCGATTTAGCAGCCTCAAATAAGTTATTTGCATTAAATTAAACAGAACTCGGGAATGCCTTAAAAAGCACTGCATGATTATAAAACTATTACCGAAAAAAGAACACAACCATGTATAAGAACATATAAGAAGACATTTGAAGCTAAAGTTGAACATAAAACATTTCTCATCTTTAAAGACATGTTCTTCTTGACACAGTAATGACTGCCTGAGAGAGAAAAGAACAGCACAATGAAGGCTTTCTGATCATAGCCAAACCACAAGCTGCCTGTATAATGACTGTTTCTCTAATTCTTGACCAGCATATCCAATCTCATTGCCCAAGAAGCCTGATCACACAGAACAGCTTGTGAGGCCTGAGGGTGAAAGGACTGAAAACAGAGCTTGGCCCTGATTGCTTCTAACACACCGATTTCGGGTTCAAAGCACACAGCTGTGAGAGAGAAACAGCGCCCCGAGCCTGGGAGATCAACAGACAGTGTACGAGGGGCTGGGGTACAGAGCAATCCACCCGGAGACAGCCAGCAGCTGCGGAGTGACAGCGTGAGCTGGCTGGACCGCTCTCCTCTCTCACCATACAAAGACATCAGGCCACATCACTGTCATGGCTGTCAGCGCACCGACCAGCTCGTTAACAAAAGAAGAGCCAATCAGAGCTCTGATGCTCACAATATTGACAAGAGCGTGAAGACTTTGAGTCCTTAAGTAGCCAATCAACACGGCAGACTGGACAGAAGTCAATTAACCAGATTTCTGTGAAAGGGGGGGAAAGTGATTGTGACCAGCACAAAGGAAAATGAAAGGTTTGATCGATTTGATCACTTAATAGGGGATGCATTTTAGCGTTCACGCGAAGGAAGTAGCTTATGATGATATTTGATGCTATAATTACAGGTTTCTGGAGTTTTGTTTAAAACTAGACACCCAAACTAAACACCCAAACACTAAACACCCAAAATTAAGTCATACTGTAGCCTATGTGTGTTTCAGAATCCCCCATCCTGCCTTGTTTTCACTGCGAGGGCAATGCAAGTTTAAACATGCAGTCTTTGAAAACTGATGTTTATGGTTTTTTTCATGCATTGAGTGTAAATATCAAGCTTTTTTGCCATTTGCGCAATATTTATTTGTGGAATGAAAAAGGTTGACGTGGACGTTCAGCTCATAAAAGAGCTCACTCAGGTCCTGTCCCCGAGTACGGTTCCATCACATGCTTCTTGACGTAAATTATTCCCGGCAAGTGAAGAAATACTTGAATGATTTCATGCAAAATATTACCTCTGGCCTCTGGGTTGTGTAATGTAATAAATTCTGTTTGGAGCATGCAATGTTTTTATCCACAATGTCGTAGTGACATTTTAAAGAATCTGAAATTACAGTTAGTTAAAGAGACCTTATAGTGAACCTCAACTGTGATTGGCAGGAAAACGCTTGAGCATCATTTGGGGAGTTCATTCTTGTCAGAAATGTATACAATAGCAAAATCTGTGCAAATTCATCTGACAGAACCAACAAAAAAATGTCACAATATTTATATCAAAATAATTCAAAGGCTGCAAGTTAACTAAAGGTTTGTAAGTGTACAAAAGTACAAAACGTATGCCAAGTGCTTGGAAATTAAGTCTTTGTATTATTTTTGGCTTCATAGGGTTTTGAAAAATTGTATAATCAATTTAATGTCATGTGATGTAACCAATTAATAAAAAGTTATAACATTTTCATTACACCTTGTTTTCAAGTAATTGCACACACGTTAATCTTTTTTTAAACCAAAGAATGATATTTTTCAACTAAATGTTTTTTTTATTATTCATAAGTATCATTATATATTTAGGGAGTCACACAACATTTCATAAAAAGGTCTAATATTTTAAGATACTCATTGACACCCAGTCGTTGGGATCTGATTTAGTCAGAAACAAAGTATTTCAAATAAAAAGCAGAAACATAATTATATAAATAAAAAAACATAAAAATGAAATTTAGTGCTGTAATTGAGCCATTCACTTTTTTGAAGATTCTTGAAACATAACCATTCTCTTCATTGAATTTTAAGTCATTTTATGTATGAATTACATTTTATATATTTTTGTATAAATTAATAGATCTGAATCACAAAATAATAATAATAATATTAATAATAAAAATGTAATTGAAGCTTAATGCATTTATTGAGAATGTAACAAAATGGAAGCAAATTTTACAAAATGTATCAAAATTACAGGACACACAAAGCCTCATGCCATCCGTTGTGAACTGAATCAGAAAGAGTTCAAAAAGAGTGGCAAGATCTCTGATTGTGTTGGGGCTGTGTTGTCCTCAGTGGTGTTTGAGTCACGCATGTCTCAGGCTGTGAGGGCACACATCTCTCCCATTCCCAGGGTTTATTATTACAAATAACCACTTCCATCTGCACGCTGACACTCAGTGGGGCACGGAGCCAGAGCAGATGCATACCAGTCTGTCCCGCTCCCTGTGAGAGAGGGTCTGTCAGCAAACCCTTTCCCCTGATCCTCACTTTAAAACCACCATGGACATGGTGATGAAACATAAGAAATAGACTGGAGAAATCTGGAGGAATTTAGTTTTTATAGTCTTGCTTCTGTCACTCTGTCCTCTGTTACTCGCCTGACCCTCACCTTCCACCCTGTGCCTCTTATCTGTCAGTGATCCCTCATTCTCCTGACTGTGATTGGCAGCCTTTAGGAGAAGCTCTCCAAGCAGAGTGGAGGAGGTCCCGGTACAAAAGAAAGTCACCACAAAACAAACAATCTGATGAGAATGTGCTGTTTCTCTAACTCACTGCTCCAACAACGGCAAGAAAACAGAGTATGGAAGGTTAAAGAGTAAATGTTATGGGACTCTTACTTAAAGCTGAAGTGATTTTTTTTAAATAAAATGCTTTCTTCTATCCCAATTTAAAATGCAGAGATAGATGTAGGATATCCATAGGTTATTAACCTTAAAACACTGTGGATATATTTTATCAAAACATTTTCTTCCATTGTTTGAGCATCACCAGCCTGACATGGCAACACTGGCTCAACCAATGGCGTGAGTTTGGGGGCGGGGCTTGCTGTTTGGCCAACCAATGGTAGATGAGGTGAGTAAACATAAAATCTGATTTTCTTCAATTCTATTTGGTGAACTGGTATGTTCTTCACAAGATTTAGCGAAGAAAAATAAAAATGTAAAGGTTTCTCAAATATATATATTATATGTTTTTTTGTTTGTTTGTTTTTACTTATAGTGGAAGTAAATGGTGACTAGAGGCTGTCAAGGTCCAAAATGGAAAAAAGTGGTCCAGATGGATTGTATGCTATACAAAGAAAAAAGAGTAGATGAGCAGTGAGTTTCAATGAAATTGAAAATATATTTAGCTTTTCAACCTTCATATAGGCTACCAAAATATATGTGTTCAAAATGTATTTTCAAAGATATATAAAAAAAATGGCAAAACTTATTGTTAGAAAATGTATGTGAATATATTTAGAAAAATATTTTTGCAACCATATTTTTTGTATATTTGTATATATATATATATATTTTGGGAGTCCTGTAAAGACATTCAACAACTTATAATACAATACAGTAAAACTAGTGTATATTCAAACTTGGCACATTATGTATAGTTTAAGAGTCACGCAAGAAGCATAAAGTGCATCATGTACAATGACCTTTTCAAATTATGACATATCAGCTTATGTGAATATCAACTTAAATTTTGTCATTTTCCTCATAAAAGCTATCATATTTGTTTGACTTTTTTTTGTTCTACTTATATGCCTTTTATTTTTGAGTTTAACAGCCCCGGTTCATCGTTTACTTTCACTGAATGCAGAGTATATGCATCAACATTCTGCTGCAGAAAGTCGATACAGGTTTGAAAGAAAATGAAGATGACAGAACTGATGACAGAATTATTATTTTGTGAGTGTACTGTCCCTTTAAGTTTGCAGTAATCCATTTCTCTTTTACAAAACATCTTCATGCTACTATACGTTGTATACCATTTGCTCTTCTAGCTGTATGAGTTATTCTGCTGTGGGCTGAGTATTCAATAACTCATTTCAGCTTTGTGGAATAGTTGTGAGTGGCCTGCCAGTGACCCTTTGCTCTTGAGGTGAGGCCAGGCTCTCCTGTAGGCCTCCCAGCTGTCTCTCTGCCTACACCCACACGTCCCTCTCCGCTTGCCCTCTGATTTCTCTCTCTCCCTCTTCACTCCCCCAGTTTTTCCTCTCCCTCTTCCAAAAGAGTTGACAGCTCCAAACAAAACAGGGCCTGTGAGCTGACTGACACATTCTCCCTCTGAAAGGGGAGCATTTAACACGCCTCAAACCCAGCACTGCCCACCACACACACACACACAAACACACACCCTTAGCCAGTCGAAACAAAACGACACTACAGAGAAAAGAGAGGATCGGCCAGAGTTTGGGAGGGAATCTGCACCTTGAAGAAGAGAGAAGGGGGAGAAAAGAGTTGAGAAAGGGAAGAAAAAGAGTTTTTTCAGGTTCAAAGGCGGTCTATTCTCCTGCCTGCACCCTGTCACTCATCCTGAGCGGGTTAGCCCGGAGGATAGCGCTCCTTTTTCACCGGTGTCATTCATCCATCCATCAGGCTGATGTGCACTCCAATGGGTTTGGTGGAGAGCTGCGGAAACTTCCTGTCAGGGCCTGCCGTGAGATCAACACCTGTTGGAGTGAGACGGAGGAGTCACTGAATCCTGAGTGGAGTGCCGCTTTCCAACCCGTACTGAAATCACAAACACACTCAGCAACACTCTGCTTCCTCAGAACACAAGCGTGTGTCTGCAATGCTAGCTCATCAGCTTGACAGCTTCTGGTGTTAAAAGCTAAAGAATATATGAACATACAAAACTGCAGTTACTATAGGTTAGGCTTTTTTGATTTATAGTGACGATGCAGATTTGGTATTGAGCAGTCTAAAAAAATTATCTTATTATATATATATATATATATATATATATAAAATAATATATTATACTATTTACTTGTATGTGTGACAAAACTAAAGTGTACAATAAAAATTATATGGGATTGCCCCAAAAATAATGAAAAAAGTTAATTTTTTTTTAAATGTTAACACTGATAAAAACAATATAAAATATATTATTATAATATATATTAAATATATGTGACCCTCTCTGTGAAATCCAGGCTTAAGTCTCAAAATCTAATTATGAGATAAGCATCAAAGTTGGATTTCAACCATTAATTTCACTATAATTTCAATCCTTGACATGACCTTACTCAATATTAAAGATATGAAGGTTACATTTTCACAGAATGTTCTTTACCTTATGAAAGATGATTTTATGTAGAAAACAGTAAATCACAAAAAAAATCGACTTTAGCAAAAATCGACTTCACAGAGAGGGTCACATATTTAAAATATAAAACATCTAATATATAATCAGGTACGTAATTATTCAGACACTGACTGAGCTTTGGCGCTTTTGCCTTTATACACCACTACAATGGATTTGAAATAAAACATTCAAGATGTGATTGAAGGGAAGACTTTAAGCTTTAATTCAAGGGGTTGAATAAAATATGACATAAAATGCTTAGGAATTGCAACTATTTTATACCCATCTTCCGGGGCTCAAATATAATTGGACAAATAAATATAATCATAAAGAAAAAAAAACTGCCTTATGTCTGGAACACATGGACATCAGAGACTGTTTCCTCCTTTGTAATGCTTTGCCAGGCCTTTACTGCAGCTAACTTCAGTTGTTGTTTGTTTGTGGGTCTTTCTGCCACTAGTTTTGTCTTCCGCAAGTGAAATGCATGCTCAATTGGGTTGAGATCAGGAGATTGACTTGGCCATTGCAGAATATTCCACTTTTTTACCATCAAAAATACCATACCATTACCATTTTTACCATCATTGCTTTTGCTGAATGTTTTGGTTCATTGTCCATTTGTACTATGAAGTACTGTCCAATCAAATCCGAATAAAAAAAAATGCTGCATTTGACTGAATCTGGGCAGAGAGTATAGCCCTATACACTTCAGAATGAATCCGGCTGCTTCTGTCTTCTGTAAACACCAGTAACCCAGTGCCACTGGAAGCCATGAATGCTCATGCCATCACACTGCTCCACCATGTTTCACAGATGATGTTGTATGATTTGGATCATGAGCTGTTCCGTACTTTGTCTTCCCGTCATTCTGGTACAGGTTGATCTTAATTTAATCTGTCCAATGAATGCTTTCCAGAAGTATTCTGGCTTTTTTAAATGTTTTTTTGGCAAAGTCTAATCTGGCTTTATTTGCACCTTGTGGTGAACCCTCTGTATTTGTTCTCGTGAAGTCTGCTCTTGATTGTAGACTTTGACAGTGAATGTTATTCTCTTGGCTGGATGATGTGAAAGGGGTTTTCTTTACCATGGAGAGGATTCTCCGATCATCCACCGCGGTTGTCTTCTATGGACATCCAGGCCTTTTTATGTTGCTGAGATCACTAGTGCGTTCTTTTTTTCTCAGAATGTACCAAACTGTTGATTTGACTACTCTGAATGTTCCTGCTATCTCTCTAAAGGGTTTGTTTTGTTTTTGAAGACTTACAATTGTCTGTTTCACTTGTATGGAGAGATCGTTTGACCGCATGATGTGGGTTCACAGCAACAGCTTCCAAATGCAGCTGGCACACTTAGAACCAACTCCAGACCTTTTACCTGCTTAATTGATGTATAAATAATGAAGGAATCGCCCACAGCTGTCCATGAAATGGCTTTTGAGTCAACTGTCCAATTACTTATGGTCACTTGAAAAATGGGAGGTATTAAAGAGCTGTAATTCCTTAATCTTTCCTCCAATTTTGATGAGAAATATATATATATATATATATATACGCATGTGTGTGTATATATATATGTCTATTTGATATATATGATATGATATATAAAATTTTATATAGAGAGAGGCATAATTTTACATACACTGCGTGTGTACACGCATACACACAATGTTATATTGGTTTCAAACTAATGTATAAAAAAATTGGTCTAGCTTTCAAAAACAACATTATTGTACAATTTTAAGCAGGTCCAAATGCATTATTTTTTGGGATCAGACTTAAAAGTATGTACTTCACGGTGATACAGAATACTGCTCTTTACTCAAGACTTTGATTTCACCATAGTTTCTCACAGCGAAACTTCACTCTCACGTCTCAGTGCTTTTCCCGGCTATATGCAGCCAGCAATCTGAGCCATGTATGTTGTCATGAAGCTAGATGCCAGAGGTACCGTGATGCTAAATGAACTGACCGCAGTCCTGCTATCGGGTACATTCTCATGGAGACCATTAGTGCGGCTGTCCCCTGAGGCGGGTCTTTGAATAATGCATGTGAGAGCTCAGACTCTCAGTGGCCTGAGGCATATCCACCGCTCTTGTTACCTCTCATGGCATATCCTGTCAGAGTCACAGGTCAACATGTCGCCTGCTGGACTGTGTTACACGCGGCTCAAACCACCGCTGCCAGATTCTGGTTTCAAAAGCAGAGCAGAGCGACAAAAGTAATCACAGGCTTTAAAAGGGCTCTTGGAGAAATGGGTGCCGGTGGACAACGGCTTTACATTTTCCACTGATTCTGTTCTCTTTTTTCCCAAATCTTATTCTATTCAGCATTACCTGAAGGATGTAAGGATCTGAGTTGCTTAAGAGAAAGAGCCGAGAGTTGACTGAGGGTCTGACCAGTGTCAGGAGAGCACTATCCAGCTTTCAGAGAGCCACGGATCTACTCGAAGTTTCTTCATTAAATATATAAACATTTAGCTTATTCCTGTGACAGCAAAGATTATTCCAGCCTTCAGTGTCACATGATCCTTCCGAAATCATTCTAATATGCTGATTTGGAGCTCAGGAAACATTTATTTTTATTTGCAATGTTGAAATCAGTTCTATTTTTGTGGAAATTGTGAAAAATATTTCTTCAGGATTCTTTAAAGAACAAAGTTCAAAAGAACAGCTTTTTCTAATAGATTTTTTTTTAACATTACAAATGTCTGCTGTCACTTTTGATCAATTTAATGCGTCCTTGCTGAATAAAACTTACTGTTTATTACTTTGCCAATCAAATTTTACATTGGACAATAACAGTGCCAAAACTGAGTGTCATGCAAAAGTCAACAATACCCTAAAAATCCTACATTTGTAATAAAAATCACATAAAGTTAATACATACAAATAATTAAACAAATGCATACATAAATATTAACATGGCATGAACTTAATAAGAAAAAACGAGTGTTTGTGTATTGTGAGTATATTTGGTTGAATTTTGATGTTTTCATGGCCGTCAATAACATTCACAACATGAAACATCGAGGCTTGTGTTTCTGATTGCAAGTTAACTGTATTTATTTTATACCCATATTGTATTTTACCTTGCATAGTTTGCTTCATGGTTTTCAAAGATGAAGTCATGCAAACTGCCCATGTTGACACCTGCTTTCTTTGGCAAGCTTCTACCAAGTGACATACACAAGAAAACATAAGGGAGGTGATCATGTTACACAATTCCAGTTAATTGTTTGCATTCACCATTGCTTTTTTATTTAGCATTTTGCTTTCCTGATCTCTGGTAAGATGTTGTCTTGTAGGAAATAAACTAACTAACCTGGAAGCAACACCTGAATCTTTTCATTTTAGGTATTGAAACACACACACACACACACACACACACACACACACACACACACACACACGCAGTGTTCAGTCTTAATTAGATTGAATGAAAGGATTGTGTGTGGGCTGGAGGAGGGAAATGAGTGTAGTGCTCTGCTGAAAGTGATCCCTGTCACACACAGGATGTCTGCTCACTCTCTCAAAAGGCCCTGTCACACACACACACACACACACGACATATATATTAAGGAACGAAGGACCACGGGAGAGAAATCAAAATAGAGAGAGTGAGACAGCTGCTAATTCCCACCAGGGCAGAATGGACTGGAATTCCTCATTGAAGTATGTAAAGGCACTTGCAGTCCCCACAATGACCATGAAGCCTTTATGAGACGTCATATTAACAATCTGTCATTGTTGCCATTCTGAACACAAGCCAAAGAAGCATTTCTATTATCGGTGATCATAACAAATCTCATTCTCTTACACATATACATGCATATGGAGAGAATATTAAAGGGATAAGTCACTCAAAAATGATAATTATGTTATTATTGAGTCACCCTCATGTATAACTTTTTTCATTCTGTGGAATGCAAAAGAAGATATTTTCAGTAGTATTTTGTATTCACTAAAAGTCTATGGGCTCCAATGCTGGTTGGACTGTAGATGTTCTTCCAAATATCTTCTAAAAAATATATATGTTTTGGCTGAACTATCTCTTGTCACGCTTTCCATACAATAAAAGCCTTTCAGCATCATTAGCAATATATGATCGATGTTTTTGTGCTTTTTTAAATAAAATGTGTTAACAAATTTCAGTTTTTAAATGAAATTATGATTTGGTGTTTATTAAAAGTGCAGTTATATACAAATGATTTAGGTAACACTTTACTTAAAGCCTGTAATTATTATAAAAGTAGTTTTAATACATGAATTATACCTTATAATGCATTGTACAATCGCATGAATAACTGTAAACACCTAGCTGGTTATTATAACACATCAATTCATTGTTACATTACACATTTTAAATGTGGTTATAATTATTTACAAAAAGATATAATGTATTAAAAAGCACATTATAAATAATCATAATGCATCATACCTTTAATAACCCTTTATAATGCATTATACATAATGGCCTTAAGTAAAGTGTTACCATGATTTATTAGGATTATAGCATTAGATGTATTGGAAGTGTGTTAGCGAACAATCTGAATCGGTTTAAAGTTATATTTAGAAGTCTGTTCTTTCTTCAAAATTTCTTATTTTACGTCCCTCAAAAGAAAGAAAGTCAAATAAGTTTGGAACAATATGAACGTGAGTAATTGAGAACATTTTCAATTATTTTGTGGGCGAATTATCCCTTTAATCAAACTACTAAAACTGAATACGATCACGAACGTTCTGGCACTGTTTTAGCACTTAGTACAAGACAAAGAGCAAAAGATAGAATATTATTCCAGGGTGTTTTGGCACCAGAAGACAGCTCTATGAAAGGTTACCCAGGTGGTCTTTCCCCAGCAGAATGTCAGTTTCAGTTCCCTGGCTCAATTCCCCAGTCCCTCACCCAAATCATCATGTGAACCTCAGATTGCTTAAATATGGGCCCGTGAATCTGATACTCTGTTGGGTTTTGAGTCTTGACGGAGGTGCTGAGAGCCGGCTGATGAGGGGGCCCAGCCGTCCGCCATATTGCCGCCCAGTATGCCGTGTCATGTTCTCTGAACAATCGCCCGTGTCCTTCTAGTTGGGTAAACAGCAAAGGCTGTCAGCCGGTGTCAGGTTTGGGCTTTTCAAAGCAAAAGAAGGAGAATGACAGATGAGTGCTCGGAGTGTAGCCGACACTTTGCTGATAATGGTGATCTGAGTGCTGATACGCAGAGGCAGAGAGCGAGACATACCCGGTAAAACATACAGAGCCCACAGTTTTGACAAACACACTGCTGGGAAAGACTGCGAGGAGCTTTCAGTGAGATTCCCCGGCTCGCTTGGTTCTCGGATTCATCCGTGGTGGAATTTGACATGTGTTGAGGTTGAATCACATCCACGATGAAAAGCTGAATTCAAGCCTCTTTCGACCGCATAAAAATTCAATAAATAAATGAAATAAGTAACTGGATAGAATGGAAGCCAATAAGTAATAACAATAATATTTGTTCAAATAATAAGATGAAAGATCCTTTATTCCTGTGTTTTTAGTGAATTTTAAGGTGGTTCACAAAGTGTTGATTTCCTAAATATAAAGAAATATAAAAAAATATTTAATTAACTTACCTTTAAAAGTGTTATATGTGTTCATCTGTTTTGAATTTCGAATTTCAGGATGAATTTGTAAAAATTACAAATAGTTATTAATTTGTGGGAATTCATTTTTTGTGAGTGGGGGTTTATTATTGAGGAGTCAATTATAAATAATAACAATAATACATTTTTGTTCAAAAATAAGATGAGAGATGCTTTATTCCTGTGTTAAGAAATGTAATATTTTAGTAATTTAATTTAAAGGTGGTTGACAAAGTGTTGATTTACAATACAATTAAAGAAAAATGTGTGTAAATTTGTGTAAATTATAAAAGTAATCTAAAAGTGATTTAATTTGCGCCAAAATAGGAGTGAATCAATAATTAGTAACAATAATATTATTATTATTTGTTCAAATAAGGTGGAAAATGCTTTATTCTGGTGTTAAGAAATAAATAATTTATTTTATTTTATAAATAACTTGAAAATAAATAGTAAAATGGAATAAATAGTAAAAACTATCAAGAATATTCTGGTGGGAATTACATTTTATGAAGAAGATAAAAATAGTTAATGATCAGCTCTGAGATGCGCAGATGAAGTGATCATATTTGATATCAGCTGTTCAGATAC
Organism: Oxygymnocypris stewartii; assembly: GCA_003573665.1. NCBI lineage: Eukaryota > Metazoa > Chordata > Actinopteri > Cypriniformes > Cyprinidae > Oxygymnocypris > Oxygymnocypris stewartii. The sequence goes on along the minus strand of QVTF01018622.1, from coordinate 1,865,665 downwards.
CTTGCTGTAAATCAGCTGACCCTTTCACAAACTGCTTGATGAATTAAGCTCCACAGAACACTTTCATTAAATTGAACTCAAACTAATCTGTTCAGGGTTCATGGGGTTGACAAGCCACAAAAAAACAACATGTCTGACACGGCCGGCACGAGCGTACCTGTAACCTGAGCCGAGGGATGGTGGCGTGCCAAAACTCGGCAACCCTCACGCTAAGAAAGAGTCCAGTTAGACCGGATCCCCACCCCACACATCAGCTCTCCTCACCCCTCGAGTGCTGGCCAGGCCTGCACAGTGGGGTCCCTCCATCTGGACAGTTTTCTACCCTGACAGGATACATGGCTGCATTAAAGAACGTATTCACATACGGCCCACTCAGGACTGTCGCAGCTGGAGGCGGAGAGCAGACTGGAGGACCGGACTGTGCAGAAAGAAAGGAGAGAGAGAGAGAGAGAGAGAAATCTGGGATTTCGCTTGAGCACTACAGAACTCTCATTCTATCGCCCATCTGTCAAGCATTATGGACCCGGCCCGAGCCCTCAGCTGAATAACTCCACTCCTCCTACACATGGAATGTACAGAGAGGATCGTTTCTGTTTAAAATAAAGAAAAGGCTGCACATTATGCAGATGAAATGATAAAAGTATTCTGAATTAATAAATTATATGTTTAAATGGCAATGAGCATTTAAAAATATATATATCATTAGAGTTATAAGCATGAATGACACCCAATTTAAGACATAACAGCATGTTTTTCATAACACAATGTATATGATAAAATGCATTTGTTAAGTGCAGTACAGAATTGTAAATAAAAAAATAGTTGGGATTATAGGGGGGGCTTAAAAAAAAATCCTTTTGAACAACAGTTCAAATGTCAAAAAGAGTTCTAAAGTTAATACAGAAGTTATTAAGTAAATAAAATAAACTTAGCGAATGTAGAATGTGCTTTAACAAATGTAATAAAAAAATTTACACGTTATCTCGTAAAAATGAAACTTTTTATGAGGAACAAAACAACTACTGCAAATGAAATGACAAAAGATTTATGAATGGATAATAGTGACCTCTTGTGGACACAGAGGCAAGGGATGACTTGACATCAGATGTACGTTTAGAAAGTCCGGATTTTGTGTCTTCATTTTGTCATCTTGGTAGACCAAACATTGAGCAAGTAAATGTAAAATAAATTCAGTTCAAATATAGAAAACAAGTTAAAATTATCATTTATTTGTACTCAAACAAATAGTTTTCTTTCTTTCTTGCTTGCTTTCTTCATCTTTGATGCAATTGGGTGAACAGCTGAACCAATCCGATTCAAACACTTCTCTGATTGGAAGGCGGAAAACTGTCAATCATTTTGAAAATGGGAGGCGCTTAGGTTCTGCACCGAAACCAGTGGTCAGTTACATTAAAGCGTCCTAAAGTAAAGAGCTCCGTATTATTATTACCACTGTAAACCCGCTAAACTGCCCCATGCAGACGAGGTTTAGATGCATTCTTCGTTTAATATTACCATCATTACTTAATGTATTATTAATGTATGTTTTGCATAAAAACATATTTATTCATTTACCTCAATAAATGACCGTAAATATTTATGTGATATAATTTTTAAAGTAATAAATACATGTATGCATGCATACATACATACAAAAGCACACGTGTGCATCATCCTTAAACGTGGGTGGGTCTAAAGAACCGCATTAATACTAATATTCTACTCCTTAATTTAGACTCAATGCGATTATAGACTGATTATAGTCTAAACCATACACTGTGCATATAATTATTATTATTATGACAATATTAATAATAATAATAAACAAAAAAACAGATAAATTATTATTTTGGTCTAAAGATCGTTTTAAAAGCCGAAACTGAAAATCGTTTCAGATTGTTTTGATGGGTCTACCATTATATAAATAAACCGATAAATCTGGATCACTGAACTCAAGCTGTTGGGTTTATACAGAAGATGCACACAATGAGTGGCGCATGCGCCCTCTAGTGTCCTTTGACAATACTACATTTGTAACGTCAACACAACGTATAGATATTTCCGTCTAAAATTTCCTGAACAAAAACGCTAAAGAAGTTTCTATATAACGTTACAATAAATCACTGACGTTTTTTTAACTCACAAAAACTGGCATCAAAAACGGCAATATGACAAACTTATTCTAAATATAGTATTAGCTGCTAGTAATTCCAAAGGCTAATACATCTGAACACGTCCTGAGCTAAAAAAAAAAAATCCAGTCTGTGTGCACAGAGACATTCAGCCACGTTTTGCTCTCGGGATGCGCCTTTAAGGATTCCTCCCCCGGCTTTTCTGAACTGACCTCTTCCCTTTGAAACCACTTCCTCCCCTTCTCCCAATCGGCCATGTTTAATTTGACTCATTCATGAAAAGTTATGTAAACACAACAGTAAAGCCATGGCCGTGAAAGCTGCACAGTGAGCGATGCTCGATTACTGAACTGCATTGTGATCGTGTGGATGCAGCGCGTTGTTTGTAAGTTAAAGACTGAGCATTAATCAGCAGCGGTGGGAATAAAGAATAGCGCGTGCGGCTTCGTCAGGTGGGCACGCGCTTTTACCAAATTCACATCAGCGGCGTAGAAAGAATAGCATTTAATATCACTCATAGTATTAGCCAGCTCGGTTCGTGCCTAAGAAATTTCAGTTCGTGGGAAATGATACTTTATGTATATAAGCGGTGACTTCTCTGGCAGGGACGTATTGTTGCCATTTGTGTTCCTCTTGTCATATGGACACATATGCAACTAAACACATAACACGCACATTTCAAGGGGGAAATGCTTCTTTAAAAATGTCCGACTTCAGTGTTGACCGTCTATTCTATGTACAATGTAAGTTTTGTATCACGTGATGTGTGTAATGTAGTTTTCCTCTAAGGGCCTATAATTACAAAAACTGAAAATTCTTATTACTGACAGTTTTCTTAAGCCCCTTCATGTCAAATTATCTTATTTTAATGCTAAACATAACATAAATGCTTTATAATATCATATGAAATTAATTGGAAATATTCTTAAAAGAAATGTGTTAAATAGGAAATCATGAGGAAAAAGCAGAATGTGAAAAACAGGAAAGCAGAAGAGACAACGGTTGTCCAAGAGTTTGCGGTGGAAAAAATCATTCGCAGAAGAGTCAACGATGGAAAAGTTGAATACTTTCTAAAGTGGAAAGGCTTCACGGAGTGAGTTTCTGGAACACATGTTGCCTGTGTGCCAGATAATTATGTTATGAATGTGTACCAGAATATGTCTGTCAAACTCTCCACAGTGCAGAGAATACCTGGGAGCCAGAGGACAACCTGGGATGTCCTGAGCTGATAGAGGAGTTTCTCAGAAACCTAACTGTCTCAGGAGAGATTGAACAAGAGGGGTGTAACTCTCTAGACCTGAAGCTCCAGCCCAAGCAAGAGTTAACCGAGCTGGATGCCCATATGGTTAGTATCTTTATATACTGTAATTTACTTTCACTCCTACAGGACTATTACCGCGCTGCAGTGTTTCAAAATAAGTATTTAATATCCCAAAAATACATTTAATTATGCTAGATAACAAACTGCCAAATACTTGCCATAATATTAATAAATGTCAGTACATTGTATAGCGCAGCCTGCAAGCACCCCTGCCCTACACATTTTGTGTCTCCCTTATCAGACACACCCGATTCAACTCATCAGTTCGTAAGTAGAGACTGCAAGTCCTGAATTGGGTGTGTCTGACAAGGGAGACATATCAAATGTGCAGGGCAGGGGTGCTTGCAGGACCGGTTTGAAAACCAATGTAATAGAGCAGGGGTGCCTAGACTCAGTCCTGGAGGATCGGTGTCCTGCAGAGATTAGCTCCAACTTGCCTCAACGCACCTGCCGGGAAGTTTCTAGTGTGCCTAGTGAGAGCTTGATTAGCTGCTTCAGGCATGTAGAATTGGTGTTGGATCTAAACTGTGCAGGACACTGGCCCTCCAGGAATGTGTTTGGTGCACCCTTGTATAGAGCAAAGGGGTCCAATCCTGCTTCTGCAAGAAAAGTTACCACCCAGTTTAGCCCACACCTAAACCAGCTAAGCAATGTATTCAGGATCATTGAAAGAGGTGGAGCTAAACTCTTCCGCCTGTTCCTCAGGGAGTAGGACTGAACACCATTGGTACAGAGTTTTAGTCCTGTAGACTCTCTCCAAAAACTGAAAGTTTATTGCTCTTGTAATGTGATATATAATGTATCCCTCTTGTCAGGCTTTATGATAGTCTAGTTTTGTGTCTGGAATCATGCAGGCTCACCAGCAGCCTCCGGAGGAGCTCATTGAGAGGGGTAATGAGGAGGTTGATGATCACAACGCTGAGATCCCAGCAGGCCAATCAAACAACCCAGAACCAGACGGCATCATCGGATGCACAGACCAACAAGGAGAGCTCATGTTCCTCATCAAGTGGTAATATTTCTACACTGGACCATATGTGGGCTTTCATTTTGGATGCAGTAATGCTATTTTTTATTTTAAATTATTTAATCAATGCATGTATTTTTTTTCCGCAGATCATGCATTGATACACACCTTAATGTTTAACATCGCATTGCCTGAACTGGCAAACCTTTTAGAAAAGCAACAAGCTGATCAAAATAACAGCATGTTGTCAGGTGCTGAAATTTAGTAAAACAATAATAGTATTATTGTAAATATGTATGATTAAGATACTATTTTATATATATATATATTAAGTCAGCTTTTTTAATATTTTAATTTTAGCAGTTTTATATGTACTGTTTATTATATACTTTTGTCATTTTTAGTTTATTTCAGTTTTAGTTTTTTTTAGTTCTCAAACTTATTTTATTTCTGGTTTTTGCCAAGTGTTTTGTTTAATATTTATATTATATTTCTGATTTATTTCAATTGGCAAAACAAAAACATTTTAATAGTTTTAGTTAATACTGTACTGTTAATACGATTCCTTTCTTTTCATTTCCATGCTCAAAATTAGAGCGAAAGATCAAAGCAACCTCACAGCAAAAAAAGATAGCTGTTTCCTCTAATCCACCGCTGCAGCTGCTGATTGTGCTTTTAATCATCACTTGTTTATTTCATCTCAGGAAAAACACAGATGAGGTGGCTTTACTCTCAGCCAGAGAGGCCAGTAAAAGGTGGCCCGAGATGGTGATCCGCTTTTACGAGGACAAGCTGACCTGGCACGGAGAAGACGAGCAGTGAGAGAGGAATATGTAGCAGTGGATACTACTGTACCTCCTGGCAGCTTTAAACATAAACACTGTGGCATACGTTTACTGTTTGATGTACCGTGTATTGAAAGTGTGTGAATCCACACTCCAATGTGAAGCTCTTCCCAACACACTAACCTGTAGAAATGTGACTGGAGTATTAGAGCTCTACTGTAGTGTATGGTTTTATGAATTTATTAACTTGGTCTGTTGTTTGAAAGTTCATTTGTGATGTTTATCGTTCAGTCCTCTGTTACTATGATCTGAACTGTGATTACACATAGGAGATGACGGCAGATGGTACAATACCTGCTGGATAGGAACTGTTAGATGTGTAGATGTACGCACTTATTCCAGTTATACTGTGATGGATCCGGTAGGACGTATTGTGGCTCATGCAGGTATAAATCCATAGATTTGCACAAAACTAATTCTAGAATGTAGCCTATACAATCACGTTTTTGTGGACATCAACACTTTTCTTGTTGGTCAGTGTCAGTTTCATAGCTGTAGTAGAAACTGGCCATTTAGGTTTTGAGGTTTTGTGTTAAAGGCGTTTTTCCTGTAGTTTCGATCTTCTGGTTTTCTTTAAAGATCACTGTTAACCTTTAATCTTGAGTGAGCAATCTCTAGGTGCTTTCAATAAACATAAAATTACCTCAGAAGTGTTGTGATTTATTCTCGTTAAATTGCAGTTGTCTGTAAAAAGTGTCTTAAATCAAATAACTATAATGAGTGTAGCTATCTTTGGTACATTATATTGTAAAAATGGATGAAGCAACGTTTTTCTCATCAGATTTTCCTTTAAAATCACAAACTGTTCAGAATTAAATGTTAAAATAACCAATCAGTGTTATTTTAGTAATGAAAATGAGAAATGATGCTTTAGCAACTAGCTGATTTCTTTTTACATTTAAGTTAAAACTTTATTTTATTTCCAGTAATGCACATGTTTTTTATGGTTTTAAATTTCAGCTCAATATAATAACCCTGTAACCTATCTGTAGTATCAAGAGGTTTGAAAAGCTGTACATGAATAACTGTTTAAGTACTGCTAGTTGTTTCAAACATACAGGTGTTATGATTATGGTACCCATTTTTTCCAGCTGCTTTTTCCTGCTCCTTTTATTTTTATGGCAGTGCTAGTCTGCTGTGTCTCTGGTGGCTGGTAAAAATGAAGCACCGCTGTCCGTCAGAGACACACAATGAGTTTGGATGTTTTCCCACAGTCTGCAGTTCCTATGAATCAGCCCCAGTTGGTCAACAAGACCAATGTCTCGTGAAAATACTTCCTTTTTTTTATTCTTCCCATTTTTTTAACCCTCTGAGTACTGGCTATGAGTCCTTGTCCAATGTGAGTTAGTAAGCGTATGCGTGAGGTCTTCCAGCGTTCTTGGACTTATGCAGGAATTCACTGGCGTGTGGGTGAGGGATCCTCGCATCCAGAAAGAGGATTTCTGGCATGCTTACATGGATTATGAAATCTGTATACATGTAAGTGCAATCAGAACATATGATACAAAGTAGTCAAAACAGTTGGTGGAAACTTCCTGATCATTCTTTATATTTCATATTCATTCAGACAAACTGTTTGGCCTTCACTAAGAAGAGTTCCTGTGTGCGGCGGAGATACAGCGAGTTTGTGTGGCTAAGAAAAAAGCTACAGGAGAATGCCATGCTCATGTATGTAACCATTGCATCCCGTTATTGATATTTACTTTGTTCAGTAATTGTGCACTGATGGTTAATAGTTTATAATTGGGTCAATGATGTAAAACAGCATCTTGCATGAATATGGAAAAAAACTAGGTTTTAGACATAAACCCTCTGTATCTGATTTTCATGAAGTTATTGAATGATTGAATATTTGTATAGAATTACAGATATTAAAAACATGATCATCGTGGTAAAGATGTATTGAAGTTATTTTATATGTGATAATTTGTTTTAAAAGATTGTAAAAATTAATACAAATTCATTACTATGTACAAATAAATTAATTTTTGCTAATTACCAGGGATATTTTAGTAGTATTTGTATAAAATTTGAGTATTTATTCATATTTATTAAATTTGTTTTTATTTTTTAATTTTCAGTTTTCATTTTAAGTTGCTTTCTTGTCATTTTGTAATTAAACCTAATCTTAGTTAGTTTCTCATCTAATACTTTTTTCCCTTAATTGGTCACTTTTGTTTGGGGACCAGTTTCCACTATTAGCTAACTAACTATAAATTATGACTTTTGCCTCAATAAAGTCCTAATTAATGCTATTTAGGTATGGGGCAGGATTAAGGGATATAGAGCATTTATAATAAGGCATTAATATGTGCTTTATAAGCACTAATAAACAGCCAATATGTTTACTAGCTGCAGTCATATGTATGCTAATAAGCAACTAGTTGATAGTGAGAATTGGTCCCCAAACTAAAGTGTTACCATTTTATTTCATTTCAGCTTTATTTGAATAAACAGGAAAGTTTTTAATAATTTTAGTTAACAATAATACGGCAAATTACGACATTAGGCAGCTGTATTGTAGACATATTAAAGTTTCAGTCATTGGGAAATGTTCTATGTGACAAATGAAAACTGAACGTTGTTGTTGTGTCTGAATTGCAGAACACATATACCCAGACTTCCTCCAAAAAACCCGTTCTTCAGTCTCAACAATGCCAGAGAGATCGGAGCCCGTATGGAAGGACTCAGGAAATTTATAGAAGAGTAAGTATCAAAATAGCACTAAAGAACAACATATATACAACAATCATAAAACCATTAAGCTTGAGATCTCAGTTCTTCATTTCTTGAATCTTAAATAAAAAATACATGAACTGAAATGCTTATGGTTTCTGTGATCAGTTACTGTATATACTTACATCCTCAAGGGTGGTTCATAGCCCGGTGCTGCTTTCGGACAGCTGCTTACATCTCTTCCTACAGTCCCAACTAAGTGTGAAACAAATGGAGACCTGTGCTGAAGGCCGAAGTCGCTACACTGTCTCTGAGGCCATTCATAGTTTCGGCTCAGGAAACAAGCGCTTTGAATCTCAGTCTGAAGAGAGCATGGAAGAAGAGGACGATAAGTGTGAATCAGAGTGATAGACTATTTTCTACTAGACACATGAAGACATTCCTGAGGAACATAATATTCAACCAAGATTACAACCCATGACGAGAGACAATGAAACAGGAAAAAAGTTACTATCATTGCTGAAATTGTTATGTTTTGTCTCGCACTTATACTTTCTGTATTGATGAATTTGTATTGATGAAGATAAACTAATAAATTAAATTATTTAAAACACATTTGTGTTCACATTAATGTCTTCCTTGGCAATCAAGTGAATGTATAAAGCATAATGTGGCCTGTGTGGAAGACAGTTTGTTGTTAAAACTACAGATGTGCGCTGAGAGGTTTACGAGAGGGAATTTATGCTTTGCGTGTGAAGTCCCTTAAACGCATAACCCCATGTTAATCAGCAAATACAGAGCATTAAGACATTAGGTGATTTAAACCCGACCTTACAGAGCTAAATCCTAATAATAATCTTTCTCAAATTATTTTATTGCCATACTTGGACATAAAAGATCATGCAAATTCTGCATTATCATAAATATTTACCAATCACGTGAGTCCACACGTGACCAGCAGGTGACGCCGTTGCTCTTCCCCTGTCTCTCTTTCCATGACTGACGGTCTCATACCTGCAAAATCATAAATATTTCATCAAAGAGAAAAAGCCCCCAAAGCTAGCAGTATTTTCCCCTTTTCAAATCATCCACTGCTTTCACAGGCTTTGACACATACAGGAGGATAAAGAGGCTATTCTATCGCCACAAGAAAGAGGTTTAAAATATAGGCATTAAAAAGAGCCACAAGCATTATATCTTAAATCATCAAGGTAAAAATATATTTTAGGTCACTAGGGTCATGGTGTGGCTGGTTAGTATGGCCCCGTCTGAGACATAGGCTCAATCATATGATCAAGAGATGAAATTGTAATGCTCAATACTGCTGCTGTAATCCCGCTTAGTGCAGTTTAAAAATAACTAATCACATAGCAAAAGTATATGGAATATAAAAAATAGCATAAAAACACAGCCTGTTCTTCAACATGCACATGCGTACATGCTTTACCCCAGTAAAAAAATATTAGCCTACTAATAAATAATGTTCTGTCACTAGAGATCAAAGGCCAAAGTATACTTTACGCGAGGGACAGCGTACGCACTGCACTGTACGTGACGCGAATTTCGTCATCAGAATAGATAATAATAATAAACTCTCTTGACTCTTGCAGTAATTAGTCTATCCGCAAGGTAGAAACGTTGCCGTGGGGGTATCGATTCACAAGGTAGCCGGAGAAAAACTGCATAAACATATGGCTTCACACACCTCCGGAATAAGCTTAGACATTTTTCGGTGTCTTCCCATATGGGTCATATGTCATATGGCTTCCCAAACTGTAGCTTGCAGCAATACTTGGTCAGGCTAGCCTTTCCGCAGTGCTTACCGGACTTCTATGAGTTTTTCTTCCGTGTCCTTCGTCACACTATAATCTTCATAACTGCTCCCTAAGGGCCCTGATAGGCCAGGAGAGGTATCGCAATTTGGCGCAAAGCGCATGCGTCGAACGTCTGCGTCCGCGAACGAGTCAAATGAAGTATACTTTGCAAGGCTGCGCGTACGACTGTGCGCATACGCTAACTTACGCGTAAAAAAAAGTATACTCAGGCCTTTAGCCTACCATATAGGCCTACCCAGTCAATAAAACTGTTTTTAAGAACGTGTTTCTAAAGTTCCCATTAAGTTATTAAAATGTTTATTGTTGAATGTTATCTTAACGTTCAGAAATTCCATAAAAAATGTATTGCATTTTTTTACGACTATTAAGAGAATAGCCTACAAGTTTTGAATTTTGAAAACATTATGGGATTGTTACGTTTGAGTGTTCTGTGAATATTTTTAAGTAGCCCAGTAACAATAAAGAAAAGTTAGACGAATATCAGTAAACGTTCCATGAACGATGTGTAAATAAAGTTTTTGTGCTAGAAGAACGTTTGAAAACCCACCAGAACGTTCTGAGAATGTTCACTGTTAGCTGGGTAACAACCTAATCATTTAAACGGGTCACATGATGCTATTTTAAAGAGCATTATTTGGTGTAGGCTATTTGGTGTAACAGAATGTGTTGACATGCTTTAATGTAAAAAAACACATATTGTTTCTCAAATGCTGTTCATTATTGTCAGAGGCGATCCTAGACTTCTGTGTGTGTGTGTGGGGGGGGGGGGTTAATAATGTTACTTTTCAGGAGATATCTATTTTAGGCTTATGATCAGGGTTAGATGCTTCTACACCCTTGTTAATCAGCTATCATTTCCCACTGCTTTTAGGAAAAAAATATGGGTAGGGTTAGGATTAGGGGTGGGGATTGACTTAAGTCTATATTTTCAGACAGCAATGTTGATCCAGGATCAACAAAATATGTTGATCCAGAAACATGTCTTACTTGGCAAAATTAGGGAGGATCGGCTCTGATTATTGTAGGTCCTCTATTCCCCGCCTCTCTCAAACGCTTCGGTTTCTACAAAACTCCTCCTTCCGACAAGCACAGTCTGCTCTGATTGGCCAACTGATCCAGAGCATTGTGATTTGCCAAACACCACAAGCACTGAGTCAGGTATAAACGAAAGTCAGAGCCAGCACCAAATGGGTGGGTCAGCTGCAAATGGGTGGGATTTGTAATATCGTCAACACCAAACCCAACCCTAAACCCAGGGCCGCACCTACCCTTGAGGTCCCCAAGGTCCGGACCTCTGTAATGGCGCTTTTCCACTGCATGGTATGGTACGGTTCGGCACGGCTCGGTACGGTACGGTACGGCTCAGTTCGGGTCGGTTTGCATTTCCACTGCAGTTTAGTACCGCTATAGAGTGGGCGGGATTATTCACGCATCGTTATAATTGCGCCGCCTCTACTACGGTGACGTCATCATAAACGCGCCACAAACAAACTCACAACAAAGAAAGGAGACGGAATAGTGTTCTTCATTCTCGGCATGTGGATGTTTTTAACAGCAATGGAGAGGTCTATGAGAATGCTTGGGATTTACCCCCAGCAGCAGAGACTGTGGTGCAGTGACACGGGCTGTAGAGGAGGAGAGCAGGGATGTTCGTGCAGGTGTGCTGCATTACTTGATTAAGTTAGTTAACTACTCATGTAGCGTGTTCTGTAAAGTGAATTATCAATAAACTTTTGAATATTTCAAAATATACAATGTTTCCCTTGTTTTTTTTATTTATGTGATGGTTTTTATAATCGTGGCATTAATCATTTGTCTTTTTCAAGAGGTTCATTACGTGCTCATAAAATAATACATATTTAATAGTCTGGAGGTACACTTATTCGATCAGATTGTTTTTAATTGAAGCAAAACACAGATACAAAGGTAAAAATATAAACAGAAAACATACTCTGAAAATATAGCAAGCTCAAAAGTAACGTTATATACATAAGGCTTTTTCCTTCGGCGTCGCGCCATCAAGCTCTCGGCTATCAACGAGAGGAACGTCTGTACTTTCTCAACAGACAACGACACTGCTATTTTGTGGTTGATGCAAAAATGTGCGTTTGTTTAAACAGAAGTACCACCTCGGCTGAGGTGGTACTAAAAAAGTGCCAGGTACCAGGTACAGTGCCCAGTGGAAAACCCCCCAAAAGTGAACCGTACCGAACCGTACCATGCAGAAAATGACTGGCTCGAAGACTTGCAGAGCAAAACATCTGTAGAACTGCTGCACAAGCGTGTCAATTTTTCATGTTTCCAAGCGGCAAATATTTAGATCACCTCTCAAAATAATAAAACAAAGGTATTTCTGAACAAAATGCTAGTTTTGGCCTTTTGCAACCCATATTAATTACCCACGGCAATATTTTAACCATAAACAGTGCAACAAAACGTAAAAACACTTAAAGTGTATTTAAAACAGCAATATTAAAAGATCAAATTCAGTAATCAGCACATTAATGATGTATATGTAGCAGGGTTATGTTGTTACACCAGATTATACATTTTAGTTATTTATTTTATTTTTAATTATTATTTGTTAGGGGGTATTTTATTTTGAAAGAAGCTTGTGCGCTCTTATTAAGGGTAACAGTCACAGTATGTACGTCGGCTGACGTCATACGTAGGTAAGAGGTTCAAATCACAGCGCAATCAGCGTTAGTCCTCTTTCCTGCAATGCCATTAGAGAGAGAGGAGAGAGAGGAGAGAGAGAAGGCGCTGCAATTAAATCCCCTTTGGCACAACCAGATTTGTGTGGAAAATCTTTTATTAACAACAAAATAACACAACGCAGAAGAACAACCGCTACAAAACTGGTGCCGTGACCCATCGAATGGTTGATTGCTGTCGACCGCCGGGATTGCTGACCTGGAGTTTTGCTGGCGCTGAGGGGGAACTGGAGGCGTGGTGTGACGAGACGGGACTTCGGTCTTCTGTTGCTGTTTCTGTAATGTTTGGAGGTCGGGTGGTTTGAGTTGTGCACAGAGGACGAGACTGCTATTGGACGGTGAATTCGACATTGAAGACGCAAGACTGTGACAGATGTGCAGACTGTGGGACTGGTGAGTTGTGGTTCAGCTGGATCAGACGAGCACTGTGCTGGATCATTGAGGAGTGTTATCAATTAACTGGATAAACTGGGTGAAGGTATTTCTCATCGTCAGTTGACTGATTTTTCAACCAAAGAACTGTAATACCATAGAGAACTGAATCTTATATGAGGTTTATGGACTCTTGAAGGTTTTTGAAAAGTTATAACACAGATTAATTGTCATTTATTTGGTTTGTATTTTTTATTTTGTGTACAACATTGTGTTTTGAAAGAGTAATCTGACATTTGAGGGTAATGGCTGCTAAACGAAGTGGTTTGGGGTGGGATAACACATTTACAGTCGGTAGAGGGCGGAGAAGTCTGATGAATACACCTGATGAAACAAGGCTGTTTGGGGATCCTCGGTACTGCAGTACAGGCCGGGGTAGAACAGTTGACATTTCTGCCTACGACAATAGTGAAATGTGCAGGAGTCCGTTACCTAGAGCCAGTAATTTTGAGTACGCTCCTCAGGAGTCAGAATTGTCGGGTCAAATGAGTAACCTCATAAGACAAATTGGTAGTGAGATTGGACAGTCAATCAGAGAAAGTATGATGAGAACTGAATTTCCAAATTATCCATCTGCTAAGAAGTCTCAAGAAAGTGTCAGTGGTCATGTGACTGATCAAAGAAATACGACTGTCATTGATGCATCGAAAATGAACTTGATCCTGAAAGCTGAGGTGACAGCACCGCCACACTTTAGAGGAGAGGGTTCAGATAAATGTTCAATCATGGAATGGGAAGACATGATGAGGGTATATTTGAACAAACTGGATGTGACTGATTCTGAAATGATTGACGAGATAATGAACAGAGTAATGGGGCGGGCCAGAGATGTAATGAAAGTATGGCTGCGCAATGGTACAACGACTCCTACTGTTGACTCTGTCTTTTCTGTTTTGAAGCAGCACTTTGGGGACCAAAGCAGTTCAGGTATCCCGTTGGCTGACTTCTATTCTGTGAGACCGTATCCTAGAGAGGGTGCGTGGGATTACTGGATAAGACTAAATAAGGCAGCAGATGTTGCTGAGCAAAGTTTAAGATGGGAAGGCAGAACTCTGGTTAACAGGAGCAAAGAGTTAGCAGTTTTGTTCATTCGCAACTGTCCTGATAGAGAGTTAGCTTTTGTTTTCAAGAGTAAACCTGTAAAGTCATGGACTGCATCAGAGGTGCAAGACCAACTTGATGAGTTGTTGAGAGAATGGAAGTTGACTAATCAAGCTGTCAAACAATTTGCCACAGTTGTCTCCGAGCCAGAAGTTGATGTGACTCCCTTGCCTTCTAAGTCTGAACAGGGTGCCGGCGTGAATGATGAAAATGCATTGGACAAAGTATTGACTTTGCTGGAAAAAGCTTTAGTGTGCAACACTCAATCTGTGAGGGGCCCCTGGCCTAAACAAACAGGGCCTAGGATTCGGGAATGCAGAGTGTGTCAAAGCAGTGAGCACAGTACTAATGCTCATTGTCGAATGTATAACCTGTGTTTCAAGTGTTTTGCAGCTGGACACGTGAGCTATAACTGCAACAAAACTACGTTCAGGGTGGGCTCCGGTCGGCGAGATGTAGTCACGCTACAGGGAAACTAGACAGCTCCCTTCGGGCAGAGGACGAGGTGGGGCTGTGTAGTAATTCCTCTGGTGAGACTGATATTGAATCGGTTTATTCTTCCTTCCGTGAAAGTGTTGACAAAACGAAAACTGTAATTTTTCAAAACAGTATGCAAGTTGATCAGAGTAGCAGTTTGTTTTATGCAAGTGTATTATTGCAGGACAAAGTTGAGGTTCAGGGGATGCTGGACAGTAGCTCCATGGCGACTACGCTGAGCGCTGATGTAGTTCCGCAACTCAGAGACACTGGGGTGCTGGACCAGGATATCCTGAGTTCTTCGGATATTGTCTTGGTAGGTTGCGGTGGAAAACAAACTAGTCCTGATGGTGTAATCAATCTGAAGCTTGAAGTCTACGGGGTTAGTTTCAGTGTCCCTGTTTTGATTGTGAGTGGTCAAAAGGACCCAATCATACTTGGAACTAATGTCTTGAAACCTCTAATAAGTCAGATGAAGCAGACAGATAAATTTTGGAAAGTGGTGAATAGACCTGACTCAGTTATACAGTCTGACAATAGCCAATTTTTACGCATGCTTTCATGTACAGAGAGATGGAGGGGCGATTCAATTCCTGACAAGGTGGGTACGCTGAGACTGAGGTCATCTGTGACACTACAGCCTATGAGTGAACACCTTGTCTGGGGTCGTTTACCTCCAGGATCAGTACTGTCAGTAGGGAGCACAGTAGTCATCGAACCAAGTACTTCACGTTGCGTGCATCGGAACGTCTTGATTGGGAGGGTGGTATCACCTTTGTGGGGCGATGGCTGGCTTCCAGTGAAGATGATCAACCCGACCAATTCGGAAATTGTGCTGAGGAAAAATGCAAAGGTGGCTGATGTGTATCCTTGCATTGCTTTGGAGGATCTTGCACAAAGCACTGACATGATGGTTAACCAAAATGCAAGCACGGTATATTCTGACAGGTCGAGTGGCAGCCTAATGATGATGGCCCCATCTGCAGCAAGTTTGGTGGGTGACAGCAGGTTGCATGACCTAGGGCTGAGCGATCTGAATGTCAGGGATTGCGAAGTGTCTCCCTTTTGGAAGAACAAGCTCATTGATCTGATCGAAAAATACGAGTGTGTGTTTTCTAGGCACAGTTTGGACTGTGGCGAAACGAAGGGCTTTTGTCATCGTATCAGAGTTACAGATGACAGGCCCTTTCGTCTTCCATATCGGCGTTTATCGCCTGCACATTACTTGAAGTTGAAAAAGACTTCGAAATGGAGGATAAGGAAATTATAAGAAAGTCGAGTAGTGAGTTTGCATCGCCATTGGTCTTAGTGTGGAAAAAAAATGGTGATTTAAGGATCTGCACTGATTTCCGATGGCTGAATGCACGCACAGTGAAGGATGCTCACCCCCTTCCTCACCAAGCTGATGTGCTGGCGGCTTTGGGGGGAACGCATACTTTAGTACCATGGACCTGACTTCCGGGTACTACAACATTCCGTTGCACAAAGATGATAAGAAATCCACTGCGTTCTGTTCACCCTTGGGGCTCCATGAATATAATCGGTTGCCTCAAGGATTGTGCAACAGTCCAGCAACATTTATGAGGATGATGTTGACTGTGTTTGGTGACCAGAATTTCTTGAGCCTTTTGTGTTATCTGGATGATTTGTTAGTTTTCGGGAAGACTGAACAGGAGAGTTTGGAAAGGCTCGAGATGGTGTTTCGGCGTCTGAAAGACCACAATTTGAAACTGTCTCCTTCGAAATGTAGATTTTTGAGGAGGTCAGTAAAGTTTTTGGGTCATATAGTGTCTGAAGAAGGGGTCGCCAGTGATTCGGCGAAAGTTGAAGCCATTGTAAGTGTATCTGAGAAAGATTTGATGGAGAATGACGGCGTTACACCGTCAGCTGGTAAAATCAGGTCCTTTTTAGGTATGGTGGTGTACTACCAGCACTTCATAGAGAATTGCTCTTCGATGGCTAAACCCTTGTTTCAGCTTTTGACAGAAAAAAAGAGACCTAGGATGGGGAGAGGTGTAAAGCGGCTGAAAGGAGGTCGTACTCTTTCTCCATCAGATTGGACTGATGACTGCCGGGCAGCCTTGGCGGATTTGAAGACTGCATTGGTCAGTCAGGTTTTGCTCGCTCACCCAGATTTTTCAAAGCCGTTTCTGTTGTCTGTGGATGCCTCTACTAGTGGGCTTGGTGCCGTTTTGTCGCAGGTTCAGGAGGGGAGTGCTGTGGCAAGGCCCATTGCGTTTGCATCAAAATCATTGAATCATGCACAGTCAAAGTACCCAGCACACAGACTTGAGTTTTTGGCGATGAAGTGGGCCATTTCTGATAAGTTCAGTCATTGGCTTAAGGGACACAGGTTTACTGTGTGGACTGATAATAACCCACTTAAGTACATCCTCACAAAGCCCAAGCTGGATGCATGTGAACAACGGTGGGTAGCGAAACTGTCGCCGTATGATTTTGACATTCAATACATTCCCGGGCCGAAAAATGTAGTGGCAGACGCATTAAGTAGGCAGCCGTTTGCGACTTCGAGAACTCTGCATAGATTGACTAGAACACCTTACGATGTTTTGCTGCATGAGGCCAAATCTGTTGCTGTCGAGCAGGTGCAGGATATGTTCCATCTTTCGTGTGAGCGTGTAGATGGCGCAGAAGTAGATGGTTTTTCAGAGCATACAGATGGTGGTGAGAAAGTGTATGTTGGGTCCACTTACCTTGCTGGGGCAGTCTCTCGTTCAGATTTGTCAGCTGTTTTTAAATCTCACCAGGACTGGGAGCAGGGTGCAGCCATTAGGAGTGTGGCTTATGTGCAGCAGTTAGAGAGCTTGGCGGACGTAGAGCAGAGTCAACTTGGTAGTCTTACCCACAATGAATTGCTGGAAAAACAGAGTCAAGATCCTGTGATTGACAGAGTGAATTTCTTTGTGGAGAGAGGAAGACGACCCTCTCGCAGAGAAAAAGTGTATGAATCTAAAAGAACTCTGATAATTTTGCGACAATGGGGTAAACTTGCCTTGAGGTTGGGTATTCTTTATAGAATCTCAAAGAATCCGGTGTCTAAGAAAAATACTTACCAGTTTGTTGTGCCAACAGC
The DNA here is from genome assembly GCA_003573665.1 of Oxygymnocypris stewartii. Lineage (NCBI taxonomy): Eukaryota > Metazoa > Chordata > Actinopteri > Cypriniformes > Cyprinidae > Oxygymnocypris > Oxygymnocypris stewartii. The sequence continues at coordinate 1,848,071 of QVTF01018622.1, read as the reverse complement.
TCTTCGAAGTACTGTCCTAAAAGGTGTGCATGATGACGCTGGTCATCAGGGTCAGCATCGCACCCTTTGGTTGGCCAGACAGCGGTTCTTCTGGGAGTCTATGGAGGAAGACATAAAGAAATACGTTAATGAATGTGAGAGGTGCGTTTTGAGTAAAAGACCTGAGCCTGAGGCAAGGGCTCCACTCGTGTCAATTCGGACAAGTGCTCCGCTAGAAATGGTGTGCCTTGATTTTTGGTCAGCGGAGGATTCTAACAACAAGTCGGTTGATGTGTTAGTGGTCACTGACCATTTCACAAAGTTTGCCTGCGCTTATGTGTGTCCAAACCAAACTGCAGAAGCGGTCGCTCGTGTCTTGTGGAACAAGTTTTTCTGCATTTATGGGTTCCCGGGTCGTGTACATTCCGACAGAGGTACTAACTTTGAGAGCTCTTTGATGGTTGAGCTGTTGAGATTGTCTGGTGTGAGAAAATCACACACCACTCCATATCATCCCATGGGGAATGGACAAACGGAACGGTTTAACCGTACCCTGGGTGATATGATTCGTTCTCTTCCTCCGAGATCCAAAGTTAAGTGGCCGCAGTTGTTGAACACACTTACTTTCGCGTACAATTGTACAAGACACGAGACCACTGGGTATCCACCATTTTTCTTGATGTTCGGACGAGCACCAAGATTACCAGTGGATGTCCTGTTTGAAAGTGTCATCTTGGATAATGAGACCATTGATGTTCACGCGTATGTTCAGTCACTTCAGAAAGACTTGAGGGAAGCAATGTCAGTTGCTCAAGAACATGCCAAACGCCAACAGACTAAGCAAGCTGAGTATTATGACCGTAAAGGAAAAGGGCATTCTCTTGAGTTGGGTGACAGAGTACTTCTTACGAATAAGGGGGAACGTGGGAAAAGGAAGTTAGCGGACCGATGGGAGAGGGTGGTATATGTTGTTGTGGGCAAAAGTGACACTTTGAACACGTATAAGATAAGAAACCCTGGGACAGGTCAAATCAAGACAGTACATCGTAATCTGTTGATGCCTGTCAACTTCCTGCCAGTGCCCGCTTGGAATGAAGGCAGTGATAGCAATGACAGTGTTGAAATTTCCTCGGTTTGCGCTCCTTGTGATGAAGATAATCAAACTCAGAGTGAAGATCGAACTTCTTGTTGGGTGGCTGATCTTGATGCTGCCTCAGATGTGACGAGAAAAGAGCCTGTCGAGTGCTTCAGTGTTGATGAGAGTGATGCACCTGGTGACACAGTTGTGGAATGTGACACTGAAATGGATGGTTTACCAGTGCATAAAAGAAATTCTGACAACGTACCCAGTCGAGTTCTGTCAGTATGTTCATTGGTGTCTGATGATTCTTCTGTATCAGCAGTTCGGAGTGATGAGTGTGATTCTAAAGTTGATGAGCATGATGATCCGACTGATATAGAAACTCCTACGACAGTGTCAAGTGAACAAGATCAGATGAGTGTAAGAGAATCGAATGTTCAAGATGGTTTTAGGTCAAGATTTGGGAGACTAATCAAGCCAGTTAACAGACTTATACAGTCAATGTCTACACAGAGAGTACATGCAATTCATGACATTTAAAGTGTTGAATGAAAATTAAGTGTTGATTAATTATAATTTTTTTTGTTTGTTTTGTTTTTGTTGACTACATATTTTGGATGTACGTTTACGGGTACAATTGTTGATGTCATGTATTGAACCATGTAAAAGGCATGGTTTTCTATGGGTTATTTGGGGATTAGCTACCCCTGGATCACCTTAATCTCGGAAAGGGATAGTTGAGAACTGAACAGATCTAATGTGATCTCAGAATAAGTGACATTGTTAATTTGCTAAGACTTTGTATGTAATTTATAATCTGGTGTAAAACAGTGGGGGTGGATGTAGCAGGGTTATGTTGTTACACCAGATTATACATTTTAGTTATTTATTTTATTTTTAATTATTATTTGTTAGGGGGTATTTTATTTTGAAAGAAGCTTGTGCGCTCTTATTAAGGGTAACAGTCACAGTATGTACGTCGGCTGACAGTCATACGTAGGTAAGAGGTTCAAATCACAGCGCAATCAGCGTTAGTCCTCTTTCCTGCAATGCCATTAGAGAGAGAGGAGAGAGAGGAGAGAGAGAAGGCGCTGCAATTAAATCCCCTTTGGCACAACCAGATTTGTGTGGAAAATCTTTTATTAACAACAAAATAACACAACGCAGAAGAACAACCGCTACATATAGCAGGGCCGTGCAATGTTATGTGTGTTTTCTCTCAGTTGTTTCAAATCAGCCATTAGTGAATCATTGTTAACAGTCAAACAGGTTTGCATAAAGGTCTCAAACTGTTTAATTAATTCAAGTAGTTTGTCATGTGGTATAGGATACTGTATAAGACAGAAAACAATATCACTGGATGATGTTATTTACATACAATCCACTGTATGAAACAAATTTGCAAATGTCTTATATCATGTGTCAGCAATGAAGCAGCTCTTAATTGCACGTGCAGCTTGTGAATGATGGGCTGGAGGTTGGGAAAGATCTTAACGTGAGTTGCTAAAATTATGGTGTTAATACTTCAGTAAAATAGATGTTTTACCAATACCCAATTGTTTTTTGTTGGGCTTTTAAAAGCGTGGGATTATTATTAAATTACTTTTAATCATTAATTAGTTTGATCTCATTTTAGTTAGATCTGGCAACAACTGCATTTGCAAGTCTATCTGATGACCCTAGAGGCACAGGAATAACACAATTCAGCTTAAAGAAAGAGTCACAATGACACTTTCACTAAAAAGACATTCCCTCGCCCCGTCTCCTCCTGTCTTACCTCTCACACTGCAGGCAAAGGCTCATATGTGCAGAGTCGCCCAACAGGTTGAAATGTTCCTCTAATCGCCTGCCCCCTGAACATCACTCGCCACGGCTCCCCTAAGAATCCTGACGGCCAGCTGCTGCTGTCTCTCTAACGATGGAGACCATCTTAATAGGCTCTGCACACACTCAGCTGCCTGATAGCAGCGCTGGCAGCACCGAGCCTGAGACTCCCACTGGTTGCAAAAATACCAGTAAAAGAGGCTGGAGGTATGTGTGCGTCAAACAGACAAGCCACACTAACGGTTGTATTAGGGCAATACCATGTTGACAGGCAGAGTCCCAGTGCAGGCTGTTGTGTTGGTTAATGTCAGCGGCCTGTCATTCTGTCCACCTTCTAAGATGACGTGCTTGGCCCTTGCTGTGACATCTTCATGAGGTGTATTATTTATTCAGCAGGCCAGTAAAAACAACTGAAAGGTGACATTTGAATTATACTGTAAAACCAAAAGCAACCGTTTTTCCGTGAGCTCCTTCAGTTGTTTAATCCAGTAGTTAATCGTGTTGATTCACCAGATAAAGACACCAGATAACCAATAATGCCTATTTTGTATATATATATAAAAAAACTTTACAGAAATTCATTAACACTCTTAACATGGTGTTCTAAACAGATAAAATAAGTAAAAGTTCTGTCTTCAAATTTAAAGAGCGTATGGTCATACTTTTTTTGCTGATTAGATTTTTTTTTTTCAGCAAGTTCAGCAAGGAGCGTTTTGAGGGTCTTTCCTCATTTAATTATACAGGAGCTGTACTGCCGTGTACTGACTTGCCTTGCAAAGGATTTTTTCTCTGAATTACTTTGAGTATGCACTTAATTTGTATTTTTTACTTTGAATACACATATATAGTGGTTTAAATAAGCATACTTATTTTGTAAAGTTAATATATAAATATATATATATATATATATATTTCATGTAATACATTGCAACTTCATTACAAATGTGTAACTAAAAATGTTTAAATGAATAAACGTTTTAATAGAAATGACAGTTTATTTTAGTTTACTATAAATTCTCACATTTTTATTTAATTGCAATTAACATGCAATCATGTGTTTAAAACAATTACATTCAGTTTGCATTTAAGCATATTATTTCTGTAATATGTACTATTTATAAAAGCTAAAAGGCACTTCTGTTTCACAAGGGTGTACATACTGAACATGAAAGTGGTGTGCGATGCCGACATACACCTTTTTCTGGCAAGTAATCAACTAAATATTTGATTATACAGCAACTAATTAGCACAGAATTTCGTATTAACATACTTTTAGCTTTTATAGCTTTTGTACCTTGTTGCTTTATTGTATCATGTGTGGTTAGCACCCCGGTAACATCAAACCTATTTTAATGTTCAGTTGTTTACTGAAAAAGTACTTTTGGAAAAAGCCATTCTTATTGAACTCTATGCCTTGTACACCATCTGCTTCTTGAGCCTGCTAAAGGAAGCTATGCTATGCTAATGTCATATGCCGTTAGCTAGAACACGTCTGAGACATTTGCTACATTAATTAGATTACTGTGTCATCTGGAGGTGAGGGTGATATTCATTATAAATTCATAATCGGAAAAACAAAGGGCTCCCGGCTGCATGACTGACAGGTAAAGTCACCTATGGACCTCCTCTACTCAGCATAGACCAGTGAGGGCGGCAGGGAGCACACCAAATTGGGGTTGAGAGGACACACTGCTGAAGCTGTCTTATTAAACCACACAGGGTTTGTTGAGTTGTCTGTGATGTGTGTGAGAGAGAGAGAAATAAAGTGCAAGAGAGAAGAGAGCAGAGAGCACAGTGGGCATGAGTGTACCATATGCATTACCCCTCCCATCACTTTCACACATGGCGGTAATGAAGCTGTCATGGCCGCCAGCATCTGTACATGGTTGATATTCAAATGAGAGCGCCGTTCACCTACTGAAGACAGACCAGTCCAATTATGGGCTTAGGGCAGAGACCAGGTCCAGGAATAGGGCAGATACACTATTCCACTGCCGTTATTTCCAGTCTGGAAAATATTTTTTAGGAAAAATAATGGTTATGGTTAACGCAGCATCTTCAAAGAGGACCTCAGATGCCCATTTTCAACAAGTTGATATGATTCTTAAGGTCTTAATGAAATGTTTGCAACATACTTTGGTTAAAATTCCTCAATCCTCAAACAACACCTTTTTACTTTGTCAGCTCGGTTCACAGCAGCCCGTTTCGGGGCATGTCTCTTTAAATGCTAATCAGCTACTGCTAACCCTGCCCCTTGCTTCCATTTTTTGTGTATTTGGTGGCATGTTAACATCAAAAACAAAACTAATCCATGACGTCCTCAGTGGTTCCTATGTTCACTTTTACATCAACACCTGTATTGCTTGTGAGATGTTGTTGCAACAGCTGCTTGAGCGCACAGAAAATGACGGACAGCTTACAACTGACTAAAGGTGAGAATATGCTAATAAAGAACAGTCCATCAGCGGTCGTCAAACTGCTCAGAAAACCAAAACGGCTTGATAATTGAGACTGTTTAGTTTTTCTGGGGATTAAAAACACACTGCTAAGACACATTTATATGCAAACACCATGCAAAAGTGAATTTTGCATCCGATGTCCTCCTTAAATTAAAATAACTTGCCATTGATACTGAATATTCTTTGGGAAAACAGCAAGCTATTCAATAGTGGACCATTTTTATGTTTACTTATTTTTATGTCGCACTTGATTATAGAACAGTCATCTCAGATGCAATACTGACACCTAGTGGTGTGGATGTACAGTAGCCTCTCGCAAACGCAACTCTTTTACATGTGCTATTGTATACTCCAGCGGTTCTCAATTCCAGTCCTCGCGTACCCCCGCTCTGAACATTTTGCATGTCTTTCTTTGTTAACACAAATGATTCAGATCATCAGCTCGTTAGAAGTGAGCTCCATGCACAAACCGTGTTCCGATCGACATTACACAGTGTTTATTGCTATAATTTTGGCAGCTGTGGTTGCCAGAATAATTTAGTAAAAACACATAAAAACTGCAAAGACATTTACATAACAAAACTGTAAAATTTGCAGTATAAAACTGTAATTTACAAACAAGGAAATTTGAATGTAAATCACTAAATTCAACAATACACACCACTATTAAATTATCTTTTGTACCTTTAACACACTGAACACCACAATAATACAGGTGGTAAAAGAGAAAACCACTTGAAGAATCAAAACTTATCACAAGAAGCTTCGCCACAAGCAGAAGTATATACTAATATACAGAAGGTGGCCAGAGTCGTTCACGCAAACACAAAACACCATCATGGTTAACCACATGATACTTAAATAATGCAATAAACTTCAATTAAACAACAGAATGTGTAACATAAAGCCCAAATGTACATAACTGATAACAAAAACTATAAAAAAAACATGATTATTTAAACAAAATACTTTCAAATGTGGAGTGTCATGCAGGGAATTCTGGGAATAGCAGTTAACAGCTTTTGACTGTAAATTATAAAGTTGTTATTTTTACTTCTAAAAACTGTACAATTATCAGCATTTTACTGTAAAATTAAATGTCTGGTTAGATCTTTTACAGTTTGTCCCTGTATATAATACGGGAACTTACTGTTAATCTATTAACAGTTTTTTTCAGTAGCGTTTTTACAAAAAATTTCACAGTTAAAATTACACTTATTTTTTACAGTGTACCTACTCCCTGAGCAGGGGAAATCCTTTGACGTTTACTTCACTTCGGAACATTAATTCATGGATTTGTGCTGCGCCGCCTCCTGCAGCATCTTCACACACAGACAAAACTTACTCGAGAAGTGTGACATAATATTCCTCTGTAAATAAATACAATTTAGATTCTTGTCTCGCACACTTCAATGCCCTTTGAATGGAATATATATGGTCGCTTCGAACTGGCGGAATATCCTGTGATGTGATGTCCACTTCGTGAGGCACTTATGGTCGAATAGAACAAACGTCTGAAGCGATAAGAGAAACATACAACATGTGCAGAACGGGGGTACGCAAGGACTGGAATTGAGAACCACTGGTATACTCGATTTACAGGCATATTTTTCACCCATGAATGATTTGTTATCGCAATGGCAGTTTCTGAATACAGGAAGGGTTGCAGAGATATAGTTAGCAGTATACAGCTGGTGGTGTGATTTCAAAATGGTGGCCTCCGTAAGGTGACTTACTACAATTTAAATAAAATAGCTTTTTTGAAATCACTGATATGACTGGAGCCTTTATCTCATGTGAGTTTACACCATTTTACACATCTGTCAAAAGTACAATTCATTTCTTTACAACTTTTTAATGATGAAAAATGACTGATTGCACCTTTAATGAATAGTCAATGCCAGACCCAATGGGCCTCTTTGGCTGTCTCCTAAATGAGAGGAGTATTGTGACAGTAAATTCATTTTTAGCCATGCAGCATGCAGCTAATAGGAAGCCATTTCAGATGCTGCTATTGACTTCAGCGGTATACTATAGTGCTCCACTCGGAGAGAGCTTTTGACAAGTCTGTAATTGTCTGTTTCCCTCTTCTACAGACTGTTAACCTTGAGCTGCCACGGGGGAAGAGGAGCAGGAATGGCCATGGCTGTCAGTCCCGTTCCACTATCATGACAGCACTATAAACTGAGCAGACCTTCACCTTTACCAAGTTTGAAGCGAACCCTGTCTTGCATCTGATGCCAGGGTTTTCAACAAGAGGTCCTCCAAGGGGTCTGGGATCTATGAAAAAAACAGATATTCGAAAGGTTTTGAATCATGACATTTCCGAATTCTAACTTATTTTATATTAACTGAACAATTGATCCGTTTAATTTTACCGTGTAGCGATGTTAGTTTATGTTTTCATAGTTATATAGTTTCATCTAATTTATTAGATTGGGAATGTATGTTAATGAATTGATTACAATAAAATACTGGACATAAGAAAAGTGCTGTTTTTATAAGGTTAAAGAATAACAATCAACCAGGGAGCAAAAATTGTCCCTATATGTAGAAGTGAATTTCTGACACTGCTTATGATTCTGTTGTGCGTGTGTTTCTGTGTTCATCATAGTGTGTGGAGGTCATTGTTCATGCTGAATGAGCAGAATGGATTCTACACAAACAGAAGCTGGGGACAGAGAGGGGAATGACTCCACAGGGGACACCACCATCTGCTTCAGGGCTTGTCAGCACTTTTTATGATACCAACTGCATATTGTCTTAATATACATATGCTCACTCATACACACATTAGAATCATATTTACCATTATTTAGCTTGCATTTGATTTAATTGTGTTTATATGCATGTACAAATGGATCATTATCAAAAATGACAATTTCCATACGGCCCAGAAATCGTCTCGGGTTACTCGCGTAACCCTTGTTCTCTGAATAGGGAACGAGACGCTGCGTTGAATCGCTTCGGGAACGCCCTCTGCGTGACCGAGTCTGAAACCCTATAGAATCATGCCAATTCATTGGCTGATGGCGCGACGCCATCTCTGACGCAATGACGTCGTCAGGTCATACTGGCGAACACGCCATCCACTCCTCAGATTTCTCTGCCGAAAAGAAACCTGTCGGCAGCGTGAGGAGCTTGGCAGCATACGCAGCGTCTCGTTCCCTATTCAGAGAACAAGGGTTACGCGAGTTACCCGAGACGTTCTCTTTCATAGGTAACTCTACGCTGCGTTGAACCGCTTCGGGAACGATATACCAAACACGCCAAGCCGAAACGCGCTGCCTAACTGGTCCAATAATGAACCAACAACGTACGGTCGGTTCAAACAGACAGGACCTGAGAACCTGGAGCCGTATCAACGTCAAGGTTGTAAAACCTAACAAAGGTGTGCAGAGAGGACCATCCTGCCGCAACACAAATATCCTCCAGGGGTACCCCTCTAAAAAGAGCTTGAGAGGAGGCTACGCCCCTAGTAGAATGCGCCCGAAGACTAAGAGGTGAAGGGAGTTTCCGCGCCTCGCAAGCCAGCGAAATGGCGTCTCTCACCCAGTGAGAAATCCTCTGCTTTGACGTGGCAAGCCCGCGGCGGCCAGCACCAAAACAGACCAATAACTGGGGGGATTTTCTCCAAACGTTGGAGCGATCCACATAAAGCTTCACTTCCCTGACCAGGCAGAGCATGTGGAGTCTCTCATCCTCCCTTGAAGCAAAGGGAGGGGGATGGAAAGAGTGAAGCATGACCACCTGAGAACGAAACGATGTGGACAAGACCTTGGGAATGTACCCTGGTCTAGGCCGCAGAGTAACTTTGACTAGACCCGGGGCAAAGTCCATACACGTCTCACTAACAGAGAAAGCCTGCAGATCTCCAACTCTTTTCAGTGACGTAAGCGCCAGCAAAAGAACAACCTTAAGAGTCAGTATCCGATCCGAGGCTGACTCTAAGGGCTCGAAAGGGGCCGTCACTAGTCCTTCGAGAACGACTGACAAGTCCCAAGAAGGGACTGCCGTGGGTCAAACAGGCCTAAGGCGTCTGACTCCACGCATGAAGGCGGAGACCATCCGATGTCTCCCCAAGGGGATCTCATCCAGCTCTCTCCGAGCTGCAATGGCCGCTACATAAACCCTAAGGGTGGTAGCAGCTACCCCCGCTGTCAGCCTTTCTTGCAAAAATTCCAGCACTGGACCAACAGGGCAGTTAACTGGGTCGATTGCACGAGTCAAACACCAGGATTCAAAGACGCCCCACTTGGAAGAGTACAGCTTCCTAGTAGCGGGGGCCCTGGCACTGGCTATGGTTTCCTGAACTTCAGCAGGCAAACCATCAATCACAGCCCTTGGCCCTGTATGGGCCATACCCACAACTTCCAGAGCTCTGGTTGAGGATGCCAGATCTTGCCCTGAAGCTGAGACAGTAAGTCTCGTCTGATCGGAATCTCCCAAGGAGGCCGATACAAGAGGGGAGTTAGTTCCGAGAACCAAGTCTGGGAGGGCCAGAATGGGGCTATGAGAAGGAGACGGGCCCCGCTCCCCTTCACTCTGCATAGTACTGCCAGGATCAGCTTTATTGGCGGAAACGCGTACAGACTGACATTCGGCCATAGGTGCGCGAACGCATCTATGCCCAGGGTCGTCGGGAGACTTAGGGAGAACCAGAGCGGGCACTGGGATGACTCCTGAGAAGCAAAGAGGTCCACCTCCGCTTTGCCAAACAGATCCCAGATCTTGGATACCGTCTGACGGTTCAACATCCATTCCCCCGGCCTGAGTTTCTGTCTCGACTCGATCTGCACACCAAGCCTCGAAGGGTGGCTGTGACAGATTTAAGTGAGGAGAGCGCGCTCGGGGCGGGCAGAAACGCTTCCGCGGTCTGGCCTCGCCCCGTAACGGTGAAACGCCTCTCCTCATTTCGACCCGGAGGTCAGGAACGACCCGGATTACCCGAAGCGGCAGGCTTGTTGGGCCGCTTCAGGTTAACCCGCTTGCGTGGTTGCTGGCGGGAAGAAGACCGGCCACGGTTTCCCCAAACCGTAGTGGGGGGAGGGCGCGTGGCCTGGGCTCCGCCGCTAGGGGGCTCCTTTCTGGGGAACGACTGCTCCCTAGATACAGAGGAGGAGGGAGTTGAATAGTCCCTTGCTCTCCTCGGCATGAATTGCTTGAGAGCAGCCAACTGCATTTTGGCTGAGCGGAATTTATCCACTACAGCGCTAACCGCCTCCCCGAATAATCCAGATTGTGAGGTGGGTGCGTCCATCAAAAACACCTTTTCCCTCTCACGAATCTCAGTCAAATTGAGCCACAGATGGCGTTCTGCGGCCACCGAAGCCGCCATAGAGCGCCCCACGGCACGTGTGGTGTGGTTGGTGGCTCTCAGAGCCAAGTCAGTGGCTCTTCGCAGCTCCTTCACGGCTTCAGGAGTCAAGCCGGTGCCTTCGTCCATCTCCTTCAGGACGTCCGCCTGGTAGGCCTGAAGGATGGCCATTGTGTGAAGGGCCATGCCTGCCTGACCGGCCGCGATGTAGGACTTCCCGATAAGGGCGGAAGTGGTCCTACACGGCTTGGAGGGAAGAAGGGGGCGGGACTTCCAAGAAGGAGCCAAAGAAGGTGAAAGATGTGAGGCTAAAGTTTCCTCAATCACCGGCATGGCGGTGTAACCCTGCTCCACAGAACCCACAAGGTTGGTGAAGTCAGCGGCCGCCGCGTTAGTAAGGCGGGAGGAAAATGGCTGCTTCCGGGAACTGGAGATCTCTTGATGCAGATCGCTGAAAAATGGCAGCTTCCTCCTTTCAGGCTTGGAATGTGCACCGATGAGGAACCGTTCGTCGAGCTTTGAAGCTCGAGAATCGCGGGGCTCATCGGGCCAATCCAGCGCGAGCTTTTCGGTGGCGCGCGAAAGCACGTCCACGAGCTCAGAGTAGGCCGCTGAAGGCCGCGCCTCCTGGCCGCTAGGCGGGAGCGCATCTGCTAAAGCAGGCCCGAAATCCTCGGAGACGGAGGCTGCCGTGTGCAGAACATCATCTAGCCCGAAGGAAACAAATTCATGTGCCTTCGAGCTAGGAAACAGAAAGTCATGCAAAAATTCGACCGGCGTATTCGCAAGCGCGCGCCCGGGAGAGGGAGGGAGAGAAAAGGCGAGGCCTGTCTGCTCACTCTCCATCTCCTCGAGCTCGACATCCGAACCCCAGCTCGTGGCTTCATGAGAGGCCGCGATCTCACGAGGAGCCGCGGAGGTGCTCGATGAGCGCCGGGAAAAATTGGAGGATTCCCGTTCACATTCCTCAAGCCGAGAGCGGAGGGTTATGAGACGGAAATCGTCGCAAATCTTGCATTTTTATGTCCCATAAACCGCATCACATGCATGCGAAAACCCAAAGCACTTAATGCACTTACTGTGTGGGTCTTCGCGGGCGATGAAACGCGTGCACGGCGGTTGGCAACGGCGAAACTCCATGGCACTTCACCGCGAGGAGAACAAAATTCCACTGAGGCAGTCGCCGAAGTGCAAATGGATAATTCGCAAGGTAAGTTGGGTCAGAAATCGCAACAACGAAGGGCAATGTGACCGCTTCGTGAAGGCAGAGAAATCTGAGGAGTGGATGGCACGTTCGCCAGTATGACCTGACGACGTCATTGCGTCAGAGATGGCGTCGCGCCATCAGCAAATGAATTGGCGTGATTCTATAGGGTTTCAGACTCGGTCATGCAGAGGGCGTTCCCGAAGCGGTTCAATGCAAGAGTTCATGAAAGAGAACCCAATATGCTTGTTTTTTATCTTTCAAGAGCAATGATGAATTGAATAAAACATATATACGTATATTATTCGATTAAAGATAGAAAGATTCACTCCATTAATTTCAAACAATAACTTGATGAAATGTGATTTGTTTGCTTGATTGTATTGTAAATAATTTTGTCAAACGTTATATACTGTAGTCGTTGTTTATTGTTATACTGTCTATTTATTACATGTACACATATTATAGTACACTGCATTATAGATATGCGTTTATAAGTGTATCTATACCACATAACAAATTTCTTATGTTTGTATTTATATAACATAATGATGTACACAGTACTACATTTGGTTTACAAACCAAACTTTTTTGGATGCAATTATCTTGACACACTAAAAGATAAATATATAAGCATGAAGATCCACCCCCAAATTCATATTCAACTCAATTCAAATATTGAGAGCGATTTACGATTTACAATCGTTGCAAAAGCCGCTTTACAGGAAAATTAAGTTCTCTACAATAGATTAGAATTGTAGAAACTTAATATATTTAAACTAGGGCTAAATTTGGTAATTCGCATTTACTGTCTGAGGGTTGCTTCCCATGAGGTCCTCCGAGGGGTTGGCATCATCTCAGATCATTTATCAAAAGATCCAATCTAACCTAAGTGGGGTGTAAGCAAAGAAAACAAACAAATGAGATCATCCAAATTTGCCACCAATTCACCTAAATTGTGTATTTTTAAGCCAAGTAGATTTTAAATGCAACTTACAAATAAAAATGTATACTTGATAATTATATCACAAATATAAAATAAAATATGATGTATTTTTAAATAAAACTTTACATATATTTGTGAATAAATCATATCATGTCTAGTGCACCAGCTGAACCAGCACCAGCACTGGTGCCACCTCTAAAAAATATAAGTGCATAATTAAAGATAGCAGGTACGTAAGGTCCTACAATGTGTTGTGATAGGATGCCAACAAAAACACATTGCCTCTTGCTTTGAAATTGAATTACAAACATACAGACACGGGTACAGTGATCTACAAGCAAGATCCTCTTCAAAGGCTTCTTGTGTCTTTCACACAATATATACGCTCTATCACCTTGCAATAACTCATTGTCTTCCATCAGATCCGGACTGCAGTGAAGGGGAGGGGATTCGTCTGTGTCCTGTCCCAACATTAAGCTCCATCTGAAAAACAGCCTGCCATGCCACCGCTGCCAAAGCCAGACATCTTCCCCGTCACTCACTTGTCGGCAGGGAAATGAATCTGGATGCAGCATGTCCCCCATTCATCAGCCTTGACAGGCTACCTTTGCCTGGTTCCGCTCGGATGGGGTCCCCGTTACTGCAGGCGCGAGAGCGTATTTCAGCTGGAGATGAAGAAATTACTGTGTGTGCAGCGCTGTGAAGTGACTCGTGAGCGTATAGTGTCATTTGGTTGGGTATTAAACGGTATCACGTTGCCCTCATCTCACAAATACTTCTAGAGGGCAAATACAAAGATGCGTTTTATATTGCAATCTTTTTTTTCTAATTCTTTCATATTATAATGGGTTGATATAACCTTGAACATGTAATATCCACCTGAGAGCTACTACATTGTGTGTACTTTAAATGTATTTGTATGAAAAGTACTGAAGAAAAGGGAATTAGAGTGTATCTTCACAATCATATTTAACCAGTACCACACAAGCAGGTCTACTGTTTTTGCAAATATTGGTATTGGTGTAGTGTCACAGGTGTTTACAGCCATGGGAATATTTGTGTAAACAGCACAATTGTGATACTGCTGGTAAAGATGTTAATATTGAGAAACTTCAATTTTAGACACAATATTACTTTGCCACGAAATTGTTTCAAACAAGTCACATATTACAAAGTAGGTGACAAACAGTATGTGAAAGATTAGTATGTATGTCTGAATTTACAGTATTTATAACACCTGTGGATGATAAAAGTACAGTGTGTTCAACAGACTGTACTGTTGTTTAGCAACATGCCAGTCGTTCAGCTGAAAACCAGTCAAGACCACAACTGCGGAGATATCACTAAATTGCCAGTGCATTGTCTAATTTATTTGCGAACATTATTAATGTGATTGGATGTTGAACTTATTGCTTCAAATACAATTGATAACTTATTTCTAATTTGATTTTTTTATGATACTGTTGCACTGGCTCAGTATTTAATAGGGAATTGTGTAAAAAGATTCACCAAAATTAATACAAATTCCCCAAAAATACTTTTATGATATAATGTTTATATATTATAACAATGTCGCAAGAGAGCTGTTTTCACAAATATGAGCATGATTCAACACGTTCAGCAAACAAGAAGTTTATACTAAGTAAATTACATTTTAGACACAATTTTATCAAAAGAAAACCATTCCAAAGAAATCCATGTGTTTCTGGGCAGCACACAGTGGTATTTTGCTACTGAATGTATCAGCTGCTTTAAACAATTCAATTATTTATATATATTTATGCAGTTGTAATTGTAACAGATGCAACTTCTGTGCCACCTCTGCAGTGCAAAGATTAATTGTGTTGCTAGTGATTTCATTTGATTGGTAACTACTCCATAAAGTGTCTTATTATTCATTTTTTACTTATAGATTGCATTTAAGACATTTTTCAGGCAGATGAATTTGGTTTGGTCTTGACTCAGTCTCATCCTGCCTTGGTTTTGTCTTGCTCTCAAACCCTCAAAGTATTGGTCTTGTCTTGATCGTAACACACTCCGGTCTTGGTCTCTGCTTAGGCAGTCTTGACTACAACATTACCTCACAGTCTCATTTTCATCTGCATGCAATTCAGTATCTGTCCTGACTAAGGTCCATCCCACGAGGCCACGGGAGAGGAGCTGTGAATGGCAGTAAAGTGACATAGTCTAGTCTCGTGACAATGACAAATGTAGCAGATCCTGATTTCATTCATAATAAAGACATTCAAAGTGTGTGGAGTATATGTATATAAGTATATGAGAATGGAGTGTTTTGAACAAAACTCCAACTACTTATCAACAACTACTGATGTACCTTTGTAACCTGCAAAATCACCAAAAAGAGGTCACCACAAATACACAGACTTGAATCACTTGAATGGCCCATTGTATTGCACTTATTGAGACAAAGAGCCCCTTAAAGGGAACCACCTTAAAATGGCATCATTGTAACCTGTTCCCGAATGAATGGGCATAACCGATTTCCACAGACACATTTTAAAGGCGCACTGTTTCTCACAACTCCCTCGACGTGATGGATAACAGTGCCAGAACTGCACCAAACGAATATCTTGTTAGAGGAAGAAAAGGAAAGTGTCCAGTGGGTGAGCTCCATGTGTGTATGTGTGTGTGGACGTGGAGCTTTGGGAGGGAGGGCTTGGTCTCTTGAGAGTCCCTTGTATTCCTGCCAGACCGTATAAATCAGCATGTGGCCCACGGCCGCAATAAGCTAGAAAATAAAAAAAGCATAAAAGTGTCGGAGTGAAATAGAGGAAGGGAGAATTCTTTTATGATGAAACTAAATTCTCCTTACTCTGCAGTAGATCCACTTCCCTCGGTCTGATTGTTTACTCCTGACACCATTCATCATTACGCTGCCACAAATGACTCAAATTACCACACCTGCTACTCGTATAATACCCACACAACCAGGGCTTAACACTCAGGTAGTTGTTTCCTTCAGTACGACGTGATGTGACGTACATGTGGGGGAGAAATTATATCCACACTTTGGGCCCGTGGTGTTAAATTTGACTACAGTGAGATTCATGTTTGTGTCAGTAGCAATCAAGAGTGGTCAAGACTAAGATTTCTCTAAAATCGTATTCCTGACCACTCTTGATTGCTACTGACACCAGCATGAATCTCAGTGTAGTCACATTTAACACCACGGACTGTCACGGTTCCTCGAATACATTTGAGTTGGTCTATTATAAAAAATCCTCGATTGCATTTTGCTTGCGTCGATTATCTGCCAAAATACCAGAAGTGTCGCATTCCATGGACGAGAATCCATAAATGCATTATTAGACAGTGCAATTCACAAAGGCTGCGATTCAATTACATGTGCGCGCTACGGGTTTAATATGCACTTTATTTTGGCCTAAATGCGTGTAGGTGATGTGCATCTTAAAGTGGCTCCGTTCATTGTAAATGCTGCTCCACATAAACAGTTATGATTTACATTCGCGGACCGTCTCAAACTCTATCTTTGCATATGCTATAAGCCTGAGTTGCTTATAACGTTCACCTGGGAACAGTGCATTATTCTATCAGATTCATAAGCCTTAAGGTAACATTTTTTTCAACCTAACTGTTCATTACAACTTCAAAATAAAAGTTTAAACCCTCGCTCTGAGTTTGGATGTTTTGATGTCAACACGTTCTTGTTCAAGTGGTCAAATATAAGTGGTCAAATATTAAAGTGGACTTTTGAATTAATGTTGTTGTTGCAGGATGGATTCTGATTGGGTGTTTTATCGTTCGGCGGCTGGAAAAAATCGTTCTGATTGTGATTCCAATGACATTGTTTCTCTGTGCTTCTGTCGTTATAGCTGTGGTGTGGATTCTGCTATTATTTAATATTGAGAACCATTTTTAGAACTATATTGTTATCTTTATAGTTATCGTCCTTTTTGTGAACGCACCTTAAAGTGTAAAAACATCACCGTCTGCACGCATTTGATATAATACGTAATGGGCAGATTAGGTTATTACATTTTAACAGTTTTGTTCAATAAAACCATAAGATTACTTGCTTTTGATATTTTATTTGAACCAGTTATTATTGCCTTGTTGCTATTATATATGTATTTTAAGCCATTTAAAAGTCTATTGTTCGCTTAGGTCTATTTTTATTACCACAAACAAAACAAAAACACAAAAAAATTGTCAGATTACTCGATTAATCATCTGAATAATTGTCCAATTTCTCGATTACCAAAATAATCATTAGTAACAGCCCTAAAGATAAGCATGCACAAATAAATATCTATGGACCAATACATCTAATGTTGACTGACATTGATAATTTTAAATCTCTTAATATCGAGCAATAACTGATAGTTTTTGTTGTCCATATTTAGCTGTCCGCATGATTTAAGCATGTCAGCCATCATAAGATGACCATTTTCATATAATATAAAACCACTTTTATTAGGCTACTGACATGACTAGGGTCTTTGTGTGATGTGTATGTACATTAAATATATATTACAAAAAGCACTATTACTTTCTTTATGTGGTAAACGTTTCAATGATGTAAAATGATGGCGTGCACCTTTAAAACACTGCCTCCTTTCATCATCATATGTTTGAACAGCACAGCATTACAGGGAAATGATCTGCTTGACTTCTGCTCCTGACTCAGTCAGACATCCGAGAGGCATTCACAGTGTCATATCAAAGAACGCAACATGTCCGTGACCTCTCCGTGGCATAAGTCACATGCCAGCACCTCTCTAGAAACCCCTGACAGATGGGAGCACCTTCTTAGGCTTGAGGTGCTAAATCACCTCAGGGACACTTTGGCAAGTCCCCAGAGGAACCATGAATGTCCAGTCATTCCTCTATGACACTTTTAAGCTCAGCATTTCTGATCTGATCTGATCAAGATCCACGTTCCAAACTTATCCTAAACGCTCACTTCCTGGACCCAAATCCCAGCTGGATTGTGAATCACAGCACTGAGCTTGATCGCTAATGTGTGCGTGCCAGTGTCTGGATGCTGTAACATCGACCGCTTCAGACAGAGTTTGGCAGCTGCCTCTGGTCTCAGATGACTATAGTATCAGATGGCTGATTTGTCTTCTCATTGGCTAGCTCATGCTATGAACACACAGGACCATCATTCATGCGCTAACAAGTGTTAGCATGCCAAGCCGGACACTTTTCTGGCAATCAGAGTCAGGTGTGCCATTGCAGTAAACAGAGGAGCAGCCCAGTAAATATTCTGCAATGCTAGGACAGACGAGCGCGTGGGAGAGATGTTTATAGCAGGTGGAAAAACGCTTGTCATGCTGATGGCCCTGATTTATTCTGGGAGAAAATTTGGCACATATATCACCTCCGATGGCCAAGCGAGGCTTCATTCTTACACAAGCACACACGCACAGGCATTCTCTCTCAATGCTATTTACTTTCTCTCTCTATTAGCCCTTCAAATACGGAAACACGACACCAGGCACAGAGATGATGACACCCACCCTGCTGAGAAACTTGTGCCGATTTACTTCAAACATATCTCCAACCACACCGTGTGGACGCAGTCTTACTTTATTTTAGATCCAGTTACATGACACTACCAATTACAAAGAGATGATTTATGGGGAAAGACCCAGGCAAATACAACTGAAATCTTTTTCTTAATCAGTAAATAAAAAATAAAAAACTCCTGGCAACTCAACTAAATATGTTTGTAAGTGTAATAAGTTAAAATATAAATAATTCAAATAAAGCTAAAAATAAAACACTATAATTAATATAAAATGAAAAAACGATATAGAAATACTTAAAATAAACAAAAAATAAGTACTATTTAAAAAAAAGAGAAATGACCTCTTCTATTCTTCTATTTCTATGTTTTGCCATCTTTGTAAGCATGCACCTCACTAAATGTTATATTTATGCCTAAAACAAGAATATTATTAATATTTTGTGCAATTTTTAGTATCAATTTATTTTATTTTAAGAAAAAGACAAAATATAAAAAACTGTATAAAGAAATTATTGTTGCAATAATAATAATAGTCATAATAAAAACATAGTTAAGCCAATTTTTTTATTTATTAAACACAATTACTCTGCTATTTAGAGTTTAACCCCCAGTGTCACAGACAAGGTTTAAGCCTAATCCCAGACTAAAATCTAAGTCTGAGCTGTTTCAACTAAAAGAAACGTGCTCTGACTGATCTAGATCTCTAAAATATATCAGTGCCTTTATTTTGTCTCAAAATGCACACCAGTAATGTTTTTTTTCTAAAGGCACTTTTATAAAAAATACTTAACTGTCCTAATTGAACTATGGTCTAATCCCTGTCTGTGAAACCAGGCCTATGAGTTTTATTTGAACTGATCCATAGAGGCACTGTGATTTTATATAAAAGAAACATGCCAAGCCATGGTGCTTATTTGAGAGCTGCAGTACTAGTCACATTTCAGACATAAAACTTTGCTAGACGCTTTTGAGAAGTCTTCGGAGGGATATTTATGCTCCTCTGATAAATGAGACCTGGCTGTATTCTGTATCCAAATTAACAAGCACCACGAACAACAATTAATAACAGCCTGGGGTCTGCTGGGCACAGTGTTTTTAATGAATTACCCATCGCTTTCCTCTGCTGTCCTGTCTCTGATTTAACACAAAGCAGCTGATTGCAGACAACACCTCATAAAACGTGTTTCTCAGATCACCCTGATGATACTGCAGATGGAGGAAGCCAAGTTTGACTCATTCCTTCAAAGTCACTGCAAATGCAGAAGGAACGGGGGCATTATAAATGTTTTGGGTGCTAAATAATGGCACGTTCCACATGATAACTAAACATTTACAGCAACAGGTTCAAAACTAAAGCAGTTTACATCGTGCCCTAACTGAGGAGGTCTAAAATGCATAGAGAGAGGAGAGCTATCCGATAGCATTCACATTCAAATCAATGGTAGTTGCTCAGCTGGCACATGCCCCTTTGGAAGAATGTGACCAGCAGACAGAGAGAAGTCTTTTAAGAGCCCTCTGAAAAAATTTATCACTGGTAATATACCAGCCTGATCTCACGGCAATTCATAAATATTTTACGAGGTTGCTAGTTCGTACAAATTTGTATGACCTCATACAAATTCATACGATATTTGTCTAAATTGTACGTATTTTACGAGTTGCGCAATTCTTATGAATTTGTATGAATAACTTACACCTAACCCTGCCCCTAAACCTACCTGTAACTGGTTTAGACAAATCGTATGAATGAGGTCGTACAAATTCGTAAGAATTAGCCACCTCGTAAAATACATAAGAAATGGTCGTGAGATAGCATTGAAAATACTGGTAAAATATTACCAGTGTATGTATATACTCGTATGGAAAAGTTAATTGTCAAAAGCAATCTAAAAATAATCGAAAGTAGTCTAAAAGTAATCAAAAGTAGCCTAAAAGTAATCAAATGTAGTCTGATTAGATTACATAAAATGTGTACGATTACGTTACTAATAACAATTTTCATCACAGTTCATAACGGACTACATGGAAGATTTTTCAGATTTGCATGTAAAAGATTGTCTGCTTTTATCACGTGTTGTTTTATTGCATCACGTCTAGGCAGTGCAGTCTGTTATAGGTAAGTAAAACAAATGCCCTTTTGTGACTGTGCAACTTAACAATCGGGGTCAGTCCGAGTCAGTTACATAGGTCTAAAGCTAAGTTCTCTGTGGCACTATAGGGTACCATCACAGCATTTCCTTTAATTGATAAAATACTTGCCTGGTTAAATATGAAGGCCGAGCGCTGCGGCCATTATGAATCACCGCAACCATAGCCAGCATACGTGGAAAATGAGAGGCGTCAGCACTCTGTAATGCCACGGGTCCACAAAGGTACTTTACATTAGACGCCTGCATGAGTTGCATCTGCTGCGACTGACCCCAATTAATATTTGCTTACATTTCAGTGGTGTCTGCATCAGATTTAGAGGCATAAAATGAAGACAGGGTCTTAATGGGATGCTGACAGGAGGCCAGTTGGAAAAGTAGTATATTTCCCTGAGGAACGCCTGGGGATACCACATAAATAAGCCCCTGTTATTTCCAAAAGAGTTAGTGAGGTGTGCCTTTCTGTGAGCGAGTGTGAACGAGGAAAAGTGAAATAGAGAGAAAAAAAGAGGGGAAAGTAATAAAGGTGTGAATAGTTATGGATAAATGAGCAAGGAGGTATTAAAACACCACAATGTTCTTCAGTTATACGGTAATAAATCATAAGTACACCTAAAAAGACATTTTTTTACATATACTATATTGCTATTTAAAATGATAGTTCTCTCAAAAAAAATTGTCATAATGTATTCACCCACATGTTATTTCAAACCAATATGACTATGACTATATGAAAAAAACAATCCATACAATGAAAGCCAAAGGGATCCAAAACAAGAAGTGTAACTGTATTAAATATGCACTATATATATATATATATATATATATACTGTACTTGTTGATAATATAATATTCATAAAAATGTACTGGAAGGCAGCACACTTACAAAGCTGTTTAAGTGCACAAAAGTGCAATTTAATAATGTCAAATTATGTTTTACTTTTAAAGTCCATTTTAAATCCTGATTTTCTTTATATTTTTTTGCTGTGGTTTTGTTGTGCACTTATTTTGATGCGCTTCCTAACATAAAAAAGAAGGTAAATACTTGATTATATTTTTGTAGTGTGTTATTCAATATTACATTTAAAGTTAACATATTTTAAATATACTAAACTGCAACTTACACATTACAAATATGTAAGTTCAAACATATTTAAATATATTAAGTTTCAATAGAAATGGCATTGTATATTTTAGTATATTTTAGTTATATTTTACCATAAATACTTGTCAGTACAATAACCATATTTCAAAGACAATAAATGTAATATAAATGTAATCTTTTTTAGTTAATTGCAATTATCATTTAAGCTTTACATTCAGTTCGTACTTAAGTATATTCTTTGAAAGTATATTATTTTCGTATGTGCTTAAGTGTACTTTTTCACGAGGGTGATTGAAAATATATCTCCATATCAACTTTCATACACACAAAAAACATGTTCTGCAGATGTGTTCCACACAAATAACGACATAATCTGTCTGTGAACGGTCATTTTCTTTTACAGTGTTAGCTCATATAAACGGCATCGTTACCAAATTGAGCAGTTAAACCAGAAGGGCACCTGCTCTCCACTTTGCACTCTCTGCATTACTTTCAGCTTGACTCGTCAAACTTCTTTTCCAGTTGTCGTTTTAATTATTAGCATCTTAGCATCATTACTAGAATTTAATGCGCTCCAGATTAATTGTTCTGTGGCATTTACTTATGAAACCTATATTTTTCCAACAAATTGTAATAAAGGATATGCAGCTGTCCGGAGCAGAGCAGGGGAAGGAGTGCAGATCCATTAACCAAATAATTTATTAGCCTATAAAATCAAATGGTAATATTTAGCAAAACGGCCCTCGATGACAGCCAGCACGGTAGCTCTTTCATCGCAGAAAGCTGAGAAGATGGCAAGATTGCCCCCCCCCCCCATCTACAGATCTGCAGGATGTTTCATTCTAATCTTCTGAATTATGATCTAGGAATCTCTCTGAGAGAAAAAAAGCAACACACAAGATTATGTCCCAATCACCCTTTTGGGTTTGAAACTTAAAATCAGACAGCAGGAGACAACACGTCTGATCTCTGATTAGACAGCTGGGGAAACTTCCAACCAAATCTCTGCTGTCCACGAACACAGATTTCCGTCCCCCGTGATGGACTGCTCCCCGCGGCACACACACCTCCCATTTAATGTAAAACCGCCTATGACTAATTATGGTAATTCATTACATCTCCAATTAGGTTGTGGGATTTATGGCAAACTGGCCCCATAAAGAGCAGGATTTATGGAGCCTTTGAATGTCACCCAGAGGACAGAGGGTTGGCTCCATATCATTCTGCTCTGAGCCTCCAGCTCACTATATCATCAGCACAAGAGACAAAGACACTCCACCCTGCTTTGTTCAACCACAACTGCTACCCATCACTGAGGTAAAACCCAGGGCCTGGCCAGGTCGCCAAAATACGCTCTAAGAACGTTTTGATATTGTTCCTATTAGGTTATGAACACATTCTTTCCTCTGAAGCTTTTTCTTGTTTATGTCAACATTAGGGAAAACATTAACAGAACGATTCATTTTGCAAACATTATGGGATACGTGACGTTTTAATGTTCTCTGAGCGTTTAGAAACAAGTAGTAATGTTGAAACCATTAGATGAACATCAACTAAAACATTTCAGAAGAAACGTTTGATGAACAATGAATAAATGTTTTTGTGCTTACATGCCGAGAGCATTATTAGACCAAATAACTGAGCGAATGTTGTATTAGACTTACTAGAATAACTTCTTCTTCTTGTTAATTGTAGTTAGTAACGTAATCTGTTACTCATTTTACGTCATGTATTTTGACTACTTTTTGGATAACTTGTTTTAAACCTATCACCCCCCCCCCCCCCATATTCAAAAGCATGAATTCTCAAATAAATGTACATGACATTTACATTCCACTCTGTATTGTGAATAATATAGTCAAAGCTATAGCAAAGAGAAAAAGAAGAATTAGGGAGAATTAATAAATTATGAATAATGTACTGCCATTTTATACCAATATGTAATCATGTAATCTATAAGTAACTGTAATCTGATTATGAATTTTTTCAAATGCAATATAATCCAATTACGAGTACTTCGTTTTTGGAATCTGATTATGTAATCCTGATTACATGTAATTAGTTTTGTATTATTTTTAGATTACTTTTTACCAAATGTATTTGTAAACCTACCATACGCCGGCAAACAAATCAGACAGGAGAGTAAATTATCTTTGGTGGATTTAAACATCTTTCTGTGGTTGAAATTAAATACCTTCTGATGTTCATTCATGTTTATTTCGTGCCTTAAGAAAATGTGAAAAGACGGTCGGTTCACGTGCCGCTTGAACTGAGGCGCTACAGCGATCTGTCTCAACACATTAAAGAGCCACAAAACGCTACTTGTTGTTTGAATTTCAAAAAAATTATAATAATAATTCAAAAGCGGAGACCTTGTTTTTTACTGCATGGGAACATAATGTGTTGTGTGAGAGTGGCTTGGCTTGTTGGACATAGCAACAGTAACTAAAGAGGGCGGGTTTTTGCGAAGGGTCAACATCGAGTACTCATTTTTTGTAATCTGATTACATAATCCAGATTACATGTAATCAGTTTTACTATATAAAACTGTGATCCAAGTGTGACCTCATTAACCTGAGCTTTTAACTTCAAACATGTGATCAAAAGCGATCAGTCTATTTGAACCAGCGTATATAATCGATTCTTCTATATTCACAGTGCAGTCTGCAGATGCTTTCCTCATACAGACCTGCCATCTGCACCTCCAGCTTTGATTTTCATGACTATCATCTGTGGGTACACAAGCACAGCGCTTGTAAACACTGACAGCCAGGCAGTCCTAAAACGTAAGGACCCTTTGTGCCCTTGGCCAGGCCTCGCTTTTTCCTCTGAGCAGTCGTGTTCCCTGCAGCAGAGCCGCGGGAAGGCTGATTTGTTCTCTGGCTGGAGCTGACAGGAGCTGGTGATGTTGTTATGAGTCGGCTCCAGCTTCTGTGTTTCAATCAGGCACACAGCGGGACAGCCCATCTGCTGCAGCAAACCTCCCAGCCGCTCAAAACAGGACCTGAATGGAAACGAGTGTTCTTTCAGTATTCTAGAACATAACCTACATGTTAACATTCTACTTTAATGTTGTAGTTATTTTGTAACACTTAAGTGAGTTGTTCAGTTTTATGCTGACAGGAAATCTTGAAAGGAAAGTTGCCTCATTTACTCGCCCTCATGTTATTACAAACCTGTATGACTTTCTTTCTTCTGCATGTGGAAAACAAAAGATAAAATGTATTTTAAATAGTTTTGTCAATAACACTGGGACCAGTTTTGGTCCGAGTGTTATTTTAGTATTATTTTATACACTATTATTGTTTTTATTAATAGTTTGAATTTCATTTCCCTTTTAGTTTTAATAATTTTTATATTTTGTATTATTAAAAAAAAAAAAATAGTTTTAGTTTTAGTAATCTTTCATGATTTATAATTTCTATCTTTATTATTTTGCATTTAGTATTTATTTCAGCTTAATGTCAAATAATGACATTATACACACACACACATATATATATAAAGGTGCATCTCAATAAATTTGAATGTCGTGGAAAGGTTCATTTATTTCAGTAATTCAACTCAAATTGAGAAACTTGTGTATTAAATAAATTCAATGCACACAGACTGAAGTAGTTTAAGTCTTTGGTTCTTTTAATTGTGATGATTTTGGCTCACATTTAACAAAACCCCACCAATTCACATCTCAACAAATTAGAATACTTCATAAGACCAATAAAAAAACATTTTTAGTGAATTGTTGGGCTTCTGGAAAGTATGTTCATTTACTTTATATGTACTCAATACTTGGTAAGGGCTCATTTTGCTTTAATTACTGCCTCAATTCAGCGTGTCATGGAGGTGATCATTTTGTGGCACTGCTGGGGTGGTATGGAAGCCCAGGTTTCTTTGACAGTGGCCTTCAGCTCATCTGAATTTTTTGGTCTCTTGTTTCTCATGTTCCTCTTGACAATACCTCATATATTCTCTACGGGGTTCAGGTCTGGTGAGTTTGCTAGCCAGTCAAGAACACCAACACCATGGCCATTTAACCAACTTTTGGTGCTTTTGGCAGTGTGGGCAGGTGCCAAATCCTGCTGGAAAATGAAATCAGCATCTTTAAAAAGCTGGTCAGCAGAAGGAAGCATGAAATGCTCCAAAATGTCTTGGTAAAGGGGTGCAGTGACGATGGTTTTCAAAAAAACTAAATGGACCAAAACCAGCAGATGTCATTGCACCCCAAATCATCACAGACTGTGGAAACTTAACACTGGACTTCAAGCAACTTGGGCTATGAGCTTCTCCACCCTTCCTCCAGACTCTAGGACCTTGGTTTCCAAATGAAATACAAAACTTGCTCTCATCTGAAAAGAGGACTTTGGACCACTGGGCAAAAGTCCAGTTCTTCTTCTCCTTAGCCCAGGTAAGACGCCTCTGACGACAACTGTAGCCAAATTCCTTGACACGTCTGTGTGGTGGCTCTTGATGCCTTGACCCCAGCCTCAGTCCATTCCTTGTGAACTTCACCAAAATTCTTAAATCGATTTTGCTTGACAATCTTCATAAGGCTGCGGTTCTCTCGGTTGGTTGTGCATCTTTTTCTTCCACACTTTTTCCTTCCACTCAACTTTCTGTTAACATGCTTGGATACAGCACTCTGTGAACAGCCAGCTTCTTTGGTAATGAATGTTTGTGGCTTAACCTCCTTGTGAAGGATGTCAATGATTGTCTTCTGGACAACTGTCAGATCAGCAGTCTTCCCCATGATTGTGTAGCCTAGTGACCCAAACTGAGAGAGCATTTTGAAGGCTCAGGAAACCTTTGCAGGTGTTTTGAGTTGATTAGCTGATTGGCATGTCACCATATTATAATTTGTTGAGATGTGAATTGGTGGGTTTTTGTTAAATGTGAGCCAAAATCATCACAATTACAAGAACCAAAGACTTAAACTACTTCAGTCTGTGTACATTGAATTAATTTAATACACGAGTTTCATAATTTGAGTTGAATTACTGGAATAAATGAACTTTTCCACGACATTCTAATTTATTGAGATGCACCTGTGTGGGTGTGTGAGTGTGTGTGTATTTATATATATATATATATATATATATATTCAAGTATATTTAATTAGCTTTAGTAAATTACAAACCTGTTTGGTCTCCATTGACATTCATTGTTTGGCAAAAAAAACTAAACACTTAATATCTTCATTTATGTTTTCCAAAAGAAATAAAGTCATAGAAGTTTGGAATGACACAAGACTGAGTAAACGATGACAGAATTTTCATTTTTGGTTGAACTTTGTATACTTTTTGAAGTATAGTGGTTACTAAGCAACTCAAAGAGGAGGAAATTCAAGGTCTGCACCAAAATCTTGTGCTGATTTTCAAGCAGTTGGACGCTTCGTTCGACCTCTTCTATGACACCACACACCCCTCTGTTCCAGCCGTCTGTGTGTATCTCTGTGGAGGAGACGGATGTGCCCCTCCTCTCTCCGCTCTGCTCAGAAACTGGTGAGATATGTATAATGAATACTAATGAATCCCCACCTCCCTCGACAGGTGTCTTACCTCATCCTCTCCTCTCCTTTCCTCTCTCTCCTTCCCTGACAGAGAGGAGTGAGCTACTGACATGTGATGTGAATTTAACACACACGTCTCAGTGGAAACATCCTCTCCACCCTGAGCTCCTTCATTAGTGCAGATTCTTTAACGGACTGGACGAGTTCAATCAGGAACGTCACAGTGTTCCAGATTTCACCATTCCAGTATATGATCAGGAAACACAGCTAAGAGTACAGAAACAGTGTGCTATATCAGAAACAGTGTGTGAATTTATCCTGCCATAATACAGAATAATACAACACTGTTTTTAATGCGAAGATTAAAAAAATATGTATAATACGCAAATTATGAAAATATGATGTCAGTGCCATATTTGTCATTCTGGCATATTACAAGTAATCCTATTTAAGCCACAAAATTCAGTCAGTATAGCTTACTGTAACAAAATAAAATATTATTTTCAATTGGTATGAAAACTGTCAAGTACATTTATAAAGCAATCACAATGTACTGAATTTATTTTATGCTTATTCTACTTTAAAAATGTTAGAGTGATGTCATTTAAATTCACAGATGTGAATATCATACATTTGTATGTATATATGTACATGTGTACATGTGTGTGTGTATGCATAATAATGGCAATAAAAAGAGTGAGTCTCTGATGAAAAGGATATGTAATATGAAATATAACTCTGATATTCTCTGTAACACTTAGTATAGGGACCAATTCACTATTAATTAGTTGCTTATGCATGCACATTACTAGCATATGGCTGTTCATTAGTACTTATAAAGCAGATGTGCTGCATCACCACATTCTACATCCTGCATCCTACCAATACATCAAATGAACAACTACATTATTAACTATTAATAAGCAGTAATTGGGAGTTTATTGAGGCAAAAGTGGTAGTTAATTGTTAGTTAATACCGAAAACTGGACTTTAAAATAAATTGTAACCAATAATATTATCTCTTCAGATTTTGGTATTAAATATGATAAAAGTTCTTCGTGAGATTCTAGGATTCTCAGATCTGGCTGATGACGATTTTTTTTTTTAACTAAAATTATATATATTAGCTAAACGTGGTGCTAAGATTTGGTTGAAATTGTTCAGTGCTGCTCAACTTTAAAATCAGGCACACGTCTAATTGTTTATCACCTAACACAGTGTTATGTAATGATCAAATTAAAATGTCTTTAGTATTTATTGCGTGAGGCTTGACTGAGCAGGTTAATATGCAAATAGTAACACTTCGTTTGGATGCATTCTTCTTGGCAGAGAAGGTAACGAACGGCCTGACATGTGTTTTAATTAAGTTTCTCACTTCAGTGCACAGATAGTTGTGTGTCAAAGCAACGGTCCATGAAGCTACCATCCGATATGCTAAGCAGTTCTCCTACAGCAGATCATTAACTCCATCTGAATAACTGCGATTTGATTTGTTTGTTATGTTCTGCATAAAAAGGTCAGATTTTGTTTCCCATCAGTTCTTTACATACTGCAACATCGTGATTGTACGTACAAACAGCAGAAACCTGTGTTGTGCTGTGGAGGAATCAAATAAAGACAACCCACATCTGCTCTGATTTGACGCAATCTCACTACAAAGAGCGTTATACGCTGCTTCCACCTGGTGGATAGAATAAAAACCGCTAAAAAAGACTCCAGATCGTTTTGTGAACGCGCAAGCTTTATTTCATACAGTGTCGACCTACAATTGAATGCATTTGAAAGACAAACAAGAGGTTTACATTCACTCAGCCAGCACGTGGTAATTAAATAATCAGCAAAAAATAAGCTACACATCCTTCATGTATTTTACAATTGAACTGGCAGTTTGCTTTACACATCACCCAGAATAATAAAAAACAGAGACAGAGACAGCAGCTTGTGGATCATGAAGATACAGCAGCAGGCGGTCCCTAGAAATGAACAAACATGGAGCAGGATTTACTTGGTAATGATTTTCACTTAGACACTCCTAGTACATTTAACAAATATTAAAAAAAGAAACATACATAACACAGTGAATTAAACATGGAATTTTGATGTAGAACGATTTTTTTAATGTATAACAACTATAAATATATCTCTCAAATAGCTCATCAAGGCTGTATTTATTCATTCAAAAATACAGAAAAAACAGTAATATTGTGAAATCTTATTGCAATATCTAATATTTGTTTCCTATTTTAATATACTTTAAAACAGAATTTATTTCTGTGATGCAGCGCTGAATTTTCAGCAGTCTTCAGTGTCGCATGATCTTTCAGAAATCATTCTAATATGCTGATTTATTATGAGTGTTGAAACTGTTGTGCTGCTTTATATTGTTTCTTGGAACCTGTGATACTGTTCTCTTTGAATCTTTGATGAATACAACGTTCAAAAGTTAAAAAGAAAGTTAAAAAGAACAGTTTAAAGTTAAAAAGTTAAAAAGAACAGCTGTCATTCCAGGATCATTTACCCACCTCAGACCCTTTACAGCACGTACAGTTCGAGAAGATACTCCTTAGGCACGATTCCGATAGCCCCTTTCATCTCCCCCACCCACCAGCCAAACATATCATACTCCTGTAAAAAACAATAAAACCATAACCAACATTCATTAAACTCACTCACTGTTGAGACCAATCAGAGCAGTGACACAATCAGCAAGGTCAAATCTCATAGGTCAACGCTCAGGGGAATGAAATCTGTCAATATATAGTTCATTTACCCGCTCATCTTCAGGTTTTACTTCATTTTATTCTCATACTGTCTCTATCCTTACACCCCTGCCCCCATTCTGCCTCCCTCCCAACCTCCTGTCTGTCTTCCCAAGGCCAATTCAAGGACACAAGGCCGATAGGACCTGTAAAGATTACACAAGAGAATGTGAACGGGCGATATATTTCGTATGAAGCACAACAGATCTGCGAGCACAAGGACAGAGTCCTTTTCTTCCCGTACAGAGACAGATCAGCTCTTCTCCAGCTCATGGAAAAGATAGCCATAAAGATAAGAAGCAGATAAGATCCGTCCATCCGTCTCTCTTTCTTTATGCCATAATTACAAACAGAAGCACACGGTGCCATTCACTTCAAAGCCACTAAACCCTGCGTTTTCTCCACATCCGCGATACTTCTCTGTTTCTCACAGATGCCTTCTAAACTTTGGGGTTATACTGAGGCAGATATATCACACCACATCATGCTTTCTTTCAAGAAGCAGAACAGAGGGAAGCAGGGAGAGGAGATTGGACTGAAATGAACTGTGTGGACACACTGAAATTGCTGTATAAAACTACATTTCCCAGCAGACCTTTGGAGGAGCGAGATACACTTGGGTCTGGCGACCCTCCACTGAACTGCAAATGGGTGCTGCACGGTTCACCAGAAAATGTATTTTAGGGCTGTTAATGTGTGCATAATATACAAATTTGGTAATATTTCTATTGTATCCTGCTTTGGTCAGAAATCAAGAGATTAATGCAATTATCTTTATTCTACTGACAGCTCTAGATGTTTAACGTTAGAGAAAGAAATATGAATACAGCTTTGCTAAATAATAATAAGGAAGTAAATCAATTAATAAATAAATATGGAATTCAAAAATCTTACATGTAAACATTTTAGATACACTATCAACTTAATAAAAAGTAACTATTTTAAAAGATATAACCAATTTAACTGATTTAAAATAAAAATAATATAAAATACAATTATACACACGTCATACAAGTACTTAAGATACTTATACATACAAGTATCTTATGTTCACCAATGCAAGCTGCATTTATTTGATCATAAATACAGTTAAAACAACAATATTGTGAAATATTTTTACAATTAAAATGAACAATTATTTTAATAAGAAAATTTGGTACTCAATAAAAAAATATTGTATTATTATTAATGGTCAGAAAAGTTGTACTGCTTTATATTTTTGTGGAAACAGATACTTTTTGTTTAGGATTCTTTGATGAATATAAAATTCAAAAGAACAGCATTTATTAAAAATATTAATATTTTGAAACATAAATACATACGGTACTGTAATATCAGAAACAATTAATTTGTTGTTTTTTAAAATCATACTTAAATTGAATACCAATTTATACGCTTGAAAGTATAGCTGCCTTATATTTTAGGAAGGGGTCCAGGCATCAAAACGTTCATATTAAAAATCAAATCAAAAATCCTATACTGCTTTGCAAATGCAGAACACAGTGATACTTTTTGTCGAAATTGAGTCATGACTGAAATGAGGTCTCTATGATGTCTATGTGAAAGACAGGTTTGGCTAAATGTAAAAAAATAAAGTAAAAACACCAACTCAACTACAGTTTTATCTTTGGTGTAGTTCCTGTGCTTTGTCTTTGTAGGGCAGTATATAGGACCTTAGTGGGGCCCTCACTCATCAGGGGGCTCAGGTTTCCAAACTGCAACCTCAGCTCTGCATGTTTTTGGAAGTTCCCACATAAACACTCATTTGTTGTACTTAAAAAGAAGGGTCATCTACAGTGAAACCCCGAAACATCTCAATCCAGTGTACTCTGACTGACATTTATAGCCCTTTTTCTCTCTGACATCCAAGTCTTTGATCTCCCTAAAGCTGACAAGACACTCACTGCCCGTCTACCTTCATCCTTCACCTCGCTATTGGAGAAAAAAACCTCTCTGTGTACGGTTCAGAAAGAGCAATGAGGTTTGAATCATACCCCATCTGAAGTTCAATATGAAGTTTGTGGGCCCCTACTTGACCCCGGCAGCCTAAGTGATTCCTGCTGTATAATGTATAGTGCTCAGCTGTGGCCAGCAAACCTCTTACTGCCTGCATGCACGTATCTGTCTATAAAACACAGGTCTGGTTATGCAGCTGCTGACAGCTGCCGCAGATACACACACTGTAAAGGAGAGCGTCTCTCCCATCAGCGACTGTCCTCAGTGTGCACTGTCCTCCTCACAAGACGAAAAAGAAAAACTTTGCTGAAAGATCACAGATTTCAATAAATCTTTCATTATCTGTAAAGCTTAGATTTGGAATATATTTTGAAGGCTCTGGAAACCTTTGCAGGTGTTTTGAGTTGATTAGCTGATTGGCATGTCACCATATTATAATTTGTTGAGAGTGAATTGGCGAGTTTTTGTTAAATGTGAGACAAACTCATCACAATTAAAAGAACCAAAGACTTAAACTACTTCAGTCTGTGTGCATTGAATTTATTTAATACACGAGTTTCACAATTTGAGTTGAATTACTGAAATAAATTAACCTTACCACGACATTCTAATTTATTGAGATGCACCTGTATAATGTATATTATGTATGTATATTATAACATATATTGAAATAACAATTTATCTAAATAAAAATGTATATAATAATAATAATACATAAATTATTTATATTTTTTTCCTGATCCTCTGAATGCGAACCACTATGCTAAACAAATACATTAATGATTCATAATATTTTTTTATTAATGAATTAATATTTTCCCTTATGATGCTTAATAATCAATATTTTTTATTTAATAATAAAAAATAAAAACAATTAAAAATGTGTTTTTAATATTGTTGTATACAATATTTTATATGTATATACATATTATTTAAATAATATCATGAAAACATTTTCACATAGTATAAATTAGTCTCGATATATATAGCATCCTTTATATTTGGAGTCCTTTGCAAAAATTATATTCATCATATTTGAGGACACGTGGCATCAAAATATTTGAAAATCCTCGCAGTATAAAACAGCCAAATTATGCAAGTAATATAAAAGTGATGTTAAAATTATTAATTTTTAAGACCTTACTAAAACTTCTGAACAATATTGTAATTTCAGAAACAAATGATTCTGTTGTCTTTAAAACAGAGATGAAAGCGAAACATGTTAAAGTCCAATATTCACACACCTCAGGCCGCCAAATATAGGGCAGTTGTCCAGCCTGTGTGAAATGAGACAGGAAGTGCACGTGAAGGGGTGAAACGGAAACTTCCTGTCGCTGTCCTTTGATACAGACACACCTCATTGACAGGACAGCGCCTGGTGCCGTGTCTGTGCGAATGTGCGCGTGCAAGGCGGTCAGATTAGAAGGTGAGGGTCACAAATAAGTCTGCAACAGGAAAGCAGTGCAGACCTCACACATGCCCACACACGACTATCCAGCACCTAAGGAAGCCGACATGTAAGGTCACATAGACTTCCTAAATTAGCGTTTAGCAGACTGAAATGACCTTTGAAATATCTTGATGCAAGGTGAATCATTTAAATCCTGCATAATTAAAATTAGCATATTATGCCACTGAAATGATGTGGGTCTTCGAGTTTTACAATGCTTCTGGACCCCAGACAGATCATGTGACGCACTGTTTTGACCAAGCATCATTTACAGCACACACTGGCCTGCTTTGAAAAGAAGAGAGTGTGGTGTGTGTGATTTAGGGCCCTGACACCTCCTCCTGGTCTGATGGTCAATACCCTTTCAGAGCCGCTGAGGGTCTGGACAGGGGGGTAAATGGAGGGGGGGTGGGGTGTTAGACTTGCAGCTGCTGCATGGCCAAGGGGAAGGAGGTAGGCCACTAATAGCCCCACTGGTTTGTTCCCCAGACTGCTCTGAATGGCCTGTGAGCCACAGCTGGACACTAAACCCACACCGGCTTTACGGTCATCCGCAAGCCTGGATGAAGGAAGGGGGAAGGGGCTACGCTACAAAAGAGCGCCTGCAATATTCATGGTAAACCAAGCCGTGTAGTACCCATAAAACAGCACAAATACGACACAGTGTCGAGCAGTTTGTTCCCAGCATCGTTTGGCAACATGAAGGGTTTAGGCTTATCTCTTTTATGCAGTGCAATACATTTCATGCATATTTTATCAAATGGGATTTAATAGTGTGGGTTTTTGGTTTAAAAAGGGCCTTGTGATTTAATGTTGTTGTTTTTATGTATATGTGTGTGTGTATATATACATACATGCACATACAAACAATTTTAATCCAAACAACATAATTATGTCTTTCAAATGTTTTTCAAATTTTCTTTTGGTTATTAAAAAAGGCCACCGTACTCATTCTGGCCACTAGATGGCAGACTTGCTCTGAAAAACGCAGTCACCCCTGGATCCCATTCAGATCATATTCTGTCATTTTCTGACAGTCTGCTGACTTTTAACAGAATGAGATCATTTCCCCATTGGCATGCTTTATATATATCCATTACAAATTATGGGTTTTTAGCTACTGGTGAAATTGGGATGTCATCTCTATTTCTCCCGAAGATACATTATCTTGCTGCTGCACATTCCTGTGTCTCTAGTAAAAAGAATATAACTAAATTGGGTAGAATTATGGAAAGCTGCATTCAGCAGTTCTTTGTGTCAGCTTCTTTCCTGTGTAATCACTTCTGGAGACCTAAACTTTCACCATTACTTAATGGATCACATTAGATGACATCACACATAGGCATTGCAAGGCCTTATTTAGGAGGGTTTTCAGCGCTCCTAAAAAGCTCCGATGAAGCTGTCAGGTCACTTTAAAATCTCTAAATAAAAATAAATAATAGATGTGGCAGAAAGACATTCGAGAGTATTTGAATTCGAATCCTCTATTTACCAGTCATTATAAAAAAGGTTTATTAGATTAACTTTTAAATCCTTTTGCTTTAGTCTGTAGCTGTTGTTGACACATGCAGGGCAGTACTATCT
This sequence comes from Oxygymnocypris stewartii, assembly GCA_003573665.1. Taxonomy (NCBI): domain Eukaryota; kingdom Metazoa; phylum Chordata; class Actinopteri; order Cypriniformes; family Cyprinidae; genus Oxygymnocypris; species Oxygymnocypris stewartii. The sequence continues at coordinate 1,813,239 of QVTF01018622.1, read as the reverse complement.
GGTATGGATCGCTATCCCATACAGCCACCCACTTCTATCAACCAAATATGTTACCATTGCTGATTATACTTCTTAAAAAGATAGAATTTTGTTTATTAAAAAATTGTCAGTCAAGCAAGATTTCAAATAACTCTCTCTTACTCTTAAAGCAATAAATACTATTTTGAGCACATCAGCTCATGTTCCAATAACAGTCTGATCCCCATGAGACTGAAATACTAGAATCAAACTCCCATACACGGGGGTCAATGAGGGTACACTTTATTTTGTCCTAGATATACAAAATTATAATAAAATAAATATATAATTCAAACCTAATTGATAAGAACCTCCAGAAGCTTCCGTTCCAAACCTGCATAACTTTCTTTCTTCTGTGGAACATAAATAATTGGGCTACATTTTGAGAAAGGTCTCTGTGCTTTTTGTCCATACAATGGACGTCAATGGTCACCAAAGCAGTTTGGTTACAGACATTGTTTTAAATATCTTATTCTGTGTTCTGCATAAGAAAGACAACCATACAGGTTAGGAACTACAGAGGAGTAAATGACAACATTTCATTTTTGGTTGAACAGTCCACTTAAGTGCTTTAGCTTAATCCTTAACCTTTCTTAGAATGTTAAGAAACTTTTTTAAAACCTTTGTCTACAAAACCGAAGAAAATCAACAAGCAGAAAACAAGAAAACAGTAAGAGATATCTCAGAGATGACCCCTGCAGATCTTCATGACTTGTGTGTCAAGGTCAATAATCACATAGTTCAACTATTTCAGATCAGGCAAGGTTACTTCAGGCTGTTCAATTTCATGTGGTGCAACTCCAAGAAAACTTGATATTTCTGAAAGAATAATTCTAGACATTTATAATATCACATTTTACCGTAAAAATATTCTTTATCAATCTATCTATCTGTCTGTCAAGGATCATTTACTATGAGGATAATAATCTGTGTACACGAATATGTATTCAACTTGTAAGTAAAATGTTATTATTTAAAATTGTTAAAATTGTTATATGTTAACACCTGCATAATGTTGATACCTCCAAACCTCTCTCTTAAAGGAGAAAGCACAAACATGATTAAGCTTTCCAGTTCTTTCTCTGAAGGGCAATGGTGCTAAGTAGACAAACCGCAAGATACCGAGTGTTTCTGGGAACGGAGCAGCCTGACCTGTTTTATGTAGCCCTGAGAGGTATCGAGCTAATTCTGTTAGCCAGGTACAAACCCCACGGGCAGTTCCCAGATCTGCACAGCCGGCCTACACATCGGAGCTGACAGGTACGGGAAGTTTTTAACCAAACGCACTTCTCCGCAGCACCTGGTACGAATAGAGAGGTGGATTCAGCGTTTCCTGAGAACACAGACTACCATTACGGCCATAAATAGTGACTGGCTTAGATGTGTATATGCTAAAGGTCTGCTTACGTCTGCCCTCACTGAACATGGCATTGAGCCGTCTTCCAATGCTGAAATCATCACACACAAATGAGCTCTGAGACGCGAACACGCACAGAGCAGATGTGGAGAGAGGTGACAGAATGCCACCGGCTGCCAGACTGCTCTGCTCAGGGCCAAGAGCACTAAAATGGTTTCCGTTGTGACAAGACTAATCCCATCACTGTGCAGAGAGAGAGGGTGCACTTCACTTCAACACTCAGGAACGCCACTCGCGCACATAACAGGCCCAAAACTAACCTTTCTGCATCGGACTCAAATGTGTTATCCAGACGTCACAGTGTTTTTATTTAACTGAATGTTTTTGCATATTCATCTTTTCCTGCTGACGTCTGAGAGGGCAGGGTAATAAACATTACCTCATGCTGTATTATTTCTGTCCTCAATCACGTGGGTTGTGACAACTGCGGCAAGTCTGGAAGTTTCCAGGCCGTGGCTCCCGTCTTACCTTGCTGAGGATGTAGATGGTGTCTCCTCGCTTGAAGGACAGCTCATCGGGTTGCTCTCCAGCACAATCCCACAAGCCCTGGAAGTAGTTGGCGTAGTCTGAGCTCTTGTTCACTGCTGCAGGGGAAAGAATAGAAGATTGTTTAAAAACAGAATTTAATTATTAAAGAATGAATAGAGCATTTATAAAAGCATTTTGTGTTTTTAAAGGCGTCGTTCTGAACTCAATACACTCTTAACATATGCATCACAAAACGTTTATGAAGGGCTGTAAAAATGGGGATTGTTAGGTTGTTGGTTTGGTTTCTGAACATCTCATCTGTCATCAAAGACATTTTTTTTTACATATATCTTTGAATAAAGTCTCTTATGCTCACCAAGGCTGCATTTAGTTGATCAAAAATACAGATGATATTGTGAAATATTATAATCTAACAACAATAATGTTAGTACAGTTTTTAAAATAACAGTTTTTTTAATCGAACATATTTTAAAATGTACTTTATTCCAGTGATGGCAAAGCTGAATTTTCAGCATCATTTGACTTCTCACATGATCATTCAGAAATTATACTAATATGCTGATATGGTGCTCAAGAAACCATTCTTGTTATTATTAATGTTGAACAGTTTTGCTACTTAATTTAGTGGAAACTGGGATTGATTCTTTGTTGTAAAGTTGTAAATTTCTAAAGAACATTTATTTTAAATAGTCATCTTTCATAATAATGTCTTTACTGTCACTTTGGATCAATTTAATGCATTTTTCTGAAAAAAAGTATAATTTCCACCAATTATTGTTTGATCTCAAAAAAAGTTTAGCAAAAATACATAATATGTGATAAACACAAATACAATTTCAAGCTAGTTTTAACTGATTCTAAGGTTCAGCTAAATGTTTTCTCATCCATATTAAAATTGTAAAGTCAAATTTAAATGTAATGCAGGGATATAATTCGATTCATTAATATTCATTCATTATTTTAGTGGCTTTGCGATGCAAGCATTATAAAAATGTATGTAAATACACAAACATGCAACTATCCACAAATTATTATGGCCCTGTTAAGTTTCTTTATCCACCGAGGGGTTCTTGCTGGGCGATGTAACGGGGGAAGGTTAGGATGACTCCAAGGGCCTGGCGAGGGAACATAATGCCCCCCCCCCCCCCCACCCCGGGTTCTTGAATGAAGACCCCAGGGTTTTTCTGGCTCAGAAAGATCCACTCGTGGGCAGCAGAGAGTAGAAATTGCTGAACTGTGGCTCTGGCAAGTTAAGAAGCATTATGAAGAACTCTCAAATGAAAGCCTCCTCAATATTATAAGTTAACTTGTGACTTGTATTACGATTTTTTTTAATGACGCTTTTGATTTTTTTATAATCTTCAGCAAAATGTCAGTCCCTTTCAAGAGAACATTTATTTTCTCTCTCAAAACATCTGCACAAACAATGCTCTTGGGTTTACATTTAGCCTGCCCTTGCTCTTGGTTTAGATCATTATTTATTCACATTTACAATATATTTACTAATCTACATTGTCTACCCAAAAGCAGCAACATGAGTGGGTGTTTAGTAAAACTGCTTTCATATAAAGAAAAAAAATACCCTAAAGATAAATATCTTTCAAGAGACATTATTGCTGGCAGACTCCCAGCTATGCTGATTTGGCAGATTATTCTAATTATTTTCTAAATATAACCTTACCCACCGCTGCCTTAATGTTTTATCCAGAGCTGCATCCTAAAAGAACCAAGCATTAGTATTACACCTGCTGCACTGGTCTGGAATCAGCATTATTGCATTCACTTCCAGGATTTTAAAACATCATTCAAAACAGTCCTTATCAAAAAACGACAACAAGCACCAATAAGGAAAATTCACATGACAGTCTTGCTTTCCAGGATCAGCGGAGTCTTTATTATTCCCCTCCATTATGGCCCTCACTAGTGCTCAAGCTGGCCTCCTCCTCTGAGCATCTGTCACGAGATCCTGCCTCAGCCATCGCTTCTGTCAGCAGGACTTCCTGTGCTGCGAGCCTGGAGCAGAGGGCCATGGTGGGCCACAGTGCACCAATGAGCCAGCTTCCTGCCAGAGCCTACCAACCCCTGCCCAGTGCCCAGCACCCGGCAGGATACATGCTTCCCCACACAGGCACAGAAAAACCAATATAGTATTTCAAAATAATAACTGAGATGATGGCAAGAATATTGTTTAGCATTTGTCTAACCAATAAACACAAATCTGGTAAATTAAGTATCATTACAAATAATAAACTGTGCAAAAAATTCCAGGTCTCTTCCTGAAGACCCTTCCTGTGGTCCAGACAAACTTCCTACTCCTGTCATCAGTGTGACTTCACCAGCTAGCCTCCCAAATCCATATGTACCTACAATATCAATTGCTTCTCTTTTTTTCCACTATCTTTGCCCTTTTAAGATAAAAAAAGTTAGACAGACAAATGATAGCCACCATGGGCAGATCTGGGAGCCTGTGTGGTGTAATGGGACAGTAGAGTAGGGGATGGACAGGCCTGGTGACCTAGTGGTAATTACCTGTCATATGGGTAGATGGCGGTGGGGGTTTGTTGGCCAGGGTCACTGTTGGTTTAACAGGTTGGGGTATATCTTCCTCTGAGAGAGATAGAATAGATGTGCCAGTCAGAGCGGAGAGCAATACACCAAATTCAACATTTCTGTAGCCATTTTCTACCACATTAAATACAGGAACCACCCTCAGGGGATTTTACATGACTATAACTGATGATCAACATCAGAAGTGAATAAATAACAATAAAGTACAAATACACCACAAACCTGGGAGTTCTTCATAAATGTCATCATCGATAGGTGCAGAATGATTGGTTGGCTGCTTCATAGGTACGCAGTCATCATACTCTTCTTCATCTTCAGGGATGATTCCAGCCATGTCTAATAGTGAAAACACATGCAAAACAGGATGCATTTGTTCATAAAAGACCCCTGCTAAGCCAAGTTTAGAGAGTGACGGTGTTTTCTGATGTACAGTCCTACCTTTAATCAGAAAGTCAATGTGCTCCACCCACTCTTTTGCATCCTTCTCGGTTGCAGCACAGAACTGCAGCAAAAAGGTATAGTGAGTGATATTGATCTGAGGATATGACACTGCATGTTATGAGAGGTGACCGACCTGATATACACGCTTGTCTGGAGCAGAGATCTCAAAGCAGCAATCTCGCTTTGCATCTTTCCGCAGGGTGTTGTTCATTTTGACCGTGTATCCGCCGATATTAAACCCTCCCTTCTGCTGTTTATCTAGTGAAGATTATTAAATGATCCAATTTCAGAAAAGGAACTTGAATTCAGGACTACATTTATTGGTGACAACAAAAACAGTAGCTTTCCCACCTTTCTCACTGCCATAGTAGTAGAATATGTTGTTGCTTAAAGCGCACCATCTCTTCTGCCATTCATTGCCAAAGAAGCTGTGATCTATAAGAAGTCGAAAAGGAGGTTATTTTTTTTATTTTTTTTAACAAATATTCTCACGAGCAACCTGTTTGTGAATGCAGTAACCTACCCTTTCGGCGCTTCTCCAGGTAGCCACTCTTTAAAATGGACTGAAGTTCCTGAGCTGCCACCGGAGGAGACTGTTGAACTGATTTCAACAAACAGAAAATTATAAAATTTTAGTTCAGCTTATTTATGATGAGCAGTGCTGAGGAAGAGGAGCACCTGCCTTCACAACAAATTAAATACATTTGCTAAAGGCAGCCAGAAAGCTTCGTCCATGCCTTTAGGCTTAGAAATCAAAGGTCGACGTCAAGCGAGACTAAAGTTAGCAGAGTCAAACCTGGATAGCGTTTCATGCACCGATCTGTCAGGTACAGCAGTGTGTGAAACAGATGCATGGTCTGTTTTCAAAGCAAACCTCCCCTCTCGTTTACACTGCCCTCCCTTCTCTTGTGTACACATTACCATTGCATTGCTGAACGGGTGTGAGTGAGCAGAGCAGTGTTATGAATGACACAGGCAATTGTGGAATGTTTGCAATTATGTATAAAGTGCTGTCAAGGGAGCATGACACACCCTGACTGTGAAAAGCAAACTAAACACCCTCAGAGTTGGAGCGGATTTCTCTTATGTCTGGTAGAAGCACTAGCAAAGAAATCCTAAATCATGCTGTCTTTTAGAGCAATCACGGGCAAAACAATTAAAAGAGATGACATTTTGGAAAATAAGAACTTGGCATAGAGCATCACTTTGATTTTTGCATCTTCCATAGTGAAAACGTAAAATAAATTATACAAATTAAATAATTATATATACTTTTTTATGAAGAAGATTATTATATTCAACAAGGCTGCATTTATCCGATCAAAAAATGTAAAAGTAAACAGTCAAAAACAGCAATACTAAGAAACATTACAATTTACAACGACTGTTTTTCTATTTTAATATAATTTTTAAAAGAAATCTTGATGACAAGAAAGCTCAATTTTCAGCAGCCAAGTCTTATTATTCATACATCTTCAGAGGTAATGTTTATATGCTGATTTGGTCATCAAGAAACCGTTCTTAACAGTAGTTTCTGTTTCTTAATGAGGTGTGGAAATTGAGATACATTACTCTTTGATAAATATAAAGTTTGAATAACAGCATTTATTTGAAATATAAATCTTTTGTAACATCATAAATGTCTTTAACGCCATTTCTGATCAATTTTTCCTTGCTTAATAAAAGAGTCAGCTTCTTAAAAAAACATAATGATCCCAAACATTTGAATGGTAATGTTACACAAACCCATAAGCTATGACTAAAAATGTGTACTATGAACTCCCTTTGAATGATCTTTATCCATCTTACAATGCTAACTTCAAAAGTAGTGAATGCGGTTGCAAAAGGCCACAACATGTTTCACCTTCCACTATAAAATGAGCTTCCTTTTAATGCGCTGAATATATAAATAGAGTAAAAACTCACAGCACTGTGACAGAGGCGAAGCCTTTGACTCTCAACAAATACAGCCTGAGATGTGTCTGTCTGTTTTGACTATCTGTTAATAACAAATAACTTCTCCCATTAAATGACAAACTCCCTGACTTTAACCAAATAGCGGCATTATGGTTGCACAAGTTCATAACCTCACTTGCTTTAGTACATTGGTCCAAAATAAATAGCTTTAAATAACTTTTTGGTCAATTTCCAAATGCCGTTTTGATTCGCCTCTGCAGTGTGCAGTCTTCAATCCCATCTTGGAGCTAAACAGCTGTTCTCTCTGGCAAGCACAGGGCAAAAGGGCCTATAAAACACAAGACTGCACTCCAGCAGTAAACCTCTTCCTGTACATACACACAAACCACTCTCGGCCTGCATCCTTCCCTCCTGATTATGTACGTTTCTGAATGCAATAATCAGATATGATGCATAATTCTAAATAAGTCAGCTGAGCTGGATTTCCTTAAACGTAAATTCTACCACTAGCGTTCATTTAGCAGACGCTAATAAAACAGAAGCCTGAATTGACATTGGCTGTGGGCGGCATTGTCTGGGCTGCAGACCATAAACCATTTGCTCAGAGACAAAAGAGAGCTAAACCCTTGACGTCTGTGCCTTCAAACCGTTCCTGAGCCTGTTGCTGAGTTACATCAGTCTTTCAAGCACCTCATTCAGCTTTTGTGTTCTTCTACCACTACTAAAAAAATCCTAGACAGGACATGACAAAGGACTGCCACAATGATACTGTGTTATGACAGCTGAGGCTGCGGAGAAGATGATAAGTAAAAAGAAATAAAAGTGAGAGAAATGCTTTTTGTTTCTTAATTGATGTGCATTCTGTACATGTAATCTGTTACAGAATAGATTGCAGTGGTTCTTTCATAGTACTCCCAATTACAAACTTTTCTTTTGACTTCCAGGAGAGAATTCAAGGGTACAGTACTGTGTCATGTGATATTCATGTCTCACAAGATATTCTAAAAGAATTGCAGATGCTCCATGCTTCTCTTCTCTTGTAACATTTTGAAATAAATCCCACAGTTTTCCACTCACCATCATAAGCACTTTCCTCGTCTCTGTCAGTCTGTTCTGAGTGCAGTGATCCACCATCATTGGTGTCCGCATCATCAGGCTCTGGAAACTCTTCATCTTCTACACAACAGAGTCTTCATCAGCATTCTCAAAAAAGCCACATTTTCGAACCTCCACCAGCAAGACACATTAAGACGGTCTGATTCAGATATTATGTACAGTAGAAGTCAAAAGTTTACAGACACCTTGCAGAATCTGCAAAATGTTGATTAAATTCAAAACGCATGCTATTCTTTATTTAGTACTGACCTGAATAAGATATTTCACATAAAAGAAGTTTACATGTAGTCCACAACGAAAAGTTGAATTTATAAAAATTACCCCGTTCAAACGTTTACATACGCTTAATTATTGATACTGTGTTGTTCCCTGAATGATCAACAGCTGTTTATTTGTTTAGTGATAGTTGTTCATGAGTCCCTTGTTTGTCCTGAACCGTTAAACTTCCTGCTGTTCTTCTGAAAAATCCTTCAGCTCACACAAATTCTTTGGTTTTCCAGCATTTTTGTGTATTTGAACCCTTCCCAACAAAGACTGTATGATTTTTGAGATCCATCTTTTCACACCGAGGACAACTGAGGGACTCATATGCAACTATTACAGAAGATTCAAACACTCACTGATGCTCCAGAAGGAAAAACCATGCATTAAGTTAACTTTTTGAATTTGAAGATCAGGGTAAATTTGACTTAATTCGTCTTCTGGAAAACATGTAACTATCTTCTGTAGCTTCTGAAGGGTAGTACTAAATGAAAGAATATTATTTAGGCAAAACAAGAAAAATATGCACATCTTTGTTCTGTTCAAAAGTTTTCACGCCCGGGCTCTTAATGCATGGTTTTTCCTTCTGGAGCATCAGTGAGTGTTTGAATCTTCTGTAATAGTTGCATATGAGTCCCTCAGTTGTCCTCGGTGTGAAAAGATGGATCTCAAAATCATACAGTCATTGTTGGAAAGGGTTCAAATACACAAAAATGCTGGAAAACCAAAGAATTTGTGGAATCCGAATTTTTTTTCTGAAGAACAGCAGGACGTTTAACTGTTCAGGACAAACAAGGGACTCATGAACAACTATCACTAAACAAAAAAACACAGCTGTGGATCATTCAGGGAACAACACAGTATTAAGAATTAAGCGTGTGTAAACTTTTGAACGGGGTCATTTTTATAAATTCAACTTATTTTCTCTTGTGGACTACATATTTTATATGAAATATATTATTCAGGTCAGTACTAAATAAACAATAGCATGCATTTTGTATGATCCCTCTCACTTGGTAAAATAATCAACATTTTGCAGATTTTGTAAGATGCTGTATGTAAACTTTTGACTTCAACTGTATGTTGCTTGCAGATATGATATCTGACAGCACAGGAATTTGGACATTTGGAATTTGCCTGGGAGGTAGTATGAAGTATGCTTAAACCATTGATCTCCCAGTCACGGGCAGCTTTAAGTGACACTCGCTTTGCAGAGATTTGGGATATTAACGGAACAGTTGACCTAAAAATGAAAATATGCTTAAAATATACTCCCTCAGGCCATTCAATATGTATTCAAGATGTAGATGAGTTTGCTTCTTCAACTGAATGGATTTGGAAAAAACTTAGCATTACATCACTTGCTCAGTGTATCCACTGCAGTGAATGGGTGCCATCAGAATGAGAGTTCAAGCGGTTATATGAACATGACAACGTCAGTCTATTATTTAATGCCTTGTAAATGAATAGGGTAAACGTACCTAGTAAGCTCACGTACCCATGAAGCACACTTCCATATTTGAGCTCAGATTATAAACATAAAAATTAATGTATTGTCATACTTGATGTATTAACCAATTCATATATTTGTTAATATATACCTTCTGTAATTTCAAGTCAATCCGATCATTGCACACCGAGATATAAGTCTCCATTTGTTCACACTGTCCGGCGAAAGCTGTCTGAAAACTTTCACCAGAAGAGGAGCAACCCTTAAATGTGCACTTTGTAGATTTTTAAGCCTTTATTTTTGGGTAAGTTTCTCTGCTCATTGTAAAATTAAGAGATTAATATTCAGACTTTTGCATATTATAACCTGTACCTTGAATGTGGGAAATAATTACATTCGATCCAAAAGATAGTTTTAGCAACATAGCGCAGATGTTACAGAACACAGTTAGCTGACTAGCTGTATAAGATTGTGTGCTACGCTGATATATTACTTCACATCCATAATATTATAAATTGACAGTTTATTGCTAGTCTGTGGTTTTATACTGCTGTAATTTTGAAAGAATTCATATTATTGTAAGTTGAGATTAATGGGTGCACTACTATGACAATCACACAGCTTCCGTGTGACATCAATAAGAAAAAGTATAATTTCATAGATATTGTTAATAATTGTTGTTCATATTAAAATCTGTATGAACTTAATACATGAACTTATTTAGCTAAATCCTGTCATTTTAATAAATATCACATGAAATGTATTAAAACATGTTGCTGCTCCAATTAAGCTCAGTGTGCTCTCTTTAAGCTCTTCCACATTGAACGTCTATGTAAATACTCCATAAATAGATTAACATATTAACTGATGGTTGTCACTTTAAGTTAAGTTGTTCGATTTTCAGGGCAAATCATGTAGTGTATTCCAGCCTTAAGAGACTATATAGATAAGTTGACATCCATTTAAAAAGAGGTTTTATATTGAGGCTAGTTTCTGTGTTCATCCCCATGAATTAAATGTTTTATTGGTTTTTGAATGTGTTATTTAGCTGAACTAGTCTAGATGCTGCAATGTGCTTACATGACACTTCAGTGTGAATATATAATTGATCAAACTGAATGCCTTGATTTTAGTGTTCTGTTGTTGTTGTATTTTTGTGATTGACTTGATCAAAAACTATATATTTCAATTATTCTTTACAAATTTTCCTTAAAATAAACTATCATTTTTAATAAATCATGATGTGAGCCTAAAGGAAACAGGGGTGTGCTACTGTGCTTAAAGGGTACAAAAATGTAGGTGATTGATCGGTTCATATTTCTCTCCTGATTCAGACAAGATGGCTTTTTTGATGAGAAAGCAATATTATGGATAGTATAACCAAAGCAAAGGGTTTAAGTAAAAAAAATATTATAAAAAAACAAATAACAGATGCTTTTGTTTCTTAAAACCATGCTGATTCACAAGACTTTAACTGATGGGACTGGTGTCAGTTACTTGTGGATTATTGTGATGTTTTTATCAGCTGTTTGGACTCTCATTCTAACGGCACCCATTCACTAAAGATGGTCCATTGTTGAGCAAGTGATAGTAATCTAATCTTTTCCAAATAATTTCTGATGAATAAACAGGCTGTTTGAGGGTGAATAAATTTTCAGCAAATTTGTATTTTTTGGCTGAACTATTCCTTTAATATGGAAGATAAACAGATCTCCTGTAACACTCTATCCTGTTTGAATCACATGCCCTCATAATTAATTTTGAAGATGACGGCAAAGCAAAAATGATGCATATGTTTGTGCCATCATGTTTAATTTGAGCAAATAACGTCCTGTTCACACTGTGATGTGGTATTAGTGCCCCTGTAAAGTGCTATACCAAACTCAGCCCTGTACCCACATCTAGACTTTACATTTGTATTAGGAAACACAAAACTGATCTGTGAACAGTTGTGTTGTAACTTAAAGGTTATCTTAAAGCACTTTTTCATGTGTTCCAATTAGAAGAGAAACAGTGTTTGTGTATTATATATTTGTCATGCAAAGATGTTTACATATGAAGAGTTAAAGTTCTCATGTACAGAATGAATGCTAACTATGAAACAGCAGGATACACAGAAGCACACACTAGCCTACAGCATTGTGGGGAAGTACTAGTTTACTTTAGGCTTGAAGTCTAGCCCCTCCCACAGACACACAAATATACAAACACATCAAAACTTACGTTTGTCCTTGAAATCTTGAGAGTAGCTGGAACACAAATAATTTGGATTTCTGTTGAATACTATATCAGCATAGAGTCACAAATATATCAGGTAATAGCTATTGCATGAATACATTCTGTGGTACCTCGTCTTCACATCTTTAATGCGCTTGATATAGGCATCCTTTTTCTCTTTTGCTCTCTTGCTCAAACTCTCCCCTTTAAGGACATCGGTTAAAAAAGTTTCCAGATCTGAAAACAGACACTGTTTATATAAGCGTAGGTCTTTTTGCCATGTTTCACCCTTCTGGAATTCCTCGACTCAAGTAACGTTAGCCTAGGTTTATGCAAACAGGTGCACTTCATGTTTGAGGAACAGCTTTCGACTATTCCAAACTAATGACACTGTGGTTAGTTTACTGGAAATGCTACATCCCTGCTGGAAAATACAACTTAAACTGGTCTTTGGCCAGAAACAACTACTATCAACCTGTTTTTTGTAACATTGTTGCAGGTCAGCCAGCTAATAACAACCTCACTCCATCTAATTAGCGTAACGTTAGTTGGCTACTATCTAACGATACCGTGTTCAAACATCGCTAGCATCTTAAGCGGGAGTCTCCCGCAGGTATGTGGACTCAAACTTAAAAAAAAGAAAAAAAAATAGACATTTCATCTGCAGTTGAATCTTAACAACATAAACTATCTAACGTTACTTTCATGCCTATTGTTGAGTGATTAAAACAACACGTTAATACACAAAACATCTATTCGCACCCGGCCTCGAAAGTAAACAAAGACCACTTTATGCTCTAACTAACGTTAAGTTAACTTACAGGGAAATATTCTCAAAGTCTGTCGGTAGACTAAACTTCCTCTTTTCAGCCACGTATGAACAGAAATAAATGTAGAGTTTATAACTGTTCTGACTGCCCTCGAGACCTAAACGTTCGCTTTATCAACTGTTGTATTATCAAATATTGCGATTGTACCTGAAATGAGTGTCGTTAAGTCTTCCGGGATGGACCTCATTGTGATAAACGGCTTGACCCAGCAAGATAGCCTTCGAAACACGGAAGTTACAAGTGGACTATGACATACGGAAGAAGTAATAGCCTACCCCGCAGAAACCACTATTCAAATTAGCCTTATTCATCACGCCTGCTCCAGCAGAAACATCTGAGTGCTCACCCCAAACAGTGCAGTTTCCTCATCCAGGTTTACGTGCACGATTTGACAGGAATGATACACATAAGTCATTTCATTGCATTATTCGTCGAATTCACTTTCACGGTGATAATATTTACTTTTGACGTTTTTATTTGCATGAGAGCGGAAAAAAAAACAGATGGGAAAGATACAGCATGTTCATATGATCTAATCTAATCTGAATCTAAGACAAGAAGCTTCACTACTTCCTTAGCCAAAGCCGCAATCTTCATTTCCAGACTTTGGTAACGTTAAGTAACTGATGAATGTTCTGTTTTTGTATTTGCCCTCTGTGCATTTGTATATATATATATCACTGCTGGTGCATTAGAGGATTTTAGTGAGAGGATCTAAGGACCTTTCTGCCCTTTTAGATGGGCCTGCTGTTTGGAGTGGGGCCCACTTATCCTGAGGAGGGAGACAGGTGAAGAATGGGGGTGATGCACAGCTTTCATAGGAAAACACATAGCTATCCATCTCCATCTGGCTCTGTGCTCCTCTGCTGTTTCACAGAGATTACTGCACAGAACCGATCCATGCCAGCAGACCTGCACTCTGTCACCTTCTCAAAATACCTTAGAGTGGAATTCGTTTTTTGAGTCCAAAATATTTTTTTAAGTAATCCGGCAAGTTATTTTGTACATTATAATCAGATGCATATTTTGCAAACAAGCCTTGTTGTGATATATTTATGCACAGAAGCAAATACAGCTGTTCATAGGAATGACTTAAATGAAACAATAAAAGGCTAATTTTACTTTATGAAAGTATTGGCTGATATTCAACACTGACATCCTGCCTGCTTGCACGCTCGGCTTGAGCACTGCTTGAACCTCATTTGACCTGGCCACAGATCCATCTGGTGTGGAGGGGGAAAGAGAGGTGAAGTGCCCTTTGACCTTTTGAAGGAGATGGGAGCAGCCCCACATCTCATGCTCCTCAGCCGAGCCTGTTTGATCTGGACTCACCTCAGTTCACACGTCTCAGCTTCTGGCCCATACCCACAAAGGGAGGAATGTGTGTGTTTAAATGCAGTTTTACATCAGTATCATCATAACCAGTTATCGTCTTTATTGAATTAGACATATTGTACTTCACTTAATCCCAGAGTTTTAGCATTATACTTTTGATGTTTTCTCTAGGATAAAACAATGTTTCAATCATGTTTGGTTGACATGACTCTGTGGTGGCCAGCACTGTCTATGAAAACCACTGACTGCCACATTCTGAATCAATTATTTTATTCTTGCAAGCCTTGTGACTTGAGCCTGAAATATTTCCTTTGCTTTGGTTTTGTTTCAGAGAGCTGGTAGAGAAGAATTGCATTCGTTGACCCAAAACAATACTGAAATGTAAGGTTTATGGCAGCTACGTGAAGACATACTAGACTTGAAAACACACCTGAGACTGATGAGGTCATCAGTAAACACTATGATATGTGACAGGTAAGTCATATCTGAATGAGACCACCTGAACAGCCTCCGAACATGAAGGAAGAACATCTGAGGGCACGCTCTTGCCACCGTAGTTCACACTGCCTGTAGGGTGCAGAGGTATCGGTGAAGGTTAACTTTGTGATGGATGAGATGGTGTTTTTGCCCCTTGGCCTTTGAGGGATTAGGCTGCTCAGGTGTTGTTTTTAAAAGACTTAGAATTAGCTTCCATTTAAACTGTCTTTTGACACCACTTTCACCACCTGTTTCTGGAGAGGGGAAAACAAGTTTACGTTTAATGTCTAATGTCAACAAAAGAATGCATCAATCATAAGTTACTTCAGAAATGTGCATTTGTAACTGTTGTTCAGGGGATTTGGATATTTGATTATTCATTACTGTAGATATATTCATGAGGCGTGAATCTGTGCTAGTCATTTGATTTAATTACATAGCGAGGCCTCGGTTGCAGCCGCAGGAGGAAAAACACTTTATGTTAGATGAAAAGAGATGTTTAAGAAGCAGACCACGTAAGTGCAACTAGAAGAAGAAGAATCGCATACTTCAGGAATTCCATAAACATGATCTATGAGATAATATCATGCTTCATAGAGCTAATTTGTTCATTTGTATTCTGTGGTGTCGCTGTGGTTGGCCTTCTACTTAAGCCATTATATTTGATTCAGATCCTTAAAAGGTTTAAACCCTTAAAGGGATACATCACTCAAAAATAAAAACTCTGTCATAGTTTATGCACCCTCATGCCATTCCACATCCTAATGACTTCTTTCTTCTGCAGAACAGAAAGACAGTGAAAGATCAGAAAATCAGTGGAGCCCTAAAAACATTGGACATTTTATAAAATACCTTCTTTAGTTTTTTTTACAAAAGAGAATCAGTACATGTGAGTGGGTAAAAATGATAACCGATTGTCATTTTTGAGTGAAGAATTCCTAAGCTTAGAATGCATATATATGGTTTGCATTTTCATGCATCTTGCAGTTTATATTTAGTGTTTTTGCTCTAATTTCACTCTGCCCTCTGCGTATATATCTGCATGAAGCCCACCTGCATAGGAATGACAAAAGGGACCACCAAGATTAAATGCAAGGTTTCCATGGAAACCAGTTGAAGGCTGACTGCACTGACTTTAAATGCCTGCATAGAAATTACAGACTGAGTCTGTGGACTAGTGCATAGGCCTTTCCTCTTTAAGCATGTTATATCTGTCAGGACAGGAATTTTACTTTGAACAGATTGTTAATCGATTTTTGTAGATGTTGAGATGACCAAAAATATGTCAGGCTCCCTAACCAAAGCCATAAACTTAGGCTGCAAAGCACTTGAGAAAATAACTTTGTTGCAGGAGCCCCAAATTACATGTACATATTATGCATACCAAATGGTTTCACATCAGTTTGAATTAAGGCAAAGTTGATTGTTCAATTTGGGTAGGATCAGGAAAGTTATGTGACTGTCAAACTTTATGGCAGTCTTTAATAAGTAAGCAGATACTTGAAGTATCCATGCAATAACATATTGTAGCAAATGCATCTGCAATGTAACCAGGTCCTAGTAGTGGCTCATGTGAGTTATTATGATGCATATTCATATTAAATGCATATTTGGTTTATCCAGCTTTCTATTTTACAACCACAGCTTTAAAAATGTGGTGCTGCCACAAAAGTGACAGCTAACTAAAATATATATGTGTAGAATGTAAAAAGTTGCCTCAATGAGAGGGTTACAGTTATATATTTTTACATACATTTTTTTACAAGAAAATGTATAATAAAATTGTAAAGATAATTTGTATTGTAATTCTAAGCTTTCCCCTGCATGCCTATGCATACATCTCTTTTGGGTAGATAGTTTGATGTTGATCACTTCTCTGTGCCAAATCTCAGCTCAGTCTTTAACCAGGTTAGAGAATGCCGATCACGTGTTTGTTTTCGTCAAAGGACGTCAGTCAAACTATTGGTTCAGGCTCGATTTGGCGCAACGCCTTTAGAGCCTAAACAATTTTGAGCTTTGTTTCGTAAAATGCGATACAGGGGCTTTTCTGTACACATCTTTCTAAAACAATTCTAAATAAAATAACATGTAATAAACCGAATGAAAGATAAGAGCATTTTAAAACGACTTTTTAACAACCGAAAAGCCCTCAGACCACGATTATTGTTATAGTATTTATAACTTAACTACATTAGTAGTTCTGCGGTGGTTATAGTATAGTAATCCCACATTGTTGCGGGTGTAAAGTTCGCCTGATTTAATACAAGGACTCGGATCATTCTGCGGTGACTGAGAGCTCTTGGTCGCTAGGCCTCATTTCCATTTCAACATACAACGGTGCAACGTGGCGTCAGATGCTTGAAAATTATCCTAGCTTGATTTCTCTAAAGCTAGGTTTCACAGAACACTGTTCTCGAGGTACCATGAGTCGTCTTTTATAAATTCAGTTTTGTGTTGGCATGCTTACAGTAGAATTTCCTACAACATCATACAATTCATAGCATGACAGAACGGCTCGAGTCACCATGGTTATTAATAAACCAGCCACAGATAAGAACTAATGATGGTGAAACTGTTTATTTTGATTTGTGATTATTTGTAGTTTCATCTAATGTGGGACAATTATCGGTGCCAAAATACTTTATAAAAAACGAATTTAAAATAAGCTTACAAATGTGTTTGTTAAACTTAAAGGCTATAAAACTGGTGTTGACATGCTTTTTATTGTGCAAAAAGTGAAAAGCGTTTGCCAAGATCCTGGCTTGTCTAAAAATATGAAAATTGAGTTGTTTTATGGCCGTATTACAACAACGAGCGGGGATCAATCGAGTTATTCCACGCAGGCCCATAGAGTTAAGATCCCGCAGAGCAGGGCCGAGGGAATCAAATGAGATTGTCTATACCTAAGCACTTTATTCAGATGTAAACTATTTAGAATTTAAAAGTATCAATATTAATATTGATCAAACACGAGCAGAATTCAGTATACTGTCATAATTCCTTGCAGCGTTGCCTGTTGATAAAACGGTAGTCTTAATATGATAACTCATATTAGATGCACTGATCTGATTCAGGACACAGTTACATTCATCAAATGTAAATTAAATCTATGAAATGCTGATAAGCTGATAATTATAATAAATGATATAAAGTAAATAGTTAATGTTGAGATGTGGTTTCACTGTTGAATTCTCTTCTCATTCTCAGCGGCGGATTGAATTACGCGAGTGCTGTCTCAACACAACCCCCTGTCGAAGGTTTAATAGGTAATAAAATGTAATTGCTGAACTCCAAAACATTACAGCTCTTGGCCAGGAGACTCCCTGTGTCGTCAGATACAGTAGGGGACTTGTTTGTGTACGCAGCAAGTCATCAATCTTCTTCTTGAGACATTCTGTGTTAGTCTACACATTTGATGGCATCTAAAACTTCCCATGGGTTCATTTCTTACTGTTAAAAAATATCAATTAAACCCAACTAGGCTACAGGGACATTAACAAATATTAATAAAAAGAATAACGCAATTACATACCTAACTGCGTATTAATTTTGCGCACAAATAGTTTTTGGGATAACTGATATTAGTTTTGATTAGCGATTATAAACGCATTTGGCAGCCTTCTAAATATCTAATTTTGTCTCTCGAATAATTCTAATGAAAATCATTAATCCTCGTAAAACAGGTTAATACACATTATCATAACCAAACAGCAAAATTGAATAGTAATATAGCCTATACTTTGAATCTTACACCTCGTTTAATTCCTTAAACTATTATTTCTTAATCTGAACAGTGAAGAAATAAATAACACCGCCATTATTTTCAATAACAAGTACAAATTTATTTTATGAAAATATGGCGCTTTGCCGGCGAACGATACAAAAATAAAACGTGAAAAATATCACTTTTTTCCTGCCATATTTTCTCTGTAAACAAAAATTATCACTCAATTATTGAAAAACTTACCTCATTGATTAATGGTCTAGGCCTATTTTAAAGTCACAATTAAACACACAGACCATCAATGTGAGAAAGATATCGACGTCCCTATAATGAAACTTCAGTTAGAGTTAGTAGCTCAAGTGTTGCAGGTCGATTGTTGTAAGCGTCTCAGAGAAGAAATCAAAGGCCTCCGTAGATAAACCAATGGGGCTGTCTACAGATTCGGACAAACTTGGGGACACGGCATCTGAGAGGTGTAAGCAGGAATCATTGGAGAAAACGTTGAAGTCCTGTAAAGAGACGTCCAGGGCCGAGGGACTGCCATTGTCCTGAGCAGATGCACAATCCGGGGCCATTGTTGAGGCGCAGATAGGAACAGTGGGTGACGGGTTGGGAAAATGTTTCAGATGTTTGTCATTGCTACCTAAAAGCGAGACAGTTGCGCTTTGGGAATCACCATTGTGTCCATTCTGTGACTGTTGAGAAGTTAAGGTATTCTGCTGAAATGGATAACCCTCTCTTTCCAAAAGCGCCCCTGATACATTGTTTGCCACTTGTTCGAAAAAAGATTTCCCATCACCCCGTGCGCCTGCCTCCTCCAGGCTCGGGGCTTTTCCATCGCCGTGATGGTTCTCTTTACACTGCGTTTGCCGTTTGTGTTTCATTCTCCGGTTTTGAAACCAAACTTTGACTTGCCGCTCGGTGAGGTCCAGCAGAGCGGCGATTTCCACACGCCTTGGCCGGCAGAGATACTTGTTGAAGTGGAACTCCTTCTCCAGCTCCAACAGCTGCGTGTTTGTGTACGCCGTTCTGAGTCGGCGAGTAGCCCCATTGCCACCATCAGAAATCTCGGGCGAGCCTATGAAGGGATCACAATATACATTATTGATACGCCACTAATTATAACTCTTGATTTTTACAACGGCGCTGTGGGGCTTAAGCTGACCCCACAAACTTGTCAAATATATTGCGTTTCTCAGGGAGCATAAATTGTTTGTGGGAATGGAGCCACGGCACTTGAATAATTTGTGTCCTCATCCCCTATGCCAGAATATACTGATGTGTCTGGTGTGAGTGCGGAGAGGTCCGAGTGAAGATTAATGAACACGCCAGCTGCCGAGTTGAGTAATGGCAATCTATCATTCTTCATTACTGTCAAATATTAAAATGCATGTCCTACACTACAAGTAGCTAACAGAGTTTAGGAGTTATCTGCTTACTTACAGATCCCAAAAACTAGCAAAAAACTTAGATATTAAAATGTTCGCATGACCCATGAGGATAACAAACTTTGCACTTTTCTAGTAGCATGGCCTTGCGCAACACATCGATTGAGATTAATAATAATAATAATAATAATAACAACAAAAATAATAACTTGCATTTCGTTTAAAATAAAATTGCATTAAATCCAAATACCTTGAGGGGAGAAGTATAGTGGACCAGGGTCGGTGGTGGTGGTTGCTGTCGAAGTTGTCTGGTTTTTCTTGGATGCTTTCTTCTCCTTCATCCAAGGGTACTCTGGGGGTAAGGATGCGGCAGGCAGCGGGCATGAGCCATTGGGGTTCTGCTTGGGCCGGCTGTGGCGAGGGTGGCTGCCGGGGTTCAGGCTTGGAATGGTCTGCTCGAAAGGAGGAGGAATCAGTGTCGAGTGTGAAAGCGTCGAGCTCTTGATTGATGAACTTTGAAATGCATCACCGACAGGGGGAAAAGATGTCAGGCACTCAGCGAGCGACGGCTGACTATTGATAAAACCCGTCTCTCGCTCGAATTCGTAATTCATCTCCTCCAAGTCTTCCAAATTCGCCGCTCACAAATTTGTGACCCAAGGAAGATAAAATGAAATATCGTGCCGGGTTTAAAAAAACTATTTTGCTGATTACGGCCGTATGGGGACCGCGGAGCCATTAAACTATTGCTTTCACGGAGACAAGGTTGAAATTGGACCGTATTGCTTGTCACATGATTACCTCTGTCCAATGACAATTTGGGGTTTAATCAAAAGAAGCCACTGTCTGTGTGATTGATCGAAAAAAAAGTCCGAGAGGAACGCCTCACTCTCTGGGACGGGCTAGTTTATTTACGCATTTATGGTCAGTTTGCCCACTGCTCCGTAGAATGCAAGTAGTCTATAGCCAGTACCTGAAACAGTGAGTGACAGTGAGTCCGTCTGCTGTTCTCCCTTTATTATTTGACCGGCCCTCGGCTGAAGATCCGCCAACACATCAACTGGACACATAAACACCCCAATAGCCACGACCGAGGAAACCAATTAATCCTGCGTCTGTTTTTTTACTACTTTCTTAGAGAATGCGCGCTCTCCTTTGCCAATGCACGAGCAAAAGCGCGCGAGACAGTACGCGCGCACACATTGCGCGCAGTCAAGTTATTTGAAAGCCCCGACGCGCCCGCGTATTCACACGCGCACTGACGCATTAATTAGTTTAAGTTTAAGCTAGGCTATATCAGTCCTTTTTTAATTATTGTATGTCTGAACCCATATTAATTCAGAAATGTATCAGGTTACACTCTTCTACTAATAGTGCAATTAACATAATGCAGTGCAGAATTTGTGAAAATAAAACTTATAATTGTACATTCAGTCTATTATGTAAAAATAACACACAGCAGATTTTACCTGAATTGCACTTCACCATTTGTTTAAGCGACACTAACGTCTCACAGGCAAACGCATACAATAAATGAATTAATATAAATAAAAGTGTTCATTCATTAGTCTTCTAGGTTCAAGAATGTGTCTTCTATGTTGTCCTCAGAAGTCTTTAGCTAAGTAGGTGTAGGCCTCGAGCACTTTATTGCTTATATTCCAAACAAAGAGCCCTGGAAGCCTGCACGCTATCAATCTTACACGCCAAAAGGTCTGACAGCTTAGTGCCCTAAGAACACATTTCAACCATCTAAAACTCCCTTAGATCATATGTGGCCAGGAAGAAGAGAACAACGTAGTACTCACGGTTGAGAGTTTCCCCATCTTATAAATTACATTTACAAAAGCGATGTTTTCCGATTAAAGGATTGAACTTGATCATAATTTCCAACCGGATGTTCTTCGAATGGACCAGCGTTATTATTTCGGACCCAAACAAAATCGATGGTTTTATGTTTTCGTTTTTGGAAAGTCAGCCTTTATCGAAGGTTTGGGAATGAATAGGATCACATATTGGTTGTAGGAGAGAACCCGTGTGTTTTTGCAGCTACACAGGAGCTATTGTGTGTAGATGAACGTGGGTGTCGGCATTCTTCACAATTCTTCCTTCACGAACGAGAAACCTTCGTTTCCCACGAGCTGAACATCGAAACTGAGCAAGGATGTATCTTTACGGATACTGTTAATTGTCATATTATTTCTGTTATTCTGTCTGTTGAAATATTCATTCATATTTACAATGCATTGTATTTATTCTAATTAGATAGGCCTGACAGAATGGATATGTGAGTATCAAAATATGTTGCCGTGCATTGAATGAAAAGCCAGTTTTTTTGTTTAGTTTTTTTTTTGTAAATTGGCAATACATTTCATGTCTTTGTAAATCTATTATTGCTTGTACATGAAAACTGTGTTTGAGTGTATGTGCTTGTATTATATTATAATCGGAAATGTGTTTTGATATTTGTAAAATGAAAAATTCATTCGAAAAATATTTAATCTAAGGCTTTACAGCACAATCTTTTTCTATTTTGTTAAGGACAATTCTCAAGGTCGAGAGTTTGTTGTTGAGTATGCGAGTGACCTTCATTTAATGTATGTAGAATAAATGCATCAGTGTGCAACTGAAAAATAACACTTTGAAAATGTAGTCCACATTTATGACTGGCATTCAAATATGAATTAGAAACTGTTTGTTACATTTTTTTTAAAGCCGAGGTTTCTCTAAGGACACATCTATAAAAAAATCGTTTCTTTGAGGATACAGATATTGAATAAATGTTGAATTATTTGTCAGTTTGCTGAGTATGTTCCAGCACCATGTCTGGCACTGGCTCGATGGACAGCCCCGCTGACCGTCTGTTAGAATAAATAATGAATGCTGACGCTCATAAAACACAAGTTATGAATGAAAACTTGGCTCGCTGGATCATCAAACAAATGTAGAGAGCAATGTGCTGCATTCAAAAACTAATGCATTAATAGATTGAGCACATAAGCTATATAAAAAAATCGATTTACGCATTTAAATACGTAACCATTATAGGCGTTAAAAATAATCACAATATACATATTAATAATCATTATTAGTATGATAATAATGTGATGAAGTTGTAAAACTATTTTTTATTTGTTTTGTTTTTACAAAATATTCTAAAACGCGATTTCATTTTTATAGCATCGCAGGTAAAAGTACGTTTGTTATTGACTGTAATTCTCTATTTTATTTTTTGATATGTAATTAAATACATGTTAGGTCTTTTCTTTTGAGATTTTATTGTATTATCTTATTTAGTTTGTTTTTCAATTATTGAGTCCGGATGATTTACGCAAATTTTAGGCCTGTTTAATAACATATTTGAATAATGAATGGAGTAAGCTAACACTGTTCAAATAAGATATTTCCGAATATAATAGAAATATGTGAATGAGATATGGTCAGCTGAATGGACTTTATCTCAGGGTACTGTAAATACTTCTGCATCGGTCAAGCACGTTTCCAAACCCATTCGTTCGTGTAAAAAGGCCAGGGATTGGTCTGATCGGTGAGCTCAGTTAACGGGTGCGAGTGAGGCGTGTATGGGGTGTTTATGATGTGGCGTTTGATGGATGACCCTCTACCCACACACATTGCACTGCGTCGTAAACCAGCTCCAAGCTCCTATTGTTGTGCTAGAGGTGTATGTCATTTCCGGGCATATGCACCCTTGCCCTAGAATATACTAATGCACTTTTATTCAGGATATGACGTTGTGAGAGTACAGCCTGTACCATATGATCACGGCGTTAACAAATATGTTATAGTTTATCTATAAACAAGAAGCATGATCCATTAGTAGCGTATTGGAAATAATAGGCTACTATATTATGGGGGTGTGATGTCTCCTAAACTGTATGTGCAAAGACTTTGTATCCTGAATCCTGGCACTGATGAGCTACTTAAATCATTTGAGCATCTATTTCCATTATACACATGAATCGATGATTTAACTATGATTTTAAAACGTGAATATATCAATAGTTTTTTTTGTTTACGTAAAATCAAATGCATTAGGCCTATTGGTTTACGTGTATTGCACCTTTTTATCGGCTGGAAAGTTGAGTCAGTTTACTGTAAATGATCAGCAGATCTAGTATTACGCGTTGACCATCACTAAAGGTTATAGTAACCGTGTCTGATTCTTGAGGGCCCGTCATGAAAACGCCTTCTTGACTGTATGGCTGATTGCATTATAAAGGAGTAGCGACAATACGTTTTTATTCTAAATACTTTGAAAATGTATATGCCTTTAATACTCGTATTGGGAGGCATGACATATTAATAGTTAATAGTTAATAATGCCACATTTAGACATGGACCCTATTATTTTATCAACTTTACATTATACTGTACGATATATTATTAATTAATTATTTCAGAGTATTTTGCCCCGACAACGAATTTCTTCCAAAAGAACCATATTAGCTACTAAAAGTAAAGTAAACAATAAATAAAGGCCTGTATATGATAGGTATAGGCTGCTATCCTATATTTGGTGTGCGATAGAGCTATGGTAATATAGATAAAATAATCACATGTAAAGAGCACCCTTTATTTAAAAATATAGCCTACATTACTGCTGGATTATTATCAGCTGCATTTGAACGAGATATGGTTTTCTAAAAAATAGCGTTTATTCTGCAAGTGGAGGCTCAACATCGCCCCCTGTCTGCTCTCCGCCGTCATAAACGCGTAACGCGTCCCGGATTTGAGTTCAGACGCCGAGCAGGTTATTTCTAATGTACACCAATTGTTCTATAATTTTACCAGTTATTTATTATTGTAGGCTACAAACACCTCTTCCCTAAAATCTCATGAATATTTCTCCCCAACAGGAGAAGAGAGTGAAAAACCTGCCAGTCTTTCTAATCTCAGTTTTAGAGATTTATCATCTGGCTGCACAACATGCATTTGACTGCCATGCTACAATGTAATTGCAATATAGAAATGTACATTATTAATAATTTTACACAAAATATTTATGCAGTTAAGGAGTTTTAAAAAGGTGCGCTCTTCTCATTCCTCCTCTTCCTCCATTGCAGGTTTAAATCTTTTTATGTTAGCCTAGTCTGTATAGCATGGAAGCTGCATATTGCTTATGAGGCTAAGTGTGTCTAGTATCTCTGTATATGGTTAGTCTAGTTCTCATAGCGGATGTCCGACACTGCGTGCATCTGTTGAGTTCCCAGCTAAAGGAGCACAATGGCTAAATAGAAATGGCTGATGCCTTCAAAATAATACACAATGTGTGCAGTTAAATAGACTTTAAGCTGCATTGCCCGTTTCATTTTTACTGCAATGAAAACTGGGTTTTGAAGAATAGAACCAGGCCTAGTGTGTTCAATGGACTGTACTACCGATGTTCCATTGACAAATACTCTATAAACGTTTTGAGTAGAGAAAATTACATGAAGTAGGACCTTTATAAGTTGTGTCCAGTTGCAAAGACTGTACGTCTACATCCATCCTCAGCCTCGTTTTCATTTGTGTTAAATCCAATATGGCGCCCAACCTTTAGGCTACATGCTTTTAAAGCTGAGTAGCTAGCCTATAATATATTTTTTAAACCTAAGTCAGAATCTTTTAATTATTACATTTAGAAGATAACAAGCAATTTTCCTGTTTTCCACTACTTTCGTGTTGATGAACGTATGGGCTTAGTTTCAGCTTTAGTTCAGGGCCTAGTTCTAGTTTGGGCGTTACTGGATCGTAAATTAACGTTCGTTAGTTGAGATGATCCACTGTGCTTGTGTTGCAACGTCTGTCCGGCTCAAAGCACTGTATCTTTATCTTTACACATTGCTGACGATGCATGCATACCTGTGTGACAAGTTAAAACATATAGACGAGAATGTGATATGTAAATGGTTTTACCTTTTTAGTGAAAGAGGAAAATGACTAGGTTTGCCGAAACACTAGGCCAGGTAGTACGTAAGTGGTACTTTATCACTCTTTCCCAAAAGTGTTGTTGTAAGCTACCACATAGAAACGCTCGTGGATTAACAAGGGCCCCAGACCACTCGTAAGACTGTAAGGTGCTTCTTAACTAGCGCTTTCCCATCCACCTTGATCTACGACACAATATAAACAATATGAAGGCATTGTAAAACGTTAAAACTAAACTATCAATTACTTTTTAATCATATAATGAAATTTGCAAGTGTGGACTGATTTTTTTTACCTGTGATGTTAACTCAGTTACAGTCTATTTCCTATTCATAAATCTTTGAAATATTATCAGATTGTGCATAATTAGTGTCTCTGTCTACTGGCGCACTTTTTAAGTCATGCAATGAATGTTAATGGGATCCAGTGTTTTGTTTGAACCTCAGAGTTCTTCAAAATATATTTTTCTAAAAGAAAGCCATTCAGGTTTGGAATTACATGAGGGTAAGTAAACGATGACATAATCTGATGTTTGGGTGATCTATCCCTTTATCCACTTTAACCCCGATCTGACACTCAAAACAGTCAAGCCCGCCTTATTCTGTGCATGATTATGACACCTATTAGGTACAAAGCTACAAAGTTTCTTCTTGCTTGTTGTACACTCTGCCACATTCTAGCATTCCCATTATGCATTGGGCTACAACATCGTTTGGATACACACAACATGTAGTGCACCCCTCTGACCTCTGTTTAGGACCTGATACCTCTACTACATTTGCTCTTAGGTTCTACTTCATAGGTGATGCTTTGAATTGCAGGCACAACTCATTTGTCCCATGCTGACTCATAAGAGAGTGAAGCAAAGTTCTGGAATCGACAAGAACCACCTGTCTTAACTTGAGTATTAGCGTATGTGCATGCTTTTATATAAACCAGGATGGCAATACACACCTCCTGCAAAGTTGAACTAACCAGGGTCTTTAGGATCACTAGAAACTTCCAGGCATGTGTGTTGGAGCACATTTGAGCTGAACTCTGCAACAAGTTGGTCCTTAAGAAGCATATTATAAAGCCTTCATTTTGTTTGATCCAGATTTATTGCTGGAATCGGAGGAAACTATGGTGTCAGATCATCTGTTTGTAATTTTAAGTAAGGTCATAGCGGTCAGACACGGTCAACATATCACAGATCAACATAACATTATAGAAAATAATGCTATGCTGTACTTAGATGTGATATGTTTTCCAAATGTCAGTCGTTTGCACGTTTTTAATGGTTTGAAAATTCAAAAGCTAACGTTTATAAAATGAAAGCGCTCTTTATGAGCCATTTGCATCATTATCAATTGTGACCCTGGAGCACAAAACCAGTCATAAGTAGCATGGGTATATTTATAGCAATAGCCAAAAATACATTGTAGGGGGTCAAAATGATTGATTTTTCTTTTATGCCAAAAATCATCAGGATATTAATTAAAGAACATGTTCCATGAAGATATTTTGTACATTTCCTACTGTAAATATATAAAAACGTAACTTTTTATTAGTAATATGCATTGCTAAGAACTTCATTTGGACAACTTTAAATGCGATTTTCTCAATATTTAGATTTTTTGCACTCTCCGATTCCAGATATTCAAATAGTTGTATCTCAGCCACAAACCATACACCACTGGAAAGCTTATTTATTCAGCTTTCAGATGATATATAAATCTCAATTTCAGACCCTTATGACTGGTTTTGTTTTCCAGGGTCACAATTGAACATGTAAGTCTTGCATTTAGGCTCAAACTAAGTCCTAAAAGTAAAAACCAAATGAAATGACAGTTCAGTTTACACAAAGGCCCAACCAGCGACCATATTCTAATTGACAGATGTTCGCATTCATCATTCTTGATACGCTATCTGAAATATTTGCATCAGTAAATAGGTTTAGTTTGTGGCTGGCCCTTATTAAGTGAGCCTGCTGTAGGGCAGAATGCACTTTTCCGCTTGATCGTGTCAAACAAACCGCTGTCTCCACCTGCTGGATACTAATGGAAGAGACTCACTGTTAAAACACAGGAGGACACACACAACACTGCCCAATGCAGATGTCTCGCTCTTATCAGACACACCAAATATAGACCATTAAGTATTATTAATGAGCTGATTTACTGATGAATCAGGTGCGTTAGATAAGACCGACACCAAAATGTGAAGCGTTGGGGGAGCACCTTCACTAAAACAGAAATATTTACCATTCCTAATTATGCCATTTAGACAAAAAGAGTGCACATTTGTGATTCATCTTTACGGTTAAAAAACCAACAATGCGCTATCTTAAACATGCACGTAATTCGCTTTAAAACGACACTTTACATTTTGAAGTTAAATGACCAAAATGCAAAGCAGCAATGATATTGGACGCAAGAAAAAGTACAATGCGTCAATAGGTTTCCGTTGTTACTTTATGCATGGCGAGGCAACAAATGGGTTATCAGTTATGCAACGTTTTAATTGTTGCTGAGGAGTAATAAAGTAATTAGCAGAGAAAAAACAGACAGCGGGGCTGAGCCCCGTTTTACGATGCTGACTGGGGCAGAGCCTTTGAAGATGTGGTCTGCAACAGTTTTTCTTCTTTTTCTGTTTTTCTATATTTTGTGTTTATTAAATAGCCTAGTTAAATACGAAAATGCTAAATCATTATAATACTACAATGAAAACTAATAAAATCGTTTTTTATTTATGTATTTATTTTATTTGTATCAAATATATTGTGTGACTGTAATTGAAACAGAGGCGTTGGGCGTCCAAAAAGTTGCTCCACTTCCGCCTTCAGTCGCTTTGCACCCCATAAACAGTTAAGACTGTGATTGTGGTTTATTGCCGCACAGCCGCTCATATCGCTCGCAGGGGCAAGGCACAAATAGAACGCGCAGGCCTGTCTACGAGCATCAAACTCAGCGTTATTTATTCAGATAAACGGCACCCGGGCCGTTAACGGGACACTAAACAGTGGGTTGCAAGATAACGAATGAGTGCGAGAACTGTTTGGAGAACGGTTCAATATTTCTCGTTGTATGCGTAAAAACACCATGAGATCGTCAGCCTCGTTCAGGAACGATTTATTTGTGTTGAGTCTTTCATGAGATTGGGACTTTATGTGCTGTATTATAGCACAGAAATACAGGGCTGCAATTATTAGTGACAATATCGCACATTTCAGATCATTATTAGGCATACCCATTGCACCCATGAATAAAAGTATTATTTTCGTAAGCATATTGTTTTTGCACAGACCATTGGTATAGAGAGTCTTGACGAAGTGTGTTATTTATCATAAATTTATTTATGTACACAAGTGGAATTCAATTTGAAAACGACTAACACTGTGTTGATTTGAGGTATTGGCGTATGCAATTTATGTGTTCACATATAACATTACAACACGTAAATGTTACAAAATCCACTGAAATATTCCAATGACGAACAACACAACATAAATTAATCGTAATACATAGGTAGTTCAAATACATCTAGGTAGTCACATTAAACATTGATACATTACGCTACAAGTCATTTTTGAATTACAAAAAAATCAAATAAGAAATCATGCATATCATCAGCATTTCACATCGCAGAACCCATTTCCCTGAAATCATGAACTGGTGCTTTAAAACTTTTGAAAATAATATCTTAACATTTAAAATGTATGAAGTGCTAGACCAACAACAAGCAAACCGAATAAGAGAACTATCACCAACAAGCTGTATACAAAGACACAATTATATGTACAAGCATACCCCTAGATCAAAGGTTTGTGCAATGTACATCTAACATTACAAAATGTAGGCTATCAATAATAATCTGTGGTTGTGCATGAGGAAGAAGACTAATTCACAAACACCTTCGAGAACCAAATAACTCCATCCACTGCAGTGCGCACTTTTAAATGTCTTTTGGACGATCTTTATTGCATTTCTTCATCTTCATCCTACGGTTTTGGAACCATATTTTGATTTGTCTCTCGGTGAGATTTAGGAGTCTTGCCACTTCATATCTACGGTCGCGTGAGAGGTACATATTAAATAGAAATTCTTTCTCCAGCTCAAGAGTTTGGTGCTTAGTGTATGGACAGCGCTTTTTCCTAGTGGACTTCGCATGCAGCCAGTTGGACGCAGGGTTATCTGCAAGAAGGGTCGGAGAGAGAGAGCTAGTCATGTTGCCAGAAAAAAAAGACTGCGGCCATTTTATGATCAGCGCGTGAGAAGATAGAAGAGTCTAATATAAAGGCTACGATACAATTTTGATATGCTGAAATTGGAAAGCACAATCTTGGAATACATGCATCTGGCCTGCGGGTGGATTTATATGAACGAACATTTTATGTGCAAGCTATAATTTTCTTCCTAGCTACTGGCAATTTTGGCATCACTGAATGAGGGACAAACAATGGCCTTGCTGTCTATAAAAAAAAGAAAATCTCAGAAATCCAGATTGGATGTTTTATGGCAACAATTGTGCGTTTATATCCATATATTTTGCGTAACATTTAATCGAATGTAATGTGTAGGACAGCAGTCTTGTTATATGTTACATGTTACATGACATGCAGTCTATAATATACTGCAAATATGTGGCTTTTTTAATACTGGTCACATTCCATTGAAACATGCATATGGCTGTCAGATGCAAATGCAGATTATTGCCACCCACACAACGAAAGAAAGGCCTAGTTAGAAGACATTTAGCCATCATCATAACCTATACCTATACATATACCTGAAAATACTGTAAGAATATTTAACTACAATAAACAGGCAATTGTTGACGTCTCTCACAAAAGACTAGCTTTTTATAGATTACAGCTACTTTGATATTATATACTAACGACGCCTATTGAATTCATCTGTTAAGGTAAAAGTAGCCTATAACTGAATCCTACATATTCAAACGCGTTCTGATAGAAACTTAGCTGCACTTACTTGGGTCTAGATCCACCTTCGTCTCTGCTGGAGCTTTCTCGTCCTGTGATCCGTTGGAAAGCGCATCGTCTGTTATCTTCCTCTCTGCTTGGGTCGAACTGTTGTCAGTCTCGGCCACAAGCAATGTATGCGTGGTGCACTCACCACTCCCAACCAGTGGTTCAAGTTTTATATCATGGTGTGTATCTGTGGATAATCCCGTGAAAGGCAGGGCAGGCAGCGGTTCTAACGCCCAGGAACGCACGGGTGCTCCATTGGTTTCTCCTGCTGAGCATGGGTGATGAATGTACGGGTGGTAGGCGATAGACGCCCCTGGGGGCTGCACCGGCACGGGACTCCATGACGCACCAAAAATTGATGATTTGGCTTGGAAAGTGTACTGCTCCGGTTCGCCATATTCAAGTAGCGTCAGTTCCCGAGCCTGCTGCTGCACCACGGGTCCGGATGAGAACCTCGGTGCCAAATGATCGTCATTCTCGTGTGGAATGTGTGAGTCAGCGTAGTAACTCAGTGTCCCCAATGTCGACATAACCAAAACAAGCAAAGAGAACACAGGCGAACGGATACACCCACAATGAAACTGACACAAAAGCAGAATCCGTTGAAATCAAGTAACTAACTACTTGACTTCGCTGTGAACTACAGACCTCTGATAAACTGAACCCGCTGCAGGGATTGGATTGGATGTGCTAGACACGTGACTGTGGGAGATAAAGGGGAAAGCCTAACCAGTGCACACGGTTAAATGGCCTCCATTTTACAAGTCATATTTTTAATGGTATAGCCATATGCTTTTATGGAGGTGGATTTGGTTTTATTAATGTTGTTAAGCTTCAGCATCTAATAACAAGAAAGGTTATTTGAGAAGCGTTATTGTAGAATTTCCGTATCCAGTTTTTAATAGAAGTGTACTTTTTTGCAATAATAAAATCCCTGCTAAAGAAAACCCCAATAGAACCCTGCCCAAAACACAATAGAACATGTAATGGTTTTAATGGAAACTATAATGGTGTCTACTGATATGTGATGGATTCTATTGGTGGGATGTTAAATCCTATTGGAAAAATGCACAAAACACACTACAAAAAAGAATTTTGTTATGGTTTTACTGGAAAAAGCTAATGTTTTATAATGGTATTTTAATGGAAACCATTAGAATTTATGCGATGGTTTCTATTGGGCTTCTATTGTTATTTTTTAGCAGGGATAAAACCCCAAACGCTTCTGCTAAATGCGTTGCCATGTAATTGTATGGGCATCTAGCTAAATACCTTTTTTGACAGATTTTTGTTCTCACAAATTTTGCAGACCCCAAAAAACAACATAGGCTATCTATGACGAATGCACGTATTCCGCACGTATTGTCGTGCACAAGAAGACATAAAATAGTTCAGACATAAAATGGATCTTTACGTGAGCCATATGTATACTTTATATGGCAATAAGTGCCATTGGATGTTTGAGATATGACCTGCTCAGTGACCAGTCATTCAGTAACAACGCGCTCAACAGTGTGCTCCTAAGCGACAAGTCAAACGAAATCTGAACGTGAACTAAGCTGTGAACAACACTAACGTGGGAAAAAATACAAAAAAACTCTATACCTGACTCTTATCAGATACATGTACAACATAGACCGTTTGTTTCATGTTTAAAATTAACCTTTACGCATTAAAACCTAACAACAATTAAAATTATTAAACCATAAAGATTAGTGAAAAATATTTACAAACATTTTAAATGCGTTTGATCAACACTACAAAAAAAAATATGATTATAAACAAGATTTTTATAACAACAATATGTCACAATCACAATATTATTACAATGTCATTAAAACCATAAAGATTAGTGAAAAATATTTACAAACATTTTAAATGCGTTTGATCAACACTACAAAGAAAATTATGATTATAAACATGATTTTTATAACAACAATATGTCACAATCACAATATTATTACAATGTCATTATGATATTATACTGTTAGTATTCTTGAATAAGCTGATACATGACAGAAAAGCTTTGTTTTGCAATATCCCACACATTCAGTGAAATAGTGCTTCATAATTAAAATTTGTATTTGTAAATAGATTTGCCTATTTGCAGTGGTTAAACGTGGTGTAGCTCGGCATGTTTTATTCAGAATATAAACGGCGTTCATGGTGTTTGGAAATCAGTAACGTAATTATAACATAAAGCATGAGTAAATACAGGGATGTTTTAATGGGAAATGAATTTAATCCTGGTATTTTGTCCTCTTAGCCATGAAAACATTGACAATAGAGAACGACCAGAGCTTCCTCTCCCTCTGGTCAATGAGCATTGCTGTGATCTTGTCCTCCTCAGAAGAGTGGATCTCTGGGTACTTCAACAGACTTTGTTTATAACAGGGACTATTACTCTGTTTTTCTTCGGGTTGTAACTTGGCTGTCTGGTCTGAATATGGCCAATAAAGCCTTTGTGTTTTTATCCTCCGGCCCAGCAGACGCATCCGGCAGCGTGGGCGTGCTCTCCGTCTCACATGCGCACGCGGCTTTGGCCAAAGTGCATTGATCGTAACCGAGGCCTTGCTGACTACACCTGCACTCCAACATTTACTTTTTACTTCTGTCGTGCAGTTCCCGCATTAGAATCGTGTCGTTAAAATATATGTTGCTGATCATTTCTGGTCTTTTTATTTCCCCAAGATCAAATAAAGGCTACTTTTGGACACACTTTTCAGGATTCGGCGCACCGTGTTTGTCTTGTTGTGCTGAATCTCACTGCGAGGCGATTAAGACAGTTTCGTGTTGTGGGGGTGTCAAATATAGCCCAACAACATGAAACTACCTATATCACTTAGCAGTCTTTGTTTCTTGCTTGAGAAGATAAGCCGTATTTTTGATCTATTTATTTTCTGTACAAGCAAACAAGTAGAATAAAATGTGAGTTTTTGCCCACACTGTTGCGATCTAACCAATAATGTCTCATTCAAATGTGTTGAATTTTCTTGGAATATTCCCTTAAATGTAAATTAAATAAGAAATAGAACCCAAAAGACATGAATAGAATTGATATCTATTGTAATGTTTATGTGACTTGTCACGGGAGCATTACTGACTGTGTTGATAATAATATTAATAATTTCATTTTATAGTCAGCAAAATAACAGTCCTTTCTTCTCCCAAATCCCCGTTATAAAAGAGCTCGGAGTGTTTTTACTACAATACGTGTATTTAAAAGTAGGCTAAGATGATTTTACACATGCCTTTATTTCTTTTATGCCATGTATGAATAATTAATTTACATCTGAGGCCATCTCTTTAGCATATGTTTCCAAAGGGATGGTACATTTGAGTGCTGTTAAAACAATAGAGTCTCGTCATGTTTTGCAGTTTCTACATTTTAAGCACCGGATATTTCCACTTATGCCTAGAACAGCAAATACCTGACAAGGTCGTACATATAAGAAACGTGTCGTTATTATTTAAAAATGATTTCATGATAGTTATTACAACATGCAGATACCGCAGTTATATACAATACATGTACAATATAGTCTGAATGCTATGTACAATGAACACCTTCAGCATTTGATATTTTCCTCTTGCTTTTGCAATTAAGTACTTTTGACAGTTTATAAATAACCATGACATGTTATGACTGGGTTGTGAATCAAATTATACATAAACGGATAAAACGTCAACAGTACACGACACAAAATAAGTTATCAATAGTATCTTGCACGAGTCATATACGCACACACAGCTACGGAGACGGTTTGTTGAAGCGGGCTACCGCTGCAGCTGATGGAGGAGGGCGCCAGAGATCTAGAAAGCGAGGAGGCTTCATGAAAAACTGAAGTTGGCCGATAACTCTCGGATCCGGTTTTCTCGACTCATCTTCTTCAGCTTCATCCGTCGGTTCTGAAACCAGATTTTGACTTGTCTGTCCGTGAGGTGAACACTGCGGCTGATCTCGAGGCGACGCTCGCGTGTCAAGTACATGTTGAAGAGGAACTCTTTCTCCAGCTCCAGAGTCTGGTGTTTGGTGTAGGGGCAACGCTTCTTACGGCCACTCTTCGCCGTCAGCCAGTTAGCTGTATTGTCACCTTTGGAATCTCCTGCTGGAAATGTGAGACAATATTAGTCCAAAATGTACATCTGCGGCACCCATTTCAGAACACTTTACAATGCGATGCAGTGACTAGATACGCCTAATCAATATTATTTAAATACTAAACTAATAATAGGTTGCTATCAACATCGTGTAATATCCATACAATAATTCCACACGCTGTTGTACATACGTACATTCTCACATAAACTTTTAACATGTAAAATATGAATGTGTGTAGCCATATGAACTAAGTTGCGATTTAATAATTCAGTTTTTGACTATAATCTGATTATTCTCTTCAGCTTTTAATAGTTATTTTGTTTGTTACAGCACTGAAGACGCTTTATCTGTCGTTATAATATCATATTTATATCATAACATTATAATAAAATATAATATTTTTAGTTGGCATTGCAACTACAAACTCTCCGCTTATGCGAGAAAATTAACATTAGCTAAATCAAAGCATGTGATTATAATCTCAAGAGGTCATAAACAGCATAATGAAAAATAGGTTTGCTAAATCCATATACATATATAGACATGCACAACATGGGCATAGTCCAGGGTCGAGAGCAATAGGCCCTATTTACTTTACGATATTTTAATGTAGGCTAATCATTTAAAATGTGAGATACCTTTAGAAAACTGAAGCACGTTGCTGTCAGCACTGCTTTAATGTTTTGCTATATGTGAAGGTTTGCATTGAATTGGTTAAAATATCAAATTAGGGTTATTTAACTGTTAAATGAGATCTGTTAAGATCTCTGTTAAGATCTCTGTTATCTGTTAAGTCGTTATGGTATTATTTAAAAACTGTGTGTGGATTACAGGAATGCTGTGTTAAATGGATTACAGAGACGAAGTAAGGTCGCTATTTTTTTATTTATTATTATTTTTAATAGAAGATTCTCGCACATGATTATGCTGCCAAATCTGGCCAGTCTAGAGCCTCATAGTGTGTTTGAAATAAAATCTGAAATATTACTGTAATACTTCATGCAATAAAAAATAATTAAAACAGTTCCATATATCGCGCGCGTAAAGCCGTGAATGTTTTTACGCGCCCAAAGGACGCCCGAATCCTTTGGACTGGGCAACAACAAAACTAACCTTTTGTAACAGTGATCGCCTTCTCCGGACTGTCCGGTGGTTCGGGAGATGAAGCGGTGCCAGTGGACCCCCTTAGCTCCTTGTTTCTTGCCGGGGCACATGGTGCGCATGCGGGAGGCTCGTCGTTCTCTTCCCTGCTCGCTTCTGCTCCTATGGCTGAAAGAGAGCTGTCAAATCGGGTAGAGCGTTGAGCAGCAGCATGAGTCGATACAGTCTGGTTGTCTGGAAAACCTTTAGACGTGGTGCATGTCTGAGATAGACGGAAGTAACCGGGTACCGGAACACAGCCGTTATTGTTGCTAGATAGACATGAGTTTGGTGTCAGCCGCGAGTACGATATGTCCTCTGTAATGGTGTCTTTTGGACACTTCTCAGACTCGTATAAGCAGTAAGAGTTTTCCTCTTTTATGGTGGGCGAGAACGACCGTGGGGTCATTTGGTTGTTAGGCTGTTCAATGCGACAGGACCTGGACGTCTCCAGCCATGTTTCCATGCCTTGATATGGCCCACACGTAGGTACTACATTTTGCGAATTGCTCTCGTTCCGTTTGAGTCCAGAAAAATAGCCACAGTTCGACAGTCCATAAGAATACTCGGAGCTCGGCTGCAAGTAGACTGCGCTGTTTTGGTAGTAGTGTCCACTTCCCTCGGCCCTTCCGTGGATCAGGGATTCCACCAGGAACGAATTTCCAGATGGACTATCGGAGCATGACATCTTTGTGGTATAATTTGACGGTGGAAGAAGATTGCCCTTTCTGGATGACATTTCTTGTGCAAAACATGCTGAATATAATTACTGATAACTATACAACTCAGTGTGAGCTAACAGCCAATTAAATCGCAACGAGCACCGATGACTCCTCCCTCTGCGTGCACGTAACCCTTGAGTCCCATATCTTTTTAAAGCTACTGGATTTTTAAAAAAGTCAAATCTACATAAACCCGATCGGTCGTTTTTGGAAATATAAACGAATAAAAGAAGAATTACACGTGAAGAGCGTTATGTTTATGACCACTGCCTTCGTTAACGCTGACATTGCGCTTAGCCGCAAAGCCTTGTAAGCCACGTAGCCTATATAAAACCAAAAAGCAACAAGGTATCGAAAAGGAGATCAAGTGCTAAAATAGTAAACATTTATGATACACTGTAATTGCCCCAACAGCCCTTTAAGCACATAAACAGTGAGTTATAGACTGGTTTTCATGCATGCGGTGGGTCAGAACTATTTATTTAGGCTCCATACATTCAAGTTCAAAACGAGAGACGGCTTTCAGAAACACTGGATGTGGATTTCTATAATGCAGAATAAAGATTAGCACGTGATAATCTTACAGTTACATATAGGCCTAGGCCTAGCCTATATATAAGCTTTATAATTACAATACTGAGTTAACAGTAAAAAATCGTTTAAAGGCTATTATTTTTAAATATAGAGATAAATCTTATCACAATCCCATAACGTTTACTAAATGATTTAACAATCATTACACAAATGTTGTATGTGAATAAATTGACCACCTTTTGCGTTCAGGAGATATTATTATGTATCTGAAAATCAGCTTGTGTGATGTCGAGGCCGCCGTTGTATATATTTGTCATTTGATTTGCATTTAATTACATACAAATATAATTCTATATTTCCCTCTCAGTTTTTTTAATTTGTTTTATTTCTGCCTGTTGATTAATGTTATGTGGAAAATAGTCATTATTATTATAGTCATTATTTCCAACAGATTTTACGCTTTCAAAAATACTCCACTAATATATTCACAAACAGGCCTGTATCTTTGTTCACAGGATTAATCATCCTATAGTTGGAATTAACATATAGACTATTCATGAAGAGAAATTAACAAAATTACTGTTATACTATTAACAAAAAAACTGCACGAGCATCAGCATGCAATTTTAAATATCGACCAAATATCACAACTACAGTAATGAGATGACTCGGGTCGAAAAACACGTTGAGAAATATAGTTATACTCACACCAAAGTAGCCTAAATTTCATTTTCTTTATAGTCAAGTTGAGCCTGCTCCAATAATCATGTTTTGATTCACTCTGTCTAGAGGAAGCTTTCACTGTAGCTAATTAATGACAATATTACCATAAAAGCATGCAGTTATCACGCGTCTGAAATGAAGCCTATGTTAAAGGGAAAAAATGGGCAATTGACAAATTATTATTTGAAATGTATTTTTAGGCTACGTTGACAGATTAATTTTAATAATTGGAAAAATGTATTTGTACTTTCTGCATTAAGAAATCAAATGGTCTTAAGACGGGTAGCTATTGTTTTAAAAGTCATTTTAATTTTAAATATCCAATAAAGATTATATAACATCGTTTTCATTTAACGCATTACAACAGTTTGCTGAAGACTTCTTGATTTGATATAGCGTATAGAAAACATTTCTAGAACAATACAAATAAAATGCAATATTGTAAATCTGTGACGTAAGCCAAGAATCTCGTCTCCAATTTCTTTATTTTTTTATCTCTGGTTAATTTGACAAATTGGAACAAACAAATACTCTGAGACTTAAAAAACTGTTATAAGTGGTACTGCTTTTTAAATAAAAGGTTTTTGTCGTTAATAAACAAACTTAACTTGCAGGCTATGCAGGTTTTTGAACATTAAATGTTAATAAAAAATGATAAACAATGCTGACATAATTCTAGAATGGTAGCTTGGCTGTTTACCTGAAACAGTGGCTTGTATAGTTCACGAAGACGTTGTCCTTTGCCCGTACACAAAGTAAACATGTTTCAGCTTTGGATTTTAGAGACCCGGCAATGACATTGATCTAAAGTGCGTCACCCAGTGGACAATAAATATATCGTCGAAAGAGCGAAGTAGCGAGCAATCCAGCCGTGGTGCCACGATGGGACACAGGGACAAATGATGGCGGAAAAGTCCGTGGACACAAGCTTTCAATGCTTCCAGCCGTTGTTTTCTAGCTCTCAGTCACAGTCAATAACCTTGGTTCTCAGACGGTTTATGGCACCTCACTCCAATTCTACAAATGCTCCAGACTAAGACGGGGTTTATGACCGAGTTGCTGCAGCAACGAACGGGGGGATGTGCCGCAATTAGGGCGAAATTCCATCGAGCCTCAAAGGATGCGCAAACCGTCAGGGTCACCGCGTAAAACAGTCGTTATTATCTAATGCTCGGAGACTTCAGAGTGGCATTAGCCGAATCAGATGTGTGATCCTCTCGCAGTGGATCATCGATATATTGATGCAGGGAAACTGTACAATTATGTGAAGTAACACGACACTTTTCATTGCCTTTTTTTTCCATGTTCAAGAAAATACATGTTTCCTTAGTGTTTAATTCTTAAGAAATGTGTGTATTGATGCTACAGGTCACTCTCAACTATTTAATATAAAGACTTATCTGGAAGGTCGTTCATTTGTTGAAAGGCCGTTTGATTCATGGAGACATACAGCCATGTTTTGGGCAGTTCCGTAATGGACACTACTAGGCATTAATAACGGCAAACCCTCGAATCAAAGAAAAGCGTGGAGGCAATATAACGCAAGATCCATCAAACATTTGATCCTGCTCCAGGAAAAAGAGAGAAAACACAAGACGTTTCAAGAGACTGATTTATACAACACCGAAGAGATGTTATAAATATGAGAGAGAGTATCATGAACACGAATGAGCTCCTGCAACATCGATATATAGTTACACGCGTTTTAGAGAAACAGAAATCAGAAGGAAAATAGAATTCAGGTTTGAGGTTTCAGAGGACTCGAGCTGTGCATGCTGGTTCAGTTATTGCTTTTGCATTAATGCCCAATGTCCGGTAAAAAATAAATAAGAATGTATATCTGTTTTGGGACAGTTCTCAACACATTTAGATCCCCTGACTTTTCTGGAAAATGCGCAATAAAGACATATACACTTTAGAGAATATGGCACGCATGATGCATTTAGTTCTTAATAAGCTTATATTCATGAAATGTGCGTTATTCAATGAAACAAATTCTAATAGCCGAATATTAACCACAAGCAGTATTTAACAGATTAAAAACCACCTTCTTTTCCATTAGTAGGCTATTTATATCTCACTCTCCCCAGTCAAGAATAGCCTATAGCTTACTTACTGCTACACTGGAAAAAACGATTCGTTGAATTTACTCCATTTTTAAGGTAAGTGGTTGCAATCAATTTATTTGAGCTACATT
This sequence comes from Oxygymnocypris stewartii, assembly GCA_003573665.1. Classification (NCBI taxonomy): domain Eukaryota; kingdom Metazoa; phylum Chordata; class Actinopteri; order Cypriniformes; family Cyprinidae; genus Oxygymnocypris; species Oxygymnocypris stewartii. Next base: position 1,773,279 of record QVTF01018622.1, on the reverse strand, counting down.
TAATAATTTTTTTTTAAATGTTAGTCCACTAAATTTTTGTATTTAAATGTAGCTAAAATTAATTGATTGCAACCACTTACCTTAAAAATTTAGTAAATGCAATGAATCGTTTTTTTCAGTGTATGATATAGGTGCGAAAAGTACAGATCTTGGTCATATAATAGTAATAACACAAATAATATCCCTGTAAATTAAATCATCATCAGTCATTTAACCGAGTAGAATGGAAAACAACATTATAACAAATTACAATAGCCTACCAGTAATGATAGCAACAGCCTAATAATAATAATAATAATAATAACAATAATAGTTTTAATGTCAAACGGTACTGAGAATATAAATGCATGTGTATGTCGATGAAAGTCTCTCGGAGGAATGAAGGTCACATCTCGTCTCGGGTCTAAAGGATTTCCCCGCAAGACGATCTAAAGCAAAGGGTTCGAGGTGTAATACTGCAAGCGGTCTCTGTTCAGTTTTTTCTCTTTCATTCTTCTGTTTTGAAACCATATTTTGACCTGACGGTCGGTGAGGTTGAGCATCCTGGAAAGCTGTAGCCTCTTTTCTTTGTTGATGTAAACACTGAAGAAAAACTCTCTCTCCAGCTCTCTGAGCTGATATTTTGTGTAAGGACACCTCTTTTTCCGTGTCTTCTGTCCATCTGAAATGTGAGGAAGAAGAACAGTCATCTGACTTTAACATATTCAATATAGAAATAATCATAAATCTCATTAAATGAATACAGCAGAGACAACTGAATAGTTAATACGCACAATTATAGTTTTCCAAAATTGTATAAAATAATTTAATTATACAAATTAAACGATAAATCAGTAATACCACATAATAGAAATTAAAGAAATATCGAGTTCTACGACACGCACACTGGTTCGGGGTCGTTTGATAATGAGAAACCTTTAATAGAGACTAACATTTCATATGCATTACTTTTCACTGACCACAATATAAACATAAATAATAACCACATTAAAATATTTATCAATTGATATTTAATAAACACCAGAACGGTTAAGAATTCAAATATTCTGTAAATTCCTTGTACAACGTGCACTCAAAGGCGATAAATCAGCTAAGGATTTCTATTATCTCTTAAATAACTTTGCATTAATAAAAAGCCCAAACTGTATTGAAGCCTGCATGCACACTTCTGAAGACTCAAAACGGAAACGGCCTATCATTCACGGCCAATTTCAATTTCGAGCACGTGATCACGCGTTTATAACAAAGTTTTGTTAGGGTAAATATACAGGGCCCTCTATAAACCTTATATGCATATAAAACAGCATATAAAACCTTTAACAACAGCAAGTTACATCAGAAACTGCTTTAGTACGTACTGCTGCCGCTTATTTTCTCTTCGTTGTTACCGGAAGATGGCTCCGGGCTGCTCGTCTCTTCACAGCGCTCTGGCTCCTCCGTTCCCCGACAGCTGTCGCTGCCTGTGTCCGCGGGTGGAGGCGCTTTACCGGCTGCTCTGTCCACCGGCTGCTCGCTCGGCTGATTTTCCACGTTCCCGTACGCGGTCTCGAAAAACTGGTCAAACGCTTGGGGAAGCACCCCGTTCCTCCCTGCGCTGCCATACACGTTGGACGCGTGGCTCGTGTTGGAGTGGTAAAGCACCGAGTTATTTTTCGATAACATGTCCCCCAAAGTTCCAGGATTGGACAGGCAGTCCCTGTGCACCATGTCTTCGGTCGCGTAGCAATGTGGCAGATTGCCCCTGGAGTGCCACTTACTGGACGTGTCAATGGCATAGTCCCTGAAAGATACCCCTCTAACGCTCTGAACTTGTGGCAAACTGGACGTGGAGTATGAGTATGTCATGGGGCACGAAGACGGGGTCTGGGGCAGAAAAGGAGGAAGGCTGGAAAATTCCGTCCCAGACACGTAATAAGCACAGCCGGGCAAATACATGTTAGACCCAACGGTTACCCGCTCATCAAAATCCATCGTGACACTTGGTTGGGCACGCCACAACCATAGTACTGCCTCGCATCGTAGTACAGAACTGCTTCAGCTTCAGTGGCTTTGAAGCAGATCCGCCGAGCTGAAATGTTGAGACGTGAGCTGACGTGGAGATCCATCTCCATCCATTCCAGAGAGCGCCAGTCATGTGACCAAGGGCAGAAATTGACATGTACCTCTTAGAATATTGTATGCCAACATGTGCAAATGTTCAAGTCGAGGAGTGAGCGATACTTTTCATTAATGAACGTGTGCTTGCAGAGGACCTCGGTTGGTTATGTTGGCACTTTGGATTGCTGGAGAAACCATCTGCATGCTTAACAGCCAGTGCGCCTTAGTAACATTACCAGGGCTTCTGATGTTCATGGATTTGTTCTATTAAGTCTCAAACATGTCGCTGTAACTCTCCATTCTTATTCTCTTTGTAGTCTACGCTCTTAAAATGTAAGTTGCCAGGAAGAAACATAAGAGGGTTCTTGCTGTGATGTATTCTTGTAATTTGAATTCAGCAAGTGATGCTGTTTGTTAATTGATATAGTTGCATGTAGATTAATACACTGACTCGAACGCAATGTTATGGCCGTGCATGTGTTCAAACTGAAATATAATTCATTTTCTGGCATCATTTAGTTGCCTTTATTTCACGATAATCAGAATTATTTTAAACGTGCATGGAATAGCCCTTCGACCAATTGGCGTAAGAATACAGTACACTTTTTTCATAATTTGTTTGAAAACGGTGTTTGCCTGTGTGTCAAAATAAAACACAAAACCACAGTTTGAAGTGTGGTCACAAATACAACTTACAGCACAAAATAAAAAATAATTTTACAAAAGGCGCTTACAGCTAGGCCTATTATAATTGCGTTAATATACGAGTTTTAGTATACGTGTTATAATGTTAGTATGAGAACAAACTAATTAAATTAATTACAGAATAAGAATATAGTATTCTTTCATGACTTTAAACAAGCCTCCTTTTGGAGCTCCATTTGCGTCAAACACGCATAAGCTTATTCAATAAATAACGGTAAATTTGCATTCTCATGTGCAAAATTGCTAAAACGTTTTTTCGCTTGCCAAACAAATATTTTAGGCAAGACAAAGGCGGTATTAGGGCACCAGACTCATGAAGTGGAGCGGCTGGAAAACACAGTCGGGGCCCATGAAGTTTAACTTGCAGTGACCCGCAGAATTACATTGGATTAAACCATGAACAATGACCGACATTCTCAAATACTAACATTCATAATGAAAGAAAAAAGAGAGAATATTAAAAAAGTAGGTTGCCACAAAATCTAACAGCAATATGCCGTAAATCGTACCAATTATCGGCTGCCATGTTCAACGACGAAAACGCGCTGTTTTGAGAGATGGTTTACATTCCCTTTATCAATATTGTCAATATTAAGGTTTTTAATGCGTAATCTTGCGCCGGGCGGCGATGAAAACTAAACCCAGTCTAGGACAGACGTGATTTTATGGTGCTCTTGGTATCTTCCTCCAGCCATTGTCAGCTCAGACAAGCCATGGCCGTCGGAGAGTGATCATGAGACGCCACCTACTTGGAATTCGTGAACTTCAATGAGACCTGAAGTCACGGGTAACAGTGTATTAAAGAGATAATACCCGTGCGTTGTATCGGGTGAGAGTGATGTTTTTAGAATCTAGGTTTAAATCCATAAGATCGAATGCACGTGTGGATAAGGTTCATGCATGTTTTGCTCATCTATTATTTGGAGGTTATAATAGATGTTGATCAGTAGTGATACTGACCTGGTCCAGGTCTGGCTCCACGTGACCCTACAAAGAAACAGATTAAACTTTGCATTTAGTTTAGGCATATTTAAGAGTTTGAGAACAAGACCTCAAGTTCGTGGAAGGATGAGGGGCACTTGTGTAAGTGGTTGTTTACAAATAGCCCAAACAGCCCCGGATGAGGTTTAGGGTTTCCACCAGTAATATCGCACGAATCTTTGGCATTTTCTGTAGGATTGTTTTCGACTCACCCGAATCAGGGAACCGGGCAAATGACCGATAACTTTTCGCACTGGCTCAAGTTAGCACTTCTTTCTTCAGAAGCACAGTAATTGAGTCCAAGCCAATTTGTCATCACTTCATAGGCTACATACTACTAAGAACAAATGAATTTTGTTCTGTGTTAGACATCTGTTTCAGTCCACTTTGAAAAGCTGTGGCTTTGGATTTTTTTTCTCCTCCAAACTTCTCATCTGAAATTGTAATACGCTCAGTTGTCGTTTAAAAGCGGTAAAGCTCGCGCTTAATTCTATTTGACTTTGACAGTTAATTCTACAACAATTCCAATTCCAATTATTTAAACAAATGTATTTAAATATAACTGAAATAACTGAATTATAGATGTAGGCTACTTTAGGGACGTCTAGAAACGTATTATTGTTGCAAATAGAAATAATACTTTAATTTCATTTAGAAATGGCTAAACGTGGCGTTTTATAACAATAATTTTAAACCATTATTATAATGCATTACGATTATTCCGCGTTTAATTAGCTTGTAAAGGCACTTTTATAGAAGAGCTTTGCTTGTGATTAATAAAAGAAAAGACACTGTCAGTTTGATGTGAATATGTGATATTACTCTCGAGTGGCCTTACACGCTTTGGTGCATTTAATTAGCACAGATTTTCTTTTCACTGCATTTTGTCGCAGTGCAGTTGAGCACTTCATTTCTTTTCTTTATAGAAATGACATACGATGCTGCCTTTATAAAGGCTCTTTGAAACTGTAGGTTTGGACAAGGCATGTGTCTTTGTACGTTTCTAACCCTTTAACTGTTTGCTAGTAGGTGAGTTTGTATGCATTAAAATATAGTAAACAATATTCCCAAAAAATGACTGTTGATACGAACGGCTTTGTGCGTCCTTCATGGGCACTAGCCAAAAATGGACATGCCAAAAAATAACTTTCATAGAACGCTTTCGTCTCATTCAGTTTGACATGATAATCATTTAAATATTAATTGTATAACGCGTGTTGAATACATTATAATGTTCTATCAATAGTATCTACAAGAAAGGAGATTATAAACGCGTTATAAGTAAAAACACTAGAATATTTGCGTCTGTAAACAAAAAAAATTAAACTACAATTTTTTACAAATTGTGTGTGCAGTAAAGAATTAATCAGTCTGATAAAATGAATGAAATACTCATATTAAATGAGAAGGCTATCCTATAGAAAATCAGACTGTGTGTACAATATGTAAGCTATAGTTAATTTATAAACAGTCTAGTTATTTCTAGGCCTGCAGTAATTATAAAAGTAATCAGAGACGAGCACCTAATGTTAAAATGTTGTTTTTCGTATGATAATGAAAGAAAACGGCAATGGATTTGTTGTCGTTGTGGCTTGATATTGCGGATAAATAAGGAGGCAACAATAGCATATTAATGTTTCATATCTCCCTTAACTTATGTTCGGAGCTACATTATGCTATATTTGTATATACATGTACATATCCGAGAGCATAAACGTCACATATTTAATTTTACCGATAAATACAATTGTATAACATATAACAATGCATAGGCTACACGAGGCTACTCAAAAGTATGTAAATATAATTGTACACAGAGCGTCTCAAACACTGACAACCGCTGGTTTACTGAAGTGCCATTTCATGTAAAGCCTTTGGGTGGCAGCACAGTCCAGATGAAAATGCTTGTTGAAACTCAAACCGTGAATCCCGTCCATATGCTCCCCTCCACATGTTCCTCTCAGACGTCTCGAGACCGCAGCTCATAGGCTAACTTCACACCCCACAGAGAGATCATTGTGACATTCAGCAGTGACAGACGAATCGCTGGTGCAAACTCTCTCTAAATCTAAAGGTTTTGTTATTCTATGCATTTGTAGATTAGAATAGTATAAATAGAATAGCATGGGTAATTGTTAATGAAACAGTGACGATTAAAATGTATTCTCTTATTTGAAATGCAATTGTATATCAGCTCTGAGACAAGCACAAGAAGATGATGAAAATGACATATTTCTGATTCTTTAAAAAACATAGACTACAGAAATTAACTGCTGTTATCATTTTTCAGATTAAAAATATAGGTGGTGAAATTTTACACAACGTGGCTTGATTAACTGAGCAAATGCAAAAATAAGACAAGTTGCCTAATCAAAATATGATGGATTATTTAATAGAATTGCATTTAGTTGGTGCTAGTGTTTATTGTATTCTTAAAACTATATACTGATCTCTTAGTGGCATTGGGTTTGGGTTTAACTTAAGCAATTGGTATTGTAAGTGCATTCGAAAATGCATTAAGTTAACTATTATAAACTATAATAATATTCCAAAGTTTTTAAACAAATAATAGGCAATGAATATAAATACATATATTAATTTGAAACTGTCGCCATTTTCCTTCACACATTTTATTGGAATGAATTGCGTCTGCTTATTCGTTTTCTGTTTTCTGTAAAGGTTTCTTTCTTTCTCTTTATTTCAGGAGTCATTTTGTTAAGCTATTTGGTTATCTCTAAATCTGTAAAATGATTTCAGCAAGACGTTTTAATGCTGTTTACATATATTTTTTCATTTTTTTCAATTAGAATCTACTGTAAATTATTGTTGAAATTTGAAAGAAGGAAAATGTTGAAACATTGTTTTGTAATATTGTTTCGGAAAGGTATAGCACAACATGACAAAACATACTTCAGATCGAGAGCAGTTAGCCTGCTCTAAAAGCTGAATTGGGGCTCTGTTTTAACTCTATTTGGGTCGTGGGTATATTACGCATGGTTTAAAGACGATCAGAGAAGATATAAATGCCAATAATATCGTCCTGCATCTTTCCTCTGCCTTTCACTCACACTTTTCTCGTTCGAATTTTTATTTTTGACTGTATTATTCAGATTCAAGTATATTCATTTACAAAAGAAATTAAAAAAACATCGACTCAAGCACTGCTATTATCCCCATGTTACCTGCTTTTGGATCGCGACGTCATCGTTGTATCAGAACTACGCAAAACAGATTACTATACAAACGTTTAAGTGCTTTGCTATTTATAAACGCAAACGCATAAATCTGGTATTCTTAGACGTCAGATGTTTTTCTCCAATTACTTCTATGAGGAACAATGACCCATCTGCGGTAAGTACACATTAATGCCACTAGATGACAGCACCGTTACGCCCGTGGAAAAGTGTCCTGGGACAAACCAATCACTTTTACCTTCTCATCAGTGATTTAGCTCTAGACAACAATATCACAGCTATTATTCACTCATTCATATTAGCAGCTGATATTCTTCTATTTTACTTATTATTTATAATACATTATATATAAACTGATCATTTGTGATACGCATTTGTAGCCTAGCTGTTTATGCATTCGTGTTAAACATTTTGGCAGAATGTTGACATTCGTAATAATTATAAAGATACAAATATGCAGTACATCATTTAATATGGGTTTTTTATTTGCATACTGTCTGCAAGAACACATGAATTAATTAGTATATTTTGCAGATGACTGGAAGCGACTTTGTAGGCTATTTAGAAATGTGCGTATGGGGTAGGCTAAATATCAAATAAAAGCTCAAAACTAAAATCTGACATGACTTGGGGTAAATGTACTGTACAGTTAGCGTATGGCATGCATATCCACAGTCTAAATGGTAGGCTAGTTGTTTTTGATGTGTAAAAATACACCAATCGCCATGGTTTTGTCTGTTTAGCTTCACTGATTTTCTTTGTTGAAAGTGTATTTTACATTCCTCCCACGTCTTTGCCAAATACATTATAGATTAGAACGAATACAAAAATCAAGTGGTGAATATGGCTTATTTTATCAGTGTCTTGGCGATATAATACACATTTCCCTGCTGCGCATCTGCGCGCAGTCTCTCGACGCGGAACAGATGATGGAATGGATTTCAGAATAAATAACGTTGAAGGTCCTTCCATTTATACCCCTTTGGTATTTCAGTTTTTAATTCTTTCAGACCTTAACTGGTGCACTTGTACTTGTTGACCACTTTCTTCTCTTTCACCCGCCTGTTTTGAAACCAGATGGTCACTTGTCGCTCGGTCAGGTTTGTGTGAGCAGATATCCTTCTTCGTTTGTCCTTAGTAATGAACTTATTTGTGGCATATTCTCGTTCTAGATCCTTCAATTGAACCTTGGTGTAGGGAACGCGCTTCTTTCTCCCTCGACGCACTGAGCCTCCATCGGTACCCGATACAGTGTCTAGGGGTCAGAAGAAAACCAAAATAAGATTGGAAAGCGTAATGAGAATAGATGTTCTTGTGAGAACTGTCAAATATTAAACCATAAAATACAAACACAACGTGCAACAAAATAAAGCACATAAACGTCGAGTGAAATATTAACATAAAACTATTCTTGTTTTGGAATTTCTTGTTAGCTCCTTCATAAATATCACTTGCTATTCGAAGGTCTAAAGGTCAATTTTACGCACACTACATTTTTCGTTTAAATCCATATGCGTTGGCTAAATTTCCCTCTATATAATAAAACAGAAATACGCATTTTTACCTTGAATAGATGATTTCCACAAGCTGTTGGACTGCGTTTGGTCTTTAGGGCAGTACACCGGACTGCTCCATCCGTTCGTGATTGCCCAGGGCTGGTACGGTTCAACAGGCAGAAGAGACTCGTGTCTGGGTTCCGCTGGGGTGCTCAGCGCGGGTACGACTGGCATGTCAAGATAACTCGGTACGGGCTGGTAAGGGCCAGACGAGTAACCCTGGTAGAAGGCAAACTCCTTAGCACGAGAAGAGAACTCCTCTCCAGAAACAGACGTGTCCATGTATTTATCCCCATAGGAGGTGGGCTGCGTACAAGACTTGGGCATCCTACACTGGTAATAGCTGCCGCCAAAATATCCATAGGGCAAAGAAGCACCGGAAGAGTTCTGTACGGCTGAACACGGACTGCATTGTTTGACAGGTTCCCCCATGCCCGGTCCTGGCACCTCACTCGACGTGTAGGTTGTGCTCGGGTGGGCGATAAGATTCCTGCACTGGTTAGCAGCAAAATTGCCTCCCACAAATCCTTCCATGTTTTTGCTCATATCATCCAAGCCGTTGTCATAGAGGAACATCACCGGGTCAATCCAGCGGGAATGGAGGAGTAAAGACGCTGTCATAGCACGCCCTACATGGAGCCTACCAGCTCTTTTCGAATTCCCCAAGACTGAAAGGGAAGCACTGGATCAGTGGAGTAACAGATACCCATGCGTCCCGTGTGCGTCGAGATCCAACTATTATTGGACGAGCGGAGGCACGTGACATGCAAAGAGGCTGATAAACGTCTAAACTGGAGATAACGCCGATCTAGCAATACAAGAATACTGCACTGAACTAAAACCAAATTGGAGGGATTTGGTCAAAAATAGCTATAAAGATTCTGACGATAAGCGTTATCCTGACCAAGTGCCGTTCCATTGCGCAATGGGACTATATTACGCACCTTCCTTTATAAGTATAGCCAATAATTTAACAGTAAGATTATTGCACATTTGTAAATATCATTTTTCTTTTACATACTATTAAGACAGTAATGAAAAAGCTAACGAGGACAGCTTAACTTTTATATATATATATATATATATATATATATCTTGTGGCGTTTTGAACTAACCTTCTACTCCTATGCTGCTTTTAAAAACATAAAAACATAAGCTTGTCTTCCAAGTCATTTGATGATGTGAAAATTAAATAAGCTACCAAAAAGTCTTAATGTGGCTATTTTCTTTCTTTATATATTTGTATATGCACAGCCACAGTGAACCACCACTGCAATACAATCGAGCATTTCAAGCCCCATGAAATTGTCAAATAACAAATCACACTTTATGAAAATGACCACCAGTTTATTACTCTATACGGCTAGAAATCCAGCCCACAATTTGGCAAGACTCGTTTACATATGAGTTGCACACGGCTGGAGGCCAAGGTCAAGTTGAAAGCTGCAGTCTAGCCAGGGCCCTTGTTGTCATTGAAGGCTGGAAACAAGCACACATCTCCGGGTGCACTGTAAACAGCAGCACAAAGGTATTATACTACTGCTTGTGATGCCACAGATTCAGCTTGATCGATGTTTTCATTACAGCTTTGGTTATGTCTTGGCACAGAGTCTGGCACTGCTGGAATTACAGCAAGACGATAGAGTAAAGAGACCTATTTAGGCTTGTATTATTTGTATAAATAATAATAATACACGTTAAATATTTAAATATGAATATTATTCTTACCTATTAGGAGTCTATTGTTAGTTTAATATAACGGTGTATTAGGATGCATAACATGCCTATCTTATTTTAAATCAGTTTTATTTTTGCTGAAATTTGCTCACAGGATGAGCGGCAATAGTAGCCCTAACGAGGATACCGTACTCCATGACATAAATGGTCAAAAATATATATTTATTTATTTTTAAATTGAATTGCAGGCTAATATATTCGAACACAAAAACGCGTAAGTTTCATATTGCGGTTAAATGAATAGGCTAATCCCCCTTCGTTTTGGAATGATTCTTTAAAATACAGTCAATAATATTTTTGACCATTATCTGAGAAACTTACAGCTCAGAAACTGTGACTTTAATGTTGAATAATATCAGCCAGTAAGGTGATGTCATTTTTTTTAAACAATATATGAATTCCCGCTGTTGTTGTTAGTATTATGTGCACACGGCATAGCTGTTTTTTTTAGCACAGAAACATGCTAAAGTGATAAATTCGAGTGCTGTTAAAGAATCAGGTCTTTTTTTAGTTAGCGGGCAGTCAGTCGTTTGTTTACGCTCACTATCCAGCAGAGCACACCGGAAATACGCTCGCTGCTGGCGTGCAAACACCGGCATGTTAGGCGCCAAGTCCCTATTTGATCTTTTAAGGTTTCTTGAGCTTTAACGTCCTGCGTTGTTCGATCCTCTCACAATAGCTGAGCTGTGTAAAACACAAAGCCATGTGTACAGACGGATGGGAGAATTGGTGTTGCACTAGATCCAGACGATTCAAAGCACTTCTACATGTACCTTGAAGACAGACGAGGCGACCCTACTAAACATTAAAAATCAATTGTTTCCTCAAGATTTTAAGGAAAAGACCACCTTACTGTTTTTAGACTACATCCGGCTACTTTAGCCCCGTGAGCAGGCCAACTGTGGACTATTTTATACATCTATGCTATTTTACATTTACATATTCACAGAAAATTAGATATACCACTGTTACGTTTGTGGTAGTAAGATTTAGGATAATTTCAATCAATATGTGGATAGCAAAAAAACACCAAATTCTGTACATGTGTTTGTAATTTCAATGGACTGAAATAAGACTTGGTGTAACAGTTTCAACCACCAACAAAGATACAGCGAGGCTTGGATATAATATATTCTCAAAAACAGAGCAAAAGACTGGAACTGGGTGAAATGTATGCGAATTTAGCATATTTCAGGTTCAGATTCTTAAAGAGGTACTTTCACTCATCTTGTAAATACACTCACGAAAACCATTGAATAGGGGCTTGTGTAAAGGTATTCAAAGTAAATAGCCGAGAGGCACGAAGCCTTAAGAGCGTTACGTTACGTTATAACTAGCACGCTTTAGATCTCACTCAATGTCACATACATTTCAGACACTTATTAACATCGATATTGCGGATGTCGCCTGCTAATTAATAATGGATTGATAGTAATGTTTGCAAATGTAAATACCATAGTAATTCGAAATTACAATGGCCAGAATTAGGCCCACTTTCCAATGAATTATTCGTATGACGCTGTTTGGTACAGTTTCACATGATCAGATATAATACGTATATATCTTTTTTAAATGTGTGTTCCTGAAAACCATCAGAAATACCTTTAAAAAAACTGCACGGTATTGGTCTTGTGGAATGATTATAGACCCATCTAAAATACATATTAATCAAGCAAGTCTATTCATATTATTAATTATTAAACATCTATATAATGCATGAAAAAATGAATGAATGCAGTAATCCTTAATGCAGGCCTTTGAGAACAATATGTCACCTTCACCATGTGCTTACGAAACAAGATGAAATCATATTTAAATAAGCTATAACATAATTCGAAGATGTATAGTTGAAAATGAATTTGGATTGAATGTTTTTCTGCAGGTTATTGTTGCACTGGAATACAATTGTTTAAAAATAAATGCAAATGTTTCATAAATGTCACAACGTCGATGCTTTGAAGCAGAAACTCGATGTATATTCGTAGAGTTATGTGGAATCATTTTTACTCTCAGTGCTGATACAATATCTCCAACCACCGTTATTATGCAACAATAAATGAAATGTTAAGCCCAACCATTAAAAAGAGAAAATATATTTTTACAATCTATTTTGTTTCTGTTTTAGGCTACCAGCAAAGATCGCATTACCTTAGTTAATGTTTTAATGAAATGTGGAAGAAATAGTTTTATTGGCACATCATGATTCAAAGTCCAAACATTCGTCATAGGCTCAATTCTCTTTCCATGAAACCAAACAGTTTGACTGAAATACTATTTTTGTGTTACATGTGTGTTATAGGGCGGCGAAAAGAGACTAACAGTTTTTAATTTAACTCTTTTTAATGTCCATGCTATTAACATACATTTAAATTCCACTGACGTAAAAATAATTATCCTAAATAAAACAATTTAGCAAATAAAATCTTGGGAATTTCTTTTTTTTCAAACAAAAGTTTGGTTTAAATCTCAATGATGACGAATATTTGTACTTAATTAGGCTACTAAATAAATGATTTATATAAATAATTTTTAATGAAACTGAAAATAATGAAATAAAACTAACAAGCTTGTTTGGATAATTATAAGGCAACGAGTGATCGATAGACCGATGTTTATGTACGACAAACACACCGGACTTCTCAGCTGAGTCTATATCGTGCTTCTATTTTGTGAGTTATCAAACCTGTCTGTTTTGGAAACCCAGATAGTGAGCTCTCAGTTGACATGCTGTATTTCAAGTAGTTAAACCTAACAACCACATTACACCACACTCAATATCCAAGTATAGGACACATATACTATTTCGACCACACCTGCTGCTCGTGTCAAGGTCCATACAATTAAATAAAACACATTAAACCTACTGTACGTATTTGTCACATGAAACATTTAATTTAATAAATTAATTAAATATAATTTGAGAAGTCGTAGTTCATGGAGCATGACTTACGCAGCAAGTTTTACTTCGAACGTGTCTTGTCTATTGTGATCATTTCAGAAATAATATTAACACCTGAACTTTACCATAATCATTTAAGAGTTCCCATCCGTTTGATAGTTTTAGAAATATGTTTTATTCAATTAATACACCTTTAACTGCTAGGTAAAAATAAGCAGAAATCGCCATTTAATGTTGTTATTCACCACGTGACATTTTAGTCAGTTGATGACGATTGTCCTCATAATCCGAATCTGAAGCGCCTGTTGCGTGCCGGGGACTAAAAGACAAAAATAAACTACACAACGAATAAAAAGGATAATTGAGAGACATTTTCGGTCTATAAAATGTTTACTTCAGATTTCTTTCAATCACGCTTTAAGTGGGTGAAACAGGAAAGGGATTCCGGGTTTTGGGTTGTCTCAAGTCTAACTTCCCCTTGGTCCTCTGTTTGTAAGACCTGCCAACTAGATAACAACAGCACTTAGGCCTCCATGCTTAATGCACTTTTTATGGGTTTGTCCTGTGATCATGTGACCTCTAGCATTATGGCCTCTCTGTGGCTCTTTGGTGGGTAGATCAGAAACATACCACTGACTGCTTTCTCCCTCGTTTTGGAAACCAGGAGAGCAAAAGTGAGTGAGACAAGAGGCGGAAGACAATGAGAGAAGATGGAGCAGTTCTGAGGTGAGAAATGGGGGAAATAGTGAGCAACAGAGAAAGTGAAGACTTATAAAGGTCATGAAGACAAACCTGATTATGTTCCTCACAATATGAATCTTGACTGTAACATTGTTAGCTTCATGGAACTGTGACCAAAGCCAGCCAGGGCTCACAAAAATATTACATATATTAATATGAATATAATTTTCACTGGGTTCCTGACCTTGAGATGTTATCTTCTCACCCTTATGGAATTCCAAACTATTACGAACTTCTTGTTTCAGAATACAACAAATTATATCTTGTCTTTTTTTTGTCCATACAATTAAAGTCAATGGGTGTTTATATTGTTTTCATCCCCATTGACTTGAAAAAACATTTCAAAATGTTTTTTTGCATTCTATGTGGAAATAATTTTTTTGGGGAAACTGTAAATAGTGACTTATTTGTAGGTAAATTATCCCATCCAGTCCAACACTGAGAACGAAAGTAAAATAATACAATTTCCTTGACGTGTAAAATATTTGTAGTGCTTATGAGTCATCTTTATTGTGCATGTTACGTGCCACTGAATTCAAGGTGAGGCTTCATAAAGAAGCATCGAAAACATTCCACTGCTTGACCTTGAAGATAGGGAGACCACCAGGTAAAAATGTGCTTTGTTGCATCATTTTAACTGCATTCATCAGGATTACCTATGCAATTGTAAACCTGGCTTCGTACCCTTACAATACCACTTCAGGTTCCAGGCTTGTGTACAACTGAAAAATAGGTGTTATAAACATGTATCAACACGCCAGTCTTAACACCAAAGCTATAGATATTTCCGGCTTTAATTTCCAGGTGTTTAAATGTACAGGAATACAACATGTAGATCCAACACCATTAACAATGACCAAGACTAGGAGCCCACAGCAAATTAGACTCGGACACATTAAAGACATAAAAACTAAAGTTGTACATATGCAAAGAAAAAGAGTGTAACGGCTGATCTGAGTCTTGCAGGTTAGTGAGAATGAAATATAGTTTTGTTAGCCTACAGAACAGCAAAGAAGGCAAGAAAGAAAATCAGAACAAGTTTAATTCACAGCATCTCATCAATTGATTAGTGGATTACTAATTGTACATGAGTGGGCTCACAAAATTAATACGATTTTTACAGGAACTCACAGCCTCAAACATTACACATATCTTTCCCACTTCCATCCAAACTACATATGTATTCACCCACTCACTCACTCATTTATGGCTCCCAGCACACGCATGCCAATGAAATCACATAGTTGGGTCAAAGTTTTGCATGTCAGGTCATGTGAAAGGCAGGCAGTGCTGGGTAAGGCTGTGGAGGGGGCAGATAGTGTTGCCTTCTACTGGCCCTCCTCTTCTCGAAGGAACTGGAAGACAGATGAGAAGTCCTTGGTGGCGTAGCCGCGTGCGCACATCATGCGGTAAATCTGATGGGCCAGAGAGCCCAGGGGCACTGGGGTCTTTGTGTTAGTTGCTGTATTCTGAGCAAGTCCCAGATCCTGAGGATAAATGAAAGCAAATGTCCAAGAGAGATACACATAACTGCACATTTTAAAAATGAACTATTAGACATGTTCTTGCATTTAAAAAAGGGCTATCTGCAACAGAATACAGGGTCTCAAGGCAATTTTAAAGAAGACAATTACTAAATTAACATGCGGTCTTAAACGTAAAATTAACTAATTAATCTAAAGCATTTCTAATACAAGACATTTACATTTGAATGTTCCATTAAATGTATTCCTTAATTTGTATTTACAAAAGTTTTACTAAATAAAGTTCTTAAAGTCTTATCCTGAAGGGGTTAAATAATACTTTGGCAATTTTTGAGACGGTCATATTTTTTTTTGCTGTACAAAAAAAAAATGCAGCCTTGCTGAGCAGAAGAAATTTATTTTAAAACATTACAGATCCCAATTTGAACAGTATGTGTGAATGTTCCAATAAATGAATTAGAGCTTATAATTATTATTATTGTCTTTTACTTTACAGAACAACAGAAGGATTACAATAACATTTGTTCTTGCTTTTATTTTGGCAGAAACCGCAGAAAGAACTCAGTGCTTCTTTTTGTTGACAACAGCGGATTTATGAATGATTCTTATGAATTTGGGAAGATGTTTGTTGCATGTATCGCATTGTTACACGCCTGAAAAATCATAAAAATGATACTGACCAACTGACGAGTGACTGTTTCAGCAAAGACTGTTTCATGCTTTGGATTTGAACCCTCACTAACGAGCTCATCGTTGCTGTCAGAATACATGCAAATCATGAGTGTATTACAAAACAACATTCTGCAGTTTATTTACTAATTGTTTAAGGTTGTTCAATAATCATACAGTATTCAGCAACAACCACCCCCTCCTCATCGAAGACATGTGATGTAAACCGTAGTAAACAGTCTTTCGCTGTCGGTGCTTAAATTTTCCGTCTTTCAAGGACAGTTTTAAATTGTCCCACACTGCTGACAAGTTTGCTGCATATATATGCGCCTCATTTATTCTAAAATTTTATTATAATTAAATAATTTGGTTACCAAACATTTGGTGCATCCCTATTTATCAGCAAATCAACACATTAGAATAAAAATTCAGCTTTGCCATCACATGAATAAGTTCCATTTTAAAATATATTCACATAAAAAAAAGAAAAAGAAACAATTACCATTTTGACTATTTGTTGATTTATAAAAACAACAACATAAACTCCCCAAACATTTGAACACCTATATAAAAAGTGGAAAAATAGACTAGACTTTACTAATCAACTATATAGGTTATGTTCGTAATAACCACAGTAGAAACAAATATATGAAAAACGATCAAACCTTGGCCATTAGTGTAGTTCCGAAGCCCCCCTGGTAGTTGTTTGCTGAGGGCACTCCCTCCATAACTCCCGGGACAGGGTTGTATGTGTCACTTGACCAGCAGCGGCCAGAGCTCATGTTCAAGATCGTCGCCAAAAGTTTTGGGTCAAGGCCTAATCTGTGAATGCACAAATGAATACAAAGCCATTCAGGTTAAAAAGTAGAATATAATACAATCTGTAGATAAGTAAATGCATCAAGACAGCGGCATCATTGATCATCTGGATCATAGTTTTTGCTGAAAATGTACTAAAGCTAGGTCATCCAAAATATAGACGAGTTTGTTTCTTCATCAGAACAGATTTTGAAAAAAAAACCTCATAATCTGGCCAGAAGTGAGAATTGAATTAATATAATGGATTTGTTTATTATAAACACACAGCTTTTCACTTTAATGGATGTTTATCGACAGACTCAAGTCGTGTGGATTATTGTGATGTTTTCATCAACTATTTTTAATTCTGATGGCACCCATTCACTGGTGATTAAGTGACTCTATAATTAAACAAATCTGTTCCGATGAAGAAACAAACTCATCTAGATCTTTGATGGCCTGAGGAGGAGTACATTTATCAAATTTTTATTTTTGGGTCCACTTATTCCTTCAAGTACTTCAACTGTGAACTGCACCTGATTCCCAAGTTCATGGTCTCAGCTGTTCCAATCATCCCAATGGCCAGCAGCATATTGTTGCAGATTTTAGCTGCCTACAAACAAGGAAGAGAGAGATAATGACCTCTTTCCAAGAATGACAGTATTTTCTTAAAGACTTCCTGTTCGTACCTGTCCGGTGCCAACTTGGCCACAGTACACCACATTAACACCCATACAGCTTAGAAGCTCCTTGGCTGCATTGAATTCCTCCTCTGGCCCTCCAACCATAAAGGTGAGCTTACCTGAAGTGGCTGCACCAACACCTGAGAGAAATAAGGAAAACAATGCAGATCATACTTCACACATAAGGTACAATTATTTCACCTTTCGTACAGTTACAAAATCCTGACATTTATTCACACTCATGTTGTTTCAAACATGCATGACTGACTTCTGCAGAACAAAAAATAAGATATTTATAAGAGCGTTACAGCTATTTTTGTCCATCATTTACAGATTTGTATCATGAACAGAGACCTTTTAATGGGATAGTTCACCCAAAAATGTAAAATGTATTTCTCACAGTCATGTCATTCCAATCCCGTAAAACCTTCATTCATCTTCAGAACACCAATTAAGATATTTTTGATCAAATCTGAGAGCTTTCTGACCCTGGATAGACAGCAACGCAACTACCACGTTCAAGACCCAGAAAGGTTGTAAAGACATCCTTGAAATAGTCCATGTGACACCAGTGGTTCAACCGTAATGTTTGTGTAAACTATCCTTTTTTCACTGAAATAAAACTGAACACTGACTTCATAAAATCTGATGTTTAGTCATGTGACATCCAAGAACCAATGAGGTTTGATGTTAGCTGATATTTGAAGTTTGTGAGGTTACCTTGTTTAATTAAATTTAGCCTAAATTTGGATTTGTTCATCAAGTCTAAGCCACTTCAGCAGACTTTGGATGAACCACTTCAGTCATATGAACAGGATATGGAGCTTGACGTTTCTGGACACCACATTTTTTTTTATTGTTAGGACAAAAGCAGCTGAAACATTCGGCAAAATATCTCCCTGCATTATGCAGAAGAAAAATATTTTTTTTAGGGTGAAACGGTTTAAACTGACATACAAGTTCAAGTTCCACAGAAGACCACTGTAACTAACAATGGAAGTGACGTTTCTATCAAACGCGTCACTGAAATGACCAATCCACATGCATGAACAAGTGACTGAAGCTCTAATGTGATTGTGTCCACATCATCATACCAGTAACCTCTTTAAGCTTAAAGGACGTGTCTTCAAAATGTGACACCATCGAAGTGCCATAATTACTCTCAGAGAGGAAAGTTCTATAAATGCACAAGCACTTCACCATCTGCTGTGAACACAGACGCACGTGACGTCAGGCTCACGTTTCATTAAGCCTCCTTCACAGGCGCTAACACGGAGCTGAGAATAATGTCTGGAGGGTCTAAGTAAAGAGAACGAGCAGGTCTGTGGATTTCTTATGACCGTTTCACAAACCAAGAGCAGGTCCAACGGTATGTTAGCCAAACCCCACTGACGCATATGAACTGGGAGAGGCAACAATTTAAGGAAAGCAAACTAGAAGCACATTGTTTTTATGTGCCCAAGGACCAGAGGAAACAACTTCCTGATTAAAAAGGAGGATCGCCATAAAGCACAAACTAGCTGTTGACTGAGTTAAAGCTTTCTTGTTAGGCAACAACACAGCTCGTTTTCACACCTCAGGCAAGTTTATAAGCAGCACACAAGTTCAAGAAAAGTATGTGCATAGTACAATAGACTAGACTTATAAAAGTCCATTTTGACAAATTGATTGCTATTTAAAGGGGTCATTTGCTTTCATTTTATTTAAATGATCCACTTGTATAAAAAAAAAATATATATACATTTGCTGCGCCTTTAAGAAACAAGCAACAGTGCCTTTTCTCAAGATCTGCTCTAAGGCTTTTGGGTTTGTAGTCATGTCAAATTCTGACATCCTTCAATACAGGGACGACACTCGAATCATCAGGGAAACAGGGAAGACACTCCAGCCACTCTTTCCTACCACTAGGATCCTTCGGAATGATATGGAAAGTCGGAGACATTACAGTAGTTATCCTAAAAGATCAAGGTTTATTTGATAGATACATTATGATATAACCCCACTTAATTACTGGTTCTAAACCAGGTCATCAGCAAAAATAAAACCAGCATTACCCAATCAATCAAATAAATGAAAATTAAACTTGTTTTAATTCACCCATTTTCCTTCGAAAAACCAGGGTTCACATGGTCTAGAAACATTTTGCCAAATGTTTTATATTTCTAAACCTAGAAATGTAATAAAATCCATGAGCATACTTAAAAAAAAAAAAAAAAAAAAGAGGCACATTTTGCAGATCAATGATGATGACATCAATATAAATAATGCTTGCAAAAGTGGGTGGAGGGACTGAAATATTCACATTGAAGGCCTTGAGTCAAAATATTTGCATTTTATCCAACTGAGAAATGTCAAATAATTGTTAAAAGACTATTTTTGTGACTGTGGATCACAGTTTCACATATGTTAAAAATACACATTTTTTTTCTGTTTATTCCAAGTTGTAAAATAATTTTATTGTGTAGAAACTGAAAGTGAAAAAAAAAAACATACTAAAATATTTTATCCTTAAAGATTACACACACACACACACACACACACACACACACACACACACACACACACACACTGTGGGTCTTTGGAACCAAAACTGTTGTGAACCACTGCATTAAATGGAAAATATTGGTTGAATAAGATTAAAGTCCAAGCATCCCAAAGTGACCAAAGCTTTACAAAACTTTACCCAGCTGAAAGTCTGCTGTTTTGATGCTAATCACTAGTAGTGCCAGTGAATGCCTGAATCTGACACTAACAATATGAAGGAGGAAAAAAAGAACTGCTTTTGCATGAATGATCAGTCAAATCAATGACAATGAACTGTGGAAGCAACGCTGTAGAACAACAAACGGAACAGTTCCTTCTTAATATTGCTGAGCTCAAAACTGCCCCATACAGCCAGGCTGTGTAAAGTTTACTACTACACTAGGTTTTAAGACACATCGGAGACGCTCAAAGATAGTGATTAGGCAGCAAGGTGGACAGAAAGAAAATTATAAGGCCACTACAAAGCCATGAATCAATCTCTGTTCAGTTCCTTTCACGTCCCTCACAATTTAAGCAAAACTGCTGCCCATGTTAGTCAAGGTTCTCTTCTCAGTCTACAGGTCTTAGTAATTATATAGCACAAAACTTTAGTTTGCACATTAAATTATTCTTACTGAAGAGCTCTTTTATTGGATACTGAAGAATGTACCTCTGCACAGATTCAGACGTCCCAAATTGGATACTATCCGATACCAGTTTATTGTATAAATCATGTAAATAGTGTTTACGCTGAAAATTACAAGTAGTGCACTTCAAATACTAGATGCACATTTAAAAAACAAAAATGTGACCAAAAAAAAATGGTGTTGAACTTTAGACATTTCAATCATAGCTATGCTGGTTGACAAACTAACCTTATAAAACTCATACACTAGACAATAGGGTACATAGTGCACAGTAAAACTGTACAGTAATACGACTAGAGTCTATCCTCCTATGCCTGGTCAGAAATACAAGCATAAACAAATTCATACAACAGTCAGAAAAGGCCAAATAAATGTTTGTTCAAAATCTAGAGCTCTGCTATATCTGCCACATCATTATCCTATACAGTATAGTTTTCTAAAAGAAGGGTTACATGAGATTATGGCATTAGAGACCCAGATTTCCAGCACTTGCCTCCATTTCCACCATAAGTTGAGGTCACAGGATCAATTCCCAGATGCAGGCTTTTGATTTAGTCTATAACTCAAAGAGTCCACACCAATGGCTGGATTAAGAAAATGGACAAGATGAGGTAGGTGATAAAACGTTCCTATCAACAAACCTGCAAATCACCCATTTCAGACTAAACCAGAAGGAATAAAACTTGAGCTGTAACTGGTGTATCCTGAAATTCGACTTTG
Source organism: Oxygymnocypris stewartii (assembly GCA_003573665.1). Classification (NCBI taxonomy): domain Eukaryota; kingdom Metazoa; phylum Chordata; class Actinopteri; order Cypriniformes; family Cyprinidae; genus Oxygymnocypris; species Oxygymnocypris stewartii. The sequence goes on along the minus strand of QVTF01018622.1, from coordinate 1,751,845 downwards.
CGAACCTTCGGATTTGCGAACCTTCGGATTGTTGAAAATGCATGGGTTTTGTACATGGGTAGTTGTTCACAAATAAGAATTGGACTGTGTCTTATGGTGTGACATAGCAAAAATATAGAAAGAAACCGTATACAAATAACATGAGGAAAAATGTATCTTCATTCTTAGAGTTACAAATAGCATGAGAGGTTTACGAGAGGTAATTTTTTATGCCACACCATAGGACACATTGATACGTCAACTACCCATTAGGGATGGGCATTTTTGGCAATTTCTTATTTCGATCATTGATAGTTTTCAAAAACAATTAATCGAGTACTCGTGTGTGTATGGCCGTAATGGAGATAATGAAAATATCTGAAGACCGTTATGAAAATGAATGTTAAAAATAACAATATGACATGAAAACATTAACACATGATTAGATGTTAGATTATGATGCAGCAATGTTAAAAAAGAAGCATCTAAAAAATAATAGCAGCCTGAGGTGAGCTGACTGTATGCCAATACACTGAAACCCGTTCTATGACACTTCCTATGATATTAATCAGATAACTTGGATACATAACATAGACTTAACATTACAACTTGTATCTGCACAAAAGTATACGTATGTCAGTGAACTTTAAGTTACATGCTATAGCGAGAGAGAGAGAGCGCTCCCGCCGTTTTTTGCTCCTAAAAATAAAAAATACCTAGATATGTACCGTGTACCGCAAATTAGCCCAAAAAATACAGAGATATTCATTTTTTGGTCATATTGCCCAGCCCTAATTTGAAGAAACGTGAATTTAGTAATATTTCGCTCTATGCGCCCTCTTGTGGCTCCAGGAGAGAAGCCAAAAACTTTTTTTTCCTAACTGAATTTATGCCTTTTAAATTTGAATTTTTATAATATTTTTGTAAAAAAAATTCTAAATTTAGTTTCAGCCAATTTGACAGCCCTAATACATATATATATATATACACATATATACATACATACAGGGTGCGATTTGTGAAACCCTGCTGAATTACTTTTATCCCAGATGGGGATAAAAACATCCCGCGAATCTGCTCTGACGTCCCGATCTATATCAAATGATTCGCTATAAATGCTTTGAAGTCTCGATCTGAATCAAATGATTCGTGATACGCGATCCGAATGGAGCGCTTCGAAACAGTGAATAATTTTGCGACGTAATGCTTTTACTGATTTGGAATTTCAAAAAGCTCCGTTGTGTTCTTTGCTCACTTTCTCTATATAATTTATTCATTGTTTGAATAACTATGGAAATGAAATTAATTGTATGCAATGAATAGGTCTAAATGCCTACAATGTTTTTATTAAACTGCGATCACGTTAAATACAGTTTTTGTCATATTAAAAACATTTAATAATTTTCAAAAGCATCCCCTCCTCTGGTTTTTTCACAAATCGTACCCTGTATGTATGCGTGTGTGTGTGTGTGATATATATATATATATACATATATACACATACATACACACACACCAACCTACACTATTGCCACATAAACAAAGTTGTAGTTTGCTTGCTGCAGCAAGGAGAAACTTAAGTCAAAGGATGGTTACGATCATCAATGTGAAACTGAAATCAACTATTAACATGAACCTGCGAATGCGAAAACCACAATGCTTGAATTGGAGCCAAAGATTCTTTAAGAAATGTGTACCTATTCCCAGACAGTGACTAGTTGTGAAACAGTCTATGGGTGTGTGATTTATGAAACTTTCAAAACATGCACTAACAAATGTTGTCTGCACTTACATATGCGGTTTGTGGGAAATCAGAGTTTAGGTCAGGTGGTAACATACTTTGAAAGTTACCGCATCTACGTCTAGCATTCACACCGTGTTGGGTAGGAAGTGGACGTTTTTGTCATCTCACCTCCAGACACTGGGGCATCCATGAAAACAGCTCCCAGTTTCTCTGCGGCAACTGCCATTTCCTTGGAGACAGCTGGATCAATAGTGCTGGAATCTATGAGTAGGGCTCCCTTCTTCACTTTCCTGGTGTAAAGTACAGATATCAGTTAACAAGATCTGTCCAGTACATGTGTCATGTTTTTAAAATACTGACTTTCAACATTTCCCACCACAATTAAAATAGCTAAAACTGCATTTAATCTGGAAATTATTATCTAAATTTAAAGTTTGGATTAATTTATGTTGAATTTGACTTTGTTTTTGTAACCCTCTCATATTATGCTTGCTAAATAAACTGAAGTTCAAATGTTGTGTTCAGCAAATTCTATAAAGCCTTTTAAGGAAAGACTTCCTTACTTCAGGATGCCATTTGGGCCTGTATACACATCTATAACATTGGGGCTGGAGGGAAGCATTGTGATGATTCGATCTGCTTTGTCTGCCACATCCGCAGGGCTGTCCAGGATCTGGGAACATGGGGGAAAAAAGAAATACGTCTAATTCAAGCAATGTAAAATAAAAAAATATATCACAAAAAAAAAGAAAAAAGGTCTCTATATACTGTCAGACTGTCACAGTGTTTAACACAAGTCAGATGTGACCAAGATAAGTTTAATGTCCGTCATCCTGACCTGGGCTCCCAGTTCCTGTAGCTCTTTGCAGGACTCTGGAAACACATCGGTGGCCATCACTGGATAGCCATGTTTTATGAGGTTCTTTGCCATTGGGTTTCCCATGTTCCCCAGGCCAATGAAGCCCACCTGGGTTTTAGAGGCCATGGACCTGATGGAGACTAAAAACAGACATGAATTATATAATAAATAGTGTCATATTTAGAATTTCACATCGGATACTTTAACATAATTACTGTTACAGATTAAAATAATGAAAATCTGACGTGCAGAGGATAGATCTTTATAAGTCTCTGCATGTTGACCTAGCGGCAGATGTGCGCAAATACACTGAATGTTATATTAAAAAAATTATTAATAAAACATTTTTGTTATTGTTATATCAAACAAAAAAGCCAAAACGAATCCGTAAAAAGAGCACCACCGAAAGCTGATCAAATTCTTGTTTACTAAAGTCTGAATAATACTTTATCCTTTTACAATTTCAATCTGGTTAGATGAACTTGATGTATCATGATATATTAAATCTCACTCAACTGCAACAATTTAACAACCGTCCACCATTTAGGTCAATGGCGGCTGAGTCTGATCACAATAAGTATAATTGTCTTCTCGTGTTTCAGTGACTTACGTTAGTATGACTTTAGCCTAACAGCTATAACCGAGAGCTGCCAGTGCAGTGCATTATATCAGATATTTGCAGCACGGAAAAATTGCTCAGAAATGCACAGTAGTAGACAAAAATATATATATTTTTAGGATAACGGTGCAAACACATTACCCTGCACGGCGTTGACATGGTTATGACACTTTCCTACTAGACACCGCGAGCCCCTTAACAGAGCGGCCATGCTGCTTCGCTCTTGACCTTCGACTTACAGTGACGCCATTGGATAATGGATGACTGACACATGTGCCTCCATACGCTTTATTCCTCTCGGAACTCTTCGTCCAATGACAATCAAGGGAAGGCGGGACATCCTTAAAATCTCATAATATAGCAATAGATATACAAAAATAATTGGTAACTTATGAATGGAACCTCATAGTAACTGCCCTTACTTAGTCTGCTATTTAATTTGCCACAACAAACTTTTATTATTCGTATTTAATAAAAGGATTTCATCGTATATTTATGTCTTGTAATTGTATATACAAACAGAAACATTCGTCTTGATATTTTACTAAATTACTCAAAATTATACAAATTTTGAACTCTTAGGGAACTTAAGTAGCCAATAAAATTACGCGAAAAACTAGATTTCTTATGGTTAATTGAACAATGTAAATATGTAGAGTTTGTTTGAGAACATCATGTGTTGATAATCATGTGACCCAATAACGGTATATTCTTTTGCTATTTTAATCATGGAAGTTATAACTAAAGTTATAACTATATTTATATTTATATATTTTTTTTACAGGTTAACTAACTAAATGTGAATCCAAGTGACAAAAATACCTTTTAAACACGTATAATTGTCTGTATAATAATATATATTAGTCTTAGCCTGGTGAGTGCAAACAGATATGGAGTGTAAACTACACGAATATGAAACTGGATTGAGCTGTGGCGGATATGATGTGTGAGGCGAGTGTGTGTTGTTGTTATTGTGTTGTTCCGGGAAACCACTGACACGAACAGAACAGGGGGATGTACTTGCGCTGAGACTGGAAAGTGCGTCAATAACAGCGCTGGGTTTTTCTGTGATACGTTTGCATGAAATTGAGGTATTGTGTCGTCTTTTATTCACTTTAATTGTCTGTGTATGTGCTTATTAGTCTTTAGTATCTATTATGTTTTTATGTTACTGACTTCTAATATAATTTTGAGCTCTGTTGTGGCGAAAGACAGTTGGTCGGGAGCATGATAAGGGTTATTCCTGAACTAACTAACGTTAGTCGGCCTCACACTTTGACTTGACTTGGGATAATAACTGATGCATTTTTATAGAGAAATAAAGACCAGATAAGATGTGGATTTGGGATGATTGAACACTGATTGAATGGCAAAAGCTAATAAGCTGTAATTGTCTTGACATTATGGTTTGTTATTGTTTAGCCAGACGGCTAAGACAAGCTAAAACCTACTAGCAAGCTAGATCGCTACCACTAGCTTAGCTAATATAGAAAACCTGATGTATATGGAGTATATTTGGTATAACCATAAACAATTTATATAATATTCGGTATGAAATATATATTTTTATTGAACTTTTCCTCGTTACAACATGGTTAACACTCGAAGTTGTAATACGTGTAAGTTCTAGTAACTTCGGCCTATTAGCAAAACATTGTCTAGAAAACAAGTATGAAGAAATATATATATATATATTTTACTGTCATTTACACATATAAGTAAACTAATTATTTTCGGCTAAATTATCTAAGGTCACATTTCAGTTTGTGTTGTGCTATTATTAGAGAGACGACATTTGGAGTGTCAGGTAAAATAGTGTCACAGAAGTTATAATAAAATAGCCGCAATAGATGCAGTTTTGTTGTTAAGTTACAGGGTTAAACGATTGGGTAAACATGATGAAAACAGCATTTTACAGTTCAAGTCAGTAAGTCACGTCATGTGTGACGTCACCACTCAAACTCGGATAAAGGTCATAATAATTTTGATTTGAGAGAGAGGGGGAGCTATTCTATATTACTGACCGTCGCATGTTCACCGTCGCATGCTGAAATGTGTCGTGTGAACAATCTTTTTTCTGTTTCTGAAAGTGTGACTGAGTCTCTGTCGTGTCGGGAATTTCCTGCTCTGTCGCTGTACTCTCCGCCCTCTTAACACACATACGATTACGTAATGTTTCTTTAGATAAAAAGGGTCAAATGAGCAGTGTGAATTAATTTATGCGACAGCTTAGTGAAGACTTGGTAAAGAAGGTTTTTATGTACAACATGTGTTCCTCAAATCCTTTGCGATACTTATTTTCCCCAAGCAAGACAAACTGAAGAAACTGGTCAGGTAAACTAACCAACACACAATTTGAAGGTCTTCCTTGCTGAAATATTATTTAGGTATCATCATGATTACAAAACAAATGGCCTTTTCTTATCAAGTGCGGCTAGTGTTCACAACCACAGAACAGTCTCGACAATCATCAGACTCCGTTTGCTCATTGCTTACCGAGTCATCATCACCTTACGAGTGTGAGAATGTTTCAAGTCTGTAAAAAGCACATTAGTACTAAATTGGTAGATTTCCCAGAGTTTGATAGTTGTGGTGATAATAATTTGACCTACCTCACCTCAGTTTAACTTTAAGCTACAATAAATGGTTTGAAGAGTCTTTTATTTAAAATTATGGAGGAAGTTGAGATACAGAGTGGCTCAGTGCTGTTTTATCTAAGATTAAATTGACTTGTTTCACCCAGAAATAAAAATGATCATCATTTACTCACCCTCAAGTAGTTCCAAACCTGTATGAATTTCTTTCTTCCGTTGAACATAAAAAAAGAGATGTTTTGAAGAATGTGATTAAGCAAAGAGTAGCTAGTCCCCATTTCATTTAATTTCTATAGTTTGGAAAAAACACCATGGTACTCAGTGGGGACCAGAAACTGTTATAGCAAGGATTCTTGAGACGCATATATATATAAATATATGTGTGTGTGTGTGTGTGTGTGTGTGTGTGTGTGTGTGTGTGTGTGTGTGTGTGTGTGTGTGACAGAATGAGATTTCAAAACCATAGTTTTACTCCCGGTCAACATCAAAAATATATTTATTAAAAACCAAGCAGTATCAATGTCAATTTGCATCTTGATGTTATTATTCATCATATTTCACTTGAAAGAGGTTCATCAAGTCCACATAGGCTCTGCTGAGTTTTATTGTTAAAAAAAAAATTATATATTTAATTGTACTTAAGGAATCTGTTAATAAGTCCATTTGATTTATTTTGAACGAGATGGTAGGCATAAAATAAATAAATACTTAAAGGTGTTTACACACAGTATAAAAGTTCAACTCAAATTACATTGTTGCTTGTGTGTGATTTTGAATCTGTTAATTGTGCAGCAATTATCAGAAGATTTAACAACATGTAAATAGTAAAACAGACAAAATAAGCCTTGTGTTCTGTTACTGATAATGACTGTTCATAATGTTGCATGAAGCTATTCACCTTATATAACTGTAGAATCTGGCACAAAATATTTTCACGTGTCTCTTCCTTGTGTCACTTCTTATATGGGTCCTGTATTCCCACAGATGGCTTTATTCCTGGAGGAGACCGCAGCAAGCAGCACCATGGAAATGTCCAATTTTGCCCATGTCATCTTCCAGAATGTGGGGAAAAGTTACCTTCCTCATGCAGCATTAGAGTGCCAATACACTCTCACGCAGTTCATTAAACCACATCCCAAGGACTGGGTCGGCATATTCAAGGTGACCGTCATTTTGTCTCTGTTTTATACCTTCTCTTTCTGCCATGTTTTGCTCAATCCTTGGATATGAAGTGTCTAACAAGAGAAGAAAAGATAACAGGTTGTAACTTGGCTTGGATTTTTCTGTTTCATCTCATCACCATTCCACCTTCAAACAAGTCAATTAATAAACACATATAATTAATTATAGTAAATGTAGCATTTTAGTACATTAAATCATAACTTGGTAATGAGTTGCCGAACCTTTAAGTACCTTTAGCATGAAGGTGGATTGTACTGTATAAAGGTACTAGATTTTCGCAACTTTCAAATCTGTTTTATGAGGTGTTTGTCAACAGAAAGACGTTTCATCAGCTAAACAGTTGGTAAGGTGTAGGGCTGCCACAACTAATCAATAAAATCGATTATTATTGATAATGAAAATCATCGACAACGATTCTTATTATCGATTAGTCAGGTCTGCCCACAGTGCTCGTACATCTTCAGCCGGTTGCATCAAATTACATCACTGAACAACGCATTTCTCTGTACAAAATGCTTCTAAAAATAGTGGTGGAAACAGAATGAGATGCTGCGGGAGAAGTACGTGATCCAAGCTGCTCAAACATGAGCATTCTTTATTTTAAGCTTTAAGGAAATGCATTAGCGTATTGGCTTTCCCTGTCAGGCGCTTTGACAGATGCGTGTGCATCCTCAGCGCAAACACTTTCAGTTTACAGTCATATCTTTATCTGTAAATGTCACAAATGAATGTAAGCATTTCCATTTTTGCATAAAGTTTCATTCATCCTGACAGTCTGTGTTAAGTTTAAATCTTTACTGAATGAGTGCAGGGCCGGCGTGGCAGGTGCGTCAGAGAGGGAGACAATATTCAGCGCACAAACATTCATTGTGCAATATCTGCTGTTGAACGTTAAATGAAGGTTTACAAGTCCACTTGTAGTGCACGTATTTTATGAGAGTAGGACCTGTAAAGGGATAACAGCGTGTAATTGTCTGAATATAAATATCAGACGCTTTATAGCTGCCTTTTACAGGATAAAGAAATTACAGTACGTGACTGTGATCAAAAAGTGAACACGTGTTCCCGAAGAACATTACTCTTACCTGTTGGTTAACACTGAGTTTGTGTTTTTATTCAATCTTTATTATTATCTTAATTTTTGATGAAGAGATTTAAACTATAGGCCTATGTACAGTGCTTACATTTATTAAAACAAATTGATGCAAGATTTATAACAAATTATGTAAGGTATGTGCCACTGCTGCTCTAAACTTACAGTATTGGTGTTTACTTCAATAATTTTGTAGCTGTATTGGTTAGTCCTCCAATATGCGTAAGCTCTTTAGTATGAGTAGGCTATTTCTAATGCTATAATATAATTATTGCTGTTATCTATGAAAGAATGAAAGATCTATGAAAGATTTATTCAGATACCAAATTACAGTCAAAAAGTACCTAAACAATGCCAGCAAGAATGCATGCTGTTAGGAAAGGCAAGAGGCCTTTAGTTATTTATTATGTGAATAAATACTATTAAAAAGACATGAAGCGGAACTCACTTTTGTGTTTTTACGCATCATTTTGCACTTGAATGGTTTAACATCACATAATGTATAAATTGGCAAAGCTTAAAAATGATGAGGATGCAGCAGTGGCCTGATCGGGCCAGTGACAAATCCGGCAACTGTCCCGTGCATCTTTCATGCTGGCCCCGGGTCATCGAGCCATGACTAGTATGGCCTTCTTTTGGGGTTTGGTCTACATTTTGTCCATTTTTGGCACCTGAAGCCACTGTTAACAGATTACACCAACGAACGTTGTTTGGCAAATAAAGGCTTAGTTCTCTGTTTTCTCTTTTTGATGTATGAACCGCAGTCTAGTTGTTTGCTTGATCCCATTTTATTCTACTAAATCATATATCAGCTATTAAAGTGAAGTATTAGAATTCAAGTATTCCAGTCAACACAATGTTAACCTATTGAATTTTCAATCCTCCTTTATTTTACGTCTGCTAGCCTTTTCACATATTTCAGGACAGTTCTCAAGTCAGCCAAGTTGGTTTCCTACCATTTTATAGGAATCATGTGTGATGTTACTGCAAATGTAATGTCTTGATTCCATTTCCTATCTTCACTTTCCACAGTGTGGAAATTACAAGGCCCCTGCTGTCATATTTGGCAGTGTAATGTTCAGGGAGTCGCCATTACTGCTGCTTAACATAATGTTGGATTTACTGCTGGTCACTTAAATGTTTCCTGCTGTAAAAGATTTTAAGAACCAGATTTCGCTCTAGTCTTACTTCAATTTTTTGTTGTTGTTGTAGGTATCATTTTATTGCTGCTGTTATATATAGTTTAACCCAAATGTCTGTGCTTGATGCATATTAGATGTTGGTTCCAAAGTAGGCTATTTAGCCGGTCACTTCCTCGCAAGCCATTAAGATGATCACCTGCTTTATTTTTTGAGGAAGATATTTTTATGGAGAGCTAACTAGGAAATTTTAAATCTCTTTTAAACCTGAAGGAAATGTGATGCGACTCCCTGAAATGATGGGCTATGCATGTCTTATTCATGTTATTCGGGAAAAACTGTGAATCTTATCCAGGAAAATCTCAGTCACTACTGGTTCCTCTTCTAACAAGGTTTTCATCAAGTGAACATTTACTATCGGCTTTTATAACAGAATGCGGTTTGCGTATTTGTGAAAGATCTTGGCAGTTTGCTTGGCAGAGAAAAAAAAAAGATATAAAATATTACAACCCCCTGGTAGTTTGAAAATCCCACTATGTTGGCACAAATCGGTGCGTCCACAAATGCTGGAGTAGTTGAACGCGAGTGTGGTCATGACGGTGTGCACGGTAATGAAATATGTGGGTTGGCAGGATAAGTGGAGTGTTTAGGCTCCATCTGCTTTCTGGAGTTCCCCAGCTACTGCTGGATGGGAGAACATAAAACAAACGGAATTTACAGCATTATGGATGTGGACTGTACGGCGAGAGGAAATAAAAGGAACATCTGACTGCTGTAGGTTAGTGGTGGGGGAGTCGAGTGTGGTCACTGTCAGGGTTTAGTGTCTAGGTTCGGATCCTGACCAGATCAAAGTGGCGTTTTAGAACTTTTTACTTTGCGTGTGATATACCGAGTCTGATGAAGCTGTTTTATGGCCGGCTGTCAGGAGGGCTTCTGCTTCTCAGCAGCTCTATCACATTCTGGCCAATGTTCTTGATTAAAAGGGACAACCCCCCCCCCCCCCCCCCGTGAGAAACAGGTACAACTTTCAAATTCTTGGAAGGTGGATTAAAATCTCCATAGTCCACAGTCTATCTGATCCATATCAAATGGAAAGAGCTGGCTGAAATCACCAGTTCTGTTCTGATTGACTTTGAGATTGTGAAGTTCATGCAATTCAATCTTTCAAAGATACTTACAGTTTGGTTCAAGTAGTAAAAGAGACGAGATATACTTGAGAAGAAAGTGGTGTGGTATTTTCAGAATTACCATTGCACTGAATTAGGGTTGTATATCAATATGAATTTCCTGATTCAGATTTGATTCCAAGTAACTTATTTGATTTGATTACAGTCTAAATAACTCAGGCATATATCATCTGTAATGTCTGTTTTGCTTACATGTGGAACAAATATAAAGGGAAACGTCCAATGTGGTGCATTTAAAAAATATAAAATATTATACATTATCACACAGCCATATATAAATACTATATATTGCCATATAAGGGATTCTTCAGCCAGAATAAGCTGTAATATGTGGACCAAACCTTCTTAGAATATCTGGCTTTAAAGGGACAGTTTGCCCAAAAATGAAAATTCCATCATTTTCTTACCCTACTTGTTTCAAACCTGTATACCAGTTTCTTTCTTCTGCTGAACACAAAAGAAGATATTCGGAAAAATGTGGGTAACCTAACAGTTGATGGTAGCCATTGACTTCCATTGGAATTTTTTTACATACTAAAGATGTCAATGGCTACCATCAACTGTTTGGTTACCAACATCTTTTTTTGTGTTCAGCAGAAGAAAGAAATCCATATCGGTTTGGAACGATATGAGGGTGAGTAAATGATTTCATTTTTGCTGAACTATCCATTTAAAGGAGGGGCAAGATAGGATTTCTGGTAGCCAATATTGATATTTCAAATCACCAAAACAAACATGCCCCTACCCCAAAAGGGTCTTGCCCCTATTTTAATAGCTCCACCCCACACATACGTACGCAACCCAGGCAACAATTAGTTCTGTGAAACAAAGCAAAACCAATTTTACTCACCTATCGAGAAGAAACAAAGCAACCTCTGCATCTGATCGCAGGCCTTCCCGCTCCTTGAGTTCTCTCCAGCACTGGAAAACTGATCCAATATTTACATGGTTCCTAGTTCTTGCCTTATCATAACACCGTGTCTACACCAGACGCGTGTGGTGCGGTGTGACAAAATACTATAGAACATTATAATCAGTGATGCTGTCTACACTGGATGTGGCGCGGAACGCCAAATCCCGACAGTAAACTGCTGCCGCATTCTGTTTATGACGTATTGACACAAATTTCAAATTATTTTCAACGGTTGCTTTGTAGTATCCAGTGTAGATAGACTTTAGCTGTTGTAGACACGGTGTAAGCCTTGTTTTGTTCCGCAGACGTTTTCCTCTTTTGTTTTTAATCCGCCATCTCTATCTGTCTTATCGTCGCTTGGCTAATCTCGGTCATGTGCACGGAGTACTCTCTCCTCTGCATCATGAGTAGACACGCCCCTTACTGCTGATTGGCTACAAGTTTGTTTTGGTACTCGGCCCGACTCGGTTTACTAAAGCGTTTTTGAAAAAATACCCCACCTTTAAGAGGCTTTGAGTTGACCTGGGAAGCTCCTACTTCTGAGTTGGCCAGTCATTATGATACATCATGGCGGAAAAATAATACAGAAATACATTCTATTGTGATTATTACATTGCTTGTTTATGCATGGAATCTTTTAAAAAATGTGGAAAGTGTCGTTGCGTTACGGGCATCCCGAGTTTGAATCCCAGCTCATAGACCTCTCCTGATCCCCCCCCCCCCCCCCCTCTCTTTTCCACTTTCCTTTCTGTCTGCTCTACACCGTCTTATCATAATTTGTAAATATTACCGTAATAGGATTGTAATATGGCACAGAAACTTAAGATAATTCTTAATTTCTTGGATATTTATGTGCTCAAACTTCATAAATCTGACATTTCCAACCTCACCTAAATTGCACATTATATATCTACTGAGAAAACAGATGCAATTCACAAAGTTAAACTCCCTCATTACATACAGGAATGGCAGTTGGTCCTTGAGTACAACGGTTCTACATAATTTTACTTTCTGTCCAATTGCAATCTTTGTTTATGTTCTGAATTATGATGGAACTTAAATTATGTAGTCTGGCATGCCACTGGATCACAGTGTCTTCATATACCCTAAAGGGAAGGCGTTTTCCTCCAAACAGAATTGGCTGACTGACGTGCATTTTTCTGCATCCAGAGACACAGAATAACCTCTGGCAATGAAAGGCACATGATTATAAATCACAACATGGCTCTGTCTGTGTTGACAGACAAAAGGCAGCCGTGCCAAACACCAGAAAATTGCAAGACCTGTTCCATGAGTCACTTGCCTGGAGCAGCAGGTAGTCGCAAGGATATTATTGCCACCTAGTGTTCAGGAGATTAACTGATCACACCTGAACACCAACTTTATATAAGGAAAGTCTTGGTACACTTCTTGGAATCAGGAAATCTTAATATAGCATAGAAGTGATTTAAACAATGGAGAACTCCAACTACTTCCTCCTCTTAATCACCATTATCTGAGCCATGGCATTGTATGTTATGACATTAGATTAGGTGTAAGGATGTTTTAAAGCCTCTAAAGGAGAAATGTGCATCATTGAATTTTCCTTTTGCCTATTGTTTCTTGTTTGAGCAGGCATGCTGCCTGTGGCTCTCTTATGAAGTTGGAATGGTTACAGACAGAATCTAGTTGAAAAACTTGTGAGCGTCATGTTGGATTGTCAGAACACGCCATCAGACTCACCGTGAAGAAGGCGAACACTGCTTTATAATTATCCTGTCAGCGCAGTAGTTGTTCTCTGTAGTGCATCCTGATATATAGACTGGCTGTACACAATGCTGCATGTAGTCAGCAGCACAGACAGTGTCATGGGCCAAGTCCGTGCGTCAGTGCGAGTCAGGGAATTAGGTACTTTCTCACAAACACTGGGATGTTCTTTTGTGCTCTGTAGAGTTTTATTCATTATATTCAGTAGTTTCAGAAAATGCTTGTACACTTGTAAGATATTTACTGCACTAATATTAAACTGCATGGCTTTTATAAACAAATAATGTTTTTATTGTATTTTATTTGACAGTTTTCACATAAACACTTAGTGACTTTATAGCTTCAGAATTCCCAAAAGCTGCACCATTTATTTATTTATTTAATGTTTTGTTGTTTGAGTTTGAGGCATGTTAATACAAGTAATATATTGTTATAATATAATTATCACAGTTTAATTATATATTTTTCTTATACACTGCAAAAAAGATTATGATTTTTTGATATGCTTTTAAAATAAGTCTTTTACTCTCATCAAGGCTGCATTTATTTGATTTAAAATGTATTATAAAATGTGGCTCAGTGGTTCGAGCATTGCGTTAGCAGCGCAAAGGTTGTGGGTTCGATTCCCAGGGAACACATGTACTGACAATACAAATGTATAACCTGAATGTACTGTAAGTCGCTTTAGATAAAAGCGTCTGCTAAATGCATAAATGTAAATGTAAATTCAGTCTTGGTTAGTATAAAAGACTTTAAAAATTATAATTATTCCAAACATTTCACATATTGTATACATTTACATAATTTAGCAGATGCTTTTATCCAAAGCGACTTACAAATAAGGACAATAGAAGCAATCAAAATCAACAAAAGAGCAATGATATGTAAGTGCTCAGTCTCCGTGAGCCAAATGCAGTACGCAAGTTTAAAAAAAATATAATAAAATAAAAAGAATAGGGAACGTTAGTGTTAGAGGGCCCTTTTAAAATAAAATAAACAAGTCAAAGGAATAGCGAATGCTAGTGTTTGAGAGTCATTTTTTATTATAAAGAGAAAACAAGTAGTTAGAGTAGAAATAGAATATAAATGATTTATGTTATATAAAATGTTTATATGGATAGTGGTTATATATGTGGCATATGTAAGTATCTATATTTGTATCTGTTAGCTTTACCTTTGTCCTTGCAGTTGATTACATTTTATATAGCGGACCTGATTCGATTTCATTTCACTTCTAATTATACCCTGTATAACTATTATGTGACAAATAAAGAAACCTTGAACCTTGAACCTTGATATAATATTAGTTTTAGTCAAGTAAAAAAACCAACTATTTGATATATTTTTCTATTATGTTTTTCACCCGTTCAAATGTTATTCAGTGAATGATAGTAATTATAGTAAGGAGTGATTTTCCTTGGTCTCTTTTATTTTTAGTCTATATTTATTTGTGCATCGTCTATTCTTCTTAAATGCAGCTGGAGCTGCTCTGATCCTGAAGGTTCTTGTGTAGTTTCTCATCCATCTTTTCTTCCTTTGGTTACCGTTCCCTCCGCAAACCTAAATGAGAGACACACGGGGCTTAATTTTCGCCCTCTTTCACCCCGAACGTCTCTAATGAGTGTAGTTTGGTCCAGGCAGTAATGACGCTCCGTATGGGCCATGCCTTTAATGGCTTCCTGCTCTTTACAGCTCCAGCACCTCGGGCAACTTTCTTGTACAATCAGGGGATTTCTGCAACACTAATGTTATTGTGGACATCGAGGACAGCTGTATGGTTTGAGCAAACAAGCCACACAACTTTCTAATCGGACTGAGCTGTAGTGAGTTTGTATTTTTTACTGCGTGTGTGTCTGTGGGTTACTTCCAGGATGCGGTAGAGTTCTCACGTAGATGCCAATAGGAGGTACTAGGCTTGTGCTTTTGCATGTTCACAAACACAGTCAGCCCGATGTGAGTCTGATTTTGTTTGACAGTTTTATGATAGAGGGCTGAAATTATGGATGTATTTTCTGTACTCCCCCTCATCAACCATCAGTTAACAACACTTAAAATTCATATAATTACATCTTGGTTTCCATTCTGAAGTATGTATAAAATTTTCACCTATTTTCTTCTTCCTGTTAAGGGTGAGTTGTAGCCGCGCTCCCTCAACCGAACATATTCACGAGGCTTTGGCGAGAAACACGTGGCAGACAGGCTGAGTTTCACTTGCCCCCGTAAAACACAGCCGAGTTCATGTTTTTATGCTTTCATCTCAAAGGCCTCATGGAGATGAGAAAAATGCGCAACGTGTCAAAGAATGTTGCAACATGAAGTGAATCGGGCAATGGTCAAAGACCACGACAGCCTGACGAGGCATTTGCAGTCTTCCTCTTGGTGTACATGGGAGAATTCACATAAACACTTAGTGGCTTAATAGCTTCACATTTGCCAAAACTGCACCATTATTTCTTTATTTTTTGTGTTTTTATTTTAGAGGCATGTGAATAATTTGTTAAAACATATATTATAATGTTGTTAAATTTATTATATATTTTTTTTCAAACGTTTGGAATAATGACAGTTTTTAAAACGTTTTTCATAAATTCATAAACATTTAAAATTAAAATTCACAAGGAAAACCGTTATTTTAAATTGTAATTATATTTCACAATATTAATGTTTTACTGTATTTTTTCATTAAATAAATGCAGCCTTAGTGAGTATAAAAGATATAATCAAAAACAATAAATAAAATATATATAAATATTCCAAACATTTGACCGGTAGTGTGTATATTAGAGGTTGACCGATATGGGTTTTTCTCTGGCCTATGCCGATATTTAGAAATCAGGAAAGCCGATATATGATGCCGATATGTTTGGCCGATTTTCTATCTTTCTTTTTTTTTTCATCTCATAAAATCTAATTCAAGTAATTGCTTAAATTAAATATTTATTAATTTCATTTATCTTTAAATTATTGAAAATTAAAGTTTTTTGGCAAACAAAGGGAATTTACTATTAAAATTAAAACATATTAGAAATGTTGTGTGATCATTCCTTAAAAAAAGAAGTTTTCATAATTTTAGTTGTAGTAGTATGTACATTCTGCTGAACAAATATTTCTGCAGCACTGTCTTCAAAATGTTGTCGGGTTGCCGTGAATAGCTTTACATTTCTGTCTGTATTCGCGTGGTAAAGGAAAATGCGCGTCTTTGTCATCCATTCATACAGAGATATTATCGCATAATAATGCTCATCAGATCGCGTAAATCAGTGGGAAATGAATAGAAATGATGATTCGGTGTAAGTTAAGTCAAGTCACCTTTATTTATATAGCGCTTTTAACAATACAAATTGTAACAAAGCACTGCACAATATCAAAATAGGCAAATTTTGTCAATAATGTAAAATGACAGGATTTAACACTCAATTATCAGCTGAATGCATTTCATTATTGAATTTAGTGATAGCATCGTCCAGCTTAGTTCAGTTTAAATAATATCTGTGCAATCAAGTCGATGATTGTGCTGGAAATGAAGTGTCCCAAACCAAGCAAGCCAGAGGCGACAGCGGCAAGGAACGAAAACTCCATCAGTGACAGAATGGAGAAAAAACCTTGGGAGAAACCAGGCTCAGTCGGGGGGCCAGTTCCCCTCCGGCCAGACGAATCAGTAGTTTGTTCCAACTGCAGCAAAGTCAGATTGTAAGTGGTCCACTGGTTCCAGGGGTCTTTCCCCGATGGATGTCTAGGTGACAAAGTTCTCACTGGAGATCTGTCTCTGGGGCTCATCTATGTGTCCTAGACTCCGCTGACGTTCAGGGCTGTAGAGGTTATCTCTAGGTGCTGATCCACCATTTATGGCAAAATTTGGTTAAGTCAGTATAATCGCTGATGGTTGGCTTCCTCTGAGGTCCTCTGAGGGGTTGTCATCGTCTCTTCTCAGGTGTTCGGTCATCTCAGATCGTTTAAGGGTTGGATCCAGACTGAAGCTTGTGTAATTCCTAGCTACCACGGGATGTTAATTAAGTACATCACATTAAGTACATCACTTAATGTAAGGAAACATTAAGTGACCATGTATAAAAATATAACATGTATAAAAATTTGACCAGCGTTACCCAGTTCAGCTGTACCACAGCATGTCACAGCACAGCAGCGCTACTGCAAACAGGTACAAGTATACTAACGTTACATAGACATTTCTTGTTGGTGCCTTATTTGAGGGGACTTGGCTCTTCCGGTGAGCATGAGCTGTAACTGAGCAGAATGAGAGAACGGAATATTGAACGTAGCGTCACATGGCGCAGTGATGACGGCTGAGGGAGAGGGGAAACCTGAACACACTGCTGGGTGGCGCGGCGCGGAATATATTTTCGGCTGCCGAAAATTCAGTGCATCCCTAGTAAATGGACAAAACGATTCTTCGAGGCACATAATTTGCCTCGATGATTTTTTTTGTATTCCAGTTACTCAAGGAATTGTTTCAGCCCTAAAAAAGTTACTCGCATTCTTTTTCCAAATGTTATTCTCATTCTCTCTCCAAAAGTAGCGTCCTCATATTTAACCAATGAAATACAAGGCTAGATTCAGAATGAAGGATAAGAACTTAAGTCTTACCGTTTTCTTGGGGAGTTACCAGGTAGTTCTCTCTTCAAAAAGTTAGCAGGCAGAAGGGACATCACAGGGTTATCTGTTGTGCCAGTGGAATGGCAATCTGCTTGCCGCACGAGGCAGCATCACGTGTTGCTTGCAGACGCGCCTGTATATTAATCGGCCTAATTTGCAGCACAATCGGCCGATGCCGATTCATTAAAAAATGCCAAAGATCGTCCGATCAACCAGCCGGCCGGTCAATCGGGTGACTTCTAGTATATTGTGAAATTACAGATATGTTATGTTAAGTGTTTATATGGATAGTGGATATATTTGTGTGATATTTATATATGCATGTATTTGCCAGGTTATAAAAGTACTAAACATTATAAAATGTATCAGCTGTACATTTTATAATGTTTTTATCCAACTAGAAGTTATCTAGAATTCTGGACTGGAGATTTTCTGGAGATTCTAGATTATTATATTTTTTGTTTATTTCTTTAACAGTATTTTTTATTCTACTCTATTTCTTTTAAACAGTAGGTTTATATTTTAAACCAAAGTTCTGTTGAATGCTTGATTCTAATTGCTTGTCAGATGTTCTGAGAGGATGACTACTCTTGCATAACTACACAGCAGTGAATTGTGGCAAATCTTGAATGTGTTACAGTTTCATGCCGTTTTGCCAAATTATTTCAGTTATTCAAAAGGCAGCGGCTATTTTCACTATTGCAATAGTGCGAATAGCATATTTTATTAGCGGTAGATGCTATTTACACTAAGTGAAAATAGCAAAGGATTCTATTTACACTAAGTGAAAATAGCAAATGTTTCTATTTACACTAAGTGAAAATAGCAAATGTTTCTATTTACACTAAGTGAAAATAGCAAAGGTTTCTATTTACACTAAGTATAATAGCAGCATTTTTTTGTGATATGCTATTTACACTAAGTGAAAATAGCAAATGTTTCTATTTACACTAAGTGAAAATAGCAAAGGTTTCTATTTACACTAAGTATAATAGCAGCATTTTTTTGTGATATGCTATTTACACTAAGTGTAAATAGCTATTGATTATATTTACAGTATGTTAAAATAGCAGGATTTTCTACTTTTTCTACTACTATCTGCACCTCAGTATTGTAGTACATTATAAAACAGTATGCAATAATAACTTATTGAGTGTACATTTTTATTAAAATTATTAAATTGTGCTAGAGCATGCTCTCATGCTTGGTGGTTCGAAAAATTGCATTATTTTTCACATAATTTAGATTATTACAATACCTTTCTCCCCAGCCTGACACAAACGATTCGATTAGTTCCGGGTTTGATGAAGGCCTGCCTTCTGAAAAACTAAATGTGTTGTGATTGGTTAGCTGTTCCAGTGCGTTGTGATTGGCGAACAGCATAGATGGTTTCAGTACTGCCTCGCCCCTTGCCAGAACAGCAAGTTCGTCAAATCAATTCAGACCTCGAGAATATTGAACAAGAGGATCGTGCAGAACTTTTGTATGCACGGATAATGCAATACATATTAAAGTGGTAATATTATTGTAGTTGTTTTTTTTTGGCTAAATCATGATTTAGATAGGATGTCAACAACAGCTTAAAAATAACTGCATTGACTATGTACACATAAGTGCAACGTATTATGTTTATTGTTCTTTAATTATAACATGAATTGCAGTGAAACTGTTATACAGTTGAATTTATTTATTTCACCGTCCCACAGACTTACACTATTTGTGGCCGTATATTATATGCAGATTAATTATCTGCCAGCGGGAGTCGCTCGAGGTTTCTCCGGTAACGCTGTACACAAAACAGAGCTCCACTCACAAATGCTGCTTTATCAGACATTATCTGCAAGATGAAATGAAAATGACATCCAAAATTTCCTGAAAACAGTTGGTTTCCATCAGAAATACAGTGATATAAAAACGCATGCACTGGGTTTTGATTTTGGAACGTGCAGTGCTCAACCAAGCTTTCTACCACCCTACAACCAGTCGAATTTCTGTAGGCGGATTTAAAATGTGCAATGTCACAAATACAGGAAAACATCTTTGTAGTCCAAACGAGCCGTCCGTTGTAGTTCTTGAAAAGGGATTTTTTTTTAAACTAAATCAAGGTCAAGGTTTCTTTATTTGTCACATAATAAATTATACAGGGTATAATCAGATAATAAATATCTCCCTTTGGAGTGGACTTTGAGATTTGTAACTCCGTAGATCATTTTATGGCCAAACATACACACTACACACTGACTCAAATTCCAAAAAGGTAAAAAGCATAATAGGACCCCTTTAAGTCAATTATACCAACCATTTAAAACCTCTCTGTTTCTGACAGGTTGGCTGGAGCACCGCTCGTGACTACTACACATTCCTGTGGTCACCTCTTCCAGACAATCACACCGATGGAACTGCAGTCAACAGATCTGTGGTTTTCCAAGGTAAAATGGCATTGTCAAAATGGGCTTTCATGCCAGCATTTCTTCAGTGAATGTCATGCCAGAGAGAAGGCCCCTCAAAGGTTCGTTGAGGGCTTTTAATATGTAGTGACGGATGCAATAAAATAGGAAACACTGAGGCCTCCTATTAGAGGGCTGAAGTGTTGATGGGCCAGTTTTACTGGAGTGGTTCAGGTCACATACTGGAGTCTTTGTGAGGATTACAGGGTTTTCATGGCATGAGTCCGGATTCCTCACGCCAATTAAGAAAATATACCATTAAATAAAATGGACATGAGTCTGTCATAAAGCTGCTGTGCAACTGTAAATTTATGATGTAAATAATGGACTTCAGGCTATGTTCATTATGTTCAATATGAGTCATTTGTTTTAAAACCTTTGGGAAAGACAATTGAGTTTGGTGTAAAACATTCCATGAACCGCTCTAACGATAGGATCATTTTCTCTGCTTGATTCTGGGATATTTGCAGGTTACTACGTCCCAAATGATGATGGTGAATTCTACCAGTTTTGCTATGTCACACATAAGGGAGAGATCCGTGGGGCCAGCACTCCATTCCAGTTACGCGCCAACAGCCCCACAGAGGATGATCTGCTGACAATGGAGGATGATGGAGAATCTGATATCCTGGTGGTTACCACCAAGACTAGTTACCTGGAGGTGAGGGGATTTTATTTTGTAACTACTGAACTCGAGATTTCTTGAACTATATATTTCTTGTCAGTTTTCACATGCCAGGATTGTCACTTTTGGTTCTTTTTCCAGCAAAAAATGGAACAAATTCGACTGGAAAAGAAGGAGATCTTGGAAAACATGGACCTACTTCAGAAGGAAAGGGATGAACTTATTGATGAGAAGAACAGACTACAGAAAGAATATGAGCAGGAGCAAGAGAGCAGCGCTCAGCTCAGGAAAGATGTGCAGGTGAGAGGACAGAGAGAAAATAATGGTTAAAAAGAGGAAAAGGAATTATTTTCCAGATTTTTGTTATTGTCCTGACTTGACCTCATAATATTGTACAAATATATTGGAAATATTTTTTTTTTGTTGAATGGGTAAAAGAGTATTTTGTCCTCTCAAATATGATGTGAATGGCAAAGAAAGTCTTAAACTGTTTACATATAAGTTCACAAGCTGTCAGCACCCTCTAGTGAGAGTCTCTCTTTGGACTCTTTACATAAAAAAATACATAAAACATAATAATTTACATATTTACAGACATGATAATCAACATCATTGCCAATTGTTGCTTTTAAGTAGCAATTTTCATAAAGTATAAATGTATCAGCTCTGAGGCATAGCTAGTTTAAAGATGAAAACAAGCACACCCATTTCTGGCTGTTAATTTTATGACCACACTTTTATATGTTTTTTTTATGTGCTGCTAAAATAATTCAAAAAATACTGCACATGAAGTGGTACTGCAGAAGAGACTGGAGTGGGATTTGGAGACCTGCTTTCCCATTAGTCATGTTTGCAGATTCTCCGAGACCACACTCAAGTATAACTCAAGAGCCAATAGTCTATTCTGCAATAACTCCCATCATTTCTGCAGCAGCTGGGAAGACAACATGCTCATGACCAAGGGGATTTGCTCTCTTATCTGTTTCTGTGTGTACACAGGAGTTGCAGCTCTCTGCCCAGAGCATGCAGAAGGAGAGAGAGGAGGTGAAAAGCAGAATGGAGGAGAGTACGGCACGACTGTTGCAGTTAGAGGAGGATATGATCGGAGTCACACAAAAAGGCCTGCTGAAGGAGACCGAACTAGACGGGTGCGATTTCCTACCATAATCAAGTAGCTACAAAGAGGCAATATATATATTATAACAAACTAGTGTTGTCATGCTTCCACCATTTCCATAATCAATTCCAGTTACATTTCGTTGCTCTCAGTTCCAGTACCACAGATAAAACAATATGCTATTGATCCACAGTGTCCGTTTAAAAAAACATCTTTAAAAAAAAAAAATGGCGTGTAGCCTTCAAGTATTTTACAATAAAGTTTTTTTCAAGTAAACAATCAGTAATAGTGATACTGCAGAAAAACTGGTGTTTAGTTACTTACAATTTAGTACTTTGGTATCGAAGTGACAGGACTTTTGACATCCCTGTAACAAACCATTTAATTGTTTTACATATCTTTAGATAGGATCAGGAGATGTCATATTTTTGAGAATTTTGACAAGAAAATCGTTTTTGAACATGTTCTAGATATGTTCCTTGTGTGGCTGAATGATTGATAATGGCTCTGATTTGACAGCCTGAAGGATCGAGTGAAGAAGTTAACCCTGGAGAAAGAGGCTCTTGAGTGTCAGCTGAAGAATGAGAAAGATGAGAAGGAGCTCTATAAGGTGATGCCACTCACTACTTCACACACGTCCCTGTTGGTCAAATGCAAGAACACTGTGCCCTCACAGTATAAGCTGTTTATGCCAGCAGTGTAAAGTACCTGAAAAATTGCACTTAATTACAGTGTGTTTATAAGAAATATTTTGAAAAATTACTTCACTACTTTTGAAACAAAATATTTTTACTTTTACAGTTTACATTTCCAAAGAATAAAATAAAATAGGCTACTGCTTTTTCCTCCGTTTTCAACTTTATTTAGGCTTTCAAAGTACATATTTCATTGGTTATTGTGATGTGTATATGTCCTTGTAATAATAAATTCACTTTTATAACAGTTTTACAGAGATAATGAGATAAATTGTATTCCTGTGAGTTTTTTTGTAACTTGTATTGAAAAATTTGT
Source organism: Oxygymnocypris stewartii (assembly GCA_003573665.1). NCBI lineage: Eukaryota > Metazoa > Chordata > Actinopteri > Cypriniformes > Cyprinidae > Oxygymnocypris > Oxygymnocypris stewartii. The sequence goes on along the minus strand of QVTF01018622.1, from coordinate 1,728,976 downwards.
AGAACTTTTATTTTTCAATGTGAAATCTCTCTTTAGGTATTTTTTTTTTTTACCAATCCTTCAGTTACCACAACATAATTTATTTGATTTAAAGTAATGCATTTTATTTATAAAATACAAACATTGACTCAAGTGTAACTGGTCTGTGACATACAACTACATGCAAGTGTAAAACAACTATCCAAACTGAATCTCTGCTATATTTTATTTTAGTTATTTATTTAGTATTTTATTTATTTATTATTTTGTTTTTCAGATTGAAATACATATATGCTTTACACAAAAGCTTAGAAAAAGCACTTTTTTATATTTTGAGTATGTAAATGTAGACATTTATGTATCCTTTCTCTGTATATTTTGGTATAATACATGCCCATTCCAAAGTATAATTTCTTAGTATTTTTATCTCTCTTTTTATCCCTTACCTATTTAATTTACCTTAAACCAACAAACAGACATTTTTGAGTTGTTGATTTGAAAATGCTTATGCATTTATCCACAGAGACAAGTGTAATACAGACCCTCATTCTTTTCCTAATTACTCTAGCTGGCACTTTGTAATTATCACTCTCCATCACTCACTTTGTATCACCCTCCATCCATACTTTCTTTTGGTGAGCACAGGAACTGGGTGTTAACACTGGGCTGTAGCCACGGAAACACAGCCGGCCCTCACTTAATAGCAGCTGCCTGAGGCAGAGAAAGATAAGGGTGGGGGAGGAGCAGAGATGCTGCTCTCTTATTGCTGCGTTATAATTAGGTTTAGCTTGCATACTTTCTCACCATGCAGAAATGCACCTCATTTTACACCTGAGAAGAGATGATTACATCCCCTCAGAGGACCTCAGAGGATGCCAACCCTCAGACAACATACAGAATTACCAAAGTTTGCCAAAAGTTAAATATATTAAGTTTCTACAATAAATAAATATATTATTGAAACTTAATTTCCTGTAAAGCTGCTTTGCAGCGGTAATATTGTAAAAAGCGTTATACGAATAAACTTGAATTGAAAACTTGAATTTAATTTTAGAGATCGTGTGGATAATTGGGGGCTCGTCCGGGATCTGGACTGGCTTTGGTACACTGCTAGTTTTATTTGCCAAGTGCCCAGGTTATTACTCCGCAAATGTGCAAAGAGAAAGTCAAACAGTCTATTTGAATCAAGTGTATATGTGTGTGTGTTTGGCACAGATTCACCTGAAGAACCGGGATCTTGAGAACACTAAGCTGAGTACTGAGCTGCAGATGCTGAAGTCTGTGGATGTGAATAAGGAGAACACCATTGCTCAGCTGAAGGAGGAGCTCAGTAGAGTCAAATCCTGCCTGGCAGAGAAAGAAAAACAGCACTGTCAACTACTGGCCAACAGTTCACCTTCGGTACACACACAAAAGCATCTGCTTAACCAATATTTCATATAGAGTGCTGCAGGAATGAATCCTAAAACCCAGAAATTAGTTACCATTTTAATGGGTTTTTGATTCGATGGCTGAAATAAGGTCCATGGTTAAAGATATTTTCAGACTGCAGTCTATGACATAAAATACATCAGTAAATCCCGACTGTTTTGTTTTAAAGCTTTTACTTGTTATTGTAAATAGGCGATTGCTAATTGGCTAAATGAGACTACAGAGGTGTTTGGGGACATTAAACGCCAACACACCAAACAGGAAAACTCATATACTCATTAGTCCACTTTTATAGCCTTGCTGTGTTTATATTCGTACTCTTGCAAACTATTCAACCTCAGACTTTCCAACTTGTCAATTTTAAATAAAGACGGGAATTAGTGGTGGTGATGTTGAATTCGTCCACGGAGTAGTTTGTTTACAGCTTAACTTTAGTTTTACTTTTGACAATTGACCATCGGTAAGCCCCGCTTAGTTACCGTTGCTCCCTCGGACAAACAAACGGAGTTGCTCGTCTTACAATGGAGTGTGAAAACCTCGTCCCACTATGTTTATACACAATGTTGGACACAGAAGGCCACCAAATGGGAATTAAATATTCCATGGAGGGATTTATAAAATATTTAAAAATAAATATGGCGGGTAACTCGAAGCGAGGGTTTACAGATCACAATGCAAGCGGGAGAAGTCTCATATTACAGTCAGTCATCACAATCACGGATGATAACATGCAGGATCAACACTGTTCATGTATCGCAGGGTACGATTATATTAATATACATTTAACCAGTTTAATATGGAGAGGCACTGAAATGTAGACCTTAGTTTCTATGTTTTTGCCCTACACTGTACAAAACGTGAGCACAGTCAGCTATTTAGGTTTGTACATTAGCATGGACTCACTAACATTAACGTTAGCTAGTTTTAGCCAGAGATACCTTGCTAAAGCACAAGATAACATTAATGTTCTGCTTGAGCAGATGCAAATTATAACTTAATGAACGTTTTTGTCTTCATTTGTATTGGGGTTGAATACTTAAGGACATTTTGCTCTGTTTTGTTTGAATTCAGGAAATATAATAAAAAAAAATTATATGGCCCATCCTCTGAGCATACCTGGAATCAGTGTTACAAGTTCCCCAGGCACATAATTTTTCCATTTTTGAATCATAAACCCATAACACCAATGAGAGATTTGCATCTTCCAATGTTTCTCTATGGCACTGAAACCTGAAGATGTCCTGAGTTCCGCTCCCCGTGCAACTGATACCCGACTGCCATTGGCTAGTCTGCGTTCGAGGGGAGGGGCTTACTGATAGGTCAATTGTATTTAGGCTTAAACGTTCATAAAAGTTTTGTTCATTTGTGAATATTATCTTCATAAACAAAACACGGAAGAGTCATAGATCTTATTTTCTGCTAATAATCTAAAAGCCAATGGAATTATCTTCAGTGGTTTTTTACGGGTTGGCCTACAACACTACATAATCCCTACACCACTCTATATTGGGATATTGCTCATTTAAAAGCAGTGTTATGGTCGAAGCTGTGGGTTAGTGGTTAAGACGTGTTCTTTGATCCCGTTATGTATCAATAAAAGGGTCAACTTTCTGAAAACATATCAGCATGAGTAGTTGAAGCTGTATTTTTCACTGTTGGCCTCATTTGCTATAGATATATACGACAATGCGTGCATATTTGTGAATGTTTGTATTCTCATGAGTGTTATTTTTTGTTTATCAGGGGGAAAGTAAGACTCTTAAGGAGCAGCTCAGGCAGAAAGAGGAGCAGTTGCAGGCAACCCAGCAGCAGGCAAATATGCTAAAAGCTGAGCTGCGCGACTCCTCCAACGCTCGTGACAGAAGCATGGCTGACCTATACCGGATCCGCCTGGAGTCCGAGTCAATAAAGAAGGGAAAGATGGAAGCCCGGGCTGAGTGTAGCCGCCTGGAAAAGCAGCTGGAGGAGATGAAAACCTTAACCCAGCAGGAGGCGGTAAAGAGATGCCCACTTGTATGACTTAAGGTCCTTGCACACTGATTCCGAAATTTTCGTATGCGTTTTTCATATTCGTCATCCTTTCCTATCAAAATGCTTGCTACAGATGTGAAAACGCAGAAAATCGAACCTGGTCCATTTTTTTATGACTGACAAACATTTCCGAGGCAGTGTGTAAATGTGATTGACACAACGTGAGGTCGTATCCATTTTTCAATGTGCGAACATTTCGGACGAAACTTTGCACGGATTGCACACTCTGTTTACCACTTATAACCATGTAGCTAAAGCATCTTATGAACCGTTCTCTTTTCCATTGTTTAACTCCAGACCATTCGAAATAATGGTCTAACTATGCTCTATTTCCCTCAGCAGCGTAAGGAGACAGAAGGGTTGGCTGTTGCCGAACTGCAGAGAGAAGTTGAAGATTTACGGCTCAGGCTGCAGATGGCTGCTGAACACTATAAAGACAAATTTAAGGAATGCCAGAAGCTCCAGAAACAAGTTGTCAAGCTCACTGAACAGCAAGGAGTGAGTAAACCTTCAAGTTATATAGCTATACCACCTGCAGAGTCTTGTGTTTTGAGTTTTTAGCTGTTTGCTAGTCTCGGCCAACCCTTGTGTTTTGTCTCAGGTGAAGAGAAGTCCAGGGTCTGAACCAGCAGGAGGTCCTTTATCTGCCAGTCCAGAGGCATCTGCACCAGGTACGTTTATACTAATCTATGCAAACTACAACTTCCAAGTGTTTTAAGACATTGTATGGACATGTTGTTGTGTTCCCTGGACTGCTAACAGGAAGCCCAGGTACTTCAGATGCTGTGCTATATGCCATCATTCAGGGCAAGCTGAAAAGTGCAAGCAAGGAGCCAGACAAAAATGACAAATACAGAAAATACAAACAGATGCTTAATGTGAGTATTTATCTTTTTCTTTTTTCTGACACTGAATCTGATTGATATACTAAAGTACTAAGCATATTCCCTCACAGGAGGAGCGAGAGCGTTGCAGCATGATAAACGATGAGCTCACAAAGATGGAGGTGAAGCTAAGAGAGCAGATGAAAACCAACGAGGGCCTGCGAATGCAGCTGGCTGCTGAGGAGGATCGCTACAAGGTCAGCCTCACCTACTGGTCCAGAGTTTAAACTAAAACTTAATTCTGTACTCTACTAGAGGACATACTATGCTATACAAACAAATGAATATAGATAACATTAAGAGGGGCAGCACGAAACGAGTTACAAAATAAAAGACCGATGACAACCTGGTGACCATTGTTCAGTCAGATTCCATCAGGTCTAAAAGTCATTTACCAATCTTTGGTGGATTTTCATGGGTGAAATCCAGTCATTTCAATAAGAATCCATGCATTTAGGAATTTCATTTGAGAGTGAAAGGTTTCCCCTTGCAGAATTTGCAACGGGTTGGAGTTGGTCATTTGAATTCACTGCTTAATTTGAAAGTGACTTCCATGTGAGCTGTCCTTCATACATCACTATACTATTGAAAATTGAAAAACTTCCAGAATGAAAATTTCCTGCTAATTTACTCACCCCCATGTCATCCAAGATGTTCATGTCTTTCTTTCTTCGACTGCATAGAAATCATGTGCATTACAAAACTTCTGAACAAAACTTGTGCATACACAGTTCCCAGCAGTGTTTAAAACTGGAGAAAGTTGCAAAAATGTCACCAAATTTACTGTTGAGTATAATTGCCATTTTTGCCTTGACGCCATATCTAAGACTAAAGCTAACGTTTTTTAATCAAATATTTAGTAATATTCTCTTCCACTAAACAGCTCGTAACATGTGAGATCTAAATAAACATTTGTATGATGCAAAACATATGGAATCTGACAACATGCACGGTCATGTAAATGCGTTAAACCATTTTCCTTTATCAGCATAGTGAATAAACCGTTTAAACATAAACCTATCGACAGAGCTAGATATTTGCAAATAATCCTGATAACGTATTAAACACCTTCTGCGTTCCATCAGTTTATCGAAGTGCATGTCTAATATGTGACAGGAAAGCATCCTTACTGTAGATTATTGGGGATTTAAATCCAGCCACAGTGAGTGTTTCATGATAGGGGAGGAGGAAATATATCACTAAGTCTAACTCTTTCTTGACCCAAGAAAAATATGTTCTCATCTCGTGCAGCCATACAGGACAAGTGGTATGTGAGTGAATGAGTTTCACTCGCATAACAAATGGAATACTGGAATAATAATGGAATATTGATAAAGTCTTGTAAACACTGTTTACTTGCATTGTAAACCGGTAAAACGGAGGTTGCATTCATGTTTACCTCATAATATCACGTAGTAGTTTCTTTTTATTATAGCATCTGGGACTCAACAAAGGGAAGCTGTGCTGTTTTTTTCTTCTTTGGTACGTTTTGTACAATATGACTCCGATCAGAGGGAAATGTGATCACAGATAAGCAGACCTTCAGATGTTCTGATAAGAGATGCACAACAACCTCAGTACCATTTTCTACTCCACACAGTTTACGGCTGCTCTGAGTCAAGCCCGATATCATTGCATTAGCACAAATACACTGACAGTGCTGGTTTATGAGCGTGTCACTGAGGAGACTGACTTTTACTGCTGTTTACATGAGACATGGAGACAGTGGAGGAAGGACAGTTAGGAGTCCTGGGATCAAGACAGGATAATGCATCTGCTGGCTGCCTCCCTACACAGCAGGAGACGGAGCGAGGGACTCAGTTCTGTTTAAGTTGTAAGGTCATGTGCAGATCAGTGGTAGTCTTCAGGCTAAGTTTAAGTTTTTTCTGCGTGACTCATGTGGAGCCATGCAAAGACAGATGTAAATGAGTGGTAGAGAAGCCGTGGAGATCTTTTTTTACTAGCAAATAATACTTAATTAAAATCCCAAGCATATCAGTTGCCATTGAAAAGCATTTGCAAGACCATTCTTTTTATAATTATTTTATTTGTCAAATTATTAAGTAAATCAATCACATTATTACATGGCTCTGTAATACAGAACTTTGAGTGGCTCTAATGCAGGCAGATATTGTTATATAATAATTTGTTTAATTGACCAAGATACCTTTTTTTTTACTTGTGCGACTCAATTTTTTGTGTATATGTTTATTCCTGCACCGTCAGCCTGTCAGTATTGCAAAATAAACCCTTTAGGTGGATGCAAACCAGTTTTATTAACAATTGTACAACAAATGTAATGGTTGCTTTTATTAAAACTTTTTTTTATTATATTTTAATATATATATATTTTTTTCTAAATATTCATGTAATTTTTTTATTAAATAACTAAAGCTTTTAAATATATTTAAGGCAATTGATTTAAGTAAATATAATTTGTATTTATTGTAAAGTTATCCATTTGAACTATTTGCAAAATACATAATTATAAAACAAAATAGGCCCACATTCACTCATGCACACATCACACGCGATTCCGATTTATATTAATCAGTTTAATATATATTTGTATGTGAATATATCTACCTGTACATAATTTGTTCACAAATGAATCGATTATTCTCATTCTAGAGTTAAGTTGTTTCTCTTTTCATTTTAAATAATGTTTTTAGCAGATAATCTCAATAACAGCTTTGTTTTCTGATTCCAGAGCCAGGTGGCAGAGAAGGGCCGAGAACTCAAGGAGCTGAAGGACAGTCTTTTTTCATTGACCAAAGAAAAAGAGAAGCTAGAGAGGGTGCGTGCTTTCGTTTTCATTTTCCGCAGGTCTCTGCCAATCTAAAAATGCAGTTGTTTTTCTTGCTTGTTGTTTTATTCTCAGAATCTGGTTTGGGTTTAACATATCTCTCTAATTGGGCCAGCAGTGCAAGTCAGTCCTTATTTTCCATTCAATTACCCTGGACCACAGAAAGGGACGCATAGTCGAGGTACGACACAAAACTTGACGCTCGAAGTAAAATGGCCCAATTTGAGGTTCAGACTAAATGAAATTGGCGCCTGCCGAAGACTTCAATAAAAGACAGAGCTCTGCCTTCCTTTGAACAGGCAGAGGAGTTTTAATGAAGGGCCTAATTAAACCGTTTGTGCGAGGGTGGCGAGTTACTCTACTCTGCTGCCTCTGCTCGCTGTGGTGAGTGATGTATTGTCTGGACTCAAAGATAGAGGAAAGGATGAAAAGAAGGATGGCAAAAATGGGACCTGACTACATCATAGCTGGCCTTAAATTAGACTTTGCTTTCACTTTGGTCACCTTTGGACCAATTTCACTCAGTTTTACATTGAAATGTGTGGATTAGGTGATTAGCTACTGATTTCAGCGACTGTTCTTGAAGCGAACCAAAACTTAACAGCTGTTGAATTTCCTGTGTCCCATCAGGAGTTGCAAAGGAGTGTCAGCAGGGAAGAAGAACATGAAAAGAAAGATGGCAATGTGGATGCGCAGTCAGTTTTCTTGCAGTACCCGATGCCGTACTCTCAAGACAACCCATCTCCTCTGCTAGTGCCCCAGCGCCCCACTGATCTCATGTTTGGGAACCCGTACTCTTCTACTGATTCCAGGGGTATCTATGCTGCTTTTTCACCATTCATTTCAATTGCTCATTTTAAATAAGGAATAACATTTAGGAAAATGTGAAACATGTCAGTAAGTGCATCATTGAGTACAACGATGAACTTTTTCATCGTTCACCGATTTGTCATGGTCAAAATCCAGTCAATTTAATTGGAACCCATGCAATTGAGAATTTTGCACCTTAAAACATATTGTATGTATTTTGATATGTATGTGTTTTGCATAGAATTGTAATTATTTTAAATATAATTTGTAATGACACAGCTGCGGAAGAGGATTAGGGCCAAGCAATAATGAAAAAATAAAACCATCTTGAGATGAAAGTCATCATAATGAGCGATTAAACATGTTCAATTGTGATTTGTGATTTATTATTATTAAACACTCTTTAAGCAATTGATTTCCACTTTTCCGAAGTGATACGTAATGAGAAAAGGAAGAAATCGAGTTCGGCAAAAGATGGATTCAAACCCTGATCGATCGCATCATGCTACATCCGTGTGCTTTACTCTCCAACCTACGCCACTGCAGACGCTGTTTGACATTGTCCACTGAACATGAACATGACACCAGTTTGTTTATTCGCATAATTTCTTTCGACTTTTTTTCTCGAAATGTAACGAGTTTTTCTTGAAACAGCTTTATTCTTGAAATGTAATTAGTTTAATCTTGCATTATAATGACTTTAATCTCGAGATGGTTTTATTTTTTAATACTGCTTGGCCCTAATGATTTTCCATATTTCTTAAAAATAAATACCTTGGTTTGATATTTGGTATTGAGTATTATGACCGTAAAACCTTTTCAAGTGTGACTTTAGGCTCCAAACACGTTTTAGGCAGCTGTGCATGTATTCCTTGATTGCTCCTGCTCATATATTTTTAAGCTACATGGTTTTCTTTAGGTATAAATCCAGATATTAAGGGATTAAAGAGTTTCCTTTCCTGACAGATGGAGCCGATGGAGAGTTCTCTGATGACCAGATGCCCCGACTGCCCCCAGTTGGGCCTCCATCCTGGGACAGCAATGTAGTGTGCATACAGCCCGCCCGGAACCTCAGCCGCCCCGATGGACTGGAGGAACCAGAGGAGCCGCAGAACACTGTGAGTTCATTACGGCTACCTCCACGTTCAGCTGTTAGAAGTGATATAGAGGTGGGATTAAGGTTTTAATCAAGTCAGAACTGCAGATGGGCTTAAACTCTTCCCAAATCTCTGTCTTTCTTTTATCTTTACTTCTCTCTCCGCTGTGCTGGCCTCCGGTAGGCCTTAGCTAAGCTGGCATTATTAAAGCCCTTCTAACCCAGAGCAGAGTCATTAAGGAAGTGCTCCCGCTCGCAACTAATAGAGCTCGTTAGCCTTGCTTGGATAACAGTGGATTTACCTAACTAAACATGGAAGTGCTTCAGTCAGTCAAAGTAAAACAGTCACTATTCATCTCAAGTTTGATGTGACCTAAGTATACAGAAGTATACATAAATAATTTTGCATACTAGAAAAAAATGCCAAGTCGTTCTTTAAAAAGTTAGATTACCTTTGTTAAAATGTGAAATATACAACAGCACACTGTGCTGAGTGTTGTAACTCACAATGGAGTGCTTTCAACTTGCACTTTCATTTCAAGATGCGATGAATTTACCAGAAGAAATATCAACCAGGCTCCAGATCACCAAAAATGTGGCCCTCTGGAGCACCGGGAGTTTTCCCGGTCGGGCGCTATACAATGTGGGCAGGCCCACTGCGCAAATATATAAGAAATGAATTGAAGTAAATGTACGTATATTATTCCATTGGCCCAGGCGAATGGCCCGTGCGGCCCACTTGATAAAAAAAATCTAAATAATTTAGCGTGTTCCGGATCAGTACAGCGGCCAAAAACGCTTGTCAATGTCAAAATGTTTGAAATATGTGTTCCTGTGGCTCAGTGGTAGAGCATTGAGTTAGCAGCACAAAACGTTGTGGGTTCAATTCCCAGGGAACACACATACTGGAAAAAATGTATAGGCTGAGTAAGTCACAAGCGTCTGCTCAATGCGTAAATGTATATAGCCAATCAAAGTGTAGAAGGCGGGATTTACGGTTCAGACGCTGAGCTGTGCGCGACTTGAGAGTGCGAGCTGAGGTAAGATATAAGCAGTTAAACATGATGAGACAATTCAGCAATATTTGACAAACGTTTATGAAAAAATTAAATAGTTAAACGTCAGACATTAATTTTCAGGAACGCAAACTGCTTCTGGCATTTTCAAATTTTTCAGATTTGAATGCCATTTATGTTATTCCTCACAATGTAGCCTACATAACATAGGAGATTTCAGCAGATTTGAAAAAAAGAGTTAATGTTTATCTCTGGTATAGGCATTCGTCCGAGAAGAAAATAAAAAATCATTCTCAATCCTAAATCTGAAGACTTTCGCTTTCAAGTGCTGCGCATAGGAAAGGGATTTATAGTGTAGGCCTAATAAAAATATTATTTATTAATTTACATGCATTATTTTATAAGTTTGAAAAAAATATCTTTTTATTTATTGATTTATTTGAAAGAAGATTTAATTTATTTGATCAGAAATACAGTAAAAACAATATCATAATGAAATATTACACTTCAAATAGTGGTTTCCAATTTAGGATATTTTAAAATGTCATTTATTTCTGTTATCAAAGCTGAATTTTCATTTTTTCAGTGTCCTTTTAGGAATCATTCTAATGCTGCTTAATTATTATCAGTTATTATTTGTGATCAATAATTAATAATGGTTTTTATTATTGGTATAATGGTTCTGTTAAAAAAAACAGCATTTATTTGAAAGTACTTCATAATAAGTGTAAATATCATTACTGTCACGTAAATCAATGTAATGCAATCTTGTTGACGAAAAATATGAATTCATTTTTTTTAATCTTACCCAAGACTGAATGGTATCACATTTTTCAAAAAAATATGAAGCACCACAACTGCTTTCAACATTGATAATAATCAAATGTTTCTTGAGCAGCAAATCAGCATATTAGAATGATTTCTGAAGGATCAAGTGACACTGAAGACTGAAAATTCAGCTTTGATCTCTAGAATAAATAATATTTTACTATATAGTCGCATAGAAGACAGCTATTTTTTTAATTGTAACATATATATTTCACACACAGTACTGTTTACTGTACTTTTCATCATCAAAATAATTGTAATACTCTTTTCCTCAATTGGAGCTCTATTCCTTAAAATGATGTCAAGCTCCTGCAAAAGGACAAATACTGTATATGACCAATAGAAAGACAACATTCTGCACTATCCAAGTCTTCTAGATGTACCAGAGCATTGTGTCATATGGACTGCTAATATAGGTATTTAACTTTAGTGATATTAAACTGTCCCTCATAAAAACTATTCAAAATGATTTACTATTTGCCATATACACCAGGAAAGACAAATGATGATGTAAAGAAGTATGCCAGTCATTTATGATGTGGTGCGGTGTGTTGTTTGGTGGGCCGCTCTGTGCCAAACAGTCCAGGGCCACTTTTTGGCCCCAGTCCGCCCCTGACCTACTTTATATATTATATAGATATTTTAAAGAATGTTTAAGATGTTTTCGTGCATATAGTGAATGTTTCAATTTTCTTTCATTGTATGCATTAAACTATACATTTCATTTTGGGTGAACCATTCTAACATGTTTTACCTCCCACAAAAACAGATTGAAAATCACTGAATTATTTATTTAATTTTTTAACGAAAGCCTGTATTCATTATATTCTATGCAGTAAGCTAGTATTTCACTTACAGCATAGCCAGCGTATCTCATAATCCTGAGTAATTCATAACTCACTGCCTAACCACCATAGTGGGATGCATTATATTGAAGAAATGACCTAATCTACCCTAAGTATAGTTCAAATCTGTTAACATATTTACTGATACATTGCTTGAGACTTGAGTGGTACCACAATTACATTTGAGCACAATGCGCATTTCTTAATATTAATGAGGATTGTATGATCTTTGAATAATATTGGTCCTTAAATGCACGATATTTAAAGTGTACCTGAAGTATACTTGCAAAAATTCAACTTTAGCACAATCGAATATACTTCAACATATCTTTAGTTGGACTTCAAGCACTACTTCTGCACATATAACGTGTATTAAGTACAAAATGATTTGATCCAATAGAGCAGGCTTTAAGTATGCTAGTTTAGTATGTTAAAAGTACAATTGCAGGGTATCTTTCTTAAGTACATAGATATGTAAATGTGATTTATTACGGGTTACATCTTACACTGTGGTTCCCTTATGCCTTTACTCGTATGCGCACTTTTCAAAAATGCCACTGATTGTTCACATGCTATACAGTGTAGATTGAAACATATATGAATAGTATAAAAGATCTAGAATATGTACTGCACCCAAGAGCATGATCTACATGTCATAATAACACAGAAATATGCTGTAGATCCAACCACATGTGTATGCAAATATTCATGAAATGTTTTCTGGAAATAGTGAAAGTATGTTGGTAACAACTGAACAACAGTTAATGATGCTTTTTGGAAACGCACCCCAGATCATTAATCAATCTTTCTCCTACATAATTGCATGTTTAGTGCTGTCATATATTGCTACACCAACAAGATTTCCTGCGATATTAATCATTTACAGTTAACGGCCTAATGGAGGTTTTCAGGTGGTTTTACGTTTCCTCTGCTTTTGCTGACAGGAAACCTTTTTTTTCTTCTCTCCCCAGCAAACCAATGATCAGCCTATAGCCGCTGACCCTGCAGAGTTCCTCAATGATGGACAGATCCCATTCTGCTTTGAACCCAGGTGAGAACGCACACAAACACCAACCTCACGGCTGTTACCTATCATGTGGTTGAGCTTCGTTGTGGTGACTGTGCATTAGCTCAACGGCCCACCCACATCGCCTTCACACAGATGCTGTTTTACTGCCGTTTACTCTCCTGTTGTTCCAGCACCAGCTCATTCACACACAAACACACTTTGTTTTTCTCATTCAGCCTTTGTTTTTGTATTTTTATTAGCCTTTTCTCACCCAGTTTAATTTCTCCATCTCGCAGTGGGGAGCAGAAGCATTGTCCGCTGTGTGAAGTGATCTTCCCTCCGCATTACGACCAGTCCAAGTTTGAGGAGCATGTGGAGAGCCACTGGAAGATCTGCCCCTTGTGCGGCGAACAGTTCCCTCTCGACTGCGACCAGGAGCTCTTCGAGAAGCACGTCCTCACCCACTTCGACAGTAACATGATAAATTTCTAGTCGAGAAAAAGAGTCCTTGCTTCCACTTAACATTCTGCTCATTTGTGTTACAGTTAACAGCCACTTTAAATAGCATATTTAGCTTTGAGCATTCATCTGTAGAGAACGGATTCTTTATTTAACGCACTCAAGATAAAGTCTGGATACTATTAATGAATTCTAAATGACTGAAAGATGGATTTGGGTGACGTTTTAGGATCTTTATTTTAGTTGGGGATTACTTGTCAATAGGACTGTTTATTCTAGCTCACTTTAACGCTTCTCATATCAAACTTAGCATTGCAGGTGGTTAAGAATAATTTAAGAACACTGATAAAATGTCATATTAAAGCATTCTGTTGAGAACCCTCCCCTGGTTCCATAGTTTAAGTCAGGTATCGCCTACTATACTCTGTGCAGGCAGGGCACAGCTTTTTCTGTCAGGGCATGTATGTGACCAGCTTAGAGGGTGATTTCTATATTATACAATTATTTTAGAATAAGCTTTTAAAGATAAACCTTGATAACCAAGTTAGTGTTTTTTTCCTTTATCTATTTAAATCACTTATTTCAATTGAGTCGCATGTTCACGTTTCCTCTGCACTGAAATCACAAACCTTGATCGTTTATTTTTGTTCCATTTCCTTACTTAAATACTTCTGGTCTCTTACTTTGTGAGTGTGTCTTATATACTTGATCTAAACCAATAAAGATTTCACTAAAGCAATATTTTATGCTGGTCGTACTGGTCATGTGGAGTTGTTCAAATTGAAAACATTTACCTTTACTTCCCAAAACCACATGGATAAGCTTAATGTTGAGGATTATCCGTAATGATTATTTATATACTACAATTTAAGTTTAGAAGTTGTAACACCTGGGGCCTCGTTTATAAAATGTTGCACAGAAACCATTCATCTTACGATCATCTCTCAAATATGCATGCGTGCGATTCATAAATAAACATACGTACAGAAAACGTGCGTACGCGTCTCTTTCAGATGTGAAATCTATGAAATCGCAAATGACCTTGAACTTGCGCGCAAATGAATGGTTTCAGCTCTCTGCTTGTAAACGACCCCTAATTAAAGTCTTTAACATGTAAAAGATCACCAGTCATCATCCGTATTCTTTAATTTAGAACAACGAGCTGCAAGAAGACATTACATTTCCAAAATCTACAGTACTCGAACAAAAAAAAGTGTGTATGCCTGCTCAGACCCTGACGTGACGCTAAGCACTTTTCTACGTCAAAGCCAGTTTTTACAAATATGAGCGTTGGCGTGGATTTAAGCTTCCGCACACTCTAATGGCAAGCTCACACTACACGATTGAAAGACTAGCCGAATCTTTGCTCACACTACGCCACAAGATTTCTGTTCATCTGCCATCGTCTTGTCATAGCTGAGCGCATACTACACAACACAACGTTGACGAGGTGCAAACACTACATTCAGTGAAGAGGCATTCCAGACCATCAGCGAAAATACATTCTCACATATATTTTTGCGAGAAATTACAGCGATTATAGGCCATTTCTTCAAGTATAAGGTTTATATATTTTCTGTATTCATTCTTTAGAAGTATTATTCACATGGCTGCTGAAGTGCTGTGTCAATATTTAACCACATCTTTTCCTTTTTAGTGCGGTTATGGTAATTTTTTGATGATACATCAAATAAACAATGTTCTTGCCAAAGCTCTACAAGTTTGCTTTCTGATTCACATGTCAAACACACCAAGGACCACCTGTGTTCTTGCTTAAAGACATTGTATGTTTATTTTGATCGACCTTTCTAAGTTTATATCTTCTGCACTGTGATTGGCTGGATTACGAGATCACGTGGCGAAAATATAAAACAGTTTTGAAAACGTCGTAGTGTCTGTGATAGCTTGAGACCGGTTCGGATCACGTTGCTGACTTGGTCATACTTAACGAGCTTCTGCGACCGCAATGAACCCCGATTGGATCGCGATCAGGGGAGTTTTATCGCAGACTGGGGAAATCTGTCCGCGACAGCAAAATCCAGCCAAAAATGTAGTGTGAGCCCAGCTTTAGGTCAAATCTGAGCATATGAACGCTTTATAAATGAGGGCCCAGAACTTTGATTATATATCTATTACGAAAAAACAATGTGTGACCATGGACCACAAAACCAGGCATAAGGGTAATTGTTTTTAAAATTGAGATTCATACATCATCTGAAAGCTGAATAAATAAGTCTTCCACTGATGTATGGTTTGTTAGGACAATATTCGGCCAAGATACAACTATTTGAATATCTGGAATCTGAGGGTGCAAAAAATATATAAATATTGAGAAAATTGCCTTTAAAGTAGTTCAAATGAAGTTCTTTGCAATGCATATTACTAATCAAAAATTAAGTTTGTAATATTTACGATGGGAATTTGACAAAATATCTTCATGGAACATGATTTTTACTTCAAATTCGAATTATTTTTGGTATAAAATAAAAATCTGTAATTTTGACCCATAATATATTGTTGGCTATTGCTAGAAATATTCCCCTGCTATTATGACTAGTTTTGTGGTCCAGGGTCACATATTATATAATAATACATTAATAAAAAATATATTAAATGGGTATATAATAATTTCCCTCTATCCTTATACTAAAATTGTCCATGAATCCACATTCCTGGATGGAAGAAATAAAAAAAGACAATTTTTTAAAACATATCAGAGGCCATTTTAAGATATCAAATGTAACCAGGTTTACATTTAAAAAGCAGCATTTTTTTTCTTTTTTCAGTTTTGTTGCAGAAAATGTCACCAGTTCCAAAACATCCCCTGGTGTCTGACTTCATTACATGTAGGAACATGGTTGTCCAGAAACTTAAGAAAATATAATTTAAAGCACTCACATCCAGACAATACATTAAGTACACAATATATCAAATACTTCCCTCTGTACTGGCAGTGTAATACTGTTACAATGTTGCATCTAAACCGATACTGCAATTCCAACCACATTAACGTCCATGCAGTGATGTCATAATGAGTGATTGGCAGGCCCTGATCTGCCCGGCATCTCTGGAGGATCTAGCGAATCGTCATTTATACCACCCACAAGTCCAAAAGCAAATCAAATCAAGTACCTTTCTGATTCAAGGTATGAGTCCACACTTGAATATCTTTGGGTTGTGACTCTCCATCATCCCAGGGACAGGTTAGGGGTATAAAAGTCACACGGACACACCAGAGACGAGTCAGAATCAGGACGAATACACAATCTGAATCACTTGGCTACACATATACTGTACTGGAATGCTGTGGTGTACCACAATTCAAGGCACCCAGTTTCAATAATCTCACATCTAACAAGCACACTGGAGGTGTAGCGAAAGAATGAATTCCCTTAGCTAGAAAAAAATACAAGAACATCAGAAAGAGAGACCTCCAAAGCGTCATATTAGTCCTTGGAATTTCGCAGTTGACTTGCAGAAAACATTCTGCAACTTGTTGGCAATAGAAAATGTCCTTAACAGGTTGGCAACTGGTCACGAGAAAGTGCTTTAGGTTCTTCTCCAGATCGCTCGGCCACGGCAGACCTGGGAAAAGTGTAACAGTCTACTCTAAAATACTATCAGATCAGGATTATGGTTTTGAAATGCTGGCGATTTGTCACCTGAGAGTCATGTGGTGCTTTAACTCAAAACTTTTCTGAGATGAACGGAAAGGGTGAAAGCACTGCCGAAAACTGCACATCCATAATCAATCGATCTCGACATCTCCGAAGTTCGGCTGAAAATATACTAAATAAAACTTAGGAATAAAGTATAGAATTTAAATCGGACTATGAAACTTATCGAATATATAGTTATATACACAATCTGTAGCTGTGAATGTTGCTTATATGGGGTAGATAAACATCCAGACTTTTCAAGCTTTTCCTATCTTTCGTTTTTCCGACTGGTTATCTAGTTACGATTCTCTCCTTCCCAAACATACCGTCAGTCTTACAATAAGCACCTAGCATCCAAAAATAAAGACAAGGAAAATAAAAAGATTGAGCAAATGTGCAAAAATACAATTAAGCAAAGGAAATAATACAAAATAACAGAATTAAAGCATGCAATTCGAAAGGTAGTGTTTTGATAGACAGTTGAATCAAATCCAACTCATGGTGGTACGGAATGATACAGGGATTCGGGAGTCTTCCTCGAGGAAGAGGAGTATAAAAATATTAAAGTTTCCTCCTCATGAGGAGTGGAATGAAAAGGGAGGTGAAAGAGTAAAATAGAGAAAGACAAACTGTCCTCTAGACAAACATTTTTTTGGATGTTCTCCAAAAAACTGAGGAGAAGACGGGTCAAAGTCAGAGTTAATGGACCGCCACAGCTGCTGGTGCGGATGGATGTGGAGGTGTTCTGTTTGTACTGTATATACGTGTGTGTGTGGCACTCTCTACTGCTGCATCTTGCGGATGATGTCGGCAGAGACCGGCGGGTGGAAGTTGATGGTGTGGTGTCGAAGCCCCTGAGAGCTTTTGTAGCTTTTACCACACCGGCACTTGAAAGGCTTCCGAACGCGGATCTGAGTGCGGTGGCCGTTCTTGGCGTGGTACTTGATACCATTCACATTCTGCAGAAACAAGAGGATCATTGTTTAGGATAGACAATAACTGACTACACAGCAGGAAAAAAACTACAACTCGCTGCTGCATTTAGATCGATTGTATAGCAAGTCTTGACTGGTTCACAAAAAGAAGTGTGACTGAAATTTTAAACGAATTATTCATATTTTTGTTTATTTATATGGCATCTATATAATCTGAGTTGAGCTCACACGAGACCTCCAGGGGTTCCCGTTTGTAATGCCCGATTGGATAAAAATGTATTTAATACGAATATATACAAAGATTTTTTTAAATAAATGAATACTCATTTCTAATATATACTTAACTAATTAATATTTATTTTATTAATACTAAACAATAACTATATATATATATATACATACATACATACATACATACATACACACACACACACACACTCTATAGATAGATGGATAAATAAATAATTATTACTAATATATAATTAATTACATTTATAAAAAATCACTAATATTTTATGTATTAGTGCTACTAATAACTATATATATATATATATATATATGTGAGTGTGTGTGTGTGTGTGTGTGTGTGTAAATATACATTTATGAAAAAATGACATTTAAATGTAAAAACATAAAAATGACATCAAGACATTTATGATAAAAAGTATTTATTATTTTAAATATTGAACTTTTATCATGGTTTCCACATAGATATTAAGTAGTACTTTTTTATTAATATCAATGTTGTTGTTCAACATTTTAAAACAATTTTTTAATAAAATTATAATATTTCAAAATATTACTGTATTTTTTTATCATATGTATACAGCCTTGATAAAAATAAAATAAAAAAAGTAACATTTGCATATAGGCTACGCTAGCAGGCTAACTGGTTAACACTAGCTAAGCTACAGTAATTTTCTGAGTGTTTAGCTCGTAATACATAAGCTATAAAATCTATATTTACACAATCTTATAATCTATGAAGGCATTCATGTCTGTAATAACAGTTCAGATGGCAAACATAATAAAGTGACTTTCTAACCAGGAAGAGAAAACAGTACATATTAAAAGTACTTTCAGCCAATGAAATCATTTTGTGATCCTAGATGAACTCAGTTCGGCAGAGGATGCGACCGCAGCTTATAACCGTGCAAACAAACATTATTTCACAATTCACTTCAGTTACTACAAGTTTGGAATTCCACATTATATTATAACATATGTATCAAAAAATGTAAATGTGCTTTAACAATTCCAGACATATAAAACATCCAGTGTTGTGTGAAATAAAGAGGAAAATCATCAGCTGCTTGACATCAGTGGAGACCAGGCACCCACTGAACCCAAACAAACCCAAATCAGAGCCACATCTAACAGTGCATCTGAACACACAGAGACTCCCTCGGGGCTGTCATCATCCATTTCCTCTCCCTCGTATTGAATGCGGCTCTCACAGGCTGCACATCATTTATCTCAGCAGCCAGAACCAGATGGCAGTGGAAAATCTCATAAAACGTACAGGCCTTCAGTGAACTGCACGTATGCCTTTAAAATGTATGTCAAGCTTCCAGTCCTGCCCCCATTACAGCTCTTAGTGTTAACAAACTCTGACTGCTAAACAGTGAGAGCCTAGCATCCACTGTTTGATCATATTTGTGCCACTGGTGATTGCTATTGTTTATGGATACACAGCTTTTTAGTGAATGAAATCCTAAGTAAACTGCTTTAAATAATGGTGCTAATAGCTCTGGTTTCTGTAAGAAATTGTTTTATTATTTTATTGTATACATACTACTGTTAAAATGTTGGGGACATTTTTGATTTAGCAAAATATTTGTATTATATTTTAAATAATTGCTGCTCTTTTAAACTCTCCATTCATCAAACAATCCTGAAAAATTACACCACTAAAATACTAAGCAGCATAACTGTTTTCAGCATTGATAGTAATTAGAAATTTCTCCTCGACATCAAATTAACAAATTATAATGATTTCTGAAGGACCGCGTGACACTGAAGACTGGAATAATAGCTACAGAAAATTCAGCTTTCCCATAAAAATAAATAATAGTTATTTAAAATTTCATAATATTTCGCAATATTACTGTTTTACTGTATTTGTGATTAAATAAATTCAGCCTAAGTGAGCATAAGAGACTTCTTTCAAAAGTATTTAAAAAATCGTATTGACCCAAAACTTCTTAACAATATACATTTAAAATAATATAAAGTATATTTAAAATAAAATATATTAAAGGGGTCATATAATGCGATATCAAGTTTTTCTTTCTCTTTGGAGTGTAACAAACTGTTCGTGCATAGATAAGATCCCTGAAGTTGTAAAGATTAAAGTCTCAAACCCAAAGAGATATTCTTTATAAAAGTTAAGCCTTCCTAAAACGCCTCATTCAAACACCCCCCCACATGTCTACTTCAATGTGTTGGAAGATTTGCATAACACCGCCCAAATGTTTGCGTAAAGATAGAAGGCATAACCTTTATTCTCGCTGTAGTATTGTTGCCGCTGCCGCCATGTCATGGAGATGCTGTGTGTTTCCAATTATGGTAAGGAGCGTTACATTCCTGTCTTACGCTTGAAGTATTCGGCCAATCACAACGCACTGGATAGCTGGCCAATCAGAACACACCGTGCTTTTCAGAAAGATGAGCTTTGTAAAAATCAAAGCGTTTCAGAAAGGCGAGGAGCAACAATGTACGATATGTGGAAAATAATGTGTTTTAACCATAAACCACATAAACAAATTGTTATTTTAGTATTGTCATATGACCCCTTTAGTTAAAAAAGTCTCAAATTAATTATAAAATGTATAATTATTTATACATTTTATAAAATCATACAATTTTCATTTTCATAAAAATATTATATCAAATATGTTTTTGACCAAATTAAGGAATTTTGCTGTCAGGATTTCTCTAGTCTTCAGAAAATGATCCTTATACCTATAGTGTACAGACAAATGAAAGTAGATATTTGAAGCCATTTTACCTTGTATCTCTTTTTGCAGCCAGGCACGGGACATGCGAACGGTTTCTCATCACCGCCGTTCATGCACATGGAGCTGAGGATGGATTCAGAGCTAATGGCACTTTCGGTGGTCCACGACTCGTCACTGTCAGACTCTTCGTATTCTGCTTCCTCCTCATCATACTCGCTCCCTGAGAGTACAGAGCAAATAATCATGTTATGACAAATCAAACCTTTCAGATAATTAACCACTACACCGCTAGAACAACAAAACGGCATTTCCCATCAGCCACTGCAGCAGACACACAGTAGCTTGCAGGAAAACTGCTACAGTTATCTTTCTCACAGTACTGTGCGTGTGCCCAGCAAGCAAAGCGTTTGTGTTTTATGAGAAAGAATCTGGAAGGCATAAGAAGGTCTAAGGGTTAATCACAGTAATAGTATGATACAAGCTATTTGGAGACTATTTAGTGTCTGTTCCAAACCCACACAAATAAAATGCTTAAAACATTTAATTGTGGGAGAGAGAGCACTTGTTGCTCTAGAGAGGGCCATGGGAAACTGCAGCGGTGAAAAAAACAGTGTGTGACTCGCAAGGTGATTATTGGATTATCTATTACAGAACATCAAACAAGCACTGCAGGTTTAATGGAGTTATTACCAAAATGCATCTTTCTAGGAAACATAATAAGCATAAAGCGAGTTCCTGAATAAGTACCTGTGGGGGTGCTGCTCCTGAATGAAGACGAGGGTGTGATGGGCGGAGTCACGGGCGGGGTCAGGTTGCCGCTGTTGTGGCGAGGGGGCGTGGCCACGCTGTTGCGTGAAAGGCTGCCCATCAGTGAGAGAGACAGCTTTGGCTGAACTTTCTTCTTCAGAGACTCATGCTCCCGCCGTGCTGCATCTGTCATGAACCTTGAGAGGGAAGTCAACTTTATTAGAGGAAGTTCTTAAACTGATTTATGTGAATCAGAATGCATGAAACCGCTGTATTTTAATCATAACCCAATCAAACATGTTACATGTAGCATGAGCAGTTTTTTATGCAAATTAGATAGTATAATTTAAAAATAGAATGGTCTGACCTTCGCTTTGTGAAATTATCCTACATAAACATGCCAGCTTGAAACAAAACATCAGACTGGATGAATAACGCAGATTCAGTCTCTGACAGCAGGTGCTGCTTAATTAACAGCATTTTCATTGGTTACTGCCATAAACAAAGCAGTTCTGCGCTTTTAAATACCACATTAATATGCATTATACGAAGGTAAGATGAAAAGAAAGTTCACTCCGAGATACATTTATATAAACACCCACCCCCAATACAGTATAGGATTTTGTCCCAATATTTCGTGCATGGTGAAGTGTTTGCTCTCCTCTGTGCGTTCATCTTCATCTCTGGCCTCTTTTAATAAAAAGACTCTTACTATGAAGGTATTTTATGGTGCAAAACAACTGAGCAACTGTGACAGTGGAATTTGTAGTTGTAGAGAATAGCCACACATGTGTATCAGTAAATTTTAAGCCACGGACAAAAGTTGCAAACTTGTAGATCTTTGTTCTTTCTCCGACAAACACAACACAACTCTTACACCTTCTTGGATCCTTCACTGCAGGCACACAAATCCTCCAAACAAGAGTGATGTGCATGTACAATTGCTGTCCCAAATTTAACCATTGTAACCATAAAGTAAAAATGTGCTTTTAGATCTCAAATACCGTGCCAAACTGCTACTCCTTCCTGCAATACAAATGAACCATCTGTCATATATCTGTTATGATTCAGCTGCTTCAGTGAGGTCTATTCCACCTTACAACAATTCATTCACTCCAGTTTATTTTGTTGCATTATAAAACTGTCAGTAAATGTATGCATTAAAGCATAAATGTCCACACAAACATAATTACAGCTGGTGTGGAATTAACAGATTACCAACCAGAAGCCACATAAAGCAGTAAGAGATGGACAAAAGTGTCTCCTCTTTGTTATGCAACAATTTCCACCACCATTCGGCCTATTAAAGCTGTTTAACACGGGAAACGTTTAACTGCTTTCTGTCTCTAAGCTCGGAGAATTCCTACACAAACCACATTCAACAGAGTGGAACTGAGTGTATATGATGACTCGGGCGCTGGTTTGAAGTTCATTGCAGCTTCATAAACTGACCAGATCACTAAGAGGATATAGAGGAGGACTTGACCGCATGGCTGTTTTCCAAAAACTGCAGAATCCCATTAAGGAAAATGCTGGACTGTTCTTAAATGAATGTTTATCATTTGGTTACTTTTGTACAGTTTCAAGGTTGAAAAACTCAAGTCTAATAATCGCCTGATTAATCACTATTTTGTTATATGCCTAATGCATAGTCATCCCTTCGGGGTTATACATCTTATTTGTAATGTTCCTGTGGCTCAGTGGTAGAGCATTGCGTTAGCAGTGCAAAAGGTTGTGAGTTCAATTCCCAGGGAACACACATATTGACAAATTTTTTAAAGTAAAATGTGCATCGCTTAAGCATCTGGAAAATGTATTGTAATTTTGTAATAAATATATTTAAAAAAATATTTTTTGTAAAAGTCTTCCATAGTATCGGGACAAAAATACCATGGATACCAACGAGGACCAGAAACGCACATTGGTTACACACATTCTTCAAAATAGCACGAGAAAGAAACTCACAGGTATGAAACAACTTGAGGGTGAATAAATGATTTTCATTTATGGTGAACTATCCCTTTAATGTTTAACATGCCATATTATTAGGTTTTATCTTTATGTTTGCATTTAGTTTTTAATACATGGTGGTGGCGAGCCAAAAGCAATTTACATTCTGATAATAAAGCAAACAAAACTAAACAAACTGTAATTCAATTTGACATCTGCCAAAAAGGATGCCTGCTTTCACCGCTTATCAAAATGGCTGGAATGTAAAATTCCTATTATCAAATATTTTAGATTTCTGAGTAAATGCTGTAGAAAATAAAAATATTTTTATACATGAAATAAATAAATAGACAATACATAATACATTCAAACACATATTGAGGAGCTAGATCACACTCTCTCTCTCTCTCTCTATACAATCAATAAAAACATTTGTACATAATACGACAACATTTTAAATAATAATTTATTGCACCATAAAATCTGAATGTCTCATGACTCGTGTACCTGTTAATGTAGCTGAGGGCGACATATGTGGGCTGCTGCAGTTCCTGTTTCTCCAACACACGAGGATCTGTATCTACACAAAACAGAGAGATGAATAATTCACTAGACTGACAAAGACACCACAACAGAACAACCGAGAGCACGTTGAGGCTTTAATGGTTTCTGTAGTATAACAATAAACTCTAACATATATAGCTAAAACTCTTTGGGTGACAGCAGTGTTGTTTACTTGTTTAAGTCAGCGTCACCCCAGAGAGTCATTTTGTGGCATCAGAGTCAGCGAGTTTGTGGAAGCTTACGTGTCATTGCCAGAGTGAAGCTATTACTCACTTTACTGTTTAAGTCATTGACTTTCAAACTCAATTCTAGATTCTGCCACACAACATGTACACAATCACATGCAGATGGCAATTAACTCCATTAATCAAGTTTTTTTTTCATTAAACTCTGCTTAGTGGCAGAATAAATCTGCACTTCTGCATGGGAGAGAGACCGGACTGGGCTATGGAGAGCGTATCCAATAGCTGTTTGGTAAAACTTAAGACAGCCATTTGGTTAGTGTCACACCACACCACACTGAACGAGCTCTCTGCCATTCCTCCCAGATGTGCTCATTTTCTAGGCAGGGCCACCCAGATCACCCTCCAACTGCATCCAAATGCCCGGACGCCAGGGAAAAGATGGTTTTATGTCTGGTTTTTAGTTGTGCATATTAAAGAGTCAACTTTAAAAATAAACATATCTGTTTTGGGGCTTTTCTGTCAAAACAGCTTCTGATTCTATGCGGTCAATGCTGTCACGAAACTGCACCCCTGTGGACTACGCTGCCACCTTGTGGCGAATGTATTTATAATATATAATATATATACATATATTTATTTATTTTATTCAAAATTACAGACATAAACATTCTAGGTTGAGTTCGTTTTCTCACTTAATGTTATTTTAGAATATTTGAACACAAACCGGCTAAAATGTCTCTAAACTGCATCTCATCCGCTTAACGTCCCAACATTGTAACGTCCCTTCTGTGGTCGACGGTGCCAGCATACCAGCGGCTGTGCCAGGGTAATGGTTTTCAGATGCCTGTCTCTTCGGGCATTCTCCAACACCATTAACACAAGCACTGCCAAAACAGGTTCATCTAATGAGCCTCCCCTGTGCACCCCCCGTGATGCATCTCAATGCCTCTTTTTATGCCTCTGCTGTGAGTAAACACATTTCTTTCTGCCCCGTTTAACCCAAAACATATTTGTCTCGGCTCTTCGAAATCACGCGGCACCCCGTGAGTCAGAACTGCGATTCTGGCCAGTGTGGCATCATCACACACTCACTCACTCTGGTGTCATGAGAAATCGAGTCTCCCCTCGAAATCGGGTCCGCTTAGGACCCCAAGTGATCCCATTGCCTAAATAAACACATAAGATATTAATGTTAAAACGTATGGCTTACTAAATAGTGCATAATAGAACAAAATAGTGCATAATTTCTTACACTTGATTAACTGCTAATTAATAAATAAACGTAATAATATCCTATTAAATGGAAAAATGAAAATCATTTTACACAAATTAACACATTTAAAAAATAATTGTGAACATATGTAGGATAATACCTGTGCAAATACCTGTATAAAATAAGCTATGCAGCTAATCAGGTATCTGCATGCTATGCTAGTACATAAGCTAGCAAATACAGACATTAATTATCATTATAACGTAGTTTAAACAGCATTTATCATTACATGATTTTGTAGGAATTGTATTCAGGCACTAAAGAGAGTACCTATTAAAAGTAATTTGAGCCAATGGGATCACTTGGAGTCCTAAGCAGACCCGATTTCAAGGGGGGACTCGACTTCACTCGACTCCAGCTTGGTCGCCTCGTGGTTGCACGGGCACGCAGATGCTCATGCTGTCACATGGTTGTTACAACGTGGCGACACCCAACAGACAATTCGTAACTATTTAACATTTTGCCGAATTGGTGAGTAAAGACCTGTTCACAGGTTAGAGGTTGAGAAGGGATACATCTACGATCACCAGGGCTTACAGCGCATGCGTGGGCCTACATCAATACCGCGTCATTTTTGTTTGCACGTTCGTCAACAATATTTACTGTATTTGTATTATTGTAAGGGGTAGGTTTAGGGTTGGGGTAGGTGTAGATGTTAATAAAACAGAATGTGATGGGTAGCAAAATTTAATTGTTATTTTATTGAAATATTTAGCGTCTCTTCCGGCCGTAGCTGTATCCCTTCTAGCCACACCTCTGTTCACACAAACACAAAAGATTTGTCCATTCAGACCGATGCGGAAAAAAAGGTAGATGGGGTTGAGTGAACATGCAGTTCCAGTCTCTGACAGTAGGTGGCGCTTAATAGAATAATAGAAATATGGCCCTTACAAAAATTAACCATGGTTTTTTTGTAGTAAAAGTGTAGTAACCATATTTTTTTGGCGTATTGATTATCATTTGTATGACCACAGTTTTACTACATATTCCTTGGTTAAACTATGGTAGTAAGACCATGGTTAATTTATGGTTACCATGGTTTAACCATGGTTTTTTTGGTTTCATATGTGGTAAAACCATGATTAATTTTTGTAGCGTTATAATGTGTTATTTGTGAAACAAGATATTCGATTTTTTATTAATACTGTCTAATAATTTTGTCTCAGTATTTCCCCCACTTACATCCACTCGTCAGCAAGGAGAGAGTCAAGCAGCATTTACATGTTTTCAAACAGCCAATCAGAATTTTTTTATCAAACAACAACAAATACAAATAAAAGAGGGCAGGGTTTAAACTCTTCTTCTGCTATTTGTTGCTTAGAAAAAGAGTCTGTTTGTTAGCTACCAAGTTGTAGTTTTATGTAACCGCAGCGCACTGTTACAAAACAATTTAATAAAATAAAAAACCCAGTCAGATTAGAACATGCAAAATATGGACTCGACATCATGATGTCATATTACATAATACGTCACGCTCTCCGGCCTCCTTTAAAAAATGCAAATTCTACATAGAAGACATCCATAATGTAAAAATATGTAATCTACTTCCAGGGCCGTCCCTTGGGCGGTGCAACTGGTGCTGTCGCACCGGGCCCCACGCTTTGAGGAAACGCGATTGCGAATCGGACCGAGGGGGGCCCCGCTCCCTACCTTGCACCGAGCCCCGGCCCTGTCTACTTCACTTTAATACAATGCTGAAATCCCACAGATTTAAAGTTAGCGTTTTATTTTTAGTTCAGCTAAAAGGCTAAAGTCTTCTATTGATCACACGTCTTGACGCATGATACAAACTTGCAGTTCAGCAAAATTTGGAACGTGGTGAAATTTGAACAAGCTTGCATTTCCTGTTCACGCCCCACTGACATACAGGTTTAGGGGTTGACCGTTACGCTTACATTTTTTTTAAATGTTACACTACCGATTACCATACAAACCATACTGTATGAATTTATACAAAAACACCAGATCGTAAAAGTATGTTTTCTCATGAGACTGAATTGGGTGACAGCATTGGGAAAACATAACTTTATTTGGCAATTTCGTATTAATTTGTTCAATCTGAAACATTCCAAAACGTAAAAAGTAAACAGAAAGGTCCATCCCCAAACATAACCATCACTAGGGCATAAGCAGATCAAATGAAAATGTACGAATGACATTTTTAACAGACATTATATTCACAGGCGTTATATGGAGCACTATGGGGCTGGTTTCAGTCGCCATTTGAACAGGTGGGCTTCCTGAAAGGCAGGTAGGATGTAGGTGTGTCGTTCCACGTCGGTTTATTGTTTAAAGCTTTCAGCTCGGCCTGCACCTCAGCTAAAGTGTTTCATTAGCATTGCTTTAACTACTGCGAGAAAGACCCCACACCTTTCAGCCAAACACACACACACACACACATACAAAAGATGCATTAGGCACCACGCTGTTCCTGTGCCAAGAAAAAGAGTTTTGTATGTGTGCATATGACCCGTGCAAGGGCAAAGCCCCAGAAGAAGAGAAACAAGAAGAGCTGCATAGTCACACACACACACACATGGATAAATCCGCACACACACTCCGTAAATCATACATCGAATTGCCTGGGCTCCTTAGGGCCTGAAGTCACTAACGGGCCCCAGAGCTGCTGCCTACCAGGACCCCATTACAGGGTGAGGTGGTCCACAAGTACACAAACAGGTGGTCTACCATGGTGGTCTCTCTCTCACACACAGGCACATTATTTCACTACGGCTCAAGACTTAGAAAGACTTTCATTTAGAAGAGATCAAAGGAAGGGTAAACAGGTAGAGTAAGAGAATATCCTAATAATAGACGGATAGGTGATTGGTTAGATCAATTATTAAGCTAACAATTATCTGCATACTTTGGATAAAAGCGTCTGCTAAATGCATAAATGTAAATGTAGTCATTAGTGTATCCTCCACACAAGCACTGTTTTTTCCCCACCCACAATCCTCTTTTTAATCTACCAGACAAATTAGGGGGAGAAAAAACTCCACCTACTTTCTTTCCTCAAAGCATTATGGGAAACCGTGTTGCCAATATTGTGATATATTTACACCAGGCAGAGTGGTTGCATCCTATATGACTAAAAGTGGATAATTATTCCCTTCAAAAAACTGTGGAGAGATAAGTCACACTGGATTACATCAGCAAAAACACTCCAGGATCCAAACAGCACTAGTAGCTGCTGCTATGTAACTCTTGTCATTCAGAAGATACAACATTTAGCTGCTCCTTTGAGCATGGGTGGTCTTGTACAAGTGAACATCACAACACACACATCCAAAACACACGTTCTAAATCAGCGTCAGCCCCCTGCCATGGTTAATCCAGGTAATATCAGCTCTTCCTGTCATTAGCTGGCCTGTGCTGGGTTTGGATGGAGGACTGGGAGGGAACAGGGGTGTTGGTTTGAGGTAATTAGGTCCACCAGGTGCAGCTCTAGGGGCACCAGTCACTGCTCAAATTTATTATTTCCGTTGAGGTTTTTTTTCCAGGCCATTCCAGGAGCCCTCAGTGTGGTGAAGCTCAGAGG
The DNA here is from genome assembly GCA_003573665.1 of Oxygymnocypris stewartii. Classification (NCBI taxonomy): domain Eukaryota; kingdom Metazoa; phylum Chordata; class Actinopteri; order Cypriniformes; family Cyprinidae; genus Oxygymnocypris; species Oxygymnocypris stewartii. Next base: position 1,699,968 of record QVTF01018622.1, on the reverse strand, counting down.
TTCATTGTTCATTGAGGCCTGCAGATCCCCCCTGTAGAGCTGACATCTTGAAAGCAGAAGACCTCTGCAGGGTTATTATAGTTAACCAAAACCATTAAAAATACATGTTAACTAAAATAAAATAAGAAAAATCTAATTTTCATGTTTAACAAAGTACTAAAATAACAAAAATTACAAATGAAATAAAAATTGGACCTCTTTTAAAAATGGTGGAGATAAATCTTTTTAAAAACCTAATAATAATTTTGTTTTAAATCAATTCAGAACATGGTGTAAACTGTATTTTTTATGATAGTCTCCAAACGCCAGGAGGATTTAAGCTAGCTAAACACTGTAGTCGCAACTAGAATAATTCTGTGCGCTGTAACCCATTCTACTCCCTAAATCATCTCAACGTCATATTAACACTTTTAATGTGAAACCCTCGGAGGCCGCGGCCTGCCAAATTTAAATTCACGATTTTAAGAGCTGGAAGTCAAAAAAGAATCGCATAAATTGTCACATCCAGCGAGAGTCTCGGAGGGATCTTTTCGTTACTTACAGAACCCACACGCACATAAGTACGAACAGTAAAAGGTTCAGACACACCATCTTTCCTTGTTTTTACACTGTTGCCATCATAATACATATAACAATCAAACCCTAGAGAGCGTTTTAACCACAAACTCGAATTTGTTTGAAGACGGAGGAAAATTCAAAAGTGATAAAATATTACAACCGTAGAACTTCACAAGCTCATTTGCTGTAAGCAATGAGGCCTATCGGCAACAGTTCTCCACCCGACCCTGCAAACCTCCACTCTGTTCTTCTAGTAGCATGCCATTGCCCCCTATCGGTCAAAAGAGCACCTGTCAATGAACCCCCCTCACCCGTTAGAATGTGAGCTTTGTTTAGCTGGGCGTTAATTAAAGCAGAGAATGTTTTTAGCAGCAGGTCCTCAGATGAAGAGAAAGAGAGGCCAAAATCCACCATCCCACTTTGTAATTAGGCTTGCTCCAGGCCTATGTGGGGCCATGCCAGATTTCACACCTCGCCAGGAGCAGGGCTGTGGGTGAGGGAGGGGTTCCATGGGACACTAATTGCCTCATTACTGCCAATAAGTCACTTTAGCCACACTCTCCTTCAGCTAACACCCCGGACACATGCGAGACGTGCGATCAGAGAGCAGAAGAGGTTTTAAAACAAGCTCAGCTCTGGTCAGCTGCCTGGAATTGATCAACCTCCATCTCATCCGATCAGAGAATTGGGCACCACGGAGTGCTGACACATTTAGTTTAGATGTAAACATGATGGTCCTGAGGGCAATTTAACCTGGCACATAAATCGTATGGTGAAAATAAGCTAAACAAAGGCAGGCAGCCTAAGGCTATCAGTTTTCAGAACGACAGGTTTAAGAGTGCTGAGTGGAACGGCAATGTTTTTCTAGGTCATTTTATTTTGTTAGAGCGGAGCTCTTGTGTGCTGCCATTGTGACAACTAGCCTCCATTTTTTATAGTAATATAATACAATATATACAAGCATGCGCTCAATTCTTCAGCCACAGCAATACCACAGCAAACACACACACACACACACAAAATGCAAATCCGCCGTAGTGGAATTTAAAGGGCTACGCAGTAATTTTTTGTTAATTAAAAAAGATTTACACTCAAAGGAATTAACACTTTTCGGAAATATTATTAAAATAAGACCAGCCGTGTCATAAAATTGACAGAGTTACCACTACTAATAGTAGTTAATAAACAAACTTCATTCATCCAGGCCAACAGGTGTCAGTATAAGTTCCCATTCCCATTCGGATGAATAAGTGCCAGCTAAACTTAAGCCAAAATTTACTGGCTGCATCTGAAAGCTTATACAACTGACTTGTTGCCTCGCTGACTTATCAGACAATAGCTGCTTTCACACAATACCAGTAAATTGCCATAACATTACCGAAATTACTTTACCGGTAAATACAAAAATGCACTGTTCACACAGACAATGATGTTACGTCTTTTAACCAGTAAAGCACCATTAATACATCAATTTCAAAATACCGGTAAATTATGTGACATTATTTGTTAATATGGAGGTTTGTTGATGTTCTTATTTTTGTGTCAAATGTTCACATTTGCTGCTTTTGGGCAAGAGACATCGTATTAAATGACTTCAAACTGAACTACACAGCGTGAAGTAAATGCATCATCTGCGTCAGAGTAGTAGTAGACGTCTAACGTCAGCATTTTCTGAACTCATACGTGCTCATGACGTAATATCGTTCTGCGTTCACACAGAGTACAATACTGGAAATATTACAACTTCTCATACCAGTAAATTGCTAGAACTAATTTACGGGTATTTTTGAAAAGGTCCAGTTCGCCAATGATCTCTTAACGCAATCCACCTGTAATTTAACAGTAAAGACTTTATGTGTGAAAGGGCCTAATATCTTTGCGGGAAGATCGCAGATTCTACCCAAATTAAAAAATCCCGGCATCCATCTATAAAGCTCTATGACTAGAGACATGTTGATAAATCAACTCATCAACTTTCAGTGCTAGGCTTATCGTGTACCATTGTCAATTCTGCTCATTCCTGTTGAGTGTCCTCAATCTGGCATCTCGTGTGAGAGTCAAGTTTGAGGAGAAGGGGGCAGGAGAACTTTCTCATATATTTTGAATGTGGACTGTAGTACTCATTTTAACTGCTAGCTGTCAATATTAAATACTGCACTTTTAATATTAACAGGAATGTTGGGGGAATGTTACCAGCTGGTGGCATCTTAGGCAACCAGGCTGTCTATGCCTAGAATTGATAAAACACCCAATCACTTTGTTATTCCACAGAATAATACCACAAAACTGCTCATAGGGTGCATGGACCTGAACACTGGTTGGGCCTAGTGGATGCATTCAAAAAAATACATAGAAGTGTAAATGTGAATATAATTTGTGCAACTGCATTTTGTCTCAAGAACTAGGTCAACTGCAGATGATTTATAAGATTATGCAAGGTTTAGATATGTAAAATGTTCCCTCGCTATATCTTCAGTACGATCTTTATGACCTATATGTAAAATGTCTCATTTGAACACAAGCCATTAGGGGCTGCATCTGACACTTTAAACTACAGGAAGGCCTAAAACAGATCAAAACAAAAGTGACATTTATTAAATAAAAATGCTTAAATCTATACTATTTGAATTCCATACTATTTTATCTAAATAAAATAAAACGGATTAATGATCATAAAATAGTCATAAGAAAATTAATGAATTGAATAATCAAATAAATAAGTAATTGATACCAATAAATCAATCGTTAATATCTATAACTGACACTGGTACTGATATATTGTGCGCCATAAGATCACATAATTCTGAAAATGTTCTGCCTAACATAAATTCAAAAACTGTGCAAACAAGCAAACCACACTTTCAAAAAGTGATGCATTCATGGTAAATTTTAGTCTGCGGCAGAGTATCTGAGCTGCAGAGTGTGTTTGGAGAGCATATGGATGGCTAAATCTCTTGACTGGACTGATGATTTCCACCAGCTCTCCAGACAGATCTCTCTCTCAGAGACCAGCTGAGCTAACAGGGAAAGTCAGTCAGAAGGGGGGCGCTTTGTCTCTAGAAAACAGGTTTCTTCTTACAAATTCACTCCATGCAAGCTCTTGCCAGAGTCTATTGGACAGGTAGTCCAACGGTGTTAAATGACATCAGCAGAGTCCAGATCCAGCCCCCATAGACTGAGATATCCATCAGCACTATAGAGACTGAATCACCGACCGTAACGAAAGAGATATTATGAGAGCATTTTATGACAGATAGGTATGTAATATACTTTTTCAGGTGTGCTCAAAGTAAACCTGCATTCCATTTCATGCTATGCTACATCTCATCTTGTGTTTACTTTTGCTCCATTTCTGTGTCCAACAGCCAGAGAAAGCAATGTTGATTTTGTGCAAAACCGTAACAACACATTTCATTTATCACACATTTACAAGCACACATAGACTTAACTCTAACAGTGATTCAGTGGGACAATAAAGAGCCTTGACCCTACTCATCTGTTCTACTGGATATAATATCTACTGCAGGCAGGGATTCCTGACCCCAGTGCGACCCCTGCTCCAACAAATCAGACCCTGATAGAAACCAGTGCCACCTTATGACCTACATCTGCACTTGTAAATAATACAAACTACTAGAAAGTGTGGTAAAATGTGCCTTAATTTAACCACCTGTGCTCCATTCAGAGGTTAATGCTAGGTCATATTATTATTATTTAAAAAATATATATTTTATTCAGTAAGGATGCATTCAATTGACTAAAAGTAACTTTAAAAAAGTTACAAAAAATTATATTTCAAATAAATGCTGTTAATTTGAACTTTCTATTAAAAGAAAGTTACATTTATTTAATAACTGCAATGTTATTTCTCAGTTATGATTTTATATCTCACTTAACTTGATGTAATCTTTATTTTTTATACATTTGACTTTCTTATAGTGTGACTTTATATCTTATAATTATTAACTATTATCTCACAGTGTGATTATTTCATGTAACTGTGACATTGTTTTTTCAACTTTATGTCTCATAATTTCAACTGTGTATCTTACAGTGGTGGTGTTACATAAATTTCTATTTCTCATTATTGTATCTTACAATGTGACTTCTTTTAACCTTTAAAACACAATTCCTTTTCTATTTTTTTGTTATTCTAAGAAAACGTTGAAATCTTTGTGACAAGACATTTGAGATCTGATAGCTCTGAAATTCAAACCACCACAGTGTCATATTTCATCCGGGACTTTGTAATAGTGGTTTAAAAAATACAAACCATACTCATGATTCAATAAGTGAACACACACTTGCAGTCATCTGATCCCAGTGCTTTTGTGCATTCAGTCGTTTAGCATATTAATGCATTTCTGCCATGACCATTGTGCATTATTATGACGCATAACGTTAATGATCATGGCCATGCACACGCACCCGTTACCTTTAGCCATATTAAGAAAGCTCTTATGCTGCATAAGCTAACACGCATTCAATCACTTCTGTATGGAATTCAGTCTGCTTTATACATGCATTTCGTATTTATGAGCTGCTCTGAGCTGGTGAGATGCACACATATCCACGAAGCTCCGCGTCTGCGGGCCTTGCGCAGAAAATAACATTCCCACTGCAGCACTACCGCCTGTGTTTACGCGTTCAGACCATGTACTAGTTTGAAGCGGCTTAACGACCCCCGAACGTGTTCGTATCTTGTGCTATCGACACCTAAAAGAGCCCCGAGATCGAGTCCCATCGCTTCACCACACCTAGCAACAGCGCAGCTGCGACGCAGGAAGTGAGCGTCTGCGGAGCGCGCGAGCCGGCCATTGCAGCACAGACTGTGCTTCCGCGAGCGCACTTACCGATGTGATTATCCTCGATGTGCACGATGAGCTCGGCCAGCGACTCGAAGTGCAGTCCGCAGCCCCCGAACTGGCAAATGTTGGAGAAGAAGGAGGCGGCGGCGATGCCTGTCATGGTCTTTGCTACATTGAGGAGCAGCAGCACTGCGCGAGCGGAAAGGAGATCGCGCGCACTCGCACGCACGCGCGCTCAGACAGACAGACAGACAGACAGCGGTGGCAGCAGCTGGAGCAACGCAGCACGAGAGAGAAAGAGAGGAGGGCCCAACACGTCATACCTGTTGATGTGACACATACTGCACACTAGTCCTGCTCCAAAGCCATTGTGCGTGTCTTTATGGGGGATTCTTCACTTGAAATCTTTACAAAAATAATACTTCTTCAAAATATGTTACAACATAAAAGCTTGCTAAATGGATAAAGGCCTAAGCATGGATTTTTGTTACACTACTATAGCCTACAGCTTTCAATGGGTGCATTATATGTGACCCTGGGTCACAAAACCAGTCAGCATGGGTATATTTGTAGCAATACAACACTGTTTGGATACAATACAATAGCAATACAACACTGTTAAGTAAAGATCATGTTGGATAAATGTGAAAATTTCCCACTGTATTTCATCTATCAAAGATGAAATACCTTTCATATATTCATATAATTTCATATAATTTTTGATTAGTAACATGCATTGCTAAAAACTTAATTTATACACATTTAAAGGTGATTTTCTCAATATAAAAAAGTTGCACCCTCAAATTCCAGACTATTAAATAGTCTAGTTGTATCTCAGACAAATATTGTCATATCCTAACAAACCATACGATAATGGAAACGTATTTATTCAGCTTTTATAAATCTTAATATAAAAAAAGACCACTATGACTGGTTTTATGGTCCAGGGTCACATATGATATATTGATCTATATATTGATTTGCAACATTTTTATACATTTATCATAACGGTATGAAAAACTCGGTACGTAGAAAGAGCTACATTCTGTCAAATTCAGATTTGAACACTAATAATTTCAACACTCTTAAAAATGAGCAATTAAAGAAAAACAGTAAAAAAGCTTATAAATGATACAGCCTAATTTATCCTTAAAACTAATGGTTCTTTTTATTATAGTATTTAAAAATGGTTAAACCTTTTATTATAGTAAGTTTCGTTTATTAGAGTAATTTTCTATCTCTAGGGGATAAAAAAGTTCCCTAATAGACTGAAACTTTCAGAATCTCAATTATTCTTAATGTGGCTACATTTGTATTTTTATTTTTACAAATGAATCTTTATATGAGTTAGTTTGTACATGTGGTTTGACAGTGTGGATGTTATGTTTTATGGATTTTCTTGTTTTTTTGCAAATACAGACAACAAACAATAAATAAATGTTCTGTGGTTGGTTGAGGTATTTTAACACGCTCAGACTTAAAATGCCTGGCATATGTTTCTCATTAACAAACATAATAAAACGTTAGAGTAAGCTGTTAAATAACTGTAAATAGCCTAACTGTTGTAAATGCAGTCCAGTAGAAATCCACATGGTGGCGGCGTGGAATTACAAACAGAAATGCTCTTTTCTACAGCCATGACATTTCATTAACTCAAAAAACAACCTCTTAATAAACATTGAAATGCCTCTGTACCAAATCATGGTGGCCACATAGTACTTTTTGGGTTGCACTTTATTTTAAGATGTCCTTGTTACAGTGTAATTATACATTTAATTACGGAGTAATGTTAATTAACTACATACTCACTATATAATTAGGGTTAGGGCCTGGCTTAGGGTTATTTGCATGTAATGATGCATAATTATTTGTATTATAATAGTAAGTACATGTAATGTGTAACAAGGACACCTTAAAATAAAGTGTTACCATTTTTAGTTAATAATAATAATAATAAATACAAAATAAATAAACAAAAACAACATTAAAATAGGCCTAGCTAAACTTAAATAAAAAGAAAAGAAAAGAAAAGAAAAAACTTATCAGACATGTTAAATGCTGCTTCTAAACTAGCCTCTTTTTTGTGATTTATGTTTAGAATTGACGGTGGTCCACATATGCAGATCTGTATTCAAATCATATAATTGTATAAATTAAAACGTGAATGATTTTGAGCTTCAGTATTATCATAAAGCTCCTAAAACCAACATCAGTGTTGGATCAAGCTTCTCATTCTGCTCAAGTATTCCCCTTTTGGCATGTTTGCATGGTCTGCATACAGTACGTCCGATCTACTATACGTTTAGCCACAAATAAATGGACTTCTAGAGGCAGAAAGGCTATAAATGGCCGTGTGGTCACACAGATGACTTGATCACTAGCTCTGTCAGGAATAGACATCCCCGGTAGTGTGGACTACATTATGGCTGTTTTCTCTCCTTTTGCTCGCGTTCACATCCATGTGCTTCATCCCACTCTCCCGCTCTGTTTTTCCATGATTTCCTGTTCACGTTTGTTGGCAGAGGTTGTTGGTGCTGGTGCCGTGCCCGGTTCTGTGTAATGGGGACCTTGTTGGGTTGGGTCTCATTTACTCACCACAGCCGAGCGCAGCACCCTGATCGGCCTGCTTTTTCCAGCAGCGCTGGAGCACGCTGTGGGACATGTCTGTGAAAGCATTACATCATTGACTCACTCTGTTTTGAGGCTCTCCAGAGCTTACGGTCTTCAGCTTTGCTTTCAATTCTGTTACCTTTCAGATTTTTACAAGTAGTCAAATTTGTCGTTCTGAGAGTTTGCGTTTGTTGATGAGATTCAGATCCTTTCGCTTAAGGCCACATTTTCAGGGAAACGTTTAATTTTAGTATCTCAGAAACCAATACAACCATATTTGTAAATTTAATTTATCTTTGATGCATTATGATGTCAACAGGAAGTAGATGGCCTAAAATTGCAAATGACATAAAGCCTACAGTATCATATTTGAAACATGAAATTTTAAGGATTCTTAAATTACCAACATAATCAAAACTTCTCCTTAAAGCTTATTGTACACAATCTACTGTCATCTGATTGACAGCTTCTATTTTTTTTTTGTAAATCCAACAACATCCCACTTCAGGTCATGGTACAAGTGTCTTTTTGCTGTGAAATTAATAACAAATTTTATAAAGCAAACATAATAAATGTTATACTCTTAGTTATATTTGATGATTAACACTTACTGGACTGAAGGAACAAGGTTTACTTGATTATCCATACATCATTTTTATTGATTTACACTGCACTACAGTTTTCTATATGGTTAAAGATACTGGCATTGAATATTTTGGTATTTCAAAGTGTAATTTGGCCTCCTAATGTTACGAAACATAAACCCACAGACACCATTAAGGAAGCAAATGACATAATGTTCAGACGGATAACTATTACAAACACTGGCCTTCCCTCGTTGGCAGCGGAAAATGCAGACTTGAGACGCACATGGCATCGTGCCCTCACCGCTGCAGTCATACTGTATAGACTACTCAGAAATGCTGTCCTTCATGATGTAATGGCTGCTTTGTTCACTTCAACGGGTTCCAGGTCACATTTAGTTGGTAATAGCATTGTAATGTGCGGTGTGGTTTTTAAACGCTTGCGCGTGGTGCAAGGGTAGGCCGGTGTACAGTATTTGTCAAAAGGTTGCCAGGTTTTGAAATCACATGCAAGTCCTCAGGTTTTTGGTTTCATTTGGCCCGATTGATAAATATAATATAAATTAATAAGAGCTTTTCAAACTGCTCTTAAGCCCAGGTTATCATCTTTTAGACCCACTTTAAATACTCCGGTAAAGCGTTTCACATCTTTTGTCTGCTTTCTTTGTTTTAGAATGTAAGAGCCACCTGTTCAGCAAGAAACAACCAATCATAAACAGACCCTTATTAAATATTAATGCATTTCACAGAGACAGAAACATTAACACAAAGTATTTTTACAGTCAAGAATATGCCCAAAAGATTTATAAGATCAAGGCAAGAAGTTATTCAAAGTGATGATGCAATGGAAGTAGTGACAGATCTTTTCTATATTTTTCTGTATTTTGATATACATCTGAATCAAACATTACTGAAAAAAATAATATAGCCTATTTTTACTGGATGATCCGGTTATGATATTCTGATAACTTTTTTAAAGAAAGAATACATTTGTTTTAAATAATTCAAATTCTGATCTATAACATTCATTTAGAAAATAGATAGTGTGAATGTTCATTTCTTGTTGAGTTCATACAGTTTGTGTTTTTTTAATTATTGATATTAGCATCACCAATATGCAAATTAAAACATTCACTTCCATTTTCTTTATAAATGTAAAGTGTGAAACGTAATACCCAATCAGTAAAACTGATCAGTGTGAAATCCAGAATAACTTGGGGTTAAAAATGTATGTATTTATTTATTTTGTGTGAAAAGTTCTGGCTCCAAGATCCATGTGACCTCTCACAATGCAGAGTAATGCAATTTAACATTTGTGCAGGGCATCTTTCCATATCAAGTCATGTTTTGTTTCTTTCTAAAAGTGTTCTCCTGTGGTGGAGAATACATTTTTTTTTTTGGGGGGGGGGGGGGGGGGGGGGCTACCCTCCATGGCTACCGGAGTCCCCGGATCCGCCATGGCCGCCTGAGATCCATGATCCACCATGGCCGCCTGAGTCCCCGGATCCACCATAGCCGCCTGAGTCCCCGGATCCGCCGTGGCCGCCTGAGTCCCCGGATCCGCCTTGGCCGCCTGAGTCCCCGGATCCACCATGGCCGCCTGAGTCCCCGGATCCACCGTGGCCGCCTGAGTCCCCGGATCCGCCTTGGCCGCCTGAGTCCCCGGATCCACCATAGCCGCCTGAGTCCCCGGATCCGCCGTGGCCGCCTGAGTCCCCGGATCCGCCTTGGCCGCCTGAGTCCCCGGATCCACCATGGCCGCCTGAGTCCCCGGATCCACCGTGGCCGCCTGAGTCCCCGGATTCCCCGTGGCCGCCTGAGTCCCCGGATCCGCCGTGGCCGCCTGAGATCCATGATCCGCCGTGGCCGCCTGAGATCCATGATCCACCATGGCCGCCTGAGATCCATGATCCACCATGGCCGCCTGAGTCCCCGGATCCGCCGTGGCCGCCTGAGTCCCCGGATCCGCCTTGGCCGCCTGAGTCCCCGGATCCGCCATGGCCGCCTGAGTCCCCAGATCCGCCGTGGCCGCCTGAGTCCCCTGATCCGCCATGGCCGTCTGGGTCCCGGAATGGGCACCGCCCTGGAGGCCACCTGCCCTGCCTCCAGGTCCCTTGAGGCCTCCAGAGCACCCCCCCCCCCCTCTCGATGTTATACGGCGCGGGACGCGCCTATTGAGAGGGGGGGGGGGGGGTAATGTCAGACTTTGTCTCCCTCTGCCTTGTGTTTCCTTACCCTTGTGTTATGTGCCCATATTTGGTCCGTCCTGTTCCCCATCATTAGTTAATTAGTCTCCGTCTGTGTCTTGATTACGTCCCAGGTGTTTCCAGTTATGTCTCCCTATATATAGTCTGTTCTGCGTCATGTTTCCTGTCGGTTATTGTTTATGTCAACGTGAAAGCCTGTGTCGATGTCCTTACCTGTGTTCCTGTGTCTCCTCCGTCTGTGCAATATTAAAACCCCGTTTGTTATAATCCTCGTCTCCTCGTTCCTGGATCCCCGTGCAGTACCGTGACAGGGAGTAAGCATGTTTTATTATTACACAAAGCTGTATAGTTCAACATTTCCATCCCTGCAGGCACTTCAAGATGTAAAAATGACTCAACCGAGAGAGGCTGGGACACTCTGTTAAGAAGATCAAACAGCCAATCCGCTTCCTTACTCTATCTAGAGATCATTCATAGACTCATTCAAACCTGAGGAGAAATGCTGTCTCTTATCTGAAGTAAGAATTCAAACAGACATGTATGTTTTTCTTTGAGATGTGCATATTAGCTGAATTCAATAGAATGAAAAATACATCTTGAATTTTGGCATAATACTGGATTTAATTACTGCCAAAATTAGATGCACTTCTGGCTCTTATGATACATGGTTACATGTCATGGTCAACCACACACACACACACACACACACACACACACACACACACACACACACACACACGGCTCTGCTACATCTGAATGGGTTTGTTTTGACAAACTAAATCCCGAACAAACTCCTTGTATTCTGTAAATATAAACAATAATTATTTGTTTTTGCCCAACAAGGCTTTCATTATACCACTGACATTTGATACATTCATTTTCTGCTTTTGAGCTGAGGGGATATTGTTTTTGTTTGTTTGTTTGCTTTACATCTCCAGTCTTGTAACTTTAGTTGAATGCAGTGTTGATCATTGTATGTTTCTAGGCTGATATAAATATATATATATAATGAACCATTTATAAGAATACAAAACAAACAAACAACAATATGGGAATCCATTTATAAGAATGCAAAATGAATGAATGAATTAATAGTCATTGTACTGATATCCACTTATAAGAATCCAAAATAAATACATAAATAAATAAACAAACAAACAATGTATGTATTTGAATAATATACATATGTGGATCCATTTAGAAGAATATAAAACAACCCAATAATCATTATGTGCTATTGGATTTAAATATGTGGATCCACTTAAAAGAATGCAAAATGAATACATGAATAAACAAACAAACCAACGAAAATATCAATATCTATGTGCTATTAAACTAATATAAATATGTGGATCCATTTAGAAGAATACAAATCAAAGAAACAATCAGTGTATGCTATTGGACTGATGTACTGTACGTAGATCCATTTAGAAAAATAAATAAATACATATTACATGTCCATGTTAAATGAACCCTTAATTAAAAATATTTATTGCACACCAATAAAAGCGCAGCTTTCTTTCTAATCTGTGAATCTCCTGAACTGATGTAACAGCAACACATATTCCGTTCCGTTCTTCTGAATGCAGTTAAACAGTTCTGGGACATGTTCACCATCAGTCCCAGGTCAGCTTCAGTCAAAGAGCTGATTAAACACATGATCTCTTGCTTGTGTTTGTTGACAATGAACCTCACTTTGGATGAGGTTTTCTAATGTCTCCTGTCTCGTGTGAATCCACGCTCTGGTGTCAAATCGCAATCAGGTTTCAGCTGTCGTGTTCTCAAATTGCGCTTCCTGGGATGCTTAAATACGAATTTCTTATAATTCAGGTACATTGAGTGTGATCTGCCATAATGAGCCTTTTTCACCTTTTCCTGGCGACCTGAATTCAGCCCTCCTAGACATTTGGGGACAAACTAACCTGCCATGCATTAGAGATAAAATGCTTTAAAGTGTGGGGTCAGTGACCCATCACTGACTGTGCACTTACACCACTTACTGCACAGCTCTCCCACGGGATGATGTCTGGGTGGCTGGGAGAAATATATAGACCATAAAGGATCCAAAACTGTCATAAAACTTTGATTAAGGCCCAGGTTAAGAGACACAGACAAGCGAGACGGCTGAGTTACGATGGCAGTTGAGGCTAGCATTATTGTTCCCGTGACAGAGCTCTTAGCACGGGTGGCTCATTGTAAACAGCTCTTTCCGAGGAGCAGACAGTCATTAATCGCCGAAGCAATCCCAGACTCCTCCAGTGTACCCTCGACATCAGAAATCACACTGCCGCCACCAGCACATTCGCTAAAGCTTGAAAGGTTGTGACTCTGTCTACTCTCAGCAGCTCGTGACTCTTTTTATTTTCACCCTATGATGGCTGGCGTTTAACAGTTTGACAGCTATGATGAACCCCATGAACATTTTCTTTGCTACTGTCTCTTTGCAGGTAAAAATATAGTCATAAAATGACAGTGTATTAAATTAATAGTTCTAAAGCAGTTTTAATAGTTCCATTATTGTGTTTTTAGGATGTATACAAAGGTTTTGGGCTCGTTAGTCAGTAATAATGTTTCTGATAGTCATGTTGTCCAAGCATTGGATCAATGTTTTTATTTTTCTCCACATTTTCTCAATACACTGAAAAAAACTGTGATCTAAAAATAGCAACATATAAGTAAACTGATTTTAAAAGTCAAAAATAATATTATTGCTGAATCAACCCAAATATATTTATTATAACCAAACTCAATTTTACGTCTTAAATCAGGCAGAAATAGCTCTTTAAGGTAACAATTGCAGGCCAGCACTGTTTTCAATGTATAGTTTTGCTCTTTGTCTAATCTAATTTGATCTAGGTTTATTTGGTAACACATTAAAATAAGGTCATATTAGTTAATGCTGGTTAACTAATATTAACTAACAATTTACTTAATAAATTAACTTAACTTAATTAACTTAATAAATGCTTTAGAAGTATTTTCCGTTGTTAGTTTGCATTAATGGGATTGTCCACTAAAAATATAAACTTATGATATTTAGATTTTTTGTGTGACCAAAGATTTGCCTTTGACTTCTGTTGTGTTTTTTCTGCACTATGGAAATCAGTGGCTACTGTCAAATGATACATTCTTCGAAATATCTTAGTTTGTGCTCAGCAGAAGCAAGAAACTCATACAGGTAAGGAACAACATGAGGGTGAGTAAATAATGACAGAATGTTCATATTTGGGTGAATTATTCCTTTAATCAGGTTAGCGAATGGAACCTTATTTTAAAGTGTTACCAGTAATTTTCTGTATCATAGTTTATTTAGTTTTCCAACATTTGACTGTACACACTGTGAATTATTTAATACTATATGTTTTGTATTACCAGCACCTGTTTACAGTTGGAAGTAATAGAAAGTACTGAATGTCACAGATATAAACAAAGGTATTGTTTTGTTTGACCTTCGATGCCACCTGCATCGCATTACGTCTGCCTGACAATAACGTGCAGACAAAGGAGTCAGAGCTTTGATTCTGTAACACCATCTTCTAAATTCAACACTTGCAGGCAGACATAATCCAACCAATCATTTATTTACCCCTGACACTTTCATTATTTAGTAAGCACAGAGGCACTGGCAAGATGTGCACAATTAACAGACCCTGATAACTGAGCCGGGACGTGTGGTGTCTTTATGTCTCCTGTCAGAAAAAACTAAAAAAGTCAATCAAATTCATTTCAGCTTAATATACAGCACAACAGGTTAGTTGTTCATCAAATATGTAAATTTTCTAAATATTTGAGTGTTACAATATCTAAATATATGAGTGTTAGCTTCATAATAATTTACCTAATCTGTTTATTTAGTTGCTTAATTGTATCTGTAATGATTGAAACATTTGAGAATTTATATCTCATGCTCATATTTCATTTTTATGAACAGCAGTTTATGACTAACTTACTGCTGCCAACAACAATAACAACTTGAAGTCAGACAGATGTTGGCTGGTGTTGCTGTCCAGACGCCACACCCACTGGCCCTGACCCCGCCCCGCCTGGCCCGCTCGCCCCGCCCCTACAAGGGACCGCAATGATTTAGAAGTTCAGGAATCCCACGTGACGTCACCAACGGGTGATGTAATGCTTCTCTAAATAGATCGTATTGTAATCTTTCCTCAGTCCAACGTGGTTCCTTCAGAAAGTGTGGTGCATCTTCTCCAGACTCCTGTGGTGAGTTGTTTGAGTTGTTTTTCATACCGATACATATTCCTTCGCATTCACATGCACTTGCCGGGTCGGTGCCATTGAAATAATCATTCTCTTGAGCCTGAAGAAGTGACAAGTTGTTAGGGATTCACATGAACGGATTTCAAGTACTTTTACCGAGTCTGTCTGAACGCGTCTATTAAGTCGTTAACGCTTCATGCAGAAAACACACCGATCATGACTTATTCTTTTCGGATCTCCAGGGATTGTTTGCATGTAACAGCTTTGCGCTTTGAATACCCAAATTGCGCGTTAAGGGGTCGTGTCGCATTAAACAGCTAGCTCCTTCTTGATTCTGATCTCAAACTTATGTTGCAAAACTTTACGCGGAGTAATTAGTTTGCGCGCATGAAGCTGTCAAACACGATCACTGTGTTACTACAGTTTTTACTTGGCTTGTGCGTGCATGTGTTTGTGGCAAGCCAGTTTAACACTAATTTATTAAACTAACTCCTTTTTGTTACTACTGTTTATGTCTAAATTCTAGTAAATAATGTAGTCGAGACTAGTATATTTTTCAATTTTATTAGTAACTGTTCATTATGATAGGCAACTTTTACGGTGGCCAAGAGAGCTGCAACTTCAGAAAATTGTATGCAAATAGAAATAGCACCAGCAAATCAAGAAAACATCTTCATCAGTTTGACAGCAGGTGCTGCAAAAGCTCACACCGCAAACAAATAAAGAAACGCACTGCAAATGCTCACAACACAACCAAATAAATAATGTTATTTAGCAGCGCTTTCTTTGATTAGGTTTGCAGCGGGTGTGTTGTCAAAGTGATTAAGTTGTTTTCTTAATTTGCAGGTGTGTTTTTTTTGCAGTGCGTTTCTTTATTTGGTTGTGTTGTGAGCATTTGCAGCGCATGTGTTTTCAAAGTGATTAAGTTGTTTTCTTAATTTGCAGGTGTGTGTTTTTTTTGCAGTGCGTTTCTTTATTTGGTTGTGTTGTGAGCATTTGCAGCGCATGTGTTGTCAAAGTGATTAAGTTGTTTTCTTAATTTGCAGGTGTGTTTTTTTTACAGTGCGTTTGTTTATTTGGTTGTGTTGTGAGTATTTGCAGCGCATGTGTTGTCAAAGTGATTAAGTTGTTTTCTTAATTTGCAGGTGTGTTTTTTTTGCAGTGTGTTTGTTTATTTGGTTGTGTTGTAAGCATTTGCAGCGCATGTGTTATCAAACTGATTAAGTTGTTTTCTTAATTTTCAGGCGTGTTTTTTTCTATTTGCAGCGCATTGAGCTCTCTCGGCCACTCTATATTTTAGTTATTAGTATCTATTCAAACCTATCTGTTCTAGTTTCTGCAGCATCCGTAATTGCATAGATACATTCATTATAGATTAGTGTTTTATCGTATAAGTAGGCCTATGTAGCTATTAAGACAAGGCATTAGCGAATATGAGCAAAAATACCATTCTAGCCAGTAAGAAATGTTACTTGTAATAATTGAAATCAGTGCTAATGTATCATAAATATATGCTCAGGATTAATAAATAAGTACAGTACTAGTCAAACTAGAATAGATAGCAGGAGTAGCTATTGTTAGATAGTTATTAGCAACTTACAAAAATGAACAATAAATAGTAAGTGAAAACAGGAGCAGTTGGAATGGGTTTCACCAATATAATATGGAATACATAACAGTGTGAAATTAATACTTGATATCTAAACCAGATCCAAATCGAACCTAGTAGCAAAAATGCAATTTGATTCAAGAAACAATGGAATAGTTCATCGAATAAGCAACGAATATGTACTAGTCACTGATTGAAACATATACTTGTCACTATTTGATTACTTAACAGTTTAAATATGAAATATATAGGGTAAAAGGCGGCTTTGATATTATTTTCATCTAAACCACTAGATTGCACAGAAACGTGGCGTTGCACTTTCCAAAACATTCGCTTTTCAAGATATATGTGTATATTTGTCTGATCCTTGACACACAGCAGTGCAAAGTTGATTCTGTGCTTACCTGATCTAATATTTTTTATGTTTTTTAAAATGATGTAACTTTAATGAGATTTGCTAAAATGAATGCATATATTGTGAGACAAAGGTCTTCTTTGTGAATTTGTTTGAGATAATTAAAGCAACAGTTTTAAATAACAAAATAATATGTAAAACTATGGCATTTGGGGTAAAAAGCGCCGCCGCTGTTGGGGCTAAAGGCGTACAGTAATTAACATGATAATTAATTAATAGATGGCTGACTTTTCCATTTGTTGACATGACATGGTTAGATTCAGATGGTAAATATCATATATTATATTAGGTGTCTATATTAGAGATAATCACCATGTTTTGAATGAAACCATCATGTTTACAAAAAAGGATATGAATCATATCATATAATAAAATATAATTTGTTGTTACTACTGTAAATATATTTTCAATTATTATTGCATCTCCTTCAATGCTTTCATAATCTTTTCTTATTAAAATGGTTTTGTTTCTGTATTTTAAAATATATTTTTTATATTAACATATTTTAATGACAGTATAATTACTGAGCAAAAATCTATTCTTTAATTTTTCAAAATAAGCCCAAAATAGTACAAACTTTGCTAAAGTGATTGTTTTGAACAAGTATTAAATTAAGCCTGGAATACATTACATGATTTTTGCCCTGATTTTACAGTCTGAACAAGTTGACGCTAGTTGAGGAAAGTCCGAGCCAGTCTGCAGATTACAGCTGACAGATTCCACAGAAAATCACGTAGTGTATTATGGTCACAGACTCCGATTTTTTAGCTTCAGACTTTAATTCTATCCAGTCGGAGGATATCAAACATGTTTGATATTTTCAGCCGATTTTAGAACACATGTGTTTTCATCTGTCATGCGTCTCCTAGAACCAAGGAGCACGTTTCTGCGTGAGTTCATTGTGATCAGAACAACTTTAAAGTCTGATATGATCTTCAATCATGTAGTGTATGATGCCCAGTTTTCCTTAGTCACCATTTACAAAGTCGGTAAGTGTAAGATGTCTAATGTTTTAAAATCTGTTCAGATTTTAAAAGTCATGTAGTGTATTCCAGCCTTTAGATATTATTTAACTTATTTATTATTTAACTGAAGTATTTGTATCAATACCATGTGCGTTTTACCCCATGCTGGTGGGCCTTTTACCCGTTGTGTGTGGTAAAAGGCCCCTCTTGTCACCTCATTCATTTATAAGATTTTTAAACAAAATAAACTACTTGAATTATTTATTTTCACACAAAATCTGTTGCTCCATTAATGTTAAATACAACATATATACTTTTTTTCTGCAATTATAATTTATAGGCGCAGTGAATAGCTATTTTTTCTCAAGCTGTGCCTTTAGCCCCGTTGTAGTAGTTTAAAGGAGTAAATGTTAACTTGGCTTGCCACAGCGTGTGTATGTTGCGTCCTGTTCGCGCGGTGACACAAGTGTTCTGCATTGTTCCTCTGAAGCGGTCCGGGAGAATTAGTTTGTAACGATGAACCTGTTTCGTTTCATTCATCAACATGCAGAAACTGAAGAACTCCGCTTGTCTCTAAATACTACTGCACCTCTATGTTATCCCGTCTCATTCAAGAGCTATCGGAGACTGTCAGAGGGGTCCCAGTCCAGTCCGCTCTTAAATTATAAAAGAATGGTTGATTTAAAGTCGGCTATGCACGCGAATCTTCGCACTGAATCACGCGTTTTGTTTGTAATATTGCAACAAGAAAGCAATGTATCGACGCATGACGTCATGACGCAGGCCAGTCAGACGGTTTGATTAACCGTCGAGATATTGAGGGTTCCCTCTCGAGCTGTCACGAGACATCACGGAGATTTCTCCGTTATGGGAACTTCTTCCCTTCAACCTTTCCTGAAGTCCTATTGGCTCACGCCAGTCAAATGACTGGCCAATTGTCGCAAAGCATGCAAATACGGCGAGCTCGAGACAGTATAAATGCGATGCTCGCGACAATCATATCAGAATCTTTCACTTCACCTTGAACTCGTGATGGCTTCAGTGTGTAGGATCTGCGCGGGACCCATTGAACCGCTGGATCAGCATCTCCACTGCATCGCCTGCCTGGGCCTGGCCCACGCCGAGGCGGCGCTGGACGAGTCCGACTGTGGACATTGCGCGGACCTGCCGGTCCGCGTGCTCCGGGCCCGCCGCGATGTGGTTCGCGGCCTGTTCGGGGTGGGGCTCACTGCCGCCAGCGTGCCGCTGGTGAGCCCCCCCTCTCCTGGCGGCGGGAGCGTCGTCTTGCCGGGCCGCCGAGCCCAACGGTCGCCGCATTCGCCGGTCTCTTTCCCCGAGGACTGTTTCCGCCCCCCTTCCAATATTGAGGGATTCGTAGCTTTTGGCCACGAGGAGGGCGACGAGGCCATGTCCATCTCGGCCTCGGAGAAGGAGGGTTGGGCGGGATCGGAGCCCGAGCAGCTGGGCAGCTCAGAGCCTTCAGGCCTCCAGGAGGAGCTCATGAGGGTTCTGTCGAAAGCTGTTGAGGAGTTGGAGCTCACCTGGAATCCTCCGGAGGAGCCTGTCAGGAGTAAGCTCGACTCGTGGTACTTTAGGTCCACACGTAAGGCTGACGCAAGGACATCGGTGCCGTTCTTCCCCGATGTGCACGAACAGCTCGTGAAGACGTGGTCTGCGCCCCAATCGGCGCGCGTCCACTCGAACACGCAGGCCATGTTCTCCCACGTGGATGGAGCGGAGGCCCACGGTTACGTGCGCTCTCCCCCCGTCGAGGAGACCGTTGCTGCACACCTGTGCCCTGCAGCAGCGAAGTCCCTAGGCCCGGACATCAGCCTGCCGTCGAAGCCGTGCAGAACCACCGCCCATCTTGCTAATAAGGCGTATGCCTCTGATGGCGAGGCGGCATCAGCGTTGCACGCCATGGCAGTGCTGCAGGTGTTCCAGGCCAAACTCCTGCAAACGGCGGAGGGCGGAGTCCTCACTCCTGAGGCGACGAAGGATCTGCGCGCTGCAACGGACTTCGCGTTGATGGCGACGAAGCGAGCGGCCCAGTCTGTGGGTAAGGCCATGGGCTTTATGGTCGTCCTTCAGAGGCACCTCTGGCTAAACTTAGCTGACCTAAAAGATGCCGATCGAAAGGTGCTCCTAAACGCTCCTATATCTCCCTCCGGCCTCTTCGGTGATGCCGTGGAGACCATAACCGAGCGATTTGCTGAGACTCAAAAGCGCGCGAAAGCGATGAGTCACGTGATGCCTAGACGCGCCCCCCAGCAACAGACTGCCAGATCCAGATCTTCGTCAGCGCATGGCTCTGCCCAGCGGAGAGATTTTCCCAGGCCTGCCCAGGCTGGGGCTACTGCTACTGCTCCTCGACAGGAGCCAGACGTCCGGAGGAAGGTGTGGGGCTCCGGCAGGAAGCGCCAAGGTCAGCGGAGAAGCCCGCGACGCGACTCTCGCCCGCCCCCGGCTGCTAAGCCGTCTTCCTGACGATCGGAGGGAGGGAGGAGAGCGCGAGAGCAGCCCGGCGCCCAAGCGCCCAAAGTTCAGCTGCCCAAATGTGTGTGTGTTGAGTGTCCATTCAATAAAAATGCATACTTTCTCACAAAAAGAGCTTTCTCCTCCTCACTCAATAAATGCGGTTCCCCTTGCCCCGCCTCAGTGCAGTGCAGGTCCGCATCCAACACAGCTTATAGCCGCGCACCCAGCGACCGAGCAGCTAAAGCCGCTGCGTCAGTTCATAAGCGCGTGGAAGGTTATTCCGGGAATCTCGCGTTGGCTACTCAACGTGATAGAGCGGGGATATACTCTTCAATTCAGACGCAGACCACCCCGTTTCAATGGCGTGGTGCAGTCTCTAACATCGCCTCGAAATGCCCAGGCTCTGAGGCAGGAGATTGGCTGTCTGCTCGAGAAAGGAGCAGTAGAGCGAGTCCCTCCACACGAGCTGGAGAGCGGGTTTTACAGCCGCTACTTCGTGGTACCCAAGAGGGATGGGGGGCTTCGCCCAATTTTGGATCTCAGACCCATCAACAGAGCGCTTTGCGAACGTCAGTTCAGGATGGTAACGCTGAAGCAGATCCTGGCGCAGATTCGCCCCGGGGACTGGTTTGCGTCCGTGGATTTGAAGGACGCGTACTTTCACATTCAGATAGCGCCGCATCACAGACGGTTTCTGAGGTTTGCTTTCGAGAACACAGCGTACCAATACTCTGTTCTCCCGTTCGGGCTGGCTTTGGCCCCGCGCACATTTTCAAAGTGCGTGGATGCAGCACTTTCCCCCCTCAGAGCGGGCGGGATGCGCATCCTGAATTATCTGGACGATTGGCTGATTTTAGCTCAGTCCCGGGACACGCTACTCAGCCATATAGACTCGCTGCTTATTCACCTGGAGTCCCTAGGGCTATGTGTGAACAGGCGAAAGAGCATTCTCGCCCCGAGTCAGTCCATTCTGTATTTGGGAGTTTGCATAGACTCCCTAGAAATGAGAGCCCGCCTCTCGCGAGAGCGCGTGGCGGCCATTTTGTCTTACCTGCGCCATTTCAGAGAAGGCAGCTCTGTTCATTTGAAAGAATTTCAGAGACTACTGGGACTCATGGCGTCAGCTTCGGCAGTGTGTCATCTGGGCTTATTACACATGCGACCACTGCAGCTGTGGCTGAAAACTCGAGTCCCCTGGACGGCATGGACCTCGGAACGTTTGAGTATCGCGGTCACCCGCGGCTGCATCGAAGCTCTGGCTCCGTGGCGCAACCCGAATTTCTTCAGCCGGGGAGTCCCCCTGGGGTTGGTAACCTCACGCGTGGTGGTCACAACGGACGCATCGACGCTCGGCTGGGGAGCGGTGTGCGAGGGGATGCCAGCTTCGGGGCAGTGGTCAGAGCCTCAGATCCGGTGGCACATAAACCTGTTGGAATTGGAAGCAGTCTTTTTAGCTCTGAAGGAGTTTCAAGCACAACTGGAACGGCAGCATGTACTGATTCGCACCGACAACACGTCTGTAGTCGCGTACATAAATCGCCAGGGCGGCGTCCGTTCGAAGGCTTTGTGCAAGCAGGCAGCGATGTTACTGCTATGGGCAGATTCTCGCCTTCTATCCATCAGAGCAATGCACATCCCCGGTCTTTTGAATCGCGGGGCAGACATGCTTTCAAGGAGGAGAATTCCTCAAGGGGAATGGAGGTTACACCCCGAGTCAGTTCGGATGATTTGGAACCTCTACGGGGAAGCAGAGGTGGATTTATTCGCTACGAGCGAGAATGCACACTGCCCGTCGTTCTTCTCTCTGTCCCACTCCCCGTTGGAAGGGGACGCGCTCACAGCGCGCTGGCCGACAGCCAGGCTTTATGCGTTTCCTCCGATCAAGATATTGCCTCTGGTGTTATGCAAGATCAGGGAGGAGCGAGCGTCCGTCATACTCATAGCTCCGAACTGGCTGAACCAGCCTTGGTTTCCGGACCTGACAGAGCTGCTGATAGCCCCCCCCTGGCCGATTCCGGTCAGGAAGGACATGTTATCTCAGGTGGACGGCTCGGTGTGGCACCCGAACCCAGAACTATGGAACCTTCATGTGTGGTTGCTTCAGGGTTGTCAGGAGAGCTAGACGCGTTGCAGGCTCGTGTGGTCGGCACACTCACGGAAGCGCGAGCACCCTCTACAAGACGATTATATGCCTTAAAATGGGGAGTGTTTGTGAAATGGTGCCATCAGGCTCACATCGACCCGGTTGTTTGCACCGTGTTGGATGTTCTGAGTTTCCTGCAGTACAGGCTGGATAGTGGATCGTTACCCTCGACGCTAAAAGTCTATGTGGCGGCCATTGCCTCGTTCCGTTCACCGCAGGGTGGCCAGTCGATCGGCAGAGACCCCATGGTGGTGAGTTTTCTTAAGGGAGCGAGAAGGCTACACCCTCCGAGGCCACCTTCGGTTCCGCCTTGGGACCTAGAGGTGGTATTAAGAGCTCTCTCTCAGCCACCTTTTGAGCCGCTATCATCAGTGGGTTTGAAGGAGTTGTCTCTCAAAACTGCACTCCTTCTTGCACTCGCATCAGCCAAGCGCATAGGAGATTTGCACGCCTTTTCTGTGGATAGTGACTGTATTCGCTTTGGACCCGGTGACTGTAGCGTCACTCTCCGGCCAAGAATGGGGTATGTACCTAAATCACTTTCTACACCCTTCAAGATACAGACTGTTTCTCTGTCTGCCTTGTCTTCCGAGTCAGCAGCCTCGAGTGAGGCAGATGCTCAGACTTCGGTGTGCCCTGTCAGGGCTTTGAGGATTTACATCGACCGCTCGGCGAGCTTTCGTCAATCTAACCAGCTATTTGTATGCTATGGTGGTTGTGCGAGAGGCCGTGCTGTGTCTAAACAGAGGCTCTCCCACTGGATCGTGGACGCTATTACGGCTGCGTATACGAACCTAGGTTTGGAATGTCCTTTACACATTAGGGGGCATTCAACGAGGGCCATGGCTTCCTCGTGGGCTTGGTCGAGAGGTATGTCTATTCAAGATATATGTGTTGCAGCCGGCTGGTCTTCTGAGAATACTTTCGCCAGGTTTTATAGGCTGGACGTTCAGTCTTTTGCCTCCCGGGTGCTGTCGGTAAGTGACTGATGCATGTTTACTACATTTTTGCTCTGCATACCCTTTACTAATGCGGTTGTTCTGCCCTGTGCTCAGTGCAGATTCCTGTATTTGTGTTGTTTTATCTAGCGATACTTTTATCATGCTAGGTTGGGGTCATGCTATACAGTCTGGGCAGTTCCTTATACGCGTTGTGCAAGTTGCCCTGTTTCAGCGCAGCCAACGTTATTTCTATCCAGATATGCAAATTTGTATACCTTTGGGGTAGACGCTTATTGGCTTTCAGCCACCTATCAGCGGTGAGCTCGCCTGCAGCGTCATTATGGTGGGAAGTGTCTACGTGACGTATTCTATCTGCTGTGTTTTGGGGTAGGGCTTCGTAGCCTCTCTCACGGCGGGATTTAATATCGTTCCCATAACGGAGAAATCTCCGTGATGTCTCGTGACAGCTCGAGAGGGAACGCTCCGGTTACTATGGTAACCTCGGTTCCCTGAGAGCGGGAACGAGACATCACGGTAGACGCCGTGTTCGCTACTCCTCAGCTTACGGTGTTCAGTATCCGATTCTGATATGATTGTCGCGAGCATCGCATTTATACTGTCTCGAGCTCGCCGTATTTGCATGCTTTGCGACAATTGGCCAGTCATTTGACTGGCGTGAGCCAATAGGACTTCAGGAAAGGTTGAAGGGAAGAAGTTCCCATAACGGAGAAATCTCCGTGATGTCTCGTTCCCGCTCTCAGGGAACCGAGGTTACCATAGTAACCGGAGCGTTTTAGTGGTTTGTGCTGACGGGGCAAACTCTTTTTTAAAAGCCTGAAGGCTTACAAGATTTTAATCCACTGACACGAAGTTTGTCTGGGTTCACAAATAAATATTCACAGGAAAGTACAGAAAATAAATGCATAGTAGCCTAATTGTAAAAAAGTAGCATATTAAGCGTTCCGTTTACAGATAAAAGCTTCATGCTGGGAGGAAAATGTAAATACGAAGTTAATTCTATCTTATTGCTTCTAAGATAGAGATTAAATGAGTAGTTCACCGAAAAAACATGCAGTTTACTCACTTTCAAACCTGTATTAGTTTCTGTGTAACACAAAAAGAGATGCTAGGCAGAATGACAGCTCCAGTCACTTTCAGTATAAGGGGTAAAAATCAATGAAGGCAAATGGTAACTGAATCTGTCAGTCCCTAGAATTCTATCTACACTTCAATCTCCGTTTCTGGTGCACGTAAGAAAGTCGAAAGAGTTCAGCAAAACATGAGACAGAGAAAATGAAGCTTAGTTGAACCATTTATTATAATGATCTGTGAAATACCATATTGTCACCTGTGAAACAAGACTAATCTAATCAAATTGAGTGACTGGTATTGTAAAAAATTATAAATGACCATTATAAAGATTCCTTTGCTCTCTGGTTTAATTAATCCAGCTGACTAAGTGAATTACACTAAATGGGAAAATGTAATAAATATATTTTCTATATTAACTACATAAAATTAGCTATATAATAGGATATATAGTGTATGCAAGATGTGTTTAATATAAGTTTGATATGTAGTGTATGCAAAAATGTGTTTAATAACATTTTGCGTGCAATTCATCATTATTGGTGTATGCTAACATAGCAGTGAAAATCTTTTTACTGTTTTAATTTTGCCATCACTTTTGTTCACTGAACAACAACAAATGTTTCAAATATTTCACATGTTTGTACCTCCGATATAAAAGTTCTCTAGATCCCTGTGAGTTTGTGTTTGTGTAGATGTGATGACTGACAGTGATTGAAGGTTACCTTTCTGGGGCCCCTTCGTCTGTTCATTATGAGAAGTTTATGGCATCCTTCGCATTGTCTGTATGTTTCTTATGCCTTGCCCCGGGCCCTGTGCTGATCCTACCTTGAACCTTTGCTGCCGAAGGCCTGCAGAGGACGGGGGGAGGTTGGATTTGAATTGCAGTGCAAGTTTGTGCTTGCTGTAACCTTCACCTCACTCCTCCTCCCCATCGGCCTGTGCACCACACTGTTTGAATACAAATGTGTACCAGAGGAGAAAGTTCCTCACCGGTTCCCTGTGAAACTGTACTCCGGTCTCCTAATCCTCCTCGGTTGCCACATCGGGCCATTCTAAATTTGAAGTGTAACGAAATTTCCTGTGTTAAATGAAAACACCAATGAAATAAAAGCCAAGCAGTGTGTGACCAACGGTGAGCAAACATCTCACACCTGGCCTCGTGTCACATGGGGATATTGAGCAGTTTAGGTGGCTAAAAGACTTGCTTGAGGGTGGAAATGATACGGTAATATTTTTTATGAAAATGAATGAAGTGCATAATCATATGTTTAAATGAACAGATTTGATGACAGTCTTTGTAGCACGGATTTCGCATGTTGGAGAACTTACATAGTGTGAATGTGAAATATTGCTGCAGGGCCCTGATTGTGTTGCACTGTTGGTTTTGCTTGCGGAATCTGACCAGATGTGATATCAAAAGACAGCATATCTTAGGTCTGTTTGACAGCGCAGGGACACAAATATTACTCAACATTTTCAAATCTGGACTGATACGAAGAGAAGTTTGTGAAGTTTAAGGCTAGATAGGGACACAGCAACATGTTCCTCTCGAGGGTGAAGTGTTCAAGTCAACATGAAATCAAAACTGACTGTATTTCCTTTATTAAAACATAATTTTGCTTATCGTTTGGAGTGATTCATCAGTGCACCTGATTCCAAAGAAAAAAGGTTTGGTCTTGGTAATCTTTCATTAAAAAAATAAAATGACATACTCCACCTCTGAATCATCATCTGTTGTTTGAAGAGTTTTAAATAGAAACATCACATCTGATCAATTCCTGATGGATAAAATTAAGTCCCGTCCTGCATTTCCATCTTGTTGAATATCCCATTTCACTCAGAAATATGTCAAGTTACGGAAGTAAAATGTTCACTTTAATTTGCTTATAGAAAAATGAACTTTCTGTCATTCTCATTAACCCACCCTCGTTTTATTCCAAACCCATATTGACTTTCATGGAACATAAACTAATATATTTTTGGAAAAGTCTTGGTTACCAAGATTCTTCAAAATATCTTATTTTTTGTTCTTTAAGATTATGTAGTAAATACAGGTTAGTAACAACGTCAACAAATGATGAAAGCATTTCCATTGTAGGTGAACTGTCTCTTTAATTTACCAAAAATCAGTGTTGGAAAAAGTGGACAATCTCATACAGCGGCAGAGGAGGTAAATATTGACCAGCCAAAATGACCCTTTTCAAATAGCAATTAACAATTAGAAACATTTACCAGGATAGAGAAAGAAGTGAGAGTGGAATAATACAGATACGATAAAGACTTGTGGGCCGAGACACAACTTTCTGAGAGCTGATAAACGAGTGACGGAGAGAGAGAGAGAGACAGAAAACAGAAAAAACAAGTGTTATTGACTTGTCATTTAGCAGACGTGTTCTTGATGTCAGTTCGCTTTCAGAAACACCCTGTCCAGACCATGTGTTCCCAAGGGCCGCGTGTCAGAAGCCGCCTGAAGGGGCTCCGTCCCAAGGCCGGACTGTAAGGAAAAAGACGTCTGGTTAACATAACGGCAAATTTGCATGTTTTGACTGCATGGGAGGAAACAGTTGGCTAGACCAAATCGGACAGGAAAAAAATGCACATGCAAATCGTGTATGAAAGCGTTCACACAGCGGGGCTCATGCCTATCCAGGCCTGAAGCATTTGAATTCATACTCTTCATGTTTTCATCTTTCAAAGTTTCGAACGTGTTTATTTTCCACGCAGTTGGAAAGTGTTTGTTAGCTGTCTAAGCAGTGTGTCAATACGAAGCCACAGTCATTAGTCTGTGTTTTGCAGCTGTATATGAAGGGGACTCAACTCTGGCTGTCATGGACTATTACAGTTGTGTCTCATTAGGCTGTTGTAGACCATAATACTGTTACTCTTTTGCATAAAACTTACATAAGAGTGCTGTAAAATCTCCCAAACAGGTGTTAGAAACATTGGTAAAGTTTATAATCACCTGTGATGCACGACATCACAGGTGTTTAAACAGTGTTTTCACTGTTGCGATAAAATAATCATAAGCATTAGCTGGCATCCTATAATCAGACCCACACAGAGTCTGCATCCACAGAGCGCTGCTGGACGTTTTTTAATGGAATCTTTTGGTCAATTTGACAACATTTTAGCAACCAATTTTTTTTACATGTATTTCCAGTTTCAGTGTTAGGGAAAGTTACTTATAAAACTAATATTGCGTTACTCCATACAAATATAACTAATTGCGTTAGTTATTTTTTATGGAAAGTAATGCGTCAGCTTACTTTGGCGTTACTTTTTCTCATCTGGGCTGGGCTTGCGTGATTGTTTTTCATATAAAAGTTCAGTTTTTGGCAAATGTCAATGAATGCTTTTAAATGCTTTTCCCACCAAAATTGAAATGAATAAGCCTCACGCTGAAGGAAATGTAACGCCTGATTTCTCCAAACTTGGGGACAAGTGAGCTGTCAGTCAATAAATGAGAAAACGCTACCGGTTACTATGGTAACCTCGGTTCCCTGAGAGCGGGAACGAGACATCACAGAGATTTCTCCGTTATGGGAACTCCTTCCCTTCAACCTTTCCTGAAGTCCTATTGGCTCACGCCAGTCAAATGACTGGCCAATTGTCGCAAAGCATGCAAATACGACGAGCTCGAGACAGTATAAATGCGATGCTCGCGACAATCATATCAGAATCGGATACTGAAACCGTAGGCTGGGCTAGCAGCGAACACGGCGTCTACCGTGATGTCTCGTTCCCGCTCTCAGGGAACCGAGGTTACCATAGTAACCGGTAGCGTTCCCTTTCGAGCTGTCACGAGACATCACGGAGATTTCTCCGTTATGGGAACGATATTAAATCCCGCCGTGAGAGAGGCTAAGAAGCCTAACCCCGAACACAGCAGATAAAATACGCACAAGCATACTTCCCAATAGTGACGCTGTAGGCAAGCTCACTGCTGATAGGTGGCTGTAAGCCAATAAGCGTCTAGCCCAAAGGCATACAAATTTGCATATTTGAACAGTTTTAACGTCGGCTGCACTGAAAAACAGGGCAAACTTGCACAACAACATTAAAAGGAACTGCACGGGGATTACCGTGTAGCAGCAACCTAGCATGATAAAGGTATCACTAGAAATCAACAAATACATGAATCTGCACTGAGTAAGGGCAGAACAACCGTATTAGTAAGAGGGTCAAGCAGAGTAAACTTACTGTGCGAAACAGCGGCACACACATAACAATGTAGTAAACATGCCTCAGCCACTCACCGACAGCACCTGGGAGGCAAAGGACTGAACGTCCAGCCTGTAAAACCTGGCGAAAGTATTCTGTGAAGACCAGCCTGCTGCGGCGCATATATCTTGAATAGACATACCTCTCGACCAAGCCCACGAGGAAGCAATAGCCCTTGTTGAATGTCCTCTAATGTGTAAAGGACACTCCAACCCTTGGCTCGTATAAGCAGCCGTAATAGCGTCTACGATCCAGTGGGAAAGCCTCTGTTTTGAAACGGCTCTGCCTTTCGCACAACCACCGTAGCATACGAAAAGTTGGTCCGATTGTCGAAAGCTGGCCGAACGGTCGATGTAAATCCTCAAGGCCCTGACAGGGCACACCGAAGTCTGAGCGTCTGCTTCACGCGAGGCTGCCGACTCGGAAGACAGGGCAGACAGAGATACGGTCTGCGTTTTGAAGGGGGTAGAAAGTGATTTAGGCACGTATCCCATTCTCGGACGGAGAGTGACACTGCAGTCACCGGGTCCGAAGCGAATACAGTCACTGTCCACAGAAAACGCGTGCAAATCCCCTATGCGCTTAGCTGAAGCGAGTGCGAGAAGGAGTGTAGTTTTAAAAGACAGCTCCTTCAAACCCACGGATGTTAAAGGCTCAAAAGGTGGCTGAGAAAGAGCTCTTAATACCACCTCTAGGTCCCAAGGCGGAACTGACGGTGGCCTCGGAGGATGTAGCCTTCTCGCTCCCTTAAGAAAACTCACCACCATGGGGTCTCTGCCGATCGACTGGCCGCCTTGCGGGGAACGGAACGCGGCAATGGCTGCTACATAGACTTTCAGTGTCGAGGGTAACGATCCACTATCCAGTCTGTATTGTAGGAAACTCAGAACATCCAACACGGTGCAAGTAACCGGGTCGATATGAGCCTGATGGCACCATTTTACAAACACACCCCATTTTAAAGCATACAAACGCCTTGTAGAGGGTGCTCGCGCTTCCGTGAGTGTGTCGATCACACGAGACTGCAAAGCATCTATCTCCCCTGACAACCCTGGAGCATCCACACATGAAGGTTCCATAGTTCCGGGTTCGGGTGCCACACCGAGCCGTCCACCTGAGATAGCAGATCCCTCCTGACCGGAATCGGCCAGGGAGGGGTTACCAACAGCTCTGTCAGGTCCGGAAACCAAGGCTGGTTCGGCCAGTTCGGGGCTATGAGTATCACAGATGCCCGCTCCTCCCTGATCTTGCATAACACCAGAGGCAATATTTTGATCGGAGGAAACGCATAAAGTCTGGCTGCCGGCCAGTGCGCTGTGAGCGCGTCCCCTTCCAACGGGGAGTGGGACAGGGAGAAGAACAACGGGCAATGTGCATTCTCGCTCGTAGCGAATAAATCCACCTCCGCTTTCCCGTAGAGGTTCCAAATCATCTGAACCGACTCGGGGTGTAATCTCCATTCCCCTTGAGGAATTCTCCTCCTCGAAAGCATGTCCGCCCCGCGATTCAAGAGACCGGGGATGTGCGTTGCTCTGATGGATAGAAGGCGAGAATCCGCCCACAGCAGTAAAATCGTTGCCTGCTCGCACAGAGCCTTGGAACGAATGCCGCCCTGGCGATTTATGTACGAGACTACAGACGTGTTGTCGGTGCGAATCAGTACATGCTGCCGTTCCAGTTGTGTTTGAAACTCCTTCAGAGCTAAAAAGACTGCTTCTAATTCCAAGCGGTTTATGTGCCACCGGATCTGGGGCTCCGACCACCGCCCCGAAGCTGGCATCCCCTCGCACACCGCTCCCCAGCCGAGCGTCGATGCGTCTGTTGTGACCACCACGCGTGAGGTCACCAACCCCAGGGGGACTCCCCGGCTGAAGAAATTCGGGTTGCGCCACGGAGCCAGAGCTTCGATGCAGCCGCGGGTGACCGCGATACTCAAACGTCCCGAGGTCCATGCTGTCCAGGGGACTCGAGTTTTCAGCCACAGCTGCAGTGGTCGCATGTGTAATAAGCCCAGATGACACACTGCCGAAGCTGACGCCATGAGTCCCAGTAGTCTCTGAAATTCTTTCAAATGAACAGAGCTGCCTTCTCTGAAATGGCGCAGGTAAGACAAAATGGCCGCCACGCGCTCTCGCGAGAGGCGGGCTCTCATTTCTAGGGAGTCCATGCAAACTCCCAAATACAGAATGGACTGACTCGGGGCGAAAATGCTCTTTCGCCTGTTCACACATAGCCCTAGGGACTCCAGGTGAATAAGCAGCGAGTCTATATGGCTGAGTAGCGTGTCCCGGGACTGAGCTAAAATCAGCCAATCGTCCAGATAATTTAGGATGCGCATCCCGCTCGCTCTGAGGGGGGAAAGTGCTGCATCCACGCACTTTGAAAATGTGCGCGGGGCCAAAGCCAGCCCGAACGGGAGAACAGAGTATTGGTACGCTGTGTTCTCGAAAGCAAACCTCAGAAACCGTCTGTGATGCGGCGCTATCTGAATGTGAAAGTACGCGTCCTTCAAATCCACGGACGCAAACCAGTCCCCGGGGCGAATCTGCGCCAGGATCTGCTTCAGCGTTAACATCCTGAACGGACGTTCGCAAAGCGCTCTGTTGATGGGTCTGAGATCCAAAATTGGGCGAAGCCCCCCATCCCTCTTGGGTACCACGAAGTAGCGGCTGTAAAACCCGCTCTCCAGCTCGTGTGGTGGGACTCGCTCTACTGCTCCTTTCTCGAGCAGACAGCCAATCTCTTGCCTCAGAGCCTGGGCATTTCGAGGCGATGTTAGAGACTGCACCACGCCATTGAAACGGGGTGGTCTGCGTCTGAATTGAAGAGTATATCCCCGCTCTATCACGTTGAGTAGCCAACGCGAGATTCCCGGAATAACCTTCCATGCGCTTATGAACTGACGCAGCGGCTTTAGCTGCTCGGTCGTTGGGTGCGCGGCTATAACCTGTGTTGGATGCGGACCTGCACTGCACTGTGGCGGGGCAAGGGGAACCGCATTTATTGAGTGAGGAGGAGAAAGCTCTTTTTGTGAGAAAGTATGCATTTTTATTGAATGGACACTCAACACACACACATTTGAGCAGCTGAACTTTGGGCGCTTGGGAGCCGGGCTGCTCTCGCGCTCTCCTCCCTCCCTCCGATCGTCAGGAAGACGGCTTAGCAGCCGGGGGCGGGCGAGAGTCGCGTCGCGGGCTTCTCCGCTGACCTTGGCGCTTCCTGCCGGAGCCCCACACCTTCCTCCGGACGTCTGGCTCCTGTCGAGGAGCAGTAGCAGTAGCCCCAGCCTGGGCAGGCCTGGGAAAATCTCTCCGCTGGGCAGAGCCATGCGCTGACGAAGATCTGGATCTAGCCGTCTGTTGCTGGGGGGCGCGTCTAGGCATCACGTGACTCATCGCTTTCGCGCGCTTTTGAGTCTCAGCGAATCGCTCGGTTATGGTCTCCACGGCATCACCGAAGAGGCCGGAGGGAGATATAGGAGCGTTTAGGAGCACCTTTCGATCGGCATCCTTGAGGTCAGCTAAATTTAGCCAGAGGTGCCTCTGAAGGACGACCATAAAGCCCATGGCCTTACCCACAGACTGGGCCGCTCGCTTCGTCGCCATCAACGCGAAGTCCGTCGCAGCGCGCAGATCCTTCGTCGCCTCAGGAGTGAGGACTCCGCCCTCCGCCGTTTGCAGGAGTTTGGCCTGGAACACCTGCAGCACTGCCATGGCGTGCAACGCTGATGCCGCCTCGCCATCAGAGGCATACGCTTTATTAGCGAGATGGGCGGTGGTTCTGCACGGCTTCGACGGAAGGCTGATGTCCGGGCCTAGGGACTTCGCTGCTGCAGGGCACAGGTGTGCAGCAACGGTCTCCTCGACGGGGGGAGAGCGCACGTAACCGTGGGCCTCCGCCCCATCCACGTGGGAGAACATGGCCTGCGTGTTAGAATGGACGCGCGCCGATTGGGGCGCAGACCACGTCTTCACGAGCTGTTCGTGAACATCGGGGAAGAAAGGCACCGATGTCCTTGCGTCAGCTTTGCGTGTGGACCTGAAGTACCACGAGTCGAGCTTACTCCTGACAGGCTCCTCCGGAGGATTCCAGGTGAGCTCCAACTCCTGAACAGCTTTCGATAGAACCCTCATGAGCTCCTCCTGGAGGCCTGAAGGCTCTGAGCTGCCTAGCTGCTCGGGCTCCGATCCAGCCCAACCGTCCTTCTCCGAGGCCGAGATGGACATGGCCTCGTCGCCCTCCTCGTGGCCAAAAGCTACGAATCCCTCAATATTGGAAGGGGGGCGGAAACAGTCCTCGGGGAAGGAAATCGGCGAATGCGGCGACCGTTGGGTTCGGCGGCACGGCAAGACGGCGCTCCCGCCGCCAGGAGAGGGGGGGCTCACCAGCGGCACGCTGGCGGCAGTGAGCCCCACCCCGAACAGGCCGCGAACCACATCGCGGCGGGCCCGGAGCACGCGGACCGGCAGGTCCGCGCAATGTCCACAGTCGGACTCGTCCAGCACCGCCTCGGCGTGGGCCAGGCCCAGGCAGGCGACGCAGTGGAGATGCTGATCCAGCGGTTCAATGGGTCCCGCGCAGATCTTACACACTGAAGCCATCACGAATTCCAGGTGAAGTAGAAGATTCTGATATGATTGTCGCGAGCATCGCATTTATACTGTCTCGAGCTCGTCGTATTTGCATGCTTTGCGACAATTGGCCAGTCATTTGACTGGCGTGAGCCAATAGGACTTCAGGAAAGGTTGAAGGGAAGGAGTTCCCATAACGGAGAAATCTCCGTGATGTCTCGTGACAGCTCGAAAGGGAACCAAGTAACTGGAACTGCTTATTTACTTGAAAAAAATAAAGTGATTTAATTACTTGTAATGCACTACCCCCAACACTGTCCAGTTGACACATTTGACCCTATTCAAATCAAACACAAATTCAACAAACAAATTCCAGTTACCAAGAAAAAACACGCCATTGAGTCAACCCTGGCCTGCTTTTTAAAAGCTCATAGATTTATTTTAAGAATGCAGGGGTGAGAAGAGTGACGTACAGTCAGAATCACACACCAGGCACCCTATAGATCATCACTAGTTGAGTAGAATGAGCCGCCCTTGACACTGAAGCACAAATGGTGCCTGATATATTCCACAGCATCGCAGGCTGATCCCCATGGCGACAGTAGTAGAGGGCTCAGCGTGGTCTCACATAAGAACACAGATGGTGAACTACGTCCCATCAGCATCAGAGGAGCGGCCCGATTACTCTCCATGTGCTGGCATACCATTCCATTGTCAGTCTGTCATCCATGGCATTTAGCAGCATCGTAGCACTGAGGAAGGGATTCCAGGGCTCGCGGTGAGCTGTAAGGAAGAGAGAGATTTGTCATTGAAATTTAATCACCTCTTTTAAAACGGACACTACAAATACTTCAGAGTTTTGTTATTGTATTGATTTTTTTTAACCTTTATTCCCCTCTATACAGAATGTGTCACACTGCCCATGTATTATTGCAGAGGGGCAAATGGGGCAACTATATTTTTTTATTTAAAACTGACCAGGGTCAGTTATTATAGTAATTTATTAAGTTAGTATAGTAACATAGTTAATATATCAGGGTTGTACAACTACCATAATATTTATAAGGAATAACAAATCTCAATAAGAGGATGAAGACAACTTATTGTTCAGCTTTATTATTATCTTTCAGATTCAAATAGTGTTGTTGAATAGAATAATAAGAAATAAATATTTATTAACGTCATAATATATAATATAATTATATAGTAAATATGATAAAATATCTACTATAAATATTATTACACATTATCAAATAAAATAACA
The DNA here is from genome assembly GCA_003573665.1 of Oxygymnocypris stewartii. Taxonomy (NCBI): domain Eukaryota; kingdom Metazoa; phylum Chordata; class Actinopteri; order Cypriniformes; family Cyprinidae; genus Oxygymnocypris; species Oxygymnocypris stewartii. The sequence continues at coordinate 1,665,287 of QVTF01018622.1, read as the reverse complement.
TATAATAAATATAGTAAATAAATAAATACATAATAATAAAAAAATACTTTTATTGTTTTGTAAAGATAAGTTATAGTAAATGATGTCATAAAGATAAATTATATCATAACATATGAAATTATAAAATTTTTAATAATAATAATAATTTTATTTAAACTTGTACTTGGAAATATATATATATAATTAAATTTTTTACTTACACTGAATACAAAGAATACATTTCTAAATGTTTTAAACATGGTTCTTAGTTATTTGTCACTGACCGTCCTAATACGAGCTGCTAAGATCATGGCTGCGGGGTATTAAAAGGACAGTTTAGGTGTCAAAAGAGTTGCTAATGACCGGCAGTTCATTGATACGCTGACCTCAGTGCCGTGTGTCTGGGTTAGACACAGAGAGGATAGTTTACATCTTACCCTGTGGTCAGCAACAGCTCCATGGCGACGAAGGAGCAGGGTGACACTTTAGGGGTCAGTTTTAGCCTCTTAAGCCTCCCTCCTAGAGTTTAGACTAAACCTTTGCAACTCCAAATGCCTTCTCCCAGGGCATAAGTCACAGAATCCTCACCGAGATTCCGTCAAAGCCTCACGGAGTTGGTTATCACTGGCACACGGTACATTAGTGACATAATGTGAGCGGGTCTTTATGCTTCTGAGTCCTGGAGGCGCCCCTGATTTGAATTTCTCTCCTTTGCTTTGTGTTCAGGTATATGAGGAGCCAGTGACAGTGATGAACTCCGAGCAGGAAAGGCCGTTCATGTGCAGCGCCCCGGGCTGCTCTCAGGTGAGGCTGATAAGATAATAGTGAAGACGAGCGGTCCTGTAACTCGAGGAACTCTTTCTCAGTGTGAAACAGCGCCACAGACAACAACAGTGAAATGCTATCTTGTTGAGGCAAATGAAATCCACTGGGTCTTGATATAAGATTCTTGGCTTGGTATTTATTTGGATGAGGTGGAATCCTCATAGATATGATAAATAATCTCTCTCTTAATGCATATTCTCTTCTAGCTCAAGTTCAACCATTACTGTGGTTCTCAACAGAGATATTATATTTAATTTAAACAATAACTAAAACCACAAAAAACATTTGTCACTTGAAATAAAATAAATATATATATATAAATATACAAAACATTTCTCAATTTTGTTTAGCTTGACTTGATGTATTAAAATAACTCAAATTAAAACCATAAACTTCATCACTGGAAATAAAATAAACTTTATATCTAGTTGCCAAGGAACATTTTTCATTTTCACTTAGTTTAACTTGGTAAAAAAACAAAAGCTATACAGACATGTTTTTTTTAAAGACAAAATACAGCAAATTACAAACAATCTAAAATTAAAGTGAAAACAGAAAATATAAAAATTAAACCACTACAATTGTACAAATGCAAATTTAAATATATATATTAATATATTTACATCTGCATATAGCGTCATTGTTTTTTGGGGGGAATATTTTTTTCTTCTTTCCGCAATCAGAACACATCTGTGGCCCATTTTCGGATCCCAATCCACCTGTTTTGAACCGCTGCACAATTAACCTAGACCTGTCACAATCTGTTTGAGCAGGCTGGTTCATGTGGACCATTTACAGATACAAGATTCCTCTCTGGTGCTTTTAAACATCAATTAAGATCATGTAATTACCATAATGAGAAGGTATTTTCAATCAGAAAGGTATTATCGTAATCTGTTCAGACAGATGGTTTATGCCTAAGGCTCAGTCCTGTTGTATATGGTGGTAAGTGTAACATTGCTTGATAAAGTCCCTAATGGTAAGATTCTGTTTTTCAAGAAAACCAAATGGAAAGAAAACAAGCCTCTGCTCTTTAATGTGTTTAGTGTGATTAAATTGTAACCAGTTGTTTCCATGTTCTCCAGAGATTCCCTACGGAGGATCATCTAATGATTCATCGGCACAAGCACGAGATGACCCTCAAGTTCCCCTCCATCAAACATGACAACATGCTGTCAGGTGAGACAGACCTCACACACGTGAGTGTCCGTTTAGTGTCTGTCTTTGATTAGGTATATTAGGCAGAACGTATGACTTTGCAAATGCGTAGGTGTAGTTTTAAATGCAGAGCTATGTGGCTAAAATAATATTTGTGCAGTGCTCTGCCTCACTCCCATAATCCCAGTCATCAACCCGTACCATGAGCTCCATATCAATTAGACCGCCGGCCCTCTCAGGGGACAAGGGGAAGGGGAAACAGTGCAGGGAAGAAAAGAAAATAAGCCTCAACGACTATGATGGAAAAATGGAGGGTTGCACATTTAGAGGTGCATATTTAGAGACACTAGCTAACCAAAGCTGTGTACTTAGGCTTGGTTGAAAAAGACAGCCTTTTTTGGTGTATCTGACATAAATATGTTTAATGGACATCAAAAACACATGAAATCCAAGCAAGCAAAGCAAAGCAAAACCAAACTAAACCAAACAAAACAAAACAAAACAAAACAAAACAAAACACAAAAACACAACAAGAAAAAAATGTGTTTTTGTTTAGTAACAAAACGAATCAGTATGTTTGTGTAGTTTAAATCTACAAAACAACATGCATTTATTTGAAACATGCATACATTTATTATGTATCTATGTCTAGTCATTTTATATAAAATATTGTCTACATGCATACAAATAAAGTATATACCCTAACATACTGTATATAGATTCATTTTTTGTCCACTTTTTACAGATTCGATCCACTCTCGGATTTGGTTTGAAATCCGATTAAAATCACGTTTTTGTAAACAACTCTCAGTCTGCGTGGTCAGATCAGATCTCATGTCCTTTTATTTATCATTTGAGAAATATTGAACCGTGTGTCATTCACTTTATATTGCATTACAAATAAGGAAACGATAAGGAGTTTCAAACTCAAATTAGCTTATTTCTGAATATGTAAAATACAGTAATTACTAATGTTTTCTAATGTACCATAATGATCAAGAGCAAAAGAAATCTTCAGATTCTGTCCTCTCTTTCCACTGAATGTAGAAGAAAGCAAAAGTTGCAAAATGATGATCCTATAGATGATTATGTGAAAAGCAAATCAGATTTCTGTGATTTTTAAGATGTGCCACTTGCTTTATTATATAATTAATTATTATGAGTTATGGATAATTCTAACCTTATGAAGCCATGAATAAAAAGTTAACTTTTTTGGACACTCATTTTTCTCTCATTTGTTATCAATATTATGTAAGAGTATTTACATCTAAATATATCTATATAATTCATCCTCTTCTATCAAGATACTGTGCACATTATCACGGATCAGGGATCCTGAAATCAAACTCTTGACAGGATTCTTTGAGACCTGGATGTGTGGTTCGGTCCAGACTGTAATATTCATCGTGGAGTTGATACAGTACAAGATAATGAGTTACTACGTGGTTCCAGTAGCGGCTAGAAATTATCATCCCACCACAAACTCAATAAGAAGTGTGTGTGTGAGTTTTCAATGGAGTGTGTTTGAGGGCAAGAGGCTGAGCAAACGAGAGGTAGTGAGTGAAGAAACGCATGTGCACCTTCGTTAGCAAACGAGCAACTGAGAGAAGGGCCTGCATGTAAAAGAATGCAAAGCAAGTGAGGAACCCAAAGCTGATCCCAGAAATCTGATCTGCCACTCTGACAAGGGTAAATAATGAAAAGGACAGAATCACAGCCTGAGTGGAGAGAGACACGGCATGAAGCTAGAAATGCATCCTAGTGCCACGGACCACGTGGGCCCGCCAGAAGCTTTTATTTAGCTGTTTGGGTTGGGTTCAATTTGCATAGGGAATTTACCACAAACTTGTTTTGAACTTTAGAACAAACCAAAGAGATGCAGAGTTGTCATCAGGAAACATTCAGAATTTTGTTCATGCATAGTTGACAATAACTAAAATGTAATTTAAAATTTGGGGTAAAAATACAATGTCATAGATTATGAAAAATATTTAAAATAACTATATTCAAAAAGTTTTAAAATATAAAAATATATATATTATTATATTTTTCTGTGTTCTGTGTTTTTTGCCCCATTTCTGCACATTGGTTCCACTACATGACTTTGATTTGGTGACAAATGTCAAATATTTATAATATTAAAAAAAGTACTTTATTTTTTATATAGAATTAATAATAAAATATAATAAGAAATAATAATAATAAGTGTGAATAATAAAAGATACCAAACTACTAAATAAGTGTTTTCATACTTTTAATGCGGGTTTATTATTATTTTTAGTCTCAGTTTTAATTTATACTTATCATATCAGAACAGTTGTACCACCCTGATTTTTTCACTTTATGCCCTCAAAAATATTAAAATAAATTTTAATTAATTAAATTTAATAAAGTGCATTTGTGTCGTTGAATGTGTAAATTCCATTGTCAATTATGAATAAATGAATAGATATGTACTAAAAATGGGACGTTTTCCTCGATAATCAAACCCGTTAGGCCTTCATTGTCACTGTAAACAGTTAAACTAACACGCCCTGCTAAATTTTGCCATATTTTTTCCCTCAAACATTTCTAGACCAGACACCAACCCCAACGCGCTTCCTGAAGAACTGTGAGGAGGTGGGTCTCTTTAGCGAGCTGGATTGTTCCATCGAACAGGAGTTTTGCAAGGCTCAGGAGGAGGAGGATAACAAACAGGTGAGCTTATAGTGTGGGTCTCGCAGTTGTGATCCCCGATGCTAACGGCTGCTGTCACTATAACCCCATCCGCCATAACAATGAGTCACTGAAGACTTTCAGCTTTGGACAGATCACACACACACGCACACACACACACACACACACAGACACACGCACCCGCATGCACATGCACACGCGCACGCACGCACACACACACATGCACACACACACACACACACACACAGACACACGCACACACACACGCACGCACACACACACAGACACCCGCGCGCACACGCAAACACTCACGCACCCGCGCACGCACACGCACACGCACACACACACACTCACACACAGACACAGACACACGCACCCGCACGCACGCACGCACACACACACACTCACACACAGACACACGCACCCGCACACACACACACACGCACACACACACACACACACACACACACACACACACAGACACACGCACCCGCGCGCACGCGCACACGCACACACACACACACACACACACACACACACACTCACACTCACACAGACACGACAGGCAGGTGGAGGCAGGGGCGTCGCTAGTGGGGGGAAAAGAGTGACAGAGTGCATAGGCCCAGAGGTCTGGAGGGCCCACGATCGCCTGGCCACAGGGGCACCTGTATTCAATTAGTGAGCAGATCGCCGAAATGAGGGAGACCTCCCCGAAGTGACCTCCCTCTCCCTTCTATGTGACAAAAAACAATCACCACAAACGTTATTTACATTTTACATCCCCCCTCCCCACTGAACGTGATTTCGAGGGGGCCCCATAGCAAATTCGGTGCACAGGGCCCAGAATTCCCCGCGACGGCCCTGGGTGGAGGTTCAGTTGCTGAAGCAGGTATAGATACACCCAGATAGTTTTATACTTGTTAGAGTAGGCCTATTGTACGGTTAGCTACCTCTTTTGAAAAAGTCTCAAATTGGTAACTTTCAGTCACCTCTATGGTTCCATGATGGTTAGGTTGCTCTTTAATCGAGTGGAGGAACTATGACAGAACCCGGAAGAGTAATTCAACGCGGGTTCCTTCGAGATTTTCCTATGGGGTTTTATAATAGTGTTTTTCAATTTATGAGTAAAATAAAGCCTGTGGTAAAAATAACTTCTACAATGTCAATTGCACACACTCACAGCCCAAACGTTCTTATCTAGTTACTTATTAAAAACATACTTTTTCAAAAATGAACATAACTGCTTCAAATTGTTAGTTTTGGGTATGGATGTGTGTAATTTACGTTGTAGAACAAAACATAAAAGTATCGTCACGTTATGTTTACCACAGGTTTTATTCATAAATTGAAAAACCCCATTATAAAACCCCATAGGAAAATCTCGAAGGAACCCGTGGCGAATTCCTCTTCTGGGTTCTGACGTCATAGTTCCCTCACTCTATAGGCACAAGTACAGAAGAACAGAACCGTCTTTTTATGATTTTCTTTTTCCATTTTAAAGGCAAGTCATTTCTGCATCACTAGCAACGCCAAAGAGAATTTGAAAAATAAAGACTTCTTCCAAACACTCCTCGTCTTCCTTTATTTGGACTAATAGGCAGTTCTACTTCAAGTGCACACAACTGGTTGACCGATTTTGAAATGTTGAACTACTTATACATGTGCACACATGAAAAACAGGAGCAAATGTGGTCTTGTGAGTACAACAAGCTAATCATGGCAAGTTATATGTGAGTATCTAAAAAAAAAAAACTCATGTTTTTCAAAGCCAAATTTCAAAGTGATAAATAGGATGATAATTGTAACGCCATGGGGATAGCCAAACTCTTGTGGGTGTGTTTATCATGCATTGTCAAGGTCTGAAAATGACGCATTCATACTTTTTCGACCCTAATGACTGTTTTACCACTTGCACCACAACTCAACAAGATGGCTGGCTCAGTGACCACTACGCTACTAGCCACGCTGAAGATAAACTGATGGTGTCTGTTAATCTGGGGAGTTTACACTTGAGGTTTAGGGTTAGTACACCATGCCAAGTCAGCAAGCAGCAGGTTGTAGCAGGACTTTGCTGAGCTCAGGTGCAGACAGGTGAGAGGAAGGTATCACCCAGAGCCTTTTTAGAGAATTCTGCTGCGCTTGTCTTAAGTATACTGAAAACAAATGTGGAAGCTGAATCTATTGTGTTTAAAGGATGTGTTTTTAGGGCAGTTAAGATGCTGTGTAGGGGCTAAATAGTGTGTTAGAATTTACCGCAAAATCTACTTGTTTAACCATGATGCTAAATGTGCTAAAATAGTGCCACACTCTGAGTCATTGTCTTTCTTTTTAGAGCAAACATGCCCCTTTCTTTGTAAATTTAGATTGCGTTGTATTCACAAAACTCTATTTAAGGTCATCACTAAGCGGCAATTACTGAAAAGCCAGAAAGAGGTGAATACAATTTCTGAAAGAGATGTTTGATGCATTTTTGATTGATCATGGCTGCAGTTATTTGTGTAATGATGATCAAAAGCATTATAATTAGTGTCAGTAAAGTATATCAGATTGCAGTAGTCTGCCGTATACTATCCACCAACCATTAAATTGAGTTCAGCACAGGTTTTGTGGGTGCATCTAAAATGATTGTGCGTAATTCCTTTAATGCACACTAAAGATGCATGGACATTGCAAATAAACAGTACTATCAGAATCACAATTTATTCCCTCCTCTTCATCAAAGTACTTGGTTAGTTGATGCAAATGAATAAAACTATTGAAAAAAATCTGTATATTTATGTGCACTTGTTTATCTTCTAAACCATAACAGGTACAACTTTAAATTGTGCCTTCAAGGTGAGGTCCTCAATGAGCCACAGAGTGCATTTCTGACCAACAAACCTCATTTTTCACACATCAAATAAAGTGTGGTGTGTGTCAAAATGGCCTAAACCAAAGAGGCTGCTACATATAATATTCAGTGAGGGATTCATGCCTTATTTTCTAGTTTTAGCTCTACTTTCTTAAGGTGCGATCACATTTACTGCTGTTTAATGTATTTCCACATGCTAAATCCAGTCATTTAAATAGGACTTCACTCCTACTCCAGGTATGAAAAGCTGCTTGGTTTAAAGGTAACTTCTGTTTGAGCTTCCTGCATCCTACTGATAAGAGACAATGGATCTTTTTTGTCTGCAAAATTTTGCCAATATTACTGCTCCTAGTACTGTAGTTTAGGGTTGACTTGTAGGGGGTGCTCTTCAGTTTATGTTTTACCCCTGTGTTCTTGTCTGTTTCTGAACAGAATATCGCTCTCCATGGGCAGGGAGGACCTAACCAGCACCAGCAGATCCACTCAAGAATGGCCAACCACGACAGCAGCATAGTGATCCAGCAGGCACTGCCTTCACCCCAGTCCAGTTCTGTCATCACTCAAGCCCCTTCCACCAACAGACAGATTGGGTAAGTCGCCCCTCTCATCATCACATGAACGTTGTCACTGGTACAGCGTTCAATAGACGAAGGCTAGTGTTTAATATTTGTAAAAGGTCCATGCCGCTGTTTGCATTTATCCTATCATAATACAGCAGTTGACTTGCACAAGGTGGAGAAGTAGTGATTATGTTCTTCAAAAGACTGTGTTTGAGTCTAAGTTAGACTTTGTTAGTCTGTCATGTGGATAGCAGTGAACAACAGCTGGATTCTTGTATTTGGATTGGAGTGTCTGTTCCATGCAAGTTATACATGATGTTGTTCCTGATCAGAACATATTTGGTGAAAGTCCGAAATATTTGCATGTTGAAAAATAAGTACGACCTCACGTTGTGTCAGTCACGTTTACACACTGCCTTTGAAACTTTCGTCCGTCATAAAATAAATCAGACCAGGTTTGATTTTCTGCATTTTCGCATCCGTAGCAAGCATTTTGATAGGAAAGGATGACAAATATGAAAAATACGACAAACACATATACAAATTTCAGACTCAGTGTGCAGGTACCTTTACAGTACACAACTTGCTCACCATTGGATCCTCTGCAGTGAATGGGTGCCACCAGAATGAGAAATACAAAAGCTGATAAAAAACATCTCAATAATCCAAAAGTAATTCACACTACTCAGGAATCGAGAATCGATCATTAAAACTTTAAAACCTTTTGAAAAAACTTTCTTCAGTAAATCTGTTGTCCTCTCACATCAGAATCCACAGACATATTTGTTTTGAACCGTTCTGGACTGTTTTCCCTTGTTCTGTGTTTCACTGGAGAAAGCAATATTATAAATAGAAAACTCATATTTTAGCTGGAAGTAACAGTTTGATGTTAAAAATGGCTTGATGATTGATGCTTTTGTTATAGACATGCTTGTCTATTACTTGAGGATTATTTTAATGTTTTTATCAGCGGTTTAGACTCTCATTCTGACGGCACCCATTCACTGCAGAGGATTCATTTATGATTAAGTGTAATCCTTAATTTATCCAAATCTGTGCAGATAAAGAAATAAAAACATCTACATCTTAGAAGGTCAATTTTCAGCAGGGTTTTTCTTTTTTCTTTTGTATTTCATAGCTCTTGCTCACTTTAAAATATTTGAAATGTTATGAAAGTTTTGTATGTGAAGGGATATGAAAGAGTAATTGATCCCACATTCTAGAGTATACATCCAAAAAGGATAGTTCATCCAAACATTTACATTCTGTCATCATTTACCCACCCTTAATATTCCAAACCTGTATGATTTTCAAAACAAAATTAGACCCAGAATCTAGATTAGGGTCAAAGTGAAGATATGCCTTTGATGAGGTTTTGCATTTCACACATTCAGAGTTTCATATACACACACCAACACTTTTACCCACTTAAAAAAAGCACATTGCTGACTACAAAATAGAAATGCTTCTTAAAAGCGTACATCGAAACTAAATATTCATAATTTGATCAGCAAATCATTATTTAATGCTAAAACAATTACAGTAACCAGCCAAGTGTCCTTGAAAGGGCACGTTCTCACATTCCTGGGAAGATTGTAACACTCTTTGGATCTCCGTGCTTTTCTCGTGTGTGTTTGTGAATCTTTCCAGTTGTCCCTGCAGTGACTCTAAACGTTCTCTGTGTCGTGTAGCCAGCTTGGGTGTGTCCCACAGTGATGACATCAGTGGTGCAGCTCTGGTGGGGATATCAGCTTTTTGGGATGACGCCCCTCTTGCGCAAACACATCCAACTGCTGACCCGTCTTTCTTTTTTCTCCAAGAGTCTTATTCCCTCTTTCTCTCTCTGTCTCTTTGTTGCGTCAGAATGCGCCCTGTCTGCAGTATAATCACCACCTGAAACAATGATGGGCCACAGGGAGAGGACGGTATCATTTTCAGCCGTGGTGGAGGTTTAGGATGAAGATTAGAGGGTCAGCTGACTCCAAAATCACAGATGTATTGTGTATAACAACAAGATGTTTCATAATGAAACTGTCACTTAGCAAGTTGACACACAGGTCGCTTAGTGTTTGGAGAAGCTTGTATCTGAAAGCGGTCGACAATTAATAACACACTCTTTACTTCATGTTTGTGTATGTGTCTGATGATTTTTGTGAAGAAATACTGCACATCTCTTTGCCAATGGTAAGACAGGATAGGGCGTAGAGCCCAGATTGGAGTACTTGTGAATATTGGATGGAAGGCCTGTCAATCAAGTTGATTGATAGTCTGACAGTGCATTTGTTCTGGGAAAGGGATGGAATTACAGTCAAAGAAAGAGAGAGAGAGAATAAGAGACAGAGAGAGACTAGTTAGCTCTCCTTTCTTTGCTGCATTAACTTAATAGACACTTCTTACTAGACATATCTGTTATGAAAAATGCACTGATTTTTATGACCAAACCAAAGTTTCTTTTGGTTTGCACACCATCTGAACAAAACTTATGAGAGCTTTGTTAGAAGGGTTTCTGCTGGGTCAGGGGCAGTAATGCTGAACGCTGCTATGAATGCTCTGCTGTGTTTTAGATTTCAGCAGTCGAAATGGGAGGTGAATATAAATTCATGCAGAGCATATGCAATGCCCATGCTGTTTTTGTGTTGGAACATGGGTGTGCATGTGCTAAAGCTGTAAAGAAACAGTTTATAGCACTCATTATAAATGTACACTCATGCAGCTCAGATATCATAAAGTCCTCTGCCTTCTATGGATATTTTATTGAGAGAAGCTGTGTTAGTCTTACAGTAGTTGGTCAATATCATGAAATCTGTCAAGAACTTGTATGGGTAACGATTCAGACCAAAATCAAACAAAAGAAATACAAAATTACATTTATACAAAAATGTTATTATATAACCAAACAATTTTTTGAATGGCAATTTTATGTTGTTTCATGACAATTAAGCAAATCTTTACTCCAGGTCTTATTATTCTAATGCAGAAATGGTAAACTTTTATTTAGTTCATATTTATCATTGTAGTATTAGTGTTATTTTAGTAGCCTTGACATATATTATATTTTTGTTAATATATTTTCAATTAGATTTAATTTTTATATTTTTGGTTAGTAATTTAGTTTTTATCATTTGTATTATTTGTATATATTTAAATATTTATTTGTATATATTTTTATAATTTGTATTAATTAGTTTTAGTTTATTTATTCTAGTACTTAAAGTTAAACTCAGCTAAAGTAACACAAATATTTTTTTTTATGATTGTAGTTATTAACTATAATAACCCATGGGTAGTGGTTGTGTTGCACCCCCCTCTGGTTGGGTCGTATGACCTGGATATGGAGATCTGTTTAATTGTAATTTTGGTCTTTTTGCTACCTAAATCTTCATTGATGTCCATTGTAAACGGCAACTCTCTATGACTCCACATGTGTGAGAGTGTTGTTTTGTTATGGGGACTGTGGAGGTCAGGGGTCAGCCTATGGAAGCGTGTATCAGTGTGTTTGGAATTGTCCACCTCAGCGGGAAAAAGGCTTTCAATCCTCTTAACACAGAAACTCCACTTCCCACAGGAAGCCATTGAGGCCAGTTAGTGCCTCTGTCCACAAACGGTTTAATCTTCTCCTCCTGCTGCTCTGAACTGAAGAATCATGCCATGATTTAACTAAAAATCCTGAATGATGCAGTATTGACGTGCACGATGTAGAAATACTTTGCTTTTGTGAAATGTTCATGTCTAAATACTAAACTATTCCTAGGAAAGAGGGGTGAATCATAAATTTGGCATAAAAAACGTGGTGTGTCGGATGGCAGCTTAAATCAGAGTAGCCGGAATGTTACTATTTTCAAAGGCAAACTGACATCAGATATACACACGCACACTCCCACATATATATATATATATGAATGACACTGTTCCGTTAATGAGAGAATATCTGAGAAGACACTATTTAGGGGCTATTGAACCTTGTATGAAGTTAATTCGGTTACAACACAATCCACCTTCCTTCCATAGCCTCTGTGTTTCATTGTGAGCAGATTTGTCAGTGGCGAGTACTAAGCTCATCTGCTTTCTAATAATATATTGTTCCTGTTTTTGAGAGAAATCTGGTTAAATTATCAGAAATAGAATGAGCAATATAGACATGCGCACTTCGTCAACAGAACTTACAGTACTTACTCACATCTTCCAGACTAAACTGGTTGCCACATGAAATAATATAAAATGAAAAATAAAATAAAATTATGAGATAAAATAAATAGAAAATAACAGTAAATTATAAAATGTACAACTACACAACCAGATTTTTTTTCTGCACCCCTATCTCTACAAATGTAATTACCTGTACAGTGATTGTAAATGACTGCAGTAAGCTTAGTCCAGGGTCCATCTGCTTTCTACGTTTTTTTGGATGTGAAGACTGACAGAGTTATACAGCGTCCATTGAATTAGGATAACAAGTCATTTTCATTGCTCCGCCATGTTTACTGAAGAGATTTGAAGGCTTGGAATCAATTAAGATTGGCTTTCCTCAGGTCTGCCTGCTTAACAGGGCTCAGGTGGGGGGGCACAGCTGTGAAACACAAGGACTCTCAACCCCCAACTTTTCCTGTGATTCTCCAAGCGTTCCTCTAGGTTTTTCCCTTTATTCACACCAGCCCTGCTAAAAAGGCCGGCATATGTTATCTTTTGGATGCTGGCCTCTAGCACGGGATGCTAATATACTGTAGTTATAGTTTAAAATGTACATTTCTCCCATCTTATAACCACCCTCATGTCTACAAAACTTTTTGAATGATATTTTGAAGAATGTTCCAGTTGTAGTTTTGGACCCCATTGACTTTCATTGTATTTTGCATGGCTGCAGTATGACGGTTCAAAAGCATCAAAAACCAGCACTGACCACCATGAATCTGGGCTTCAGAAGGGAATACAGTCCCTCGGGGAGAGAGGCAATTGACAGAAAAAAGGAAAAGGAAATGACAGAGCACAGGGATTCTGAATGTCATGGCTATTCAAAGGGTCCAAATGATTTGAATGCTCTCTGCATGTGAATTACTAACATCTGTTCCTGAGTCATGTCAGTGTTAAATATGTTAGACATAGTCAGTCGGCTTGAGATAAAACATTGTGAGGGAGCTCCTCCTCTTTAACTGAGTGATAAGAAAGTCCAGGGGTTGGAGAACACAACTGGTAACAGTGAATACTAAATGTAACTAGTGTCTGAATGCTGGCCGTACTGAATGAGAGACGGATATGGGAGGACAAGTTCAGCATCAATAGATCTTTTCTTCTGGAGTTGTGGTGATTGACATAGTTTTAGTTGAAACGCTCTTGCAACAGATAATATAATAGATACAAAATTGATGGCAAGGCAAAACTGCCTTTGGTGCAGATATAAACTGATCATCTGGAACAGCTCAATGTAAATTATTTCCTGTGTAACATCCAGTGAAACCAGAGCAGTTAATATTAAAATAAATGATCAACACTCAGTACTAACCACTGCAAAACAAGCATGCTAACAGTTAGCATGCTAATTAAGACTTTTAGCTTCCTAATTCAAAATAACTCTTTTGTATTACATTTATATAAAAAATAACACTCAGCAAAACTACAAGCATGCTAACAGATAGCATTCTAGTTAAGACTTCTAACTTCATAAAACAAAAATAGCTCCTTTGAATAGCACACTTCCTTTTCTATTACTAAAGAATCAGACAAAAATGTCCCATTCTGACATAAGGAAGAGGCTACGAATTGTATTTTCCTCCATCAAAATTCCCTCACTTCAACGTGTTATTTCCTCTCATGCAAGATCTAGATAAAGCAATGTATTTTCTATGTGTATACAGTACATATATATATACACACACACTCACTGGCCACTTTATTAGGAACACCTTGCTAGTGCCGGGTTGGACCCCCTTTTGCCTTCAGAACTGCCTTAATTCTCTGTGGCATAGATTCAACAAGGTGTTGGAAACATTCCTCAGAGATTTGGGTCCATATTGACATGATAGCATCACGCAGTTGTTGCAGATTAGTCAGCTGCACATCCATGATGCGAATCTCCCGTTCCACCACATGCCAAAGCTGCTCTACTGGATTGAGATCTGGTGACTGTGGAGGGCATTTGAGTAAAGTGAACTCATTGTCATGTTCAAGAAACCAGTCTGAGATGATTTGAGCTTTGTGACATGGTGCATTATCCTGCTGGATGTAGCCATCAAAAGATGGGTATACTGTAGTCATAAAGGGATGGACATGGTCAGCAACAATACTCAGGTAGGCTGTGGCATTTAAACAATGCTCAATTGGTACTAAGGGTGCCAAGAAAATATCCCCCACTGCATTATACCACCACCACCACCAGCCTGAACCGTTGAGACAAGGCAGGATGGATTCATGCTTTCATGTTCTTTACGCCAAATTTTGACTCTACCATCTGAATGTCGCAGCAGAAATCGAGACTCATCAGACCAGGCAACGTTTTTCCAATCTTCTATTGTCCACTTTTGGTGAGTCTGTGTGAATTGTAGCCTCTGTTTCCTGTTCTTAGCTGACAGAAGCGGCACCCGGTGTGGTCTTCTGCTGCTGTAAACCATCTGATTCAGGGTTCGACATGTTGTGCGTTCAGAGATGGTATTCTGCATACCTTGGATGTAACGAGTGGTTGTTTGAGTTACTTTTGCCTTTCTATAATCTCTAACCAGTCTGCCCATTCTCCTCTGACCTCTGACATCAACAAGACATTTTCGTCCACACAACCACCGCTCACTGAATATTTTCTCTTTTTTGGACCATTCTCTGTAAACCCTAGAGATGGTTGTGTGTGAAAATCCCAGTAGATCAGCAGATTTTGAAATACTCAGACCAGCCCGTCTGGCACCTTAAGTCACTTAAATCCTCTTTCTTCCCCATTCTGATGCTCGGTTTGAACTTCAGCAAGTCGTCTTCACCACATCTAGAGGCCTAAATACATTGAGTTGCTGCCATGTGATTGGCTGATTAGCAATTTGTGTTACCAAGCAATTGAACATGTGTACATAATAAAGTGGCCAGTGAGTGTGTATATATATATATATATATATATATATATATATATATAATTAATAATCATAATTAAAATTTTAATATATGAAATATTAAGGGCCACATTTGCTCTTTCGGTGTTAAAGTACTGTCATGATTAGACTAAAGAGCCGTGAAGAATTAGCGCTGAAAAGGCCTGACCTTATTGAGCATTTGTATGAGTTTCCCTTTCAGACACAAAATTAATGGGAGGTATTAAAATGTATCACATTTGCACTCATCACATTTCTTGTATTTGCAGCATTATTTAACGCCCCCCAAAAAAGCAAGTGCAAGTCTTAAAGCAGTTGCTAATTTGTGCTGCTCTTGGTAGATTGCGCTCGTCATTATGGAAATAAGATATTGCTTCTTTGTTCTTTAATGTGCACATTGTCAGTAAATCACCCGCATAATTTTCCCCTCCCATCTGCGCTTTTGTGGAATTGCGCACTAATACTAATTTGCCCTGTTTAGTAAATCTGTCCCTAAATATCATAATGTATTGACATTTATAAAATGAATGATGCTTTTTTTATTCATTTACACTATTAAAAGAATTGTGCAAACCTTCATGTGCCTGCAGGAATTTCTTGTAGCTCCACTGCGAATTCGATGCCCTTTGAAAGTTGAAGCAAACCCGAACCGCTCACTTTGCTGCAGTGCGTGCAGTTTGTGTGCTTGTGTGTTTTCACACCTCTAAACATAAGAGGAGCTGGTTTTCACACCCATAAATAACAGGAAGATTTTGAGGTATTTTGGTGGTTGAAAAGGAAGCTGTGCACTGCAACACAACAGCATGAGATGCACTGACTCAATGATGTTAACCGTTAGAAAGGCCGTGTGCAAATTCCATTCTGAGTGCCTATTGAATTTGATGGGGAACTTACTTCTCGACCGTTGATGAAGTACATTCTGTAGGTATACAGGCGTGTAGTACAAATACATCCACGAACATGCTTCACTCCTGTTGAAAAAACCTGCATATGCTGGTTAGGTATGTTTTGAAGCATGGCTGCTGGTTTGAGCTGGTTTAAGCTGGTTCTTAGCTGGTCATGTGCTGGTTCTAAGCTGGTTCTAAGCAACTAGCTCCTGCTCAGGACCAGCTTAGGACCAGCATATGACCATCTTAAACTAGCTCATGACCAGCTTAAACCAGGTCAAACCAGCAGCGCTTCAAAACATACTCAAGCAGCATATACTGGATTTTTCATCAGGGACCTGCCATGCCTTGCCCTTCGACCCATATGTTCTTTAGCCTATGACATACTAATAGCAACTGAAAATAATTTACTCTGTGTAACACAAATACTGTAAAACCACACAGATAGCTTACTTGGTAGCTATATAGCACTGATATAGCTGCTCAAGTCACAGCAGTTAGCTTAACCACGTAACAATCACAGTTTTTTTCTTATAATAGTGACTATATCTCACAATTGGATATTAATCATAACTACAGTTTTTTTTCAATTGCTAACATTCTTCGTCTAATCTTTAGTCACATTTTCCAAACTCTAAACACAATTAACACAATATCTTTCTCTTGTGAGCATACTATTAACGCAATGCATGTTGTTTTCACACAATATTCAGTCAATTAACACGTTTCTAAAATGCTTAAATGTACTTCTCATACAAGCTTACGCCATACCAAAAAACACGGATCTTCTCTTTTTTACAAATGCTTAAACACAGCATGACAGAAATTAATGTTCCAAACTTTGAATATAGCGTAAAATCTCTTCTTCTGCAACAAAAGCAGCTTAAACTGCTAAGAATTATTTTAATTTCTAATCATTGAGAAATAGCTGATTCCAATCTTAATTAATAATTCCATGTCTTTCCAAAACAGTCATTTTTTGGTTGCCATCCTTTCATTAAGTGACAATCTTCATCTGCTCAAGCAGAACGTTAATGTTATCTTGTGCTTCAGCAAGGTATCTCTGGCTAAAACTGGTTAATGTTAGTGAGTCCATGCTAACGTACAAACCTAAATAGAGAACTGTTCTCACGTAATGGACAGTGTAGTTAAGTCAAAAACACATGAATGAAGATCTATGTGTCATTGCCTCTCCATATTAAACTGGCTCAATGTAAATTAATTGAATCTTGCCCTAAGGTACATGAACAGTGTTGTTCCGAGATGTTGTCATCGCGATCGTAACGGCCATAAAATGAGACTTCTCCTGTTTGCATTGTGGTCTGTATTTTTACATTATTTTGAAATATTTGATATCTCCATGTCATAGTTAAATCCCACTAAAATGATGGCACTTCCGTGTCCAAAATTGATCAAAAACATCTTGGGACAAGGTTTTCACTCAGACAGCTGTCAGTGAAATACAGTAGCAACTCCGTTTGTTTGAGTGCGCTACAGTAACTAAGCGGGATGGGGCTTACCGATAGGTCAATTGCAACTTTATATACATTTACATTTATGCATTTAGCAGACGCTTTTATCCAAAGCAACTTACAATTGCATTCAGGTTATACATTTTCATTAGTATGTGTGTTCCCTGGGAATCGAACCCACAACCTTTTGTGCTGCTGACGCAATGCTCTACCACTGAGCCACACAGGAACACTATATAACACATTATATCACACAGTGAGACTTTATATATCACAATATGACTGTATGTCCAATTTTAAACCTCATCTCATGATAACCTTTGTTTTTCCCTTATAAAAGGCAAGAAACAAAACTTTTCTCTCAGGACACTGTAGAAATACTCACTTACTGCACAGTTTTATGACTTCAACCTGTCAAAACTTGATACTTGTTCGTTGGGACTCTGATTCACCCTAGCCGAGGCAGCGTGCAGTGTTGTTTTTGTACAAGGCTGTATAGAAGAGCCCTCTCATACCCCCCCGGTTCCTCTTGTGGACCAAAACACAGACGTCATCGATTTCTTCACAAACTGCTTTCAATCACATTGATCTGAAATGCAGAGCCTCATTGTTGGGATTTAAACTTCTTGACCCCTCTGATGGAAAAAACTAACTGTGGTTGATGTTTTAGCTAATTACACCATGCAGAGAAAGCCAAAACTTGTGGTCACCCACCCTGAGAAGATCTTTCCGTTTAGGGTGGCATCTTCTGGATACACAGCGAGTGTGTATGTCTTGTGCATGTCTGAAAGAGAAAGAATTTCAGAGGAACAGAAAGAAAGAGAGAAGACAGGCAGGCAGGATGTACATCTGAGCTGAATTAGAGTGAGCTCATTGTGTACGGCGTAGGGTTTAATAATGCGTTTGGAGAGGAACGCCCAGGCCCTGCTCCTCTCATTCCAGCACCACTGTGTCATCCTGGTCCACCACACAGACACATGCAGAAACACACACACTCCTGCAAACACAGAGAGAAAGAGAGAGACCTCGGAGCAAACATCAGGAAGACAGGAACTGCTGGTCAGAGGAAGAGAGGGATCAGGGGTAGATTGAAGACAGGGGTCCTAGATTGAGAATATGAAAGGATGGAAAAGGGAAAGAGGAAAAGATCTAGGGTGCTGGATAGACAAGAGGAACAAAGTGATAATATAAAGACTTTTATATGGATATAAATAAAAGAGACAGGTGTACTGTGGTGTCCATGAGTCTGAGATCACATTGAAAATTAGCGAGATCCCATAATTTAAATTAGGAAATAAACAACGTTTAGAAATTTGAAAATGTACAAATAACAAGTCAACTAATAGTTGTTTATTAATAAAGTAGAAAAATGTAGTATTTAAAGGGATAGTTCAAAAAGTTTAGTTTGGTTCCTCCAAATTCTTAAAAATGTCTTCTTTTGTGTTCAGCATAAGAAATACACGTACACATGACAGGTCTGGAACCACGTGAGGATGAGTAAATGATGACAATATTTTCATTGTGAACTGTTTCTTTGAGATCCTGCACTATTTTAGGTCTTGCAAGAAAATACATTTATGACAGTGACCATGATCAATGACAAGCTTGTCTAAATTTTGTCAGGCTCTCGGCTGTATAGATACAGTATACAGTACGTCCTTAGAAAACATACTAACATGTTGAAGACAGACGTTGCAGATTGTTAGTTTCACAGTCTTTGAAGTCAATACAAAACAACATTTGTCACCTGTTTTATAAGGTTGTTATCATTGGGAACTGATAGGATCTTGTGAAGTTGTCTTCAGAGGACAGGTGTCTTTCTTTGGAATTATTTGTGTGATTCGTTCACAATAAATACCCCGTTATACACTTCAAAGTTTTTTTTGTTCTTCACTCATGGATTGTGTTTGTAAACTTTCTGGGTGCGGAGAGTTTTCTGGAAAGATTGTCCTGGTGAACGGTTTCAAACCATCAAAACAAACTCCAACCAAACTTTGGCCAGATTTAGTTCAAAATGACATCCCACAAATAGTGTCTATTTGAATTTGATGTGCACTTTGTGCTTATTAAAGCCTGTTCCCACCAAAAACTATAACTATAAAGACAACTATATTAGTGTCCACTCCAACGCACAATGTTCTGTTCATTATAAACACGTGCTGCATTTATATCATCTGCCGCTTTAAATGCTTGAGGTCTTTAAAGTCGGATAGATTTATTGGTTGTGTTTTAATATGTTTTTATTGTTCACCATTTGTAAAAAAATCCTTCTGAAAGTGTTTCCAAAGACATCGTTGCTCTGTCTTGTTTAGTTGTGGAGACTGTGGACTTGACTATTCTCATAGGATCGGAATGATTATTAAAATGTTATAGTTATTATCCTTGGTGTGAAAGGTCATTTATTACAATGGATCATTTATTACAATGAATTATTGGTGTGGAATTAAACTCTTTCCCCTAAAACACTCTGGAAATGCGAAAGCAATAAAGAGGATTTTCTAACTTGAATGTTGGAGTTTCATCCACACAAGACAGGCTGTCTTGTCACAATGAATGGTTTAAAACGCTACTACGTGTCTTTTGCATTTCCATGGCTAAAAGCATTATCGATTAGCCATGGGAAGGATTCAAATCAGTGTGATGAATTGACAGACAGGTGGGGGCGGAGCCTGAAACCTCCCTGGGTCAGTCATGCCGGAGAGCTTCTCAGCATAGTTTCAGTCCCGAGACGAAACAACGGCCTGGCTGTGAGCCAAACCACTCATTCTGTTTGTCTGTCTCTCTCTCTTTCCCCCTCACACACTCTCTCTCTCAGCCGTTAGCGATGAGAGATGTATCCGTGCATAATTGGGGCTTTGTGGTGAGCTGTGCCATGCTTGCTCGCCCCGAGGTATTCCAGGATAAGTCTCTCTCCGTTGTTCTCATTGACAGAGCTCGACTTTACATGGAACTTAAGTCTATGTCACAGCCGCCTGCCAACGAAGTCCCTCCTCCAAACGGTGCTTTTTCATCACCCTAATGAGACTCAGGCTCTCTCACGGCCCTTCTCAGCTTGATTTATTTGATCAGATTCATATGATTCCACCCACTCTGCAGTCCTTGGGCCCGT
Source organism: Oxygymnocypris stewartii (assembly GCA_003573665.1). Taxonomy (NCBI): domain Eukaryota; kingdom Metazoa; phylum Chordata; class Actinopteri; order Cypriniformes; family Cyprinidae; genus Oxygymnocypris; species Oxygymnocypris stewartii. The sequence goes on along the minus strand of QVTF01018622.1, from coordinate 1,644,709 downwards.
GGCAAGCCCGCTCTCTCGCTCTCTATGAGTGTGATTAAAGTGGTAAATCAGGGGCAGGTCCTGTGCTGTGTTTACTCGGAGCGCCAGGCAGCTGCAAGCTGTTTGGTCTCTTTCTGTTTCTCCCGCTGTTTAGGCCCATTGCCATGGAGACCGCACCACCGTCTCCCAGCGGCTGGAACCATGCCCCGGGCTGTTTTGGATACATTCACACAGCGAATGATAAGAAAAAAGAGAAACGTTTATGCACTATCGCTGCTGCAGTGTCGGCTCAAGTTAGTGTGGTGCAATGAGTAAGAGAAAGAGAGAGAAAGAGAGAACATAGTATTCAGAGAGAGCGAGAGAGATGGTGAGACTTAAAAAGAGAGATGGGGGGGGGGGGGGGTGTAAGAAGCCAAGAGCATTACATCATTGCTGGAGTGGAGTCAGAAGGGAAGGAAATGAGTCAGTGGGCTGACTGTGCCTGGCTCTCTCGCTCTCTCGCTCTCTTTCTGCCTCTCGTCTCGCTCTCTCTCTCACTGAAGAGGTAGTCAAGCCTCTTACGCTGAAGTCACTTCAGTTGGGCTTGTAGAGATGAATGTATGTGCTTATAGCACCATTTAAACAACTTTATAATGTCTCCAACATTTTTTGTTTATACTGTGTTTAGGACAGCCGTACAAAGGCTGCATGCAACATGTACAGCTTATGAAAAGGCATGAATTATGAGCAGAATCTGACATTTTTCAAAAATTCTTGAAATTCCCTTCTAATTTTGTTCAAAAATGCATTTTATATCACTATCCAGATTCGAAAATCATCTAGAAAATGTATTTATATTTTTGCTATATATATATTTTATATAAATATAAATAAATCTATAGAAAAACATTGTATATCAATATGCAGAATAAAGACTTTTCTGTAATTGCTTTTTATTCTCAATTATAGAATGCATTGAATATCACTGTCCAGAATATTTAATATTTTTGTTGAGGGTTGTCTTTTGGGATTGTATTCTAGAACTTAATATGATTATGCCTATACTGATGATGAAATATTATGTTTAGGACTGCCATACGAAGACTGAATGAAAATCCTCAAAGATGAAGAATTCATTGTATATAACTATCCAAAACTGTGAATCTTCTAGAAATATTCAATAGATTCAAAGATTCATTCAGAACCTTTTAGAAGTTATATTTTTAGAATGTTGTCTTTTGAAATGCATTCCAGAATGCTTTAAATGTCATCTGAAATCACTTCACAAAAAAAAAAAATCTGACTTTGCTGCAGTTGGAACAAACTACTGATGTGTCTGGCCGGTAGGGGAACTGCCCCCCCCCCCCCCCCCCCCCCCGACTGAGCCTGGTTGCTCCCAAGGTTTTTTCTCCGTTCTGTCACCGATGGAGTTTTGGTTCCTTGCCGCTGTCGCCTCTGGCTTGCTTAGTTGGAGACACTTCATTTCCAGTAAAATCATCGACTTGATTGCACAGATATTATTTAAACTGAACTGAGCTGGACAATGCCATTACTAAATTCAATAATGAAATTGATTCAACTGAAAATTGAGTGTTAAATCCTGTCATTTTACATTATTGACAAAATTTTCCTATTTTGATACTGAGCAGTTGCTTTGTTACAATTTGTATTGTTTAAAGTGCTAAATAAATAAAGGTGACTTGACTTGACTTCAAGAATCCTAAAAATCAATCTGGTGCTTTCTTTAAATTTTCTCAAATCTACAAAATTAAAATGCCACTAGCAGAAATTATACTCTTAAAGAATTCTTTAATAATGACTCCTAGTTAATATGATTATGGAATATTATGTTTATACTGTTTAGGACAGCCATACAAAAGCTGCATGCTACATGTTTTGCTTATGGAAAGGCTTAAATTATGTGTAGAATCCGAAGATTTTCAAAATCTATTGGAATTCCCTTCTAGATAGTGTTCAAAAATGCATTATAATTTACATTCCAGAATGGAGAATATGTACTGATACCCAGAATAAAGACTTTTCTAGAATTGTTTTCTCCCTTCTCGATTATGTATAGAATGCATTGAATGCACATCAGTGCTTTTATGGGATTGCAGTCTCATCTTAGTTTGCCCTGTTTAGTAAATCTGGTCCCAACTCTTCTAAAATTCTTCAATATTTTATTTGAGAGATTCTGTTCTAGAATGTGTCTTTGTAAAACAAACTAGAATTATTCCCTTCAATATTATACTCTATTATGCAGTACATTTGTCACTAAAACTTTTCACATTTATAATGCTTCTAAATATTCAAAAATGATTCAGTAATTTTAATTTAGATTCTTTTCTAGAATACCCTTCCTGAACATGCTGCTAGAACTCAGTCTAATCTTCAATTGAATGTTTTAAATGTTTTCATTTAGATTTTATCAGTTTACAATCTCATAGAATTTTATTTAAGGGCCATTCATTAAACAAAAACTGAATTAACTTCTGAATAAACCATTCTCAAAACCATTCTTGCGTAAATGATTGAATTATACCGTATGTGAAAATAGTAACAGTCATTTCACAATGATTTAACCAGAATTCTGCTTGTATTTCCTGATTAAGGCCGCCTATATTCTGTACTAGAATGCAGTATGTATTGTAAATGCTTGAAAAAGTCACCATGAGATTACCCTGTGATGCTATAACCCTATACGTGAGGAGAGTTTAGAGTAACATCCTAAACTCTCTAAGACTTGAGGCTCTCTATAAGTCAGTGATGTTGGGTTTGGTGTCTTTTAGCTCAGAGAGAGAATGATAGTGGAGGATCCTTCTGAAATCAAGAGAGAAAAAAGAAAAGACAGCAAGGAATAGAAAGGGAGGAGTGATGTCATGTTGGAACAGGGAGACAGTGTGTGTAATGTGAGAGGAGAGGGTCAGGATTGCACTGTGTGTGTGTGTGTGTGTGTGTGTGTGTGTGTGTGTGTGTGTGTGTGTGTGTGTGTGTGTGTGTGTGTGTGTGTTTGAGTGTGTACTTATACCCACCTCTCACCCTCCGGGGGTCTTATTATTCCCTCTGAAATGACAGCCATGTCATTAATACAAAATATACACTAGACCATACAAACACACTAACACACACAGACAGTCATGCACTTGATGTTCACCCACATGAGCAGTAATTCTGGGTGTATGGAAAGTTTTTGTCTTATGATATTTTGCCCTTTCATAAGAGGTTTATTCTTTATTCTCTGTTGATACACACTTTTCATTTGTTGCTCGCCGAGGAGCAGGTGAGCGAGTTTGACAAGGAACCTGTACAGCATCTAAAGCGTCTTTCTTTCCGTTGGCCAGATTGAGCTCTTAATTAGGACCGTTTCCTGTTCGTTGAGTTTTAATGTGCAGCAGGACTGGCCCGCAGAGAGTTGCCCCGCTCTCTGTTTCCCTCTCTCTTTTCCCGCACCTCAGTGGTAACAGACCAAGGCAATTTTTTCTTCAGCCTATGTTGGTTAAATTGTGTTTCAGAGCTGAGCTGTGGTTGTTCTCCACCACAAGAATGTAAATCCATTTCTTCATCTAAAAATTCCCTTAGATTTATTTTACTCTAGAAAACAAAAGGAGACAAGCTCAGGCTGCCTCTAAATATGCATGCAGTACTTCCCTACTATAAAGTAGAAAAACAGTATGTGAAAAGAGTAGTAGGCTATGTCTAAGTTCATAGTATTCATAAAACTGTATGCAAAAAGTATCTGAATTACTTATTAATTTGGCCAAGATTTTAAAGTATTTGTGTCCAATGGACACACAATACCATTGGAGAAGTGTTGTGACTGGCAAATGCAACATGAGAAAATGCAACGTGATCTCTTTATCATTCGTATGTATTTTACATAAAATGTGGTTTTATAAAACATACATTTACTTATGTTTTTACAGGCATTAAAAAGTACAATTCTGGCATATTTTCAGCATCTAAACATACAAATACACATTTCAGCATTTATACGTACAAAACTGACGTCCTGACAACATCCAAAATCAAATCCTTATGAATATTGAAATCGCAGCATTCATTTAATTATCATTAGTTTTTCATATCAACGATCTTGTTTTCAGTTGCATCATTAAATTGTTTACTCATTTTGTTGTGTGATTTCTGCTGCCAGCTCGTTTCCAATAATTTATTTTAGTTTTTTGTCAGTTTTGGTGCTTGACTGCCTCACTTTCATTTACGGAAAAGAGTAGTTTTTACAATAAAGTGAGTTTTATTTAGGGGTGAACTATTCCTTTAAAAAAATAAGCCAAATCTCGAATGGGTGTGTATATGTGTGTGTTTCAGAGATGTGGGGTTGTTAAGCATGTGATGGATTGGAGTGTTAGACGTAAATGACAATATGTCAGAATGTTAATGACCGTGTGTGTGTGTGTGTGTATGCGTACACAGTAATCATGCAGTGTAAATGCTGCTATTTAGGCCAGATAAATACAGGTATTTGTTCAGGTGCGGACCCCCTCCTTTCCCTTTCAGCTGTCCGTCAGCTCTCCAATCAGACCGAAATAATTCTTGTCATCTAAGGCTAAAGGTTATTCAGACAAGCTGCGTTTCTCCATACTGTGTGGTAGTCCAAGTCTATAGGTGGTGTATAGTGGTGAAGTTAGTGAGTGCTATATTTGACACATTCTGCCTAAATATCAGTGCGGTCAGGGGAAGTGGAGTACTAGCAGCTTCTTGCCAACCCAGAGAGGAAGTTGTGTGGCTGGTGTCTTGAAAATAGATATTGTGCGCCACACTTGAGGTTATGTGAAGTGCATTACCTGTATGAGAGAATGTTTTGTAGATGTTGATTGTATTAGGCTGTTAAACTCTCTCATATGTTTGCAGACTCCACTAACTATGAGAGAGATTTGTAACAAGCTGATATGTCAAATTCATCTCGCCATCTTTTTTGTATTCATCCACACCCAAGCTTTTATTGAAGAATAGATGGTTTGATCAGCCTTAAGGCAAGAGCCAGTGAACCTCCACTGAGAGCTTCCAGCAGAATGTCTCTTGCTGGGAAAGCCACTCTGCCTCTCTGTGCATGCCTGAATACTTCTAAAAGACATAGTTCACCCAAAAATCGATTAGAATTCTGTTATAAGGGTCAATGACATGACGCTAATCGATAAAAAAAACGTCAGGCATTCATAACTAAGTTTCAAGGTCAGTAAGTGTCTTAAAATATCAGATAAATAAATAGCAGCCCCTCTTATGTAAAAGACAAAGCTGCTGATGTTTATGAATTGATCATTTATGGTATTTGTGTAAAAATAACAATATTCAATTGTGTATCACACATGTATTTAAGATGGATTTTTTTAATGTAATGATTAGACTAAATTACATTTTTAGAGCCATTTTAGAGATGTTTTTAGGATGTAAACATTTCTTGGAAATGGCATACGAATACAAAGAGTACGTTTCTTAGAACTTGGCCTATGTTATTTTGGTCACGCTTTATTTTAAGGTCCAATTCTCGCTATTAACAAACCTTTAACTACGACTTTTGCCTCAATAAACTCCCAATTTTCTGCTTATTAATAGTTAGTAAGGTAATTGTTAAGTTTAGGTATTGGGTATGTAGAATATGGCCATGCAGAATATGTGGTAATAAACAGACAATATGATAATAATAGTCATGCTAATATCTATGCAACTATAGTTAATAGTGAGAATTGGTCCCTTTATTAAAGTGTGACCATTTGTAACAATTTTTTCAAAATATTTGATTATAGATACATTTATAAGAGATTGCCATTCTATATATTACAATATATTTATATTTTGGACATTATAATTAAATAGCTCCTACACTTACATTATGAGGAGGGGTAAATGCTAATAGATTAGTCATTTTTCTATGAACTATACCTTAAAGTAAGATGGAATGAGGCACTGAAAATTCTTAGGAACTATGACAAATTGAAACGAGAACTAAATTCACTCACCCGTATGGTACAATTTCCTAATAATGACAAATGGGTTTTTCTGGGATGATCTGATGAAACCAGTTAATCTTATTTTTCTTTCTCTTTTGGTTCTTTTTCTTAGGCCAGTGCCTGGTTCACTTTCCTCATTGTTGCACCTGAGGAACAGACAGCGACAGCCACTGCCGGCCTCCATGCCTGGCACATTGCCTGACCCGACTATGCAAGGATCGTCTGCTGTTCTGATGCCTGTGAGATCATAAATAAACCCACGAACACACACAATGCATTTACACTTCCCAGTCATAGTTTCCTGGTGCCTCTGACAAGCGAAACGCATTAACATTCACACAAACTCATCTTTCATAGACCATTCTCATGCTTTTCTCAGCGGTCTGCTTTAAAATGAATGCCTTTTCCAGCGCTGTGACCCATATCAGTGGCTGCTTTATCAGGAAGCCTATCAGCAGAGGTGTACTTTTCAACCAATGCTCAATCTGGTTTAATTCTATTTCAGATATGTCAATAGAAACCTGAATGCAGGCTGAGGTAGGAGTGTGTGTGTGTGTGTGTGTGTGTGTGTGTGCGTGTGTGTGTGAGAGTGTTTGAGCGATCGCCCATATCAGGGTTCTAATGACACGACACATGTTCTCATTGTAACATAAGCCAGTCCATGTTGGCTATGGAGGTAAAAGCACAGAGTTGATTCAATTAAACTAGGACGCTTTTTTCAATCTCGATTGACATCCCAGGAAAGGGGTGCCGGGTGGGGTGATATTTTTAAACCAAATATTCCTCCAATAATTACAGCGGACTGCTGCGCTTTCACCCTGCTATAGGTCATCAGGGGGTTGGAAAGGGGGGTCGGAGGGAGATCTTGGGTTTTAGTAACAGGACCCCCAGTCTCTCTCAATTTCACAAACACACACGCATTGAAAGTACCATTTTACTGTTTTTCTCACCTTAAACTGAGCGTAAATCACCTTTGTATGAGTGCAAACATCTAAAACCTCAATTTCAGTCTTCGTGCACATTTAATTGAGACTTTTTAAATTAAGACATTCTGTCTTTCTCACAGAACTGAGCTTTGGTTTAGTTTGTGGTCTTGTTAATAGTCCTATTTTAAGTTTCACACTTCTGCAGTATTCAACTTCCTCTCTAAGCTTGAATGCTGCTTTTCCCACAGTTGCGAAACATAGATAGACACACACACATACACACACACACACACACACACACACACACACACACACACACACACACACACACACACACACACACACACACACACACACACACACATATTTACCTACCTATCTAAATAAGACTTTTTAAGATGAACTTTTACATATAAAGCTTTTTTATAACACTACAGCATGACCCTAATGCTAAAATAACATATTAATGTTATATTAATGTAAATACAAATGAAAAAAATATCGATTACAAATAAATCTTAATAAATTAACAATTTTTATGTTTCTAAATAATATATATATTACAAAATGATTTGATGTTTGAGGTTAGGCTTTTTTTGTTGCTACAAATTGACCCTAAACCTAATAGAATTTATGAATAAATAAAAATTTAATAATAAATATTGATATAATAAAAAACGATTGATATAATATTAACCTATAACGTTTTTAAATTATGAATACATATTTAATAATTGCTAATTTTGGTGTTTATAAAATAAAGAAAATATGTTAAAACCTTATTACCAATTTTTTTTACCACATTTAATTACTTTAATTAACTTAATTTTCTTTTTTTTTGCAAATTTGTCTGTCAAAGCTAATTCCCTAAACCTTAAAAAAACATTATTATTACTCATATTTTAATAAATTACTATTCATATGTTTATATTTTGCCTCAAGAGAAGATTTAATCGTTTAACTAGTTAGGGTTAGCTAGAAGCAGTAAGAAGTTAGCTTTAACTAATTCTCATAACGTTTTTCTGTAATTTTGCCGCCAAATGTTTAGGACGTACACTCACATTCACACTGTAACTTGCTTGTTAATTTTTATTTAAGTTGTTTCAAGCATTAATGTGTTTGATTCTGAAGTATTATGTTCATATTTGTGGGTACAGATGGAGAGGCAAATGTCTATGAGCTCCAACATGATGGGCATGCAAGGCCCCGCCCACAACAACTCATGCTCCTCCCCTCATGTTCCATCCATGCACTCCGAGGCAAAGCTGGTGAGTCAGTCTCACACACACACACACACACACACACACACACACACACACACACATTGCATATTTTCATTCTTTCCTACCCTGTATAATTTGATTTGAGTTCATTTTTATCTTCTGTTATTGTTACAGAACTAGTCACCCATGTAAGATATACAACACTTGCACGTATAAGCACAAAAAAGACTTTTCCCTCTCTCTTATTCTGTCACTCAAATACATATGTGTGCACACACAAAGAAACACACTCGCGTCTTTCTCTTTTTACTACAATGCATGCCAGCTTGTCTGATGTATATCTCGATGCCCTGAACATACACTTGTGCCTCTGCTGCTTGTTAGCACTAGTTCAGCATGGAGGTGATCTCATCAGAAACAAAGCAGCCAGTCAGAGCTCTCAGAGACCGAGAGAACGACGAAGAGAAAGAAACAGACTAGTGGAGAAACTAGTCTGACAAACTGATTTATAGCTCTCTAGTAACTGTGAGAATGTACTAAACTTACATCACACACAAGCTGTTAGTGGATTTGACTGCTAAAAAATCGAAACATTGAAAATAATGCACCATTTAAACAATTCTCTCATTATTTACTTATATTTATATCATTACAATCCCTTTATTTCTTTCATGTGACACAAAAGGAGATATTTACAGAATGTTCTGGTTATTAAGCTGCATAAATGTATAGTTTTTCCCTGTAAATTATGAGATCACTTGTTCTTTTTAACAGTATTTTACTGTAAAACTACATGAAATGTCTCATTAGATCTATATTTTCATCAAATATAGAATTGACCAATAACCATTAGAATAATGATCATTATTTACAGTGTGCAAAACCAATGCGTTCAATCAAGATGCGCAAACTCAAGTGCAAACATTACTTTGTGTTTCGAAAAGTCTCAAATGTAAAATGTTATTTTACTGTAAAAAAAAAAATCTAAAGTTGAGAAAACTCAGAAATCTCCTGAAGCTGTTTGCCTTAAACCTTTAAGTTTTCTCAACTTTTGATTTTTTGTTGCTGAAAATAACCCAGAATGCTATTTTGCATTTATTTACATTCAAATATGATGCGTCAAGGCCACCATTGAATGCTGACAGCCCTCACCCTCATGTATGGAAATAACATCCAGTACTCTTTTGTTCCACGTATGAAAATCCTACCCTTTTAGAGTAAATGATGACAGAATTAGTATTTTTGTGTGAACTCTTCCGGGACGTTACATCCATCTGCCAGGATTTGTACAGTTACCAAAGATCCCATTTAAGTATGAGGCTGCTCACACATTTTAGCTGAGGTTCGTAGCGGTGGCAAGAGGATCAGGAAGACAGATTTGGTAATTAGATTAAAATCCACTAAGTATACCATTGTAATAATCCGGTATTTGTGGATTTGGAATTAATTATTTTGCTCTGAGAAAAAGGGGAGCGTAGACTTTTCGAGAAAGGAGGAGACTGAAAAACAACACAAGATAACAGACAGAAAGAGAGCGAGAGAGTGTGTGTACGTCAAAGCATGAGTGATGATTCCGACGGTGGAAAGAGCGTTCGAAGAGCACTTAACTCTCTCTCCTTCTCTCCGTCCCGAGATTGATCGCCATGTGTATTTTTTAATCCTTTGGTTTGTTGCTATGGTAACGGGCGGGGGGAGCATAATATTTCTTTAATGTGCAGTCTTATCTGTCCTCTGGCTGGACTCCAGGCACATCCCCCCTCTCTGCCTCGCTCTCGGCCCTGATTGTAATTGAATTATAAATTATTTTTTTGTGTGTTCTTTTGCTCTGAACACATGAAACCATTTGTTTTAAGCTTTCAAGAGTCAATAACACAATCTTATAGGAAGAATTAAACAAAGGTCACCACGCCTTTGGATGCTGGATAATTCAATTATATGTAAGAATGCAAATATAAATAAAATGCAGTTCACATGTACTTCAAATTAAACCATAAAGCGATGAAAAGAAAGCTGCCAACATCTAGTGTTCCAGCAGTCACTCCACAAAAAACTGAGATTTAAAAATTACGATTATTATCGTAAAATAATATTAATTATAAAACAGTAACTATTCATTATATTGTTATTGCACTAAAAACTTAAGGGGAAAAAGAGTTACTATAACTATATATATATATATATAGTATATAACTGTATTTATAGTTTTATGTATACTGTATAGTGTAATATAATAGGACCTTTATATATTTTTGCTTTGTTTTCCCCCCTTAAGTTTTATTTTTAATTACATTTTTTAGATTTAGCTAAATTTACCCAGCTTGGTAAAATAAAAATACATGTATTCTCTGAAAAAAATTCTAAATAACATATTTTTCTTCTCTTCAGATTTGTATATTTTACTATATAACAACCCAATTATCTTTTTTCATTGCATGAAATGTATTTTTATTTTTTTTACTATGGCATCCGCGCTGGGATAATGGTAAGCGTTGCTATCAGGTGACCTGTTCTGGGGTGATCGGAGCCATGTGTCCCCCACACGGCCCTGCCCGGCCCAGCACAACCCGAGTGTGGAGCTCCAGCCCTAATCTCATTATACAGAGATGTTGACTTATTCCAAATGAGAAATATCTCCCCTAACTGTAACCTCATACCCAACCCTCAGACACAAGAGAGAGAGGGTCGAACTAGAGAACATGAAGAAAGCGAGAGACAGAGGAAAGTGGAAGTCTGTGTATGTGAGAAAGACAGCGAGAGAGTGTGTGAGGCGATAGTATGTTGGATGGGGGATTAGTGTGCATGTGCATGTGTGTGTGTGTGTGTGTGTGTGTGTGTGTGTGTGTGTGTGTGTGTGTCTGTGCTCTTTGGCCGATGAAGCCAAATTGATTTTGTGGTGGGCCAGGGGGTCTGCGGTGAAAAAAAAACCTGCTAAAAGTGCTTTTGTTCCCACGGGACCGTAGTCAGATCATCTCTCTCTCTCACACACACACACACACACACACACACACACACACACACACATACGCGCACACACGCACACACACACACACACACACACACACACATGCTGTCTTCATACTCTGTGGTTAAGGTGTCGTTTATCTCAGGCCAGATGTGGATGAGCAGGCTCTTGTGTTTGTGGCTGTTTTGCTCTTGGGCCGAGCAGAAGAATATTTATTATTAATGAAGTCACTGATTATACGTTTCAGATATCCAGTTGTTCGATGTGCTGGGCAGATGTAGTTGTACTGTTGTTAGAATTGGAGTGAATTGGAGTATAATTCTCTCTCCATTTACTCGTATGATATATTTTCAAAGACATATACTCAACAACAAGCTAGATAACAAAAGAGCACATGTGCTCTGTGCCCGGTCATTTAGTTTTTCCTCCACATGCTGTGTTTTGATACATCTAAGTTCTGGTGTCTGTGGAAAAGGAAGCACAAACGCTCTTATCAGAGAGAGGAAAAGGTCTGTGTATGTGCCAGCTGAACCCTGTCAAACTCAGTGCGGATCCACTTTCAGTTTCACCACTGTTTTGGCATGTGCAGGCTTTCGAGAGAAAAGTCCCTATCAGTCTTTTGCAGTTATACACAGCTTACAGCTTCCTTTGAAACATTAGCATGTAAATATGTGCTTAGAGCTGTAAACTAATGTAGTAAAGGGAACTTTGAGACAGAAAGCTAGAATATAATTTTCTTATTCAATGTTTTTGTCTTGATTTTGAGAAGAAATACAATACATAACTGGAAATAAGTGGATGTTCGATTGTAAATAACAGGTCTGACAAAGCCGCTTAATTCCAGTGAAGACCAGATTTGAAATGTACTATTTGCATGTGAAACAATGTGAGAAAAATCTATTAAAATGTGAAAAATTACTAATCTATAACTGGATAGAGACAAAAAAATGGCATAAGTAACATCAGATGTAAAGGAAAGTTCTTTAAGAGAAGGAGTGTTTTTTTGGCATTTAAAAAAAATTAAAATGTTTTTCTTTTTGCATGATGTGTTGAAAGTGTTACTTTTATTGAAATAGAAATGATTTTTCTTCCAGGTGATTCATTTTCAAATTATTTATTTTAGTATATATAATGTAAAACAAATACAAATGTATTCCAGCAATTGCTATACATGTGTTTACTATCTTTTTAAAAGCTGGTTTATCTTTAAAATTATTATAATGTTTTTATCAACAAGTACAAAGACAAACAAGCAAGCCAGGAATGTGCATTAAGAATGCAAATAGAGTTTATTTGTTTTGCATATTTAATATTAAATTGACCTGAAAAGCAAATTAAAACATAACAAAATTAAACTTAGTCAAATGTATTTTTAAAGTATTGAATATAAATGTATCTTGTCAGACTTTTCCCTCATGTTTTAAATATAAATTCCACCAAATGTATTATTTCATATATAAAAAAAGCAATTCTGTGCAGAAATGAAGATATTAAAGTGATTTGACTAAAAATACAAAATAACCTAATTAGGCAAAGAGTCAGTAAAATGCATTGAGTTGAATGTTTGCAGGGGTACACAGCTGCTCCAGACTCGTTCTCTTGACCAGGAACTGAAAATCGACGACTTCTGCTTGGAATGTTAGTCTCACTATTCATGCCAGTGACAGTTAAAAACAATCTGTGGTTCTTTGTTTTATCGTGGGGTAATTATCCGTTGTTTACATTGTTACTAAGGATGATACATTTGTCACTAAGCGTTTTTATGAGATAAACAATACTATACGTCTTGCTCTGTTTCTCCGGGGCTCTTGCGTTGGCACGCGTCGCTCAGATGACATAATCCTTGGCATGCTCTAAATGTACTGGTATTTTACTTGAGCAGTGGGGAAAAAAGAACCTTTCTTAAAGAAACATTTCACCGAGGGATACAGCTATCAGAGTAATGTAGAGTTTTTATGTGAGCGCTGGAGATTCAGGCTTCTTTAATTCATCCACAGAGGATCAGAACGAACGCAGAAGTATTCAGATGCAGGCATACTTGAAGCTAAACGTTACATTGTGTTCAATTTATTTAAACAAACTATTATTTACGCTCTTTTATAAAAATATGTTGTGGCTGTGCTTATAATTTTACAATTGTATTATTTCTATTGTAATTAGGATAAATGACATGTTGCTTTTTTATCTGAATCTATTCATAATACATAAAAAATATGATTGATTCATACATAAAATAACTTGAATACACCTCTGCTGCGATGAGTGTATAATTTGAGTGTATAATTTCAGAATTAAAATGTATTTTGATATTTTTAGAGAGCATAGTCATAAATGTTAGTGATGCAACTGTCCTGATACGATAATAAAAATAAATCCTTAAAATAAAAATTGTTTGGTATAATATTTTTTTAGAAAAAAGGGGTGTCTTTTTGTTTTTGCTTTTCAAACTAATTGATGAATGAATCATTTTATGCTTGATTAGATAGTTAAACCGTGTTTTTTTAAACAAAGAGTACATTTCTAAGAACTTGGCAGATGTGTTTTAAACTTTATTGTTATAATATTTTTCATGTAAATTCCCCATTAATTACATACATTTTTTCAAATAGGTAAAAAAAAGATTAATAGAGTACATTTTACATGAAAATACATCTTCAGTCTTTCTACTTTAAATCTTTACATTTGATTTGATGTTACTTGCCATTCCTTTGTAAGTTTGTGTTAGCTTTATTAGTAAAATGCTTCTGCATTTTTTTCAACATATACGTGTTATGTTTATATGGAAATGAATCATACCTTGATACACCAGACCATAAAGGAGTCATACCTTGTGCTGTAAATGTGGGATATACAATTATGTAACTTAATTTCAGACTCATTTCAATGACTCAGAATTTCTGCTTAATTGAATTATGTCATTGCACGGTCTGGAAGGTCACAGCTCTTTACTGAAGAGACACCTGCAGCTGGTGCTCAGCTTGTGTGTGATGCTCTGTTTGCCCAACGACATGTTTTGTAAGCAACATCTGTATGAATGGTGGCATTGTTGGGAGATGATGTCATAGGACAGGGATGATGAGCAAACACACAGCTGAAAGCAACCCGACCATTACATATGTTAACATACAGAGAAAGAGGGAGGGAGAGACTAAATCCTTTGTTTAACCATTTAAAATGAGTTTAACACTCATCAGAATGGCTGCCTATACAATGGCTGCATATCATATAGGCTAAGTCTAAAATCTACATTTACATAATTACATTTTAATTAAATTTACTCTTGCCTTTATGCACCCAAATGACAATTGCTTGGTTTCAAAATAGAGAGGCAGACTACTTTTAGCTTCACTGTGCTTGCAGTCTTTCCTTGTGAATGCAACAAAAGGATTATGTCGTTCAAGCAGTGCATTTACAATACACAATTGTGGTTTTCATTGAGTGGATGGGGGATGGAGAACTTCTAGAGTGCATGTGTTGTTATAGCTGTATGAGCGTACAGTCTTTTGGGTAACGGTTCAGAGGCCGCCCGTGTGTCCACATAGAGTTTAGCGGGGTAAACCGGTCACATGTTATAAAATGATCATCAAAAAACACAATTTAAGGCCCTGTTTAAATGAAGGAAATTGTAGGTTTCCTGCGTTGGCTGACAGAAGCATCTTAGTGATAGTGTTTCCAGTCGTCACAACTAATAGAGAATTGTCCTGTATTGAAGGAAGCAGAATTATGTTCAGAACTACATCCATAAAGTCATGGAGTCACGTGTTTGAGCATTTTAGCAGCTAAGAGCGCTAAGAGAATGTTTATTGTATTTTAATCAGCTTTGTTTGTAAGTGTCAATAAAATGACACCTTAGTGAAATATGAACACATTTTGTGGGGTCTATCAGAGGTTGTTTGTATTTCATGGACTCTACTACTTGATAGCAAGGAAAAGATGAAGGTAGCTTAGCTAGCTAGTTAAGATGGTATAGATGGTATATTCTTGCAGGTGAATAAATTATAAAAACACTGTTTTGCACTTACACCTGATTATTTGAATGATATGATTATTTATAATAATTTTCATGGTTTTTATTTAACTTTCCACAATATTTAAGTAAAGCTCCTTATTGAACATTAAAAGCTGAAGAAAATACTGAAAATCTCATGTTAAATTACAGCAAAAAACTGTATTTTCGAATTACGGAAAATTACTGTTATTTAATGTGCCCGTTATTTTACTGTTTTTTTTACGGGATTTTTTTTTACAGTGTACTAGCATACTGTACATTGTGACTATAATACTGTGTAGCATTCCCTTGTGAAAAAGAAGACTATATTTGTAAAATTAATGTTATGTATTTTTTTTTTTTTTATAAATGTACTGTTTTGGACACTTAATGGCATGCTACAGTTAAGTGTATTATAGTTTAAATGTATATTAAATGCAATTATAGTTGAACATAAGAGTGCTTTTTCACTAAATTAAGTAGGACTTAAATATTAAGAACTAAAGTAATTTCAGAATTACACTGTAAATTACACTGTAAAAAATATGGGGGAAAAAACTGGCAGCTGTGGTTGCCAGAATTTTACTGAAAAAAATACGGTAGCAACATTTTAGATTTTACGGATTTACATTTGAAAACCGTATTTCATTCATTGACACAAACACTAAACAACACCATGGTAACACACTTGAAACTGAAATAATGCAATGAAAATTAATTTTACAACGTTAGATGTATCAAACAAGCCTAATGTACACAACAGTTAAGAAAAAAACTAAGAAGAAACGGTTATTTCAACGAAAAAACTTCAAATGTGAAATGTAACGCATGGAATTCTGGGAATGTTTTTAACTGTAAATTATAGAAAATTTTCACTTCCAAAAGGTGTATATTACCGTAAAATTTCATGTAATGTTCAATATAGTTTTTCACCATATATAGTAGGGGAACTTACTGTTAACCAACTAACTTCTTCTATATATAAATACTTTTAAGATTACACCCCAAGTGCACATTCAATAATTTAAGCACATTTCTTTTTTCACAAAGGTGTAGTTCAACATTGCGGTCAATTGTCACCACAGCAGCTATGTATGTTTATTTTGTAACTACAGTGTAGCCACAGATCATATATACTTCTCTTTTTTACTGTATCTGCACTTCAAATCAAGATTTGCTAAAACTAAGTTCCTCATCAAACAACCAAAGCTTTATTCAGAGAGCTGAAGCTGATACCTTTATTTGTCTAAATGCAACACATGCTAATACATTTCAATGCTAAAGACATTAACCTACCTGTCTTTTCCTCTTTGAAGTTAAGGACCCTCGGTCCTCGCAGATCCTCATCATGAGTGCAATCAGCTCTGTTTTTACAACTGTTTGACCCTGAAATCTTTCAAATGCTGTTTGTTGAATGCACTGTGTAAGTAATACAGGATGATTGGGAAGGCTGGAGCCTCTTTCATTTCATGCTGTGCTGTATTTATATGGTAAAGTGATGGATGTCTGTGTCGGCAGTTGCACTCGCGTTGATTAGTTCGTCTGCGAAGCTGATTGTGTCTGCTTTTGTTAGATGATCCTGATTGGGTTCTGTAGCTATTACCCAACCTGCCATTCAGGGGTGGCTTTAAGGTAGTGATTTCCTTGCTCAGCTCCTGCTTCAGAGGAGATTTCTGGAGCTGAGCTGCTTGAGATTTTGTGAATTCGGTATTTAAAGAGCTTGTGTCATTAAAAACATCATAGCTGTACTAAAAATGGGTGTAGCATTTAGAAATAGTTTGAAAATGTATGAATTTAGCAATTTTTTTTATTAAAACTGACTTGGGACATTCATCAGTTCTTGCTTTCCCTGGGAACTGAACCCATGTCATTGGCGTTGCTCTACTGCTTGAGCTACAGGAAGGACATTTAATGACAAATTACACAGAAATAGCAAGTAACACATTAAATTAAACATGGATTTTTGAAGTAAAAAAATGAAATTACTGAAATATTATTTTCTTGTAAAATATACTTAAGTAATCTTTTATTTACAACTTTATTTACAAAGAGTACGACTTTAAAATATGCATATATTCTTCTTAAAACATTTTTACAATAAGGGTTCAATTTTGACATTAGTCAATGTTTTAGATCCAACTTGGTCTCATAAAAATTCATACCTCTGTGCACTTTTTAGCGAGACTGTTTTTACGTACCTTACTGCAAGTTTCGCCCGCAGTTTCAAAGAGAAATGTCCACTGAGTGGCGCTAACAGGTTCAATACGGAAACCCTGGCACATTTTATTATGAATATGTAGGCGTGCATTGCTGTGCTTCTATTAAATTGCTTTAGGAACGTATTGCGGCGGTTCAGAATTCAAATATTCGGGGACCGGTGCTAAAAGTGAATGCTCTATCGTGTTGGAAACAAGCCCTACACCAAACCCAACCCTAAACCTACCCGATAGTGTTAACAAATGCAAAATCGATATACAAACGTATTTGTTGATGCAACCGTGCCATTTCAACTTCTTTATTTGCAGATTTTAACTACTTTGTCGAACTGTGATTACACGGGATTCAAACCGGAGCTCATCGCCTCCAAAGTACGTCTTCGTACCGTCTATGAAAACCCATAAATATGAAGCTGGATATGTGTGATGCTAATGTTCAAAAGCATCAGTTTTCAAATCTACCAGTTTTTTTAATATTGTTTTGAAGTAATAACATGATATTCTTCAAGTAATTGTGCAGAAATTACGCTTTTTAAATCAAAACTTTGTGTGAAAAGGAATAAAAGGCATCTGAGTTTTACTGCCTTTACAACATTTTTTATAAGCATTAATAATCTAAGTTAATAATCATTTATTAATATACTATTGTTCTTTAATATACTATTTAGCAGACGCTTTTATCTAAAGCGACTTACAAATAAGAAAATTAACTAAAACTATAAGTTAAAACTCTATAAATACTATATATACACATTTAAGAAAATGGAGAAATTAAATAAAATGACAAATGCATACAACAACATTTCAAAACTAAACATAAAAAATTAAGCTAAAAACATTTCAAAATATTAAAACAACAAAAGGTATGAGTATACAAATTATTCTAACATGACACTAAGCCAAACACCCATATATATATATATATATATATATATATGGTATTTAATTTCCATGTAGTATGTTGAAGTAACGTTATTAAAATAACTCCAATTTATTAAAACTAAAGAAAATACCTATAAAGACATAATAAATTCATACATAATTTATCTAAAATTAAAATAGATAAATCAAATGGCAATAGTGTATCAGTAATCCTAAAAAAAGAACACTGTCAAAAACACATGCTAACAAACAACAACTTACACATAGTAAGAATTGGTTATAAAACTAAAACAGAAGTGAAACAAGCAGTAAGAAAGAAGATAAATAAAAAGCGATACTCATTACTTATACGTATATCTAATGCATAAATTGCTATTAATAAATTGAATCTTAATTCAGTTAAGATTAATAAAACAATTTCATTGTTTTTCATTAAAACACAATTCCTAATTGAATAATTAAACATGATTAAAATGCAACATAACTTTTCTATGATAAGTTTTCATCATATCCCACTTTTCTCAATCTAATGAATTCCCAGTAGATAAGATCTAGTCCCACCCTATTTTTTTCAGGCACAATATTCTGTTTCACTCTGAAATGTCATATTTTAGAAGTTAAAAGCATTTTTCACTTCACTTCCTGAAGTCTGAAGAATGAATGTCCACATGAATATGAATGAATGAATGACATATTTTTTTGCCACATGTGTCTGCTTATAGTTTTTTGCCTTCCCGCTGTCATTCTTCCCATTAACTGCATCATATATACAATTTCTGCTCTGTGACAAAATGCAATGTAAAGCCAAATTAAATTGGTTCCAAATGATTAGCCTGGCAAAGCTGACACAGACCCACAGTTGTGCCAAACAGCGCAGTCTGAAGGCAACGCTCCCACCAAACGGATTGCCTCTCCCGGCTCAGAAACCCTCCCATAAGAAATCAGTTAAGTGGTCCCAGCTCGCAGCCGCTGGCAGGGTCTTGCTTCAGGGGGCGAGAGGAGTGTGGGGGAGGGGGTTGTTAAACATGAGCTAATGGGCGGTGTGGTGCAGGAATGGGGCATGCGCAGCGAGGCACAGCAGGGCCTGGACGTGGAGAGACGAGGGCAAGACCCTTATTGAGTCTGGCATCAGTATTCAGGGGGAACTGGGAGAAATAGATGGCCGTCTCGTACCTTGGAGTCCTCAAGAGTGCAGGAGCCAGTGCCAGGAAAATTACAGCTCAGATTTATGCAATGAGGGAGAGTGAACATAAAGCACAGTACAGACCCAGAGGGCTCAAGGACGTAAGAGTTAGTGGCTGAGACGTTGAATCTATGGGACTCTAGTGCAGTATACTTTATACCTCTGATTTCAGCCTGCTCTGTGCTGGGAAACCACTGTAAAATAGCACAGCCATGACTCGTACAGATAGTATAAAAAATTAAATAAAATCACATTTTGTTATTACATATTGTTATATTATGGAATGTCAATTTAACTAATTACAGTTTATTAAAAATAAATATATTATAAATAATGTGTGATTTTTTTTTATTACATTTTTATTAAACTATGTTTTCATAATTTTTGAGATGTATTTTTAAATAT